>CM068958.1:111420122-111439030 GCA_035128595.1 Eptatretus atami | reverse complement strand
GACAACTCCGAAAGTTCACGGGTCACTTGGAGGACCATGGTCGCCAATAATTCGACGGCGTGGGATAGGGTCCACTTGTCTAATTCCAATTTACCTAAGTACTCACGCCTTCCAACTACCGGGGAAACCACACCTCGGCCGACTTTGTCTGAACTCGAGTCGCTATCACCGACTCGGATCCGGCGTAACCGAGCGGAAGTTACCAAAGCCGCGCCGGACCAAATGAGCAATTTACTGGCCCGAACGGCCTTACTATTTTTCAATACGCACCATGCTAGGCCAATGAAAGAAAACACGAACAATGAACTGGAACATTTAACAGGGGTTTATTTATAACAATAATCGGGGAGGGGAGACACAGAGCAGAGTTATCACGAATAACGAAATGTAATGTACAATGAACAAGGCACTTAACAATTCTACATACACAGACTGGTGACACACACACAACACACACACACACACACACACACACACACACACACACACACACACACACACACACACACACACTAAACTGGACCCCGTGGGTCTTTATTCGGTAGAGCCGGGCCGGGTACCTTCCCGCCTCGTGCGGTTACACCGACTCCGAACCACCACGGTGGACTCGAACCCACGACCCGAAGTCCACGGCCCACGTCCCTGGTAGCTCGGCCACCACCACCACGAGAATCCACCGCAAAGGGCCGCAGACGACGATCGAGACCAAGCCACCACGACCGCAGACGCTCAGCAGTCGCCACGATCACTGCTCTTCGTCACCACCACCACGGTGAGCTACCGCAGACCGCCCGAACCACGACCTCAGACCAAGCCAATCGCCACAATCACTGCTATACTCTCTTGAGGTGGGAGCGGTTTCTTTCCTCGCCACTCGCCTCCTGATTGGACGGCCCATTGCGCGATCCGCTGGCCGTCCCTCATTGGTCAGGCCCACGGTAGGCGGGGCACTCCACCTTTCTGGGGCAGAGTCGATCTGAGGTGATGGAGGTGATGGAAGCCTACGCCTTCAGCCAAAAACACGTGGGCAATGGCAACCGGGTTGAGTGAGGGTGTCGTCGTCGTCGTCGTCGTCGTTGTTGTATAAAAACCGAACTAAAATAACTCGTTGCGCACACGAAATTCCCATTCGACAGAAGGAGGGATTCTAACTATAAAACACATAGTTATCGAAATAACTAAGCTACGGAGACCGCTGTCTGTTTGTATGCAAAGGCTTCCAGATTCGTAACAATATGTTCTCTTGAATCAGGCATTGCATGGTGGGAGGTATGCACTCCACTGGGTGACCTTCTAGTTTTTTTTCTGTTTTCTCAGCAACTGCTTCTCCGATTGACATGAAATTTTCAACATTGGAGTGTTTTAATGATTTTGTCGTAGGTCATGTGGTGTGGCAGCCATGTTGGAAAAAAGGAAAAAGTTTGGACATCTGTATCTCCAAAACTGCTCCATGGAACAAGTTGAGACTTGGTACATGTCAAGTACTCCCCATGGGAAATAAGTGCATTTTTGGTCATCTCTTCGAGCATGACCTAATAATATGGGTGTCGATGTCCTTCGATCCGTCTCCCGTCCACAATGAAGTTGAAGTGGGAGATCTGGTCATTAGTGATCCTGATAGAGGTCGATGAAACGTACACGATGGTATGACTTTCAAGGTCACCGAGAGCCTTTGAAGTTGCGAAAATGACGATTTTAAAATTCTATCTCCTCCGCCATTTCTCAAGCGATCTTGAATTTGATTGTAGCATATGAATCTATGGGACAATATCTAAATTTGGTCGGCGGATTTTCGATATTCGCTTTCGTTTTCGTGTCACGTGACTTCAAAGTTGGCAAAAAATGCGAAAATGTTGATTTTCAAAATCTATCTCCTCCTACATTTCTCAAGCGATCTTGAATTTGATTGTGGCATATGAATGTATGGGACAATATCTAAATTTGGTCGGGACGGATTTTCGAATTTCCTTTCGTTTTCGCGTCACGTGACTTCAAAGTTTGCAAAAACTGCCCTACCTTCAGGAGGCTATATATTCTCTACTGGGCATGGTAAAAGTTAGTGAATGGTGTCATTGCATAGCAGCTGACCTTGTATATTTATACATTTCCGCCGAAGGTGCAAAGTTTCAAAACCCGAAATGTAAACGTCGGCATTTATTTTCAAAATATAATTTCGTGCACACACGCCAAAATGCCGAGTCATTCTTAACCAAACTGCGCAGTTCGAGCTGCGCAGTAGAACTGCGCAGTAGTCTTCGGTCATAACTGAACATTGAGAACTTGTGGTATTATAGAGATGACCGTCACCCCCACACGGGGGTAATTTTTTTTGTTTGTTTGTTTTGATGATGTCATAGGTGGCTTCATTATGGCATCATGGCATACGTCACACGCTTTATCTGATCAGTATGAGAATTTGATGGTCATCTCAGGCTAGATTATATGAGGGGAAAAAATTGATGTCATTGGTATGTGGTTTGGCAACCCTATTTATTGTTTTTTTTTATTTATTTATTTATTGTAACATGGAAGGCTTCAATAATAATGTGGGCAGAGGCATATCTGTCGATGTCATGACGTCAGAGTGCCATTCTAGTTTCTCTAAAATTTGTGGATCCCTTCTGTGGTCTGCCGTTTTGGCTTGTGGCCTTGAAATATTTTGTCCGCAACGTGTATGTGAAGGCTGGGGGAGAGGTCCCATCGTGTGCTGCCTTTTGTCTGCTGGTTGCTCCGTTGGTTAAGGGGCTGTCACACCTTGACGTTTTAGCCAGCGTATGCTGACGTATGAAAAATTTGGTGAATACGCTGGCACACGTCGAATACGTTATGGGTAAGTTTTGTATACATTAAGAGCACGCTGAAGCACGCTGGCATACGTCGTAGTACGCCGAGCTCGTCGACAAATTTTGTGCATGCTCAAAATTTTTCGACGTATGCCAGCGTATGACTCACACGTTCCGCATACGCTGGCCATAGTTGTAGGCACGTTATGCGATCGTTGACGCACGTCGACACAGCTTACTTGTAGTTACTCATAAGTCGGAATACGTTGAGGTAATGTCTAGCGTACCCGAAACTTATTTCTAACCTATGAGTAACGTGCTTTGAACCTATGTGTAACGTATCTCCAACGCATATTGACGTATGTAGACGTATTTGACGTCTTCCGATGACCACAGAACTCACTGAACGTGTTCTAACTTGAAATATATAATTAGCTACCGTATAATGGCATATTGGCAGCGTTTAGGGGAATTGGTATAAAAAATGGGCTTCACAGGAGGAACCCGTCAGTGTTCCAGACTCCATGGTTTTTTTTTGTTTGGTTTTTTTTCTTCGCATGACGGTGATGTTGACACTTCGATGTCTAGTGCGGTTATGATTTGAATCGTCGAGCGGTAGCCTTTAATAGGCTACGCCACGTGATCGTCGGCGATACTCTGCCGCGCTATGCATAAGTTTGACTATCGTTGGGCATAAGTTGTGAACGCCGACAACACGCTAAGCATTCGTTGGTATAAGTTATCTATAAGTTATCGAAACGTTCTGTGTACGTTACTAATACGTTATGCATACGTCCAACTCGTTAATATTCGCCCAAAACTGAAAAAAACATCAATAGTTCAGCGTCCGCCAGCGTTTTAGATCAATTTTGATACGTTGCCATACGCTGACTAAATCGTCAAGGTGTGACAGGGGCTTCAGGGGCGCTGCTGTGCCGCTGATGCAGTGCCCCCTATTACCAGTATACTGGTGCTCATTTCACCGACCTCAGAAAGATGACAGGCCGAGTCAACCCCTGGTGTTAATTTAGTGGCCAACTGGGCTTGAACTCAGGACCCTTGGATCCAAGCCACCACCTAACCGCTAAGCCAACACCAGGCTGGGGGAGGTAGAGCGTGATGTATATCTGAAATAAGTAAGTAAATGTATTTTAGGCATATCTGTAATTATTAATTTCCCTCCCCCCACACAATTCGTTGGTAATGCCTCATCCTTGCTCACAAGTGCTCCTTCTGAACTTAACTCGCACCCTGTCCCCCCCCCTTTTTATTTCAAGCTAATGGTGTGCAAAGCATTTGCAAGCAGCATAATTGTACTTTTGTATTAATTGCAAGGGCGTTGTATTTTTTTTGGCATTGGAGAACTGATCATAGTGTAGAGAACCTTAACCTGGCATCCCAGTTTTTTGAGGCAAGTGCTCATCTGGGAACATGAATGATGAACTGGTTGACCCAAAAATATATCTTCATTAAATGACGTTTTGAGCAATCAATTTTATGCCGAGCTTGATATCTGCTCTCTTAAAGTCCTGGAATAGGTAAATACACCGCACAAGATTGTGATCAATGGATATTGAGGAATGTGACCACTCACCTACCCTATAATATTTATATTTTTAGTGCTTCTGCTGACAAGTCGCTGGAGACATGTTTTTGGTTGTGCGTGCGTCCGTCCGTGACAGGTTTTTGTTACCACCATAATAAAGAACGGCTGAAGGAATCAAGTCGAACTTGGTACAAGTTTGTATACTGATGCAAAGGTGAACTGATTAGACTTTTGGAGCCAAGAGGTCAAAGGTCAGAGGTTATTTTAGGTAAAAATCATGTTACCTTGATAACTTGTGAACCATTGATTGGATTTTTATATTTACGGCAGAGGACAGTACTTGTACATATTGTTACGGCTGTGAAAATTCGCATTACACCATAAAGGTCCCGTAGGTGAGATATATTTCTGAAGTACATGTGTAGTTAGCCCAAACCCATTGTTTAGAGGGAATTAATGTGATTCATTCGGGCTGCGATACTTTGAGTTAGGCGTTTTTCTGTTCTTGCTTATTTCGAACCAACCACACTTCAACGCCAACAACGCCAACAACAACAACGCCAACCAAGCACCACTCCAACAACGCCAGCACCGCCACCCTCACAACCACCACCACCATCTTCGCCACTACTCCACACCAACGAACGCCATCCTCCGCGGTCCACGTACGACGGTTTCCGCGTTGGAAACCGTCGAACGCGAGGGGGAAGGGAGAAGTCCCCACAGCGAGGGCGCGCGTTTTCCCGCTAATTTCCTTCCTTGGCCCGGCGCCAGAACGGCTTCGCCTCGCCCCCACAAGACGCAGGTGGGAGGGAACGAGAGGGAACGCCCCCCTTCTCGAAGCGCCTGAAGAAAGGTGGAGCCGAGAACGGGGCGGGGCGCCGGGCGTATAAGAAGCGGAGCGGATGAGGTTCGGGGGGGTTCGTTGATCTCTCCGGGTTCGTTGATTTCTCTGGTTCGGCGCTGGCTCGCTTCTCTTGGTTCGGCGTCTCGCCTTCTCACTGGGTTCGGACGGTCGCCAAGGACTCAAACACCTCAGGGAAGTCGCGACTTCCATTTTCTTTTGGGTTTTGTGTGAACGTGTGGTGTGTGGCGCCGTGTCTGATAAGTAGTCAATTGTGTAAGTGGTCCGTTGTTCGCGTAATCGGTTGTAGCTCTGCGTCATCGTTGCGTTTGTCGTTCTTTTCTTTATGTGATATATGTGCATTTATTCAATTATAATTGTTGCTGTGACTACTACCTGCTTTATGTGTGCTATTTGTGTCTGTCGTGAATTAAACGTGCTTCTGTTGAATTCTTCCCCGTTTCGCTGCGTCCTTCCTTCGTTGGGTCTCCATCTTGTTTCATGTAAAGGGTTCGTCGTGGGCTAATCCGCCCGATAATTAATCTGAACCGTCAAGGCCGACGATAACACCGCTCGGTTATCCGTTAGCATGGAACGGGTCGCTTAAGCGGCCCGTGTCCGAAGTCGACCTGTGGCGAGGTACAACCCCTCGGTAGGTTACCCGTGGCGGGTATTTAGGTATATCGACTTTCGGCGATTCACCCTATCCGCGCGGGTAGAATGCGGACTGGGTTGTGGTGAGGCCGAAAGGTCCACCCGTGACTGGAATCCGCGGCGTTAGCCGGGAGGGTCACGACTGAATTGTCCGTCCGGTGGGCGAGGCGGTCGCGATTCGAGTCACGTGGCCGATCGCACGCCGACGGCGGCGAATTCGCAACAAATTTCTTATGCTCACCCACTTCGCTGTTTTTTAAATACGACTTTGCTGTTTTGGAATAAATTTAAAAGGTAAAACTCTTGTTTTTGTTAATTTCATGCAGCCATTTATTTTATTTTCATGTTTATTTTAATGTTGGCATGCTTTATATACATATTTTTTGCCTGGTGTTGGCTTAATGGTTAGGGTGGCAGGCTTGGGATCTTCGGTTCCTGAGTTCAAATCCGTTCGGCCGTTTTATTAATACAGGTGGGGTTGACTCAGCCTGTCGTTCTTCCGAGGTCGGCAAAATGAGTACAGCTTGCTGGAATGATTGAGCCTTTCGAGTATCCTGGTCGGAGTGGTTACCCGTCTAGGATTGTGCCCAATAGCCAGGAGACAGCGTAGGTGCTGCCGAAGCAATGTGCAGAGTATGGTCCCAATGAATGGATTGGATTTTGATCAAACTTGATAAAATATGTATATGATGTACGATGAACCGATTAGATTTTGGCATCAAGAGGTCAAAGGTCATGTCGGGTAAAATGTGATCCTTGAGAACAGCTCAAGGGATTCAAACAAAGTTGGTAAAAGTATTACAATGATGTAATAATGTGGGCAGAGCCTATCAGTCGACATTGAAGAGTGCCATCTAGAATAAGAGTATTATTATCAGCCATATTTGGGATCAATGAGTAGACTGCTATCAATCTCTATCTGTCTTTGTCGTTGGGGAATGGGGGTGGTGGGGTGAGGGGGTGATACCTGTTTCCTGCACTCAAATGCTGCACATCAAATCGCATGACGACTTCTCTGCCACCTTGTATTCTTTGGAAATGATCCAGGATCTTCCAATCGTGAAGTAACTGAAGACCTTGTCAAACTTGTGAATTTGAGAGGTGCTTCATGCTGGTGGTAAAATTGGAGTTTTGCTCTTCAATGTGGCCGTGTTTTCCCTGCGCGAAACTTTGCCTTGTAAGCTTCGCACCGTTGTTGCACGTACTTGTGGTTAGCATTAACCCCCCCCCCAAAAACCTGATCTCGGAGAAAAAACGATGTGTGGTGCTGTCAAATGTCCAGCAGCTGGTGTGGGACACTTCCGTCATTGCTCATCGCATGTGACTATGACCGCAACAAAGCCTGATTCCCCATGGCCATGGCTGAACTCGTGGCGTGCGATATCACTTGCGAGTTGGTTATCATCCGAGAGATAGGTGAAGCCATGCGTTCAATTTGCTTGTTCGAGCGTCTGGCCACTGTCACCCATGGATCATGGATGCTCTTGATCCGTTCCTTTTGCGATGTTGCCACCATAATTCTTCAGCAGACAGGATTACAAAAGTCTTTGAGCAAGCACATCCGTTGCCACATAAAAAGGTACCTGGCGGTGTGAATTCTGCGGAGTATGCAAGGCAGCAGCGTCGTGGCATCGTATCTGAAATGATGTTTTGAAATGTTTTCTTGCATTGCGCAGTTCATCGGGGAGGCAAGGGTTGGCTGAACATTTCTGTCCCGTTGGAGCACTCGGCTACTCTGCTGCTACCACTTGACCAAGGTGTTAAAAAGCTGAAAAATAAATTTTCAGAGGTGGGCAAATGGAGGATGTGTTCGGCTCTTCATGACTTAGTGGGAAAGAAGGATGTATGTCTTGGAATCTCTGCTGGGTTTTATTTTCATTCGTATTCATGTCGTACTACTGCTACATGCAAATGGACTGACGTTTGAAGATTATAATGTGTATCTTTCCTGTTGGCTATCTGCAATTGTTTGCCTGTCCATGGATACGAGGACATACTCAGCAAATTTCTACCTCTCCAGTGGTTAGAAAAAGGAAATGATTTGTCCTGTTCCTCAATCAAGTCGTGGAGGTTTGATGTGTGTTGGCAGATGGTTGACGCAGGACTCTGACTGGAGCATTTCCTTTTGTAACGGATGTGTCTGGTGTTTCAGTTCGGGCAAGTGCTATATTTCGATGGGGAAGGTGGTTTGCCTTTGGGCAATGCACGAGTCTTCTGAAGATTTTCACGAGAGAGTTCTTATTATGACCTCTGCCACTGAAAGCGGACAGAGGTTATGTTTTCACCCCTGTCTGTCTATCTCTGTTTGTCTGTGAACAAGATATATCAAAAAGTTGTGCAAGAATTCGGACAAAATTTTGTGGAGAGTCGTGTGGTGTGTTGACAAGAAAGAATGATGAGATTTTGGTTCAGGTCTGGATCCAGATCCGGCCGATCAGTTGGGTACAAGCAAAACGTAAACTGTTCAGCCTGGCGGAGGTTCGCATTCCACCGAGTGTTGTCTAGTTCGCACTGTGATCCTATCTGGAATGTAAAACAGTGACACATGAAGTGCTTTGTTGTTTGTGAGTATGATGTATGAAACCACAAATACCATTTGTCTGCCTCAGCAACTCAGAGTGTCGTCTGTGCAGTAAATGTCTCCAGCAGTCCTTCAAATAAGGACACGGTATGGACTAGCTCATTTGTAATGTCTATACTTGCACAGTGCAAAGGGCAGACCGTTTGATTTGACTAATCACCCAAAGTGAAAAGTGGGGTTAAGCCAATGGTTCACTCTATCTGTAACCTGGTGTTGGCTTAGTGGTTAGGGTGGTGGCTTGGGATCCTCGGGTCCTGAGTTCAAGCCCCGTTGGCCACTGAATTAAAAATACACCAGGAGGTTGACTCAGCCTGTCATCCTTCCGAGGTCGGTAAAATGAGCACCAGTGAACTGGTAAGGGGACACTGCATCAGCGGCATAGCCGCGTCCCAACCAATGATGCAACCAGCAGCCACAGGCTGCACTCGATAGAGAGAGAGTGGTTAGGGTCACTGGCTTGGGATCTTAGGGTCCTGAGTTCGAGCCATGTTGGCCACCAAATGAACACCAGGTGGGGTTGACTCAACCTGTCATCCTTCGGAGGTCGGCAAAATGAGAAGCCGTGTACTAGTGAGCGGCACAGCATCAGCGGCACAGCAGTGCTTCCAATAAATGATAGCTCCCCAACAGCCAAGCTGCCATGCACAAGAACAGAACTGTCTGTCCATCCACAAACATCAGTTCATGATCGAAGAACCACTTGACTTTAATTGAATGTTATATTTTGAACATGACTGAAAACGAAACCATACTTAGCAGTACTTTGGCTCTGGATTCATCCCAATCGCACATGCGCAGAGAAGAGTGAGATTTTTTCTTTTTCTTTTTTTTTAAGTCTATTTCCTTGTCTGGCAGTTAAATAAAATTGAAAATCATTCCAACAGGAAACTTACTTTTTTTTAAGGATGTGTTAAGGACATAAATAACAAGTATGAAGAACTCGTGTAACGTGCCAAATAAGATGTTTGTGAAAGACCCTTCCTGAACTGTGGTAAACTTCTGAATTTCTAGACCCTTTAAAATCTTTTTTTATTTCAATTGATGATATACTTGAACACTGTAGAACACAAATCGCCTATTTGGCACTTTCAAAACCTTCCGTTTAGCAGTACTTGGACAAAATACTGCGTGATGACATTTTGCATAATCTCAACCAATCAAATTTGTTGCTCCACACCCTGCCCATGTCTTTAATCAAGACTGTGTGGGGTAGTGTTCTTTGAACTCTCATTCTTGATGTGCAGTCATTTGCTGCATGCGCACGTGTAATAATGATGGCTATTGCAGCAAATGTCTGAAATGAGAGCTGAATAAAAGGTGAGGATGAGTTTACTCTGGGTAGAGTGAGTAGTATAGATATGCAGTGAAGAACTGGAGTAAAAGCAGTAATATTGTAAAAACAGCACATTATTGATTCATACTCCAGGTAGTATTGCGAGCCGATGATCTATAAACTACTGCACCTGTTGGAAACCACATTTCAAAGTTATCCTCAAAAGCCAGTCACCGACTGGGCATCCTCCATCATACAAAGTCCTTCCTTGGCACTCCTGAACTCCTACCCAATTCCAAGGCCTTCATCCACAGCTTGATGGAGCATTGCTCTCCCCTTTGGGCTGGCTCCCCTGTCTCACATCTTGTTAAACTTGACGCTGTGGAAACCAAGGCCTTTTGGATTGTTGGAATCTCCTGTGATGAAGCTGGGTCTCTGACCTCTCACTTCACCATTGCAGAAAGGTCGGTGGTCTGTCTTCTCCTACCTGCTTTCTGGTCTTCCACCACCTCGTCTTTTCATCTTCAGTTGTCCTTCCCTTCCTCCCGCCCATGGTACACTGAAGCATGTGGCGAGGCTGTTGTCCTGAAAGAACTTGCCTTTGCCTCATGGAAGACAAATACTACTGAGGCAATCTCAGTTCCTTCCACAAGCTGGGAACAAGTGTGTCTACCCTGAGGAGAGCCAGAAACACTTCTTTCTCATCTCAAGTCTCAATTCTCAAACCTGTCTCCCTCCTTCAAATCCTGGTGGCGTCTAGTTTTGTCCGTTTCTGTGTATGCTCCCCCTCCACCCCCCCCCCTTTTACTTCAAATGGCTGCACAGCTGACGCTGCACATGAAAAGCTGAATGCCTCAAAACTCGGTTTTGCAGCTAATCATGTGTCCCAAACCCATCGCTTTCTGTACCACCTTACCCAGTCACACCCAGCTGTCCTTGGACTCTGTGTCCTTTTCTCCTGACAAGATGAAGAGCTTGCTGTCAAACCTCGACTCAGATTCTGCAACCGGTCCAGACAGCATCGGCCCACGTGTCCTAAAAACCTGCTCCTCTGCTCTTGCTCACCCTCTCTCTGTTCTATTCACCCTCTCATTGTCTCAAGGCCATCTGCCATCTACCTGGAAATCAGCAAACATTCCCTCTGCATAAAGAATGTGCAATAACTGATCCCTGCAACTGCAGACCAATCGGCCTTCTCCCAATCATCAGTAAGGTCATGGAATCCATCATTGCTTCCAACATCAAATCCTTCCTCTTCTACAATGGCTTGATTTCCGACCATCAATTTGGATTTAGACCAGGCTACTCATCCGTGGACATGCTCCTTCTGTTTTCCCAACAATGGATGGAGATCCTCATACAAACGTGAAATCAGAGCCATCTCCCTAGACATATCGCAAGCTTTCAATGCAGTCTGGCATCCCGCACTGCTCACTAAACTATTCTTATATTATGGTATCCAAGGCAATCTACACTCATGGCTCATGCACTTCCTCTCCTGTCGCAGTCAACGCGTCGCTCTTAATGGAGTTTATCTCATTCCCTCTTCCCGTCCAGGCTGGAGTCCTCAAGGCAGCATTCTTGGCCCTGTGTTTTTTGTGGTTTTCATCAATGATCTCTCAGATTCCCAGGAAACCCTCCTTATCTCTTTGCTGATGATTCGACCCTTTGCCTACCATCTCTCAGCTTCTTCACTCTCTGCAAACCTGGATAAAATCACAAGCTGGTAAAATACTTGGAATATGTCTCTTTTTTTTAATCCTGACAATCTCACACCCTCAACCACATCTCTCTGAAAGGACCGTCTGGAACCCCCCCTCCCCCCCATCCATCTACTTTCTCACAATCCTCTTGAAATCCTTTCATTCAAGCATTTGGGTCTCACTAATCTGCCATGATCTTTCCTGGGAAGCAACATCTCCAAGCTGGTCTCCAAAGCCGGTCGCGACTGGGCATCCTATGTCATGCAAAGTCCTTCCTTGGCACACCTGAGCTCCTGATGTAGGTTGTGGTCAAGTTTCATCGATATCATGCTTGCAGTTTCGGAGAAGAGAGCAACCCTATTTTTGGGCAACTGCCCCCCCTTACATCCCCATGGATTGTATAATTTAACATATATATTATATATATATATAATATATATATATATATTAGCAATCTTTGGTACATTACAGTTGTGATCAAGTTCATCGAAGTGTGTGTAGTTTCGGGAGAAGAGACGATACCTTATTTTGGGGGGTCAACTCACCCACCACTCTCCCTCTCCCACTCCCCATAGACCCCCCTTAATGAGTGCAGATTTTGATGCACTCAATACACCTTCGTTCGGCATCAGATAAGCTTTGGGCCAAGTTTCATCGAAATCGTTGGTTTGGTTCAAGGAGTAATTGAAGTGTTGACTATTGACTCACTCACTCGCACCTACGGACACTGCTCAATCGCATAAGCTCACTGGACTAAAGTCCAGGTGACTAATAATATAATTGTAAACCATGCAGCCTGGCATAATTTGCTCTCTCATACAAAGGCTTGAGTGACACATGAATGATTAACACTTCATGCAAGGAGTAACAACGGTTAGAGTCCCTGAGCAGACTCCAAACATTGTCAGTTGAACGTTAACTGAATGCAGTATTCAGGTCTGATGCTGTTTTTCTCTCAAGTATCAGGCTATTTTAATTAAACCTTCACCTCTTGTGTAAGTATTATCAAACAGAGGAAAGGTCAACTTTTGTTTCATGTCCTATTATTATTTTTTGTGATTGTTTGTTTGTTCGCGGCGCCAGCCAGTGACCACTATTTTCGTGTGTCTGTGTGTGTGTCTGTCTGTCTGTCTCTGTTGTGACTCCTCCAGAGCAGTGTTTCTCAACCGGGGTTCCCGGAACCCGAGGGTTCCGGCAAGAGGTCGCTAGGGGTTCCGCGAGAAACAGTAATAAATAGGCTAATGTATTTTGAGTCGTTTTTGTTTTGATTATAATATTCGTAATTTTACTATACACGTACGGCATATTGTTGGAAACGTCCTTGGTTTATTATATAGAGGCTTCACCTCGTATATTATTTACAATTATAACAACCATAGGGAATGTATTTAACGATGTCTTTATGGCGCCAGTGTGAAACCGCCCACACTGGTTAGTGGATGTCCTGTACGCCGCGGATGTCGTGTATCGTTGAGTGACTGACTCAAGTACGGGACGCATGCACGGTGTCCATCTATCTTCTCTGTGCTTCCTAGCGCGGTCTCTCTCTCTCTCTCAAGGTTAGTTCTTCTGTTTACCTTTTATTGCTTCAGCTTTATTTGTTTAAGTTTTGTTTATCAGTTACATGAGTGTGTTTTTTTTTGATTTAAAAAAGATTTTTTTTTTTGTGTGAATTAAAACCTCGTGTGAGGTCTCATAAACGAGAGTAAATGTTTTTTTTCATTGCCAATAAATTGACAAAAGGGGGTCATTTTTCCTTAAACCAGGTATCCGAAAAAATATATTATATTTACCACGTGACTACGATAAAAATATAAAAGAGCTAGATATTAATATGGTATATAATAATTTTTATGCAGGGGTTCCGAGACATGAAAATCTATTTCAAGGGTTCCAACAAGGGTAAAAAGGTTGAGAACGCCGCTCAGAGCATAGCTCTAAACGTTTGATGAAACTTGGACACAAGCTATATATCATGGTCTAGTTGTGTCGTTTTTTGTATGAGGGCGTCCGTGGGCGGAGCCACGCCACTTTGAACTTTTTATTTATTTTTATTGTTTTTTTCTCGATTTTTTTTCTCGCAATTTCATTTCTAGAAGCTGTGTGTAATGTCCATAAGTACATCATATAATAAAAATCCGATTTGATTGGTCAATTTTGACAGAAGAGATAGGTTTTTACGTAGGGCTTCCTCAAAAGCTTCCACTAACTCAATTGTACCTATCGTGGCATTGTTCATAATGCCACAAACATTCGTCGCCTCTGGCTTGTTATTTTATTATTATTATTATTATTATTTAATCTGCAGGTGATGCATTTTGATTGAAAACATGGTTGGATACAGGTTAAATTTTTATTATTACTATTATTTAATCTGCAGGTGTGATTTTGATTGAAAACATGGTTGGAGGCAGGTTAAATTTGCAGTAAAAAACATAAAAATATAATCCTAACCTGAGTTGTTAAGACAAGTTGGTCATGACAGTAATGTACACCTTCTATGGTGTATGGGTGTATGGTACTTTGGGGAGTGGGGGTGAGGAGGGTGAGTGAGTGGGTGAGTTGACCCCTCAAAATTTGTATTGTCTCTCTTCTCTGAAACTACACACAACTTCGATGAAACTTGATCACAACTGTGATGTACAAAGATTGCTAACATTAAAATATATATAATATATATATATATATATATATATATATAATATATATATATATATCGATATATATATATATATATATCTAATGAGGATGTAAAAAAACAGGGGGGGGGAAGTTGCCTCCAAAAATAGGGATTTGCTTTCTTCTTGTTGAGGAAGAAGTTCAGGAAGGAGTTCCATATCTGATGAGTTCAAACCAATTCTATTCATTGGTTTGTTCATGATTTCCCAACACAGATATTTGTGTGGTACAACCAAACATCATCGCAGCCGACTGTGCACCCTGTTATCTGCTGTGTGGGGCCGGCCGTTATAGGTCGGGCCTCACGGCGTGCTCATATCATGAGC
This sequence comes from Eptatretus atami, assembly GCA_035128595.1. NCBI lineage: Eukaryota > Metazoa > Chordata > Myxini > Myxiniformes > Myxinidae > Eptatretus > Eptatretus atami. The sequence continues at coordinate 111,424,641 of CM068958.1, read as the reverse complement.
TGTAATAGCTCGCTGCAGATATTTGCTGTCGACAATTGACAGTCCTGAAGGAAATCATTGATTGTCTGTCAGTTGAGGTAAGTCTCAAAAACGATGGAGAGGGTTTTTAGGAAGGCCTTGAGCATGTTTCCTTCCAGAATTTAACAGCTGTTGGTAAAGAAAAATGTAAAACGTTGGTGACTCTTTGGTTCGCGGGTGCCAGCAGTGACCACTATTTTCGTTGTGTCTGTCTGTCTGTCTGTCTGTCTGTTGCTGTGACTCTCTCCAGAGCATAGCCCGTGACGTTTGATTAGATCTTGATGAAATTGGACACAAACTAGATATCTGGTCAGTTGTGTCTTTTTGTATGAGGGCGTCCCATGCCCCTTGTGGGCAGAGCCATGCCCACTTGAACTTTTTATTTATTTTTATTTATTTTCTCTATTTTTCTCGCAATTTCATTTCCTAGAAGCTGTGCGTAATGTCCATAAGTACAACATATAAAAAAATCCGATTTAATTTGGTTCAATTTTGACGGAAAAAGATAGGTTTTTACGGTAGTGCTTCCTCAAAGCTTCCACACGAACTCATTGTACCTATCGTGGCATTGTTCAATAATGCCCACAGACCCATCGTCGCTCCCGGTTAGTTTTATTTTTTTTCTTCACTGCACAAACCAAATTTCAAACACTCCAAATTCCGAGCTGTATCTCGGAGCTGCCTGGGGTTTCGGAATGAAATTTTGCATCATAATGTGAATACAAAGAATGTGGGTGACATATTTGACCTTGACTAATTTTAAGGTCATGACCCATTATATCTTGATCGGGTTCGCCACCAATCTGCTTTTGCACCAGCGGACCAGAGCAGTCAGGCTTTACACCAAAGAGGTCAACGATTGACCGTATCCTTGCTCTTCGGGTCCTCAACCGAACGCAGACGAGAGTTTCGGGCAGGGGCTGCCTGCAGCTTATGTTGATCTCTGTAAAGTGTTTGATTCAGTGAATCGGGATGCCCTCGTGGAGATTCTTGGTCTTGTGGGTGCCACCAAAACGTGTCGATCTGATGTTGAGCTCCTACTTAGTACTGAGAGTGCTGTGAGATGTGGTGGTACCATCTCTGACTATTTCAGTTGTTACCTGGAGTTCGTCAGGGGTTGTACTGGCTCCACAATTTTCAGCACTTTTATTGACTGACTCTAGGGAGGGTTGTCGAGAGATCAAGCTGTGGTGCATCATTTGGGAATGTTCAAGATCTCTGACCTTGATTTCCACATGATGCAGTCAATCTTGCGGAGACTTTAGATATCCTTTTGGGGGCCCTCGAGGTGCTGAATGAAGAGTCGGAGCACTTGGTATTACAGGTTTCCTGGGTCAAAACTAAGATCCAGGCTTTCAAATGACCTCTTGGATGCTGCTGTCCTGTCTGTGCCTGTTTGTGGTGAGGATGTTGAGGTCGTGAAGAGATTCACTTACCTTGGCAGTGATGTTTCATGTCTCTGCGGCTGTGAGTCAGAGGTCAATAGATGTCTGGGTCGGGCCTGGGAGTCATGGATTCATTGGATATGAGGTGTGGTGCTGCCGGTACCCTGTGGCGGGATACGAAAGTCTGTGTCTTCAGGTCCTTGGTGCTTCCAGTCTTGCTCTATGGATGTGAGACTTGGACTCTGACCAGGGATCTGAGATGGAGACTTAATTCCTTGAACCAGGTCTCGTTGGAGAATCCTGCTATCACTGGCGGACTTTGTGTCCAACGAGCGGTTGCTGAGAGAGACTCAAATGGATTTTGTTACTTGCATAGTCAGTGAGGTTCAGCTCGCTGTATGGAGATGTGGCTCATTTTCCTGACGCGATCCTGCTCACGAGATTCTCTCAGCGAGGGAGTCCTCGTGAGTGGAGGAGGCCATGGCCGACGCACTTGCCTCGTGGTTGCAGCAGGTCGATCGGCATCTCAAGGACATGAGGATGGGCCAGGCATCTGCTTGAGGGATAGCCAGACAGAGGCCACTGGAGTCCCACGGAAAGTGGACACAGCGACGCACTGGCTCTGGCGCATCTTCCATACTGACCTGACCAATTATTGACATTCTGCATTTTCACCAAAATTTGACTAAGATTTATCTGATAGAACAAAATTGCCCTCTGGATAGCCTGAATAAGCGGCATTTACTCTTTGATTTACATCCTACCCCTTCGGGTTCAAGGTCAATGTCAAATGCCAATTTGAAAAAAAGTTTAATTATTTTTTTTGTCATCGCCCAATCCTCCCAATGCAGAATTTTGAGACTGCTTGGCCTCCAAGATGCCTCTGCATCATCTTAGTTGGATCTGCATTGAAGGTTGTGCACCTAATATTTGTTTCACAGCCTTGACCTACTTTTTTGGATTGAAGTAATTAACAAAAAATAAAAAGACACCTTTTTGGTCATAGCTTGAATAATTTTCCCCCCAATTTTTCATGATGTTGAGTTTTATGGATAGTCTAGCAAAAGGTACCCAAATTGTAGATGTGGTCTTATTTTCTTTCTTTAAAATCTATCTCTAAATGTTGAAGGTCAAGGTCATATCGCCATCATTTGATCACGGGCCAAAGGCAGGCAAAAATGCTACAGTTAGAGCTATAGTATATGAGAGTTGTACTCGTATACTACAGTATGTGCAGAGAATAACTGCAGGAAAGGAATGTTATTTTTGCCTGGGCATCCAGCTTGGCAATTGCTTTGTGATTGCAGATATAGTTGTGAATTTTGCCATGATATTTCAATGAGGTTGCAGCGTATGCAGACAGTGGTGAGGGTGCGCAAATCGAGATAGGAATTAGGTTCGAGGATACAGTTTTATGGGCGATGAGACTATTAAATGCATATATTTTTTCATTCTGCAAGGAAGGATCGTAGAAAGAGTTCGTGCAGTTTTGAAGGAGCAGTAGTTGGGGACATTGAAGAAAGTTTAAAATGACATTGTATCTGGTCATGACGAATACATTAGTTGTGGTACACCAATGAGCAAATGATGTCGGGAATGTTTACTCAGAGGTTTTGAAAGAAAAGTAGATACAGGATATGGTAAGCGGCTGAAAGCAAAGCGTTGTGAGGTTAATGTTTTCTGGGATACTCCCAAAATAGGAAGATGAAATAGAATTATGAGCGGAGCAATAGATGTCAACCAATGGCTGGAGAATCGTGTAGGGAGGAAGGTTTTGCATTCAAGAGGCAGTGGAAATAATTTATGGACAAAGGGAGTGTTTCCAGAATGATGCCATATGCTAAATAGAAAGGGGTCAGCAGGTTTGCAGTGGGAATGGAGAAAGGAATTCAGGCTTTTTTTTTTTCGGTCTATGGAGGGTGGAAAGCTATAAAGGAAGGAACTGATGATGTATTTGTTATTGGTAATGGCCAGGAAGGGAAAAGTTTAAACATATTCTATACCAATGCCAGACATTTAAATAACAGAGAAAAAGAGCAATAGAAATTGCAGACCCTCGCCAGGACTCCTTTTGTGTGGTGTATTTTGTGTACTGGTGTGTTGCGTAGTCAATTGGAGACATAATTAGAACTGTCCACTTTATAACTGCTGGCAGTGATGACGCAGGTACCAAGAAGTCCGCTTTGATGTAACCCGCTTTGATCGGACACCTGACCCCTGACACATGACGTTTAAAAAAAAAAAGATTGAATTTAAAATGGGATTAAAATAAAATTCAATTCAAATCAAATTGAAGACCAAATGGGTACAGTCCTGCATTGGAGTAATCAGAAGGAATCCAAAAAGCAAAGATGAAGTCATCAGGAGGAACCTGGATAGAGAATTCACATTTCAGCTGCTGCTCTTCTACGCTCAAACCCATCCAGGCACAGCCAAGTGAGCTTATTCAAAAAACAAAAAGAACCCATAACAAAAAATCAAATAATTCTGGTCGCCAGATCAGTTCAGTTTAAAAGATCATCCAATCAGTTTAAAAGTTAAAACATGAATTCCGCATCATGACTAGATCATAAATGTGAAAGTTTTGCATAGATTGATTAAGCAGTTCCAGAGAAAAATTATTTAATATTTTCTTTAATCCAATATGGCTGCCAAACCATGTGATGTATCAATATTCCTTAACAAACTTGTACACCCATGGCTTGGGGAACATTTGTGTGAAGCTTCCCCTTGATTTGTCCACCCGTTCTGGAAGAAGATTTTTATAGGTTTTCAGGTAAATCCAATATGGCTGCTAAACCATGTGACCCATGACGTCATATGGGTGATTTTGCTCCTTATGGATAGCTGGCCATTTTGTGTAAAGTTTCGCCTTGATCTTTTTAAGCCATTTTTAGAGAAGAATTTGAAGGTTTTATTTTTATTTTTATTTTAAAACAATTTGGCTGCTGGATCACAGGGACCATGACGTTATTACTATTTTTTCCTGTGGACCATTTTGTCCTGAGATGACCCTCAAAACATTTTCATACTGATGCTGATGTGGCGTCTCTATATGCATTTATGATATCATAACGAGGGCACCTATGATGTCCTTTAAAAAAATCGTACACATT
>CM068958.1:111405758-111415864 GCA_035128595.1 Eptatretus atami | reverse complement strand
ATTGAGAACTTGTGGTATTATAGAGATGACCGTCACCCCCACACGGGGGTAATTTTTTTTGTTTGTTTGTTTTGATGATGTCATAGGTGGCTTCATTATGGCATCATTGCATACGTCACACGCTTTATCTGATCAGTATGAGAATTTGATGGTCATCTCAGGCTAGATTATATGAGGGGAAAAAATTGATGTCATTGGTATGTGGTTTGGCAACCCTATTTATTTGTTTTTTTATTTATTTATTTATTTGTAACATGGAAGGCTTCAATAATAATGTGGGCAGAGGCATATCTGTCGATGTCATGACGTCAGAGTGCCATTCTAGTTTCTCTAAAATTTGTGGATCCCTTCTGTGGTCTGCCGTTTTGGCTTGTGGCCTTGAAATATTTTGTCCGCAACGTGTATGTGAAGGCTGGGGGAGAGGTTCCCATCGTGTGCTGCCTTTTTGTCTGCTGGTTGCTCCGTTGGTTAAGGGGCTGTCACACCTTGACGTTTTAGCCAGCGTATGCTGACGTATGAAAAATTTGGTGAATACGCTGGCACACGTCGAATACGTTATGGGTAAGTTTTGTATACATTAGGCTTGATCACACTCTGCTCACCTGATGTAATCTCTCCCCCACCCCACACCATTCCCCTCAGTCGGCACTCTAAACAACCTCATGTATCTTCCTCCCCCACCACTCCTCAATCCTCCTTGTTTCCCCTGCCCTCCCAATTTCCATTTCGTTGATATTCTCTTGTTCGAACTCCTTCGAATACCAAACTGCCTTTCTTACCAACGAGTATGGGCACCAAGACCCGTGTGGCTCGGACTCCGTGCTGCCCGTGCTGTGTAAGTACGAGTTCAGGACGAAACGTGCAGTACTGTGCTGCCTTTCTTACTGAACTCTTTGTCTCCTCCCCCTCTTGCTCACATTCTTTGTAGCACGGTTTCCAGGTATCCTATGCTGTGCAATTTGCTCACTTTCCCTTGGTGATGTATATTGTCCACCCTGAGGGTGTGTGTTCTTCGAGTCCACGCATGTGCCATGTTTCGTGTACGCCATGGGGGCACTCATTGTAACGCCGCACAATCATTGGAATTGGCAACATGTTAATTCTATGGGATGGTGATTGCTCGTCTTTCTTTCCAAGAGCTATTATGAGAATGAGCTTCCTTCAATGTGATGCTCAAGATGGTATGACTGCTTCGTGACTCTGACAAGGAGCAGTGTTTGTCACCACCAACCCCGTACCTGTCCCCCCCACAAACCCACCTCTCCAACTTTTCCACAACCAACTGGTCACACTTTGTTGTTTTTTTAATTTGAATGGTCATTTGTCTTCTTTTGCTGTTGTGTTCACGGAGAAAACTCACGTCTGTCAGCTTTGTCCTAGAACCTCAGATATTCTAGCCCGATGAAGGGCTTTCTTTGGGAGCCCATTAGCTTGGGCTCCAAAGCTTGGCTCCATCTGCATGGACACAAGCTGGTCCTTTGGGAATCGCTGCGAGATCAAATCTCCGAAGATTTCATTATCCTTGATTTATATTTTCTCCTAAAAACATTTCATTTTGCTGCAGTCGTTTGTTTTTGCAGTGCAATTTTGTCGGCTAATGATGAAATATTTTAAGTCGGCGAACCCCCTGGCATTCTACTTGCAGTTGCACTTCTTCTCAATACATATGGCCACTAGGCTGTGGTTTTGCATGCCCTGTCTGTTGTGAATTGTCTGAACAGTTGAACCGGACAGGGTCTTGCTTGCTTGGTTAAAAAAATTTTTAAACAAACTTGCCTGCCTGATAATTATTGTACAGCGTTTGTGGGATGATGACGTTGCAGCACTCGTTTTGATGGACAGTTTGTTGTGGGATCATTATCATAATCCAAACAATTTCAAAAATCTCCATTGTTCTTTGGACATGATTCATCTGTCCTGGTAGCAGAAGTCTTTCTTCACCTTACGGTATTTCTCGGTATCCAGTTCAAACGCTTGCATGTGACTTCTTTGGGAATCCTGAAGCTGTGGCTTCTCCATAGCAGTCAACCATTCTGGTTCACATGTTCTGGTTTGACCGCAACATGTGAATCAAGAAACCCCCAGAGGATATAAACGTTCAACATGTGTGAGTAGGCCACAGCGTCTGTCGAGAAATCCCATGGCATTTAGACCCAAACGTCTGTGGGTTGGCCACAACATCTGCATCGACAATTTCGCTTTGAATGTTCTTCTCTCCATTGTTACAGAGCCAGGTGTGGTGCTGGATTTCCAATCAGTTCTTCATGCTCACATCTTGTATCCAGGACTTTCTGGTTGTTTCCCATTTGCTAATGCAACTGCACCGGTGCTAACAATGTCCCTATATGCTGCATGGGCTTTGATCACTTGTCATCGTTACCGTGTTGTGTACTTGGCATGGAAAGGTATTTTTAACATTGTGTTGCTTGTAAATCCATTGGAGATGCATCGGTGACGATGCACAAAAACTTATAACGGAAAACTTGTGTTTCTGGAATTCTCTTGTTTTAATTAACCTCCTCCCCCACTCTCCCTCTAATTCGATCAGAACTTTTATGTGATCTCAAGGAAGCTATAATCAGAGACTTCCTTGTTAGATGAATTCATTCCTGTTGTAACTTGTGAACCACTGAAGGGATTTTGACCAAAGTTGGTACAATGTGTGTGCAATGATGCAAAGATGAAGTCGTTCGATTTTGGGGTCAAAAGGTAAATGTATATGCCTTTTGACCTTTAATTGAAAAATCTTGTTACTACAATAACTTGTGGACCACAGAAGGGATTTCAACCAAATGTGTAAGTTTTGGCTGTAATACAAAGATTAACGTATTCAATATTGGGGTCAGCAGGTCAAAGGTCATGTGCCCTTAGAAAAATTTTTTTGCAGATTATAACTCCAGTTCGAAGCATCTGATGTTTTCTCTTCGCACTCGATCTCTCACGTGACTTTAATTGAGCTCAAATGTAACAGGTTTAAGTCTCGTGTTTCTGGAGGTTTATCCATCGACGCATTTGTGTCAAATTCTATTTTCAATTTTACAGGTTCTAATGATCATGAGGGAAAAGTAGACGTTGCACAACACGAGTTCAGACAAATACAGCCGGTATCCTTGGGGAAGTGACGGCTTCCCAGTGCACTCCGGGTGCCAATGTTGCCATCTCGTGACGTCACATTCTCTCTGCAGTCAGTGGGCAATTGAGAAAAATATCTCTCCCCTCCCACGCCCATGAGATACAAACATCTGTGTCCTATTCCCAGTCTGCTGAGCTCAAGCGAGGAAGCGGCACGTTTTCTGTCCGGGAGATTATTTTGAAGTCTTTTGTGTGAATTGAACCACCGACCTCCCAGACACAGAGCGGATCCTCTAACCACATTCCACTGAACCTGGTAACAAACTCGTAATTTACAGACTGGGTGGGTGTAATGGCTAGAGCATCCGCTCCGAGTCTGGGATCTCAGCGGTTCAAACCTAGGCAGAGCATACCAAAGACTTAAAAATGGTATGTGCTGCTCTTGTTTTTGACGCTCGGCATTTAAAAGGTTAGAGCACGGACAATCCCATAGGTTGGCATCCATGGGGAGGAGGAAATTGCTTCTTGGAAATGCCCCACTTAGTGTGTAACTAAGGCAGCGGCATTGTTGTGACGTCACTGGTACCCAGTGTGCCTGGAAGTAAAAGCACTTCCGCCAAGGTGTGTGTGTGTGTGTGTGTGTGTGTGTGTGTGTGGTGTGTGTGTGTGTGTGTGTGTGTGTGTGTGTGTGGTGTGTGTGTGCAGTCAGTTCCACTACAACCTTTGATCATGTAACAAATAATAAAAGTAGTGGGGATGTATTTATTTACGTTGATCTCAGGCTCATGAGGAGGAGCTCATTTGATTTATCGAACTATTGTTTGTGTTGTTCACACTTTTAACTGACTATGGCGCTGCTCTTTTTCATTCTTGACTTTGTGAAAGTTTTGAGGTCGATCTCCCGGATAATTATATTAAAGTGACCCCTCAATTTGCACAGTGGTTCATTTCATATTTAGCCAGTAGTTTTTTTTTTTTCCTTACTATTTCTGTTGTTGTGCATCAGTAAACAGCAAATGTTGTGAATTCTTCCCACAATGGCAGCAGATGGTAATTGCCTCACCTTTATAAGCGGTTCAAAGCATGCAGCTCTGCTGCACACATCCGTGCCCTCTTGCTCCCTGCCGTTAATGATTGAATTGGAAGTTTTATGATTTGTCACAGTCAAGTTATGGAAGCTTTGCAATTGCAGACCTGTTGCCGCCCCATGTCATATTTGATTCCATACTGTCATCCTCATCGCGAATGGCATCATCTGCCGTACCTGGTGAGAGCCATTGACATATTCCATGAGCGACAGCTGCAGCTTTGATCCCCGTCCCTCTCCGATTATGTTCCGATTCATGCCATCCCTTTTCTCAAGATTATTTTGAATGCCCCAACTTACTTGTGCCTTTCCACACATCTCCCCTAAAGTACACAGGTTTCTGGTGCAAATGGCCCCATAAACTGCAACATTAAAAGCCTCACTGGTCTGAAGCTCGACGTCCTCGTCAGTTGTCCGTTGGAATCTGGGAGATAATTTGCTCATGAGTACTATGGGATTGGATGGAAACGTGTAAATTCTGAGTGGCGTTTTCTAACCGCCATGGCTGCTTTTCTTTCTGCGTGAGTAAGTGAAAGGGAAATTTTTATCACTTTTATATTTATTGGATGCTTTCAATCGTCACCACTTTGAGTTGAACCAGCAGTTGCCTGTAAGTTGAACCGACGTGATTGTGCACGTGTTTGATTTTATCGGACGTGTTGTACTACCGGCAGGCAGTCTTATTAATCGATATTGATGAATTTTTTTGAGTGTATGATTAATGTCTTGCAAGTCATGGGACCTATAACAATCTCGGTGAAAAGCTCCGGTTTGGTGTTTCATCGTGAGATGAGCAAAGAAGGGGATAGGGAGGAAGAGGTGAGTTTTGGTGGGGAGGAAAGGTGGAGGGATGAGAAGGAAGGGAACCCTGGCATTATTTATTTTATTTAAGATTTAACCATCGCATTCCAACCCCCCACCCTCTCACCCGGCGGCCTCATGTTATACTTCACTCAAAGATTTCAAGCCTGCAACCAAAGATGATGGATCACAGAAGAATCCAGACAGTTGAAGAGAAATGTACTTCATGAATGTTTGTTTACATATATATATACATTGGGGATGTTTAGGGGCAGTGTGTGGCTTCAGAAGGGCATAGGCAGGGTGGAGTGCCCCGTGGTTCATTCTAGTATCATGAGTTTTGTTTTTGTCACATTTCTCATCCTTTATTCTTTTCTCTCAAATGACCTGGGGATAGCCAATGTTTCTACGAGACTGTTTATTATAAACATTTGACTATTCCGAATGAGGCATGTGAAATGACCAATGAGGAAAACCTTAACGTTTCGATACAACATGGGACCTCAGACTCTTGAACTTCGAGGTGTCACCATCAGCCATGACCTTCCTGGGCGAACCATAAAGCAAGGCTGGCTTTAAAGCAATCCACAGACTGGGCATCCTTCATCGATCCAAGTCTTCTCTTGCAAATGCAGAGCTACTTGTAATCTACAAGGCTCTGTGCTTGTAGCTCAATGAAGGACTTCTCTCCCTATGGGCTGGTACCCCAGCACAACATCTGTCTCTCCTGGATTCTGTGTAATCCAAAGTTCTCAACGTTATTGGCATCTCCACGCCGAGGCCGAAGGACATGGTCCGTTTCTTTTTACATCGCAGCAGGTCAGTGCTGATCCGTTTTATATCACCTCTTCTCGATATTGCTCCTTGTGGTCTGTTCTTCGACCGTTCATAACTCCAGATCACGTGTTCTGTACTTTTTGCTCCTTGAAGGTTGCACAATTTCTCTGATGCAGATGTTCAACCATGCTCTTTCATGAGCCTTGCTCTTGTAGGGGTGGGGGGGGGAATAAATTCTCCACATTTTATGAGTACCTGTAATGTTTTTTTTCTTTCTTTCCTTATCTCCTGTACATCCCATGATATACACTGCTCGTCTTACCAGCAATTACATCGTCAACAGTCAACTTCATCAGAACTCCCAGTTCAATGTGGGGAGCCCAGGTTCAAATCTCATACCATCTGTTTGTCCACTGTCCCATACTTTTCAAGATTCTAATTCATGTTGGTCTACACTGATCCCCATTTATTTGTCTCCATGTGATTTGTGTACAAACTGAACTACAACTGTCAAGTGTCTTGGAGTCAGGTGGAGGGGCTCAGGTGGCCCATCTCTTGCTGCATCTAGATATGATTTTTTCTAATGTGGGTGCTTTGATTTTTATCTGAGCTCCCCTGTATGTAATTTATCACGGTCTATATGGAGAGTATGATGTCACTTTTATGGATGATTGTGGCAATCTGCAAAGTTAATGTTTGATCTTGTGTTGAAGTTTAAAAGTGGCAAACATGTCTTGATGTTGGGATGTGGAGGTTATGATTTTATTTTGTTTTGTTCGAGAGCAAAGGCCCCCACCTATAACAATCTCTGAGAAAGGCTCCGGTTTGGTGTTTCATCTGAGATGAGCAGAGAAGGGGATAGGGAGGAAGAGGTGAAGTGGCTGGTGGAGGGATAGAGTTGAATGGGAAGGGTGGAGGGCTGGATCTGCTTTCATCACGATTTGATGAGGAAATTTGTGTTTGTTCCACACAGTCAGCGAAAGCGAGTCGTTGTCAACTTTGAGGCCAATTGATTAAGTATTCCATTTAGGAATGATCACAAGTTTGCATAGTGTGAAGGTTCATCCATATTTATCAACCTTGCAAGGTTATGAGTTATGCTGGGAAAATTATTTTTTTCTTTGAGGAATTGTTGTTTTTTTTTAAAAAGTGATTCTTCACCATTGAGGTATGTGGCTAAACTCGTATCTATATCTCAAAAAGTTGTGGACAAATTCGGACAAAAATTTGTGGACAGGTGGGGGGTGACAAGGATGAAGTGATTTGATTTTGTTGAATATCTAAATCCAGATCCAAATTGGAGAATTAAAATTTTAAAATTGTGATTCTCACCATTGAGAGATGGGGAAAAAAACGATATGTGCATGGTATCTCAAAAATTTATTGGGCCATGAATTTGCGGGCCGGGGTTCGGCGGCGAAAACGACACATTGTGTGTCGTTTAGAGTCGTCTCCCACCGAACACCCGGAATTTAGGTCGTGACTCTCGGACAACTCCGAAAGTTCACGGGGTCACTTGGAGGACCATGGTCGCCAATAATTCGACGGCGTGGGATAGGGTCCACTTGTCTAATCCAATTTACCTAAGTACTCACGCCTTCCAACTACGGGGAAACCACACCCTCGGCCGATCTTTGTCTGAATCGAGTCGCTATCACACTCGGGATCCGGCGTAACCGAGCGGAAGTTACCAAAGCCGCGCCGGACCAAATGAGCAATTTACGGCCGAACGGCCTTACTATTTTTCAATACGCACCATGCTAGGCCAATGAAAGAAAACACGAACAATGAACTGGAACATTTAACAGGGGTTTATTTAACAATAATCGGGGAGGGAGACACAGAGCAGAGTTATCACGAATAACGAAATGTAATGTACAATGAACAAGCACTTAACAATTCTACATACACAGACTGGTGACACACACACACACACACACACACACACACACACACACACACACACAACACACACACACACACACACACACACACAACTAAACTGGACCCGTGGGTCTTTATTCGGTAGAGCGGGCCGGGGTACCTTCCCGCCTCGTGCGGTTACACCGACTCCGAACCACCACGGTGGACTCGAACCCACGACCCGAAGTCCACGGCCCACGTCCCTGGTAGCTCGCCACCACCACCACGAGAATCCACCGCAAAGGGCCGCAGACGACGACGAGACCAAGCCACCACGACCGCAGACGCTCAGCAGTCGCCACGATCACTGCTCTTCGGTCACCACCACCACGGTGAGCTACCGAGACCGCCCGAACCACGACCTCAGACCAAGCCAATCGCCACAATCACTGCTATACTCTCTTGAGGTGGAGCGGTTTCTTTCCTCGCACTCGCCTCCTGATTGGACGGCCCATTGCGCGATCCGCTGGCCGTCCTCATTGGTCAGGCCCACGGTAGGCGGGGCAACTCCCACCTTTCTGGGCAGAGTCGGATCTGAGGTGATGGAGGTGATGAAAGCCTACGCCTTCAGCCAAAAACACGTGGGCAATGGCAACCGGGTTGAGTGAGGTGTGTCGTCGTCGTCGTCGTCGTCGTTGTTGTATAAAAACCGAACTAAAATAACTCGTGCGCACACGAAATTCCCATTCGACAGAAGGAGGGATTCTAACTATAAACACATAGTTATCGAAATAACTAAGCTACGGAGACCGCTGTCTGTTTGTATGCAAAGGCTTCCAGATTCGTAACAATATGTTCTCTTGAATCAGGCATTGCATGGTGGGAGGTATCGACTCCACTGGTGGACCTTCTAGTTTTTTTTCTGTTTCAGCAACTGCTTCTCCGATTGACATGAAATTTTCAACATTGGAGTGTTTAATGATTTGGTCGTAGGTCATGTGGTGTGGCAGCCATGTTGGAAAAAAGAAAAAAGTTTGGACATCTGTATCTCCAAAACTGCCTCCATGGAACAAGTTAGACTTGGTACATGTCAAGTACTCCCATGGGAAATAAGTGCATTTTTGGTCCTCTCTTCGAGCATGACCTAATAATATGGGTGTCGATGTCCTTCGATCCGTCCGTCCGTCCACAATGAAGTTGAAGTGGGAGATCTGGTCATTAGTGATCCTGATAGAGGTCGATGAGAACGTACACGATGGTATGACTTTCAAGTCCGAAGGTCAAGGCGAGCTTTTGAAGTTGCGAAAATGACGATTTTCAAATTCTATCTCCTCCGCCATTTCCTCAAGCGATCTTGAATTTGATTGTAGCATAGAACTATGGGACAATATCTAAATTTGGTCGGCCGGATTTTCGTATTCGCTTTCGTTTTCGTGTCACGTGACTTCAAAGTTGGCAAAAAATGCGAAAATGTTGATTTTCAAAATCATCTCCTCCTACATTTCTCAAGCGATCTTGAATTTGATTGTGGCATATGAATGTATGGGACAATATCTAAATTTGGTCGGACGGATTTTCGAATTTCGCTTTCGTTTTCGCGTCACGTGACTTCAAAGTTTGCAAAACTGCCTACCTTCAGGAGGCTATATATTCTCTACTGGGCATGGTAAAAGTTAGTGAATGGTGTCATTGCATAGCAGCTGACCTTGTATATTATACATTTTCCGCCGAAGGTGCAAAGTTTCAAAACCCGAAATGTAAACGTCGGCATTATTTTTCAAAATATAATTTCGTGCACACACGCCAAAATGCCGAGTCATCTTTAACCAAACTGCGCAGTTCGAGCTGCCAGTAGAACTGCGCAGAGTCTTCGGTCATAACTGAACATTGAGAACTTGTGGTATTATAGAGATGACCGTCACCCCCACACGGGGGTAATTTTTTTTGTTTGTTTTTTTGATGATGTCAGGTGGCTTCATTAGGCATCATTGCATACGTCACACGCTTTATCTGATCAGTATGAGAATTTGATGGTCATCTCAGGCTAGATTATATGAGGGGAAAAAATTGATGTCATTGGTATGTGGTTTGGCAACCCTATTTATTTGTTTTTATTTATTATTTATTTGTAACATGGAAGGCTTCAATAATAATGTGGGCAGAGGCATATCTGTCGATGTCATGACGTCAGAGTGCCATTCTAGTTTCTCTAAAATTTGTGATCCCTTCTGTGGTCTGCCGTTTTGGCTTGTGGCCTGAAATATTTGGTCCGCAACGTGTATGTGAAGGCTGGGGAGAGGTCCCATCGTGTGCTGCCTTTTGTCTGCTGGTTGCTCCGTTGGTAAGGGCGTGTCACACTTGACGTTTTAGCCAGCGATGCTGACGTATGAAAAATTTGGTGAATACGCTGGCACACGTCGAATACGTTATGGGTAAGTTTGTATACATTAAGAGCACGCTGAAGCACGCTGGCATACGTCGTAGTACGCCGAGCTCGTCGACAAAA
>CM068958.1:111388898-111403175 GCA_035128595.1 Eptatretus atami | reverse complement strand
AAAGAGAGAGATTGGCCAATCAACAGATGCAGAATGGGCGAAGGCGCGCTAACACGTGGCCATGAGAGAAGTTTCGAAGACTGAAAGAATGTCTGAGCACCTGAAGGATGTGCTGAAGGCAACAAGCGTTAATCGTGACACTTATGATCACATCTTACTGTCTGTGCATGGGTTCGCATAACGTGTACCTTCCGGTCCTCGCTGGGGCCGCGGATGTCTGTACGGGACGGGAACGTCTTCTGCTCTTACGGCCAGGAAGCTGCATCGGGCGGAGGCGTGTGGTAAGTCAGGCCGCGTGGCGCACACGGAGCAGGCGCGTTGAGAGCGCTGTCGGGGCGCCGAGCAGCTTGCAGGACGACGCCACTCTCGGCCGGTCGTAGGGAATGGCCTGGGGGTTGTGCGGGGCGATTCATGGGCGCGAGTTGGTGTGGGTGTTCGTGTCAATGTCGTGAGGTCGGGGTCAGGATATTTTTGGGGCGTCTGGGTCATCTTGCCGGAAACGGAACGTGCAGTCCGGCCATCCGGCGGGCCGGCAGGGGGTCGGGAATCAGAGCGCCGATTGGGGATTGACGCACGCTTTGGGTGCCACCCGCGCCGTGAGGCTAAAAAGGTGAGCGGTGCATTCTCTCTTTTCTGCCTGCCTTGCTCCCGCTCAACCTGTTCTTCGACTCCGTAGTCTCGCTGGAATCGCTCCCTCTCTTCGCACAACGCTGACTCACCCTCATCCAATTCAGCTCCTTCGCCCAGGTCTCGCGGGAGCTGCCGATAGGAAGAGAATACACCGCAGCTGTCAGGGAGGTACTGCCAGGAGCATTCCCCAAACGTTTGGTGGGCGTCGGGGCAATCATTATACAAAGGTACTGAGAGACTAGCCTTAGCTTCCTTCTCCTTATTGTTAATGTCTCTTTCATCGGGTGTGTGGTGTGTGTGTGTGGTGTGGTGTGGTGTCCTGGCACTGTATATATAAGTAGGCTGCAGAAAGATTATTATTATATTATCATAGATTGCTAAATATATTTTCGGGTTAGGTTGCTCTGCGTCCGCTTTAAATAAGTTGCTTTTTAACTGCGCACCAACTTTATATCTATGCTCTGCTTGGCAACAAGCCGAATAATGTATTGATGTACCACGTACCCTTCTACTGCTTGTTAAAAAATCATTATTAGAAATGTTCCGTCGTTTTTGGTCTTTTCTGATGATTACAGCATGGGTCCGAATCCTAGATTAAGGGGCTGTCACACCTTGACGTTTTAGCCAGCGTATGCTGAGTATGAAAAATTTGGGAATACGCTGGCACACGTCGAATACGTTATGGGTAAGTTTGTATACTTAAGAGCACGCTGAAGCACGCTGGCATACGTCGTAGTAGCCGAGCTCGTCGACAAATTTTGTGCATGCTCAAAATTTTTCGACGTATGCCAGCGTATGACTACGTTCCGCATACGCTGGCCATAGTTGTAGGCACGTTATGCGATCGTCGACACACGTTACTTGTAGTTACTCATAAGTCGGAATACGTGAGGTAATGTCTAGCGTACCCGAAATTTTTCTAACCTATGAGTAAGTGCTTTGAACCTATGTGTAACGTATCTCACACGATATTGACGTATGTAGACGTATTTGACGTCTTCCGGAGACAAAGAACTTACTGAACGTGTTTCTAATTTAAGCTACCGTATAATGGCTATTGGCAGCGTTTAGGGGAATTGGTAATATAAAATGGGCTTCACAGAGAGGACCCGTCAGTGTTCCAGACTCCATGGTTTTTTTTTTTTTGGTCTGGGTGAATGAACGGTGATGTTGACACTTAGATGTCTGGGCGGTTATGATTTGAATCGTCGAGGGTAGCCTTTTAATAGGCTACGCCACGTGATCGTCGGCGATACTCTGCCGCGCTATGCATAAGTTGACTATCGTTGGCATAAGTTGTGAGCCGACAACACAGCTAAGCATTCGTTGGTATAAGTTATCTATAATGTTCAGTCACATTTGGTCGCGGCCTAGGGTTAAAAATCTACGGACATAGAATTATAGGGGGCGGCAGTAATTTCCACGGTCAACAATGTACAGTCCATATGTTTTAATTTTTCAGGGTAGCCACACGGGGTATTTAGAATTGGTGGAGACGCGATAACGTGGGGTGCCGTACGGTATTGGTGATTTGTGTCGAACAGGACCTTGGGCGTCCTGGCGCCATAGAATTTTTCAAAGGCAGGACGCAAAGGTTAGTCTAAGGTCGGAAGGCGACGGCAGGGGGCCCTAAGGCGACGTGCAGCCAGTACGGAGGTAACGAGTGGGTATTAATAATATATATATATATATATATAAGATATATATATATAATATTTCCAGTTCTCTTTCATATTATATCATAATCTCATATCTGTCATATATATGGTGGACCAGGTTATATCAGAGGCGATAGTAATGAGTTGGATGGAAGGATGGAATGAAGTTGCCCAGGTCTTCGGGAGAGGTGGAAACTCCCTCACGCTGCGGGCTATTGACGAAAAATGACCTATACGTCAATTCTAGCGGTAGGCGGTGGACGCACGTCGACGCAGACTGCCACGGAGGCGTACTGGACCGCACGGGGGCGTAGGGGAACCGTGCAGTCGCTTGTTGCCCGAGTAGTGCACAGACCACAAAAGGCCACCGTACGTGAACAGGAGCTAGGCCTACCTATGGCGAACGTGGAGATAGTGCGGCCGAGTAATTTTTTTGGGGGTTGGCAAAATTCATTTTTCTTGATAAGGCTAGGAGCCGCAGCGATAACGCAGCCCCCACGTCGCCCTACGTACGGTCGAGTGGGAACACATCTACGTCATGGCTACGGTTGTCGAATGTACGGACAACCTAGAAATGAAAAAGTTATAAACTCCTCGCTATACTATTCCACGGAGACCCTATGCCGTTAAAAGTAGCCATACGCATAGCACCTGAGGCACTCAGAAACTCTGCGCCGCGCGTTTGTCTTCAGGGGGTAGGCCGCCGTATCCTAGCCTAGAGGCAAAGTTGATGAGGTATCTATAAGTTATCGAAACGTTCTGTGTACGTTACTAATACGTTATGCATACGTCCAACTCGTTAATATTCGCCCAAAACTGAAAAAAACATCAATAGTTCAGCGTCCGCCAGCGTTTTAGATCAATTTTGATACGTTGCCATACGCTGACTAAATCGTCAAGGTGTGACAGGGGCTGGATTGCGTATGGCGTCGGTCGGTTGTCGGTTAACGGAACAACGACTGTTAGTCAAAGTACATTGCTCGGGAGTCAAGCGGAGGATGAAAAATGTAGATGAGGAATGTGCCCGTGCCTTCTGTGGCGAAGTTTAAAACCGCCGAGGTGTTCGGTCAGGCCCAAGCCAAGGCGATTTGTCTTTCCTCCTCCTCTCCTCAGTACTTCACCTTCACCCTCCGACTCTTCAATCCCCCTGCCTTTATCCTTTTGCTTCAAGCACTTCCTATTTCACCTCGAAACACTCTCACTTCCCTCTTCTGCCTGAAGCCATCGAATTTCCCGAACCGCCCCCCGCCATTTTCCCCTTTCTAAACCCCTCTCACGCAGGTACTCTTCTCTACGCCCCCCCCCCGACCACTTCCTTTGTTTCGTGCAGTCACTGCTCACCTGATGTAATCTCTCCCCCCACCCCCCAAGCCATTTCCCCTCAGGTCGGCACTCTACTAACCTTATGTAATCTTCCCTCCCCCCCACACTCCCAAATCCTCCTTGTTTCCCTGCCCCTCAATTTCCATTTCGTTTGATATTTCTTGTTCGAATCTCCTTTCGAATACCAAACTGCCTTTTCTCTACCAACGAGTATGGGCACCAGACCCGTGTGGCTCGGACTCCGTGCTGCCGTGCTGGTGAAGTACGAGTTCAGGACTAACGTGCAGTACTGTGCTGCCTTTCTTACTGAACTCTTTGTCTCCTCCCCCTCTTGCTCACATCTTTGTAGCAGCGGTTTCCAGGTATCCTATGCTGTGAGCATTTGCTCACTTTCCCTTGGTGATGTATATTGTCCAACCCTGATGGTGTGTGTGTTCTCGAGTCCACGCATGTGCCATGTTTCGTGTATCGCCATGGGGCACTCATTGTAACCGCGTCACAATCATTGGAATTGGCACATGTTAATTCTATGGGATGTGATTGCTCGTCTTTCTTTTCCAATGAGTTATTTATGAGAATGAGCTTCCTTCAATGTGATGCTCAAGATGGTAATGACTGCTTCTGACTCTGACAAGGAATGCAGTGTTTTGTCACCACCAACCCCTGTACCTGTCCCCCCCACAAACCCACCTCTCAAACTTTCCACAACCAACTGGTCACACTTTGTTGTTTTTTTTAATTTGAATGGTCATTTGTCTCTTTGCTGTTTGTGTTCACGGTGAGAAAATACTCACGTCTGTCAGCTTTGTCCTAGACTCAGATATTCTAAGCCCGATGAAGGGCTTTCTTTGGGAGCCCATTAGCTTGGGCTCCAAAGCTTGGCTCCATGCTGCATGGACACAAGCTGGTCCTTTGGGAATCGCTGCGAGATCAAATCTCCGAAGATTTCATTATCCTTGATTTATATTTTTCTCCTAAAAACATTTCATTTTGCTGCAGTCGTTTGTTTTTGCAGTGCAATTTTGTCGGCTAATGATGGAATTTTTTAAGTCGGCGAACCCCTGGCATTCTACTTGCAGTTGCACTTCTTCTCAATACATATGGCCACTAGGCTGTGGTTGCATGCTCCTGTCTGTTGTGAATTGTCTGAACAGTTGAACCGGACAGGGTCTTGCTTGCTTGGTTAAAAAAATTTTTTTAAACAAACTTGCCTGCCTGATAATTATTGTACAGCGTTTGTGGATGATGACGTTGCAGCACTCGTTTTGATGGACATGTTTGTTTGTGGGATCATTATCATAATCCAAACTAATTTCAAAAATCTCCATTGTTCTTTGGACATGATTCATCTGTCCTTGTAGCAGAAGTCTTTCTTCACCTTACGGTATTTCGTATCCAGTTCAAACGCTTGCATGTGGCTTTGGGAATCCTGAAGCTGTGGCTTCTCCATAGCAGTCAACCATTCTGGTTCACATGTTCTGGTTTGACCGCAACATGTGAATCAAGAAACCCCGAGGATATAAACGTTCAACATGTTGTGAGTAGGCCACAGCGTCTGTCGAGAAATCCCCATGGCATTTAGATTTCCAAACGTGGCTGTGGTTGGCCACAACATCTGCATCGACAATTTCTGCTTTGAATGTTTTTCTCTCCATTGTTACAGAGCATGGTGTTGGTGCTGGATTTCCAATCAGTTCTTCATGCTCACATCTTGTATCCAGGACTTTCTGGTTGTTTCCCATTTGCTAATGCAACTGCACCGGTGCTTAACAATGTCTCCTATATGCTGCATGGCTTTGATCACTTGTCATCGTTACCGTGTTGTGTACTTGGCATGGAAAGGTATTTTTAACATTGTGTTGCTTGTAAATCCATTGGAGATGCATCGGTGACGATGCACAAAAACTTTAACGGAAAACTTGTGTTTCTGGAATTTTCTCTTGTTTTAATAACCTCCTCCCCCATCTCCCTCTAATTCGATCAGAATTTTATGTGATCTCAAGGAAGCTATAATCAGAGACTTCCTTGTTTAGATGAATTTCATTCCTGTTGTAACTTGTGAACCACTGAAGGGATTTTGACCGAAGTTGGTACAATTGTGTGCAATGATGCAAAGATGAAGTCGTTCGATTTTGGGTCAAAAGGTAAATGTATATGGCCTTTTGACTTTAATTGAAAAATCTTTGTACTACAATAACTTGTGGACCACAGAAGGGATTTCAACCAAATGTGTCAAGTTTTGGCTGTAATACAAAGATTAACGTATTCAATATTGGGTCAGCAGGTCAAAGGTCATGTGCCCTTAGAAAATATTTTTTGCAGATTATAACTCCAGTTCGAAGCATCTGATGTTTTCTCTCTCGCACTCGATCTCTCACGTGACTTTAATTGAGCTCAAATGTAACAGGTTTAAGTCTCGTGTTTCTGGAGGTTTATCCATCGACGCATTTGTGTCAAATTCTATTTTCAATTTTTACAGGTTCTAATGATCATGGGAGGAAAAGTAGACGTGTTGCACAACACGAGTTCAGACAAATACAGCCGGTATCCTGGGGAAGTGACGGCTTCCCAGTGCACTCCGGGTGCCAATGTTGCCATCTCGTGACGTCACATTTCTCTCTGCAGTCAGTGGGCAATTGAGGAAAATATCTCTCCCCTCCCAACGCCCATGAGATACAAACATCTGTGTCCTATTCCCCAGTCTGCTGAGCTTCAAGCGAGGAAGCGGCACGTTTTCTGTCCGGGAGATTATTTTGAAGTCTTTTGTGTGATTGAACCACCGACCTCCCAGACACAGAGCGGATCCTCTAACCACATTTCCACTGAACCTGGTAACAAACTCGTAATTTACCAGACTGGGTGGTGTTGGCTAGAGCATCCGCTCCGAGTCTGGGATCTCAGCGGTTCAAACCTAGGCAGAGCATACCAAAGACTTTAAAATGGTATGTGCTGCTCCTTGTTTTGACGCTCGGCATTTAAAAGGTTAAGAGCACGGACAATCCCATAGGTTGGCATCCATGGGGAGAGGAAATTGCTTCTTGGGAAATGCCCCACTTAGTGTGTTAACTAAGGCAGCGGCTTGTTGTGACGTCACTGGTACCCAGTGTGCCTGGAAGTAAAAGCACTTCCGCCAAGGTGTGTGTGTGTGTGTGTGTGTGTGTGTGTGTGTGTGTGTGTGTGTGTGTGTGTGTGTGTGTGTGTGTGTGTGTGTGTGTGTTCAGTCAGTTCCACTACAAGCTTTGATCATGTAAAAATAAGTAAAAGTAGTGGGGATGTATTTATTTACGTTGATCTCAGGCTCATGAGGGAGGAGCTCATTTGATTTATCGAACTATGTTTGTGTTGTTCACACTTTTAACTGACTATGGCGCTGCTCTTTTTCATTCTGACTTTGTGAAAGTTTTGAGGTCGATCTCCCGATAATTATATTAAGTGACCCCTCAATTTGCACAGTGGTTCATTTCATTATCTAGCCAGTAGTTTTTTTTTTTTCCTTACTATTTCTGTTTGTTGTGCATCAGTAAACAGCAAATGTTGTGAATTCTTCCCACATGGCAGCAGATGGTAATTGCCTCACCTTTTAGCGGTTCAAAGCATGCAGTCTCTGCTGCACACATCCGTGCCCTCTTGCTCCCTGCCGTTAATGATTGAATTGGAAGTTTTATGATTTGTCACAGTCAAGTTATGGAAGCTTTGCAATGCAGACCTTGTTGCCGCCCCATGTCATATTTGATTCCCATACTGTCATCCTCATCGCGAATGGCATCATCTGCCGTACCTGGTGAGAGGCCATTGACATATTCCATGAGCGACAGCTGCAGCTTTTGATCCGTCCGTCCTCTCCGATTATGTTCGATCATGCCATCCCTTTTCTCAGATTATTTTGAATGCCTCAACTTACTTGTGCCTTTCCACACATCTCCCCTAAAGTACACAGGTTTCTGGTGCAAAGGGCTCCATAAACTGCAACATTTAAAGCCTCACTGGTTTGAAGCTCGACGTCTCGTCAGGTGTCCGTTGGGAATCTGTGGGAGATAATTTGCTCATGAGTTACTATGGGATTGGATGGAAACGTGTAAATTCTGAGTGGCGTTTTCTAACCGCCATGGCTGCTTTTCTTCTGCGTGAGTAAGTGAAAGGGAAATTTTTATCACTTTTTTATTTATTGGCATGCTTTCATATCGTTCACCACTTTTGAGTTGAACCAGCAGTTGTCTGTAAGTTGGAACCGACGTGATTGTGCACGTGTTTGATTTTATCGGACGTTGTACTACCGCAGGCAGTCTTATTAATCGATATTGATGAATTTTTTTTTGAGTGTATGATTTTAATGTCTTGCAAGTCATGGGACCTATAACAATCTCGGTGAAAAGCTCCGGTTTGGTGTTTCATCGTGAGATGAGCAGAGAAGGGATAGGGAGAAGAGGTGAGGTTTTGGTGGGGAGGAAAGGGTGGAGGGATGGAGAGGAAGGGACCCTGGCATTATTTATTTTATTTTAAGATTTAACCATCGCATTCCACCCCCCACCCTCTCACCCGGCGGCCTTCAGTTATACTTCACTCAAAGATTTCAAGCCTGCAACAAAGATGATGGATCACAGAGAGAATCCAGACAGTTTGAAGAGAATGTACTTCATGAATGTTTGTTTACATATATATATATACATTGGGATGTTTAGGGGCAGTGTGTGGCTCAGAAGGGCATAGCAGGGTGGAGTGCCCCTGTGGTTCATTCTAGCTCGAGATCTGAGTTTTGTTTTTGTCACATTTCTCATCCTTTATTTTCTTTCTCTATGACCTGGGATAGCCAAATGTTTTGCTACGAGACTGTTTATTTAAACATTTGGACTATCCGAATGAGGCATGTGAAATGACCAATGAGGAAAACCTTAACGTTTCGATACAACATGGGACTCAGACTCTTGAACTTCGAGGTGTCACATCAGCCAATGACCTTTCCTGGGCGAACCATAAAGCAAGGCTGGCTTTTAAGCAATCCACAGACTGGGCATCCTTCATCGATCCAAGTCTTTCCTTGCAAATGCGAGCTACTTGTAATCTACAAGGCTCTTGCTTGTAGCTCAATGAAGGACTTCTCTCCCTATGGCTGGTACCCCAGCATCACATCTGTCTCTCCTGGATTCTGTGTAATCCAAAGTTCTCAACGTTATTGGCATCTCCTACGCCGAGGCCGAAGGACATGGTCCGTTTCTTTTACTCGCAGCAGGTCAGTGCTGATCCGTTTTATATCACCTCTTCTCCGATATTGCTCCTTGTGGTCTGTTCTTCGACCGTTCATTAACTCCAGGATGCACGTGTTCTGTCTTTTTTGCCCTTGAAGGTTGCACAATTCTCTGATGCAGATGTCAACCATGCTCTTCATGAGCTTGGCTCTTGTAGGGGTGGGGGGGGGGAATAAATTCTCCACATTTTATGAGTACCTGTAATGTTTTTTTTCTTTTCTTTCCTTATCTCCTGTACATCTCATGATATATCACTGCTCGTCTTACCAGCAATTACATCGTCAACAGTCAACTTCAATCAGAACTCCCAGTTCATTATGTGGGGACCCAGGTTCAAATCTCATACCATCTGTTTTGTCCACTGTCCATACTTTTCAAGATTCTAATTCATGTTGGTCTACACTGATACCCCATTTATTGTCCTCCATGTGATTTGTGTACAAATGAACTACAAGCTGTCAAGTGTCTTGGAGTCAGGTGGAGGGCTCAGGTGGCCCATCTCTTGCTGCATCCTAGATATGATTTGTTTCTAATGGGGTGCTTTGATTTTTATCTGGCTCCCCTGTATGTAATTTATCACCGGTTCTATGGAGAGTATGATGTCACTTTATGGATGATTGTGGCAATCTGCAAAGTTTATGTTGATCTTGTGTTGAAGTTTAAAGTGGCAAAACATGTCTTGATGTTGGGATGTGGAGGTTATGATTTATTTTGTTTTGTCGAGAGCACAAGGCACTCCCACCTATAACAATCTCTGAGAAAGGCTCCGGTTTGGTGTTTCATCGTGAGATGAGCGAGAAGGGTAGGGAGGAAGAGGTGAAGTTTGGCTGGTGGAGGATAGAGATGAATGGGAAGGGTGGAGGGCTGGATCTGTCTTTCATCACGATTTGATGAGGATATTTGTTGTTGTTCCACACAGTCAGCGAAAGCGATCGTTTGTCAACTTTGAGGCAATTGATTTAAGTATTCCATTTAGAATGATCACAAGTTTGCATATTGTGAAGGTATCATTCATGATTTATCAACCTTGCAAGGTTATGAGTTATGCTGGGAAAATTATTTTTTTCTTTGAGGAATTGTGTTTTTTTTTAAAAGTGATTCTTCACCATTGAGGTATGTGGCTAAACTCGTATCTATATCTCAAAAAGTTGTGGACAAATTCGGACAAAATTTGTGGACAGGTTGGGGTGTGACAAGGATGAAGTGATTTGATTTTGTTGAATATCTAATCCAGATCCAAATTTGAGAATTAAAATTTTTAAAATTGTGATTCTTCCTTGAGAGATGGGGAAAAAAACGATATGTGGCATGGTATCTCAAAAATTTATTGGGCCTATGATTTGTTGCGGCCGGGGTTCGCGGCGTAAAACGACACATTTGTGTGTCGTTTAGAGTCGTCTCCCACCGAACACCCGGAATTTAGGTCGTGACTCTGGACAACTCCGAAAGTTCACGGGTCACTTGGAGGACCATGGTCGCCAATAATTCGACGGCGTGGGATAGGGTCCACTTGTCTAATTCCAATTTACCTAATACTCACGCTTCCAACTACCGGGAAACCACACCTCGGCCGACTTTGTCTGAATCGAGTCGCTATCACCTCGTCGATCCGGCGTAACCGAGCGGAAGTTACCAAGCCGCGCCGGACCAAATGAGATTTACTGGCCGAACGGCCTAACTATTTTTCAATACGCCCATGCTAGGCCAATGAAAGAAAACACGAACAATGAACTGGAACATTTAACAGGGGTTTATTTATAACAATATCGGGGAGGGGAGACACAGAGCAGAGTTATCAGAATAACGAAATGTAATGTACAATGAACAAGGCACTTAACATTCTACATACACAGACTGGTGACCACACACACACACACACACACACACACAACACACACACACACCACACACACACACACAACACACACACACACTAAACTGGACCCGCGTGGGTCTTTATTCGGTAGAGCGGGCCGGGTACCTTCCCCGCTCGTGCGTTACACCGACTCCGAACCACCACGGTGGACTCGAACCCACGACCCGAAGTCCACGGCCCACGTCCCTGGTAGCTGGCCACCACCACCACGAGATCCACCGCAAAGGGCGCGCAGACGACGATGAGACAAGCACCACGACCGCAGACGCTCAGCAGTCGCCACGATCACTGCTCTTCGGTCACCACCACCACGGTGAGCTACCGCAGACCGCCCGAACCACGACCTCAGACCAAGCCAATCGCACAATCACTGCTATACTCTCTTGAGGTGGAGCGGTTTCTTTCCTCGCACTCGCCTCCTGATTGGACGGTCCCATTGCGCGATCGCTGGCCGTCCCTCATTGGTCAGGCCCACGGTAGGCGGGGCAACTCCCACCTTTCTGGGCAGAGTCGGATCTGAGGTGATGGAGGTGATGGAAGCCTACGCCTTCAGCCAAAAACACGTGGGCAATGGCAACCGGTTGAGTGAGGGTGTCGTCGTCGTCGTCGTCGTCGTTGTTGTATAAAAACCGAACTAAAATAACTCGTTGCGCACACAAATTCCCATTCGACAGAAGGAGGGATTCTAACTATAAACACATAGTTATCGAAATAACTAAGCTACGGAGACCGCTGTCTGTTTGTATGCAAAGGCTTCCAAGATTCGTAACAATATGTTCTCTTGATCAGGCATTGCATGGTGGGAGGTATGCACTCCACTGGGTGACTTCTAGTTTTTTTTTCTGTTTTCTCAGCAACTGCTTCTCCGATTGACATGAAATTTTCAACATTGGAGTGTTTAATGATTTTGTCGTAGGTCATGTGGTGTGGCAGCCATGTTGGAAAAAAGGAAAAGTTTGGACATCTGTATCTCCAAACTGCTCCATGGAACAAGTAAGACTTGGTACATGTCAAGTATCCCATGGAAATAAGTGCATTTTTGGTCATCTCTTCGAGCATGACCTATAATATGGGTGTCGATGTCCTTCGATCCGCCGTCCGTCCACAATGAGTTGAAGTGGGAGATCTGGTCATTAGTGATCCTGATGAGGTCGATGAGACGTACACGATGGTATGACTTTCAAGGTCACGAGGCCTTTGAAGTGCGAAATGACGATTTTCAAATTCTATCTCCTCCGCCATTTCTCAAGCGATCTGATTTGATTGTAGCATATGAATCTATGGGACAATATCTAAATTGGTCGGCCGGATTTTCGATATTCGCTTTCGTTTTCGTGTCACGTGACTTCAAAGTTGGCAAAAAATGCGAAAATGTTGATTTTCAAAATCTATCTCCTCCTACATTTCTCAAGCGATCTTGAATTTGATTGTGGCATATGAATGTATGGGACAATATCTAATTTTGGTCGGGACGGATTTTCGAATTTCGCTTTCGTTTTCGCGTCACGTGACTTCAAAGTTTGCAAAACTGCCCTACCTTCAGGAGGCTATTATTCTCTACTGGGCATGGTAAAAGTTAGTGAATGGTGTCATTGCATAGCGCTGACCTTGTATATTTTACATTTTCCGCCGAAGGTGCAAAAGTTTCAAAACCCGAAATGTAAACGTCGGCATTTATTTTCAAAATATAATTCGTGCACACACGCCAAAATGCCGAGTCATCTTTAACCAAACTGCGCAGTTCGAGCTGCGCAGTAGAACTGCGCAGTAGTCTTCGTCATAACTGAACATTGAGACTTGTGGTATTATAGAGATGACCGTCACCCCACACGGGGGTAATTTTTTTTGTTGTTTTGTTTTGATGATGTCATAGGTGGCTTCATTATGGCATCATTGCATACGTCACACGCTTTATCTGATCAGTATGAGAATTTGATGGCATCTCAGCTAGATTAATGAGGGGAAAAATTGAGTCATTGGTATGTGGTTGGCAACCCTATTTATTTGTTTTTATTTATTTATTTATTTGTAACATGGAAGGCTTCAATAATAATGTGGGCAGAGGCATATCTGTCGATGTCATGACGTCAGAGTGCCATTCTAGTTCTCTAAAATTTGTGATCCCTTCTGTGGTCTGCCGTTTTGGCTTGTGGCTTGAAATATTTTGTCCGCAACGTGTATGTGAAGGCTGGGGGAGAGGTTCCATCGTGTGCTGCCTTTTGTCTGCTGGTTGCTCGTTGTTAAGGGGCTGTCACACTTGACGTTTTAGCCAGCGTATGCTGACGTATGAAAAATTTGGTGAATACGCTGGCACACGTCGAATACGTTATGGGTAAGTTTTGTATACTTAAGAGCACGCTGAAGCACGCTGGCATACGTCGTAGTACGCCGAGCTCGTCGACAAATTTGTGCATGCTCAAAATTTTTCGACGTATGCCAGCGTATGACTCACACGTTCCGCATACGCTGGCCATAGTTGTAGGCACGTTATGCGATCGTTGACAGACGTCGACACACGTTACTTGTAGTTACTCATAAGTCGGAATACGTTGAGGTAATGTCTAGCGTACCCGAAACTTATTTCTAACCTATGAGTAACGTGCTTTGAACCTATGTGTAACGTATCTCCAACGCATATTGACGTATGTAGACGTATTTGACGTCTTCCGGATGACACAGAACTACTGAACGTGTTTCTAATTGAAATATATAATTTAGCTACCGTATAATGGCATATTGGCAGCGTTTAGGGGAATTGGTATATAAAATGGGCTCACAGGAGGAACCCGTCAGTGTTCCAGACTCCATGGTTTTTTTTTTGTTTGGTTTTTTTCTCGGCATGACGGTGATGTTGACACTTCGATGTCTAGTGCGGTTATGATTTGAATCGTCGAGCGGTAGCCTTTTAATAGGCTACGCCACGTGATCGTCGGCGATACTCTGCCGCGCTATGCATAAGTTTGACTATCGTTGGGCATAAGTTGTGAAGCCGACAACACGCTAAGCATTCGTTGGTAATAAGTTATCTTAAAGTTAATCGAAACGTTCTGTGACGTTACTAATACGTTATGCATACGTCCAACTCGTTAATATTCGCCAAAACTGAAAAAACATCAATAGTTCAGCGTCCGCCAGCGTTTTAAGATCAATTTTGATACGTTGCCATACGCTGACTAAATCGTCAGGTGTGACAGGGGCTCAGGGGCGCTGCTGTGCCGCTGATGCAGTGCCCCCTATTACCAGTATACTGGTGCTCATTTCACCGACCTCAGAAAGATGACAGCCGAGTCAACCCCCTGGTGTTAATTTAGTGGCCAACTGGGCTTGAACTCAGGACCCTTGATCCAAGCCCACACCTCTAACCGCTAAGCCAACACCAGGCTGGGGGAGAGGTAGAGCGTGATGTATATCTGAATAAGTAAGTAAATGTATTTTAGGCATATCTGTAATTATTAATTTCCCTCCCCCCACCACAACTCGTTGGTAATGCCTCATCCTGCTCACAAGTGCTCCTTCTGAACTTAACTCGCACCCTGTCCCCCCTCCT
>CM068958.1:111364541-111377820 GCA_035128595.1 Eptatretus atami | reverse complement strand
AGTTTTATTTTCTTTTCTTCCTGCACAAACCAAATTTCAACACTCCAAATTTCCGAGCTGTATCTCGGAGCTGCCTGGGGCTTTCGGAATGAAATTTTGCATCAATAATGTGAATACAAAGAATGTGGGGTTGACATATTTTGACCTTGACTAATTTTAAGGTCATGACCCAATTATATCTTGATCGGGTTCGCCACCATCTGCTTTTGCACCAGCGACCAGAGCAGTCAGGCTTTACACCAAAGAGGTCAACGATTGACCGTATCCTTGCTCTCGGGTCCTCACCGAACGCAGACGAGAGTTTCGGCAGGGGCTGCCTGCAGCTTATGTTGATCTCGTAAAGTGTTGATTCAGTAATCGGGATGCCCTCTGGAGGATTCTTGGTCTTTGTGGGATGCCACCAAAACTGTTCGATCTGATGTCTGAGCTCTACTTTAGTACTGAGAGTGCTGTGAGATGTGGTGGTACCATCTCTGACTTATTTCCAGTTGTTACTGGAGTTCGTCAGGGGTGTGTACTGGCTCCCACAATTTTCAGCACTTTTATTGACTGGACTCTAGGGAGGTTGTCGAGAGATCAAGCTGTGGTGCATCATTTGGGAATGTCAAGATCTCTGACCTTGATTTCGCACATGATGCAGTCATTCTTTGCGGAGACTTTAGATATCCTTTTGGGGGCCCTCGAGGTGCTGAATGAAGAGTCGGAGCCACTGGTATTACAGGTTTCCTGGGTCAAAACTAAGATCCAGGCTTTCAATGACCTCTTGGATGCTGCTGTCCTGTCTGTGCCTGTTTGTGGTGAGGATGTTGAGGTCGTGGAGAGATTCACTTACCTTGGCAGTGATGTTCATGTCTCTGCTGGCTGTGAGTCAGAGGTCAATAGATGTCTGGGTCGGGCCTGGGGAGTCATGGATTCATTGGATAATGAGGTGTGGTGCTGCCGGTACCTGTGCGGGAGGACGAAAGTCTGTGTCTTCAGGTCCTTGGTGCTTCCAGTCTTGCTCTATGGATTGAACTTGGACTCTGACCAGGGATCTGAGATGGAGACTTAATTCCTTTGGAACCAGGTCTCGTTGGAGAATCCTTGGCTATCACTGGTCGGACTTGTGTCCAACGAGCGGTTGCTGAGAGAGACTCAAATGAGATTTGTTACTTGCATAGTCAGTGAGCGTCAGCTTCGGCTGTATGGAGATGTGGCTCATTTTCCTGACGCTGATCCTGCTCACCAGATTCTCTCAGCGAGGGAGTCTCGTGAGTGGAGGAGGCCAATGCGCCGACCACTTGCCTCGTGGTTGCAGCAGGTCGATCGGCATCTCAAGGACATGAGGATGGGCCAGGCATCTGCTTGAGGGATAGCCAGACAGAGGCCACTGGAGTCCCAGCGGAAAGTGGACACAGCGACGCACTGCTCTGGCGCATTCTTCCATACCTGACCTGACCCAATTATTGACATTTCTGCATTTTCACCAAAATTTGACTAAGATTTATCTGATAAGAACAAAATTGCCCTCTGGATAGCCTTGAATAAGGCGCATTTACTCTTGATTTACATCCTACCCCTTCGGGTTCAAGGTCAATGTCAAATGCCAATTTGAAAAAAAAAAGTTTTATTTATTTTTTTGTCATCGCCCAATCCTCCCAATGCAGAATTTTAGAGACTGCTTGGCCTTCCAAGATGCTCTTGCATCATCTTAGTGGATCTGCATTGAAGTTGTGCACCTAATATTTGTTTCACAGCCTTGACCTACTTTTTTGGATTGAAGTAATTAACAAAAAATAAAAAGACACCTTTTTGGTCATAGCTTGAATAATTTTCCCCCAATTTTTCATGATGTTGAGTTTTATGGATAGTCTAGCAAAGGTACCCAAATTGTAGATGTGGTCTTATTTTCTTTCTTTACAATCTATCTCTAAATGTTGAAGGTCAAGGTCATATCGCCATCATTTGATCACGGGCCAAGGCAGGCAAAAATGCTACAGTTAGAACTATAGTATATGAGAGTTGTACTCGTATACTACAGTAGTGTGCAGAGAATAACTGCAGGAAAGGAATGTTATTTTTGCCTGGGCATCCAGCTTGGCAATTGCTTTGTGATTGCAGATATAGTTGTGGAATTTTGCCATGATGTTTTTCAATGAGGTTGCAGCGTATGCAGACAGTGGTGAGGGTGCAGCAATCGAGATAGGAATTAGGTCGAGGATACAGTTTTTATGGGCGATGAGACTATTAAATGCATATATTTTTCATTCTGCAGGAAGGATCGTAGAAAGAGTTCTGTGCAGTTTTGAAGGAGCAGTAGTTGGGGACATTGAAGAAAGTTTAAATGACATTGTATCTGGTCATGACGAATACATTAGTTGTGGTACACCAATGAGCAAATGATGTCGGGAATGTTTACTCAGAGGTTTTGAAAAGTAGATACAGGATATTGGGTAAGCGGCTGAAAGCAAAGCGTTGTGAGGTAATGTTTTCTGGGATTCTCCCAAAATCAGGAGATGAAATAGAAATTATGAGCAGAGCAATAGATGTCAACCAATGGCTGGACGAATCGTGTAGGGAGGAAGGTTTTGCATTCAAGAGGCAGTGGAAATAATTTATGGGACAAAGGGAGTGTTTCCAGAATGATGGCCATATGCTAAATAGAAAGGGGTCAGCAAGGTTTGCAGTGGGAATGGAGAAAGGAATTAGTTTTTTTTTTTCGGTCTATGGAGGGTGGGAAAGCTATAAAGGAAGGAACTGATGATGTATTTGTTATTGGTAAGGCCAGGAAGGGAAAAGTTAAACATATTCTATACCAATGCCAGACATTTAAATACAAGAAAAAGAGCAATCAGAAATTGCAGACCCTCGCCAGGACTCCTTTTTGTGTGGTGTATTTTGTGTACTGTGTGTTGCGTAGTCAATTGGAGACATAATTAGAACTGTCACTTTATAACTGCTGGCAGTGATGACCAGGTACCAAGATGTCCCGCTTTGATGTAACCCCGCTTTGATCGGACACCTGACCCTGACACATGACGTTTAAAAAAAAAAAAAATTGAATTTAAAATGGATTAAAATAAATTCAATTCAAATCAAATTGAAGACCAAATGGGTACAGTCCTGCATTGGAGTAATCAGAAGGAATCCAAAAAAGCAAAGATGAAGTCATCAGGAGGAACCTGGATAGGATTCACATTTCAGCTGCTGCTCTTCTACCCTCAAACCCATCCAGGCACAGCCAAGTGAGCCTTATTCAAAAAAACAAAAAGAACCCATAACAAAAAATCAAATAATTCTGGCTGCCAGATCAGTTCAGTTTAAAAGATCATCCAATCAGTTTAAAAGTTAAAACATGAATTCCGCATCATGACTAGATCATAAATGTGAAGTTTTGCATAGATTGATTAAGCAGTTCCAGAGAAAATATTATTTAATATTTTCTTTAATCCAATATGGCTGCCAAACCATGTGATGTATCAATTATTCCTTAACAAACTTGTACACCCATGGCTTGGGGAACATTTGTGTGAAGCTTCCCCTTGATTTGTCCACCCGTTCTGGAGAAGATTTTTATAGGTTTTCAGGTAAATCCAATATGGCTGCTAAACCATGTGACCCATGACGTCATATGGGTGACTTTTGCTCCTTATGGATAGCTGGCCATTTGTGTAAAGTTTCGCCTTGATCTTTTTAGCCATTTTAGAGAAGAATTTGAAGGTTTTATTTTTATTTTTATTTTAAACAATATGGCTGCTGGATCACGGGACCAATGACGTTATTACTATTTTTTCCTGTGGACCATTTTGTCCTGAGATGACCCTCAAACATTTTCATACTGATCTGATGTGGCGTTCTCTATATGCATTTATGATATCATAACGAGGGCACCTATGATGTCCTTTAAAAAAATCGTACACATTCCCCATGAGTACTTGCTATGTGCCAAGTTTCAAAATTTTCCTTGTGGTTTCAGAGATTCAGAGGTCCAAAGTTTTTCCGTTTTTCCAATATGGCTGCTACATCACGTGACCTATGACGTCATAATTATCATTGAAAACATTCTACATGAGTAGTCGCACCAATGGTGAAAACTTCGTCTCAATCCGACAAGCGGTTGCGGAGAGAAACACTAAAGTTCTGGACAGATAGACAGAGACAGACGGACGGACCCAAATGCAATACCCTCTCTGAATCCTTCTGCGAGGGTAATAGGATGGAAGAGTTTGAGGCCAAAGTAGATCACAAAAAGTACAATTATCGTTGCAGTTAGTAAGGCTTGATTTAATGAAGAGAGTAACTGGAGGACAGGATTAGAAGGCTACATAATGTATTTTTGTGATCAGAAAGAGAAAATAGGAGTAGCAATCTGAGTAAAAGACAGCATTACTTTGAGAGAAAGGGGTGATATTAAGGAGGGAATTTATGTGGAAGATTCTGTATGGGTAGAGATTAGAGATTGGAAAAACGGTAAGATGCTTTTATATGGCTCTGGGTGTGTCGGAAGGAGTACATGAGGAATTCAGAAGGGCATGTGGTGAGGGAAGAATATTGATTATGGGGGATTTTAACCTGCCAGAGATCTACAATCCTTCCTGTTCAGGAACAGGGAAATAGCAGAGCTGATGAGGATTTCCTATATCTCGTCCAGGATTGCTTTTTAACTCTGTTTGTGGATAAGCCCACGAGAGGGAGTGCAGTGTTAGACCTCTTGAGTAATGATCCCAATATGGTGGAGGAGTTGGAGGTAAGGGAACATTTAGGATCAAGAGACCATAACATAATGTGTGCAAGGATTTTGTTAAGAGTTAGAGTTCAGGACAGGAGAGTAAGGTTGTTAGATTTCAGGAAGGCAAACTTTGAGGGTGAGGAGAGAGCTAGGTGATGTAGATTGGGAGAGGCTAACAGTCACTGCTCCAGAATCATTCCAGCATCACTGCTCACCTCCACTCATTTATTCCTGCTTTTCCCTACCTATGGAAGCACCTTCTATACTCTCTTCAATCTCATTCTTCCCTCCAGGTCTTCAAGACAGCTGTTCACCACCATCTCTGGTCATCCCCCATCCAAAACCATGATCTTTCCTTCACCCGTTAAACTATCCCCCACCCCTCCCAAAATTTTGCTTATATATCCATATTGTCCATCCTTTGCGTTCTCCCTTGGCCCTTGTCGTTACCTGCACCCCTTGTTTGTCCTTGTCCGTATACTTTCTCCCTCTGCCCTGCTGTTGTTTCCCCTTTCTCCTGCTGTTCCCTTTGTTGTGTTGTATCCTGATTTGTTCTGTCATAGCTCTTCCACGAGCCAAGAGCATGTTAAAAAAAAAAAAAACACAAAACAACAAAAAAAAACCAAGGGAAAAATCAGCATCAGAGAGATTGGTAATCTTCAAGGAGAAAATGTGTTGAGTGCAGAGTAAATACATAAATAGAACTATGGACCTGTTAACGGTAGTTTGACTTCAGTTGTGGGGAAGGTGTTGGAGACATTTAATTAGTGACCAGATGAGGAACCATTTTAAATAAATACAAACTAATTTAAAGGCAGTCAGCATGGATTTACCAAAGGTACAGTATGTCTTGTTAAAGAAATCATTCAGAGTTCTATTAAGCAGTTTCTGATTTGGTGAATAAGGGAATGACAGTGGACATAGTATATCTATCCTGGAGTGGTAGTGGCAGTTGGTATCAGAAATGGTAGATAAGTTTAAATTGAAATTGGATGGGTATCTTGAAGTTTTGGAGATAGAGGGGTACTGGGATATTGGCAGGACTTTGAGGGAGCTTGAGTATGGATGGGTGATTGTGTGCATCTGTGCGGAGTGTTTTCTGTGGCGGTCTCATCATGGGGTAGTGTGTGCTTGATGTGTGTTTCTCACCCAAGAACCGCCTTCACCCACTCCCTCCCCCTCCCTCTGAAAAGAAAAAAACACAACTCCCCCCCCCAAGAAAAACAACAACAAACAAACAAAAAAAACAAGCAGTCATAAACTGGTACTTACGAAATCGTCAACTTGACCTCTGACGTTGTTGAATAAAAGCTGTCTCTAGAGAAGGTAGCGACGCAAACCAGAAGTTTCTACGATGATTCTGTACCAAACCATCAAAAATCGAATGTTTGACCTCACTGTGACCTTGACCTTTGACCGATTTTGACCAAAATCTAATCAGCACTAGCCATCACCCTCCTGAATCACGTGGTGTAATTTGACATTGGTAGCTTCTTCCGTTCTCGAGTTATCGTGCCTACAAACAAACAAACACACAAACAGATGACGGAAGTCATCAATATACTTACGAAATCTTTAGATTTCGTAAGTAATAATAGGGTTGGGCATACAACCATACTTTTTTGAAAGGAGTGTTTTTTATGGCCAAATTTCACGCTGATCACGAATCCGTTGAACTTTTTGACATAGGATGATGTCTTCGGTTGGTAAAATGCAAAAATCAAAATGGCCGCCAAATTTACCCACTTTTCAGGTAAAATTTGATAATTATGGCTTACTAGGGCATGTAATATTAGGGTTGAGCACACATCGACTTTTTCTCTGTTGTCCCGTTAAAAGGAGTGTTTTTTATGGCCATTTTTCACGCTGATCACGAATCCGTTGAAATTTTTGACCTAGGATGGCGTCTTACTAAGACGTCTTAGTAAGACGCCATCCTAGGTCAAAAATTTCAACGGATTCGTGATCAGCGTGAAAAATGGCCATAAACAAACACTCCTTTTAACGGGACAACAGAGAAAAAGTCGATGTGTGCCCAACCCTAGTAATAACACATTTGATTTTGTATGGCACAGGAATGATGGGCCGAATGGCTTCCCCCTTGCATCTAATTCCCTTATGTGTAATAATGTGCCATTGCTTCCAACTGTACGAGGCATGCCCACACACTACACATGAAATATTTAATTATCTCAGTTTCCAACTTTGTTGCTTGGTCATCTCAAACCATTTCCCTTTGTGCTTTGATGAAGTCCTCCCTTTCGCCATCGACAAGCCTTGACTAATTCCTTTAAACCTATTCTTATGAGAGTCCTGAAGGAACATGTCGACAAGACGGCCGCCAGGACTGTTGACCTGAAAACTGATCGGTGATTGTTCAACAACGTATTAGACGACAAACTCTGAGGGGAAAGTTACTTGGACAATGTGCGCATGGATGCATACTAAGCTTAATTGGAATGGGGATTATTTTCCACATGCCTTGACATGAAATAAAACTTTAAACCTTCTTCTGGATGATGTCGCTAGTTTTATTTTTGTGCTCCTGAATGTGTTAAATTGTGCCACTTCATCTGGAACACCCTGCCTTCAAGTTATAATTTACTCCCCTCCGTCCCCCTCCCTATTGTCTTTAATGTTTGTACTCACATTGGCATCGTTGTTTCAACCCCCATCCATTCTTACTTGTCTCCTTTGCCTGACAGTTGAAGTGCTGAGATTCTTATTCATCATTTTGTTCTCCCTCTTCAATAGCACGCTTCTGTTTACCAAAATAGCATTCATTACAGTCCCCTTACCTACTCTGCAGTCTGTACTATTCCTCCTATTCCTTCTCTTTTGCTGTGGCCTCTTATTGTCTCTTCTTTCTCCGTTTCTTGCCCCACCCATGATAGACCGGCCCCACGGCGTGCTCATACCATGAGCCGTAAGAGCCGGCTGCTTCAGCGCCTCGTGCGCTGCCACTGCCTGCGCGGAGATGAGGAGCCTGTCTCTGCCATAGACTACTCACACTGTTGCTTGCAGCAGGTTCCCAAAGATGTGTTCATTTTCGAACGCACCCTGCATGAGCTCAATCTCGATGCAAACCAGCTGGAAGAGCTGCCCAAGGTAACTGAAACAATGATCATATGATTATCATGGTTTTTGGAGGGTATGTCTGAACATTGAGCCATTGTGGATTTAAGGGAATTCTTGACTGGGAAGTGAAGTAAAATGTTGAACTTTTTTTGGTTTACCATCTTTGCATAACTTGGACCTTTACAGTACCTATAGAAAGTCTACACCGCCTTTCAAAATTTTAACCTTAATTGTTGCCTTAGAACCTGGAATTAAATTGCATCAAATCAGACTTTATCCATCTTTTATTTACACAGCGTAACCCACAACTTCCAAGTGAAAAACAAATTCCACAAGTTTGAGAAAATTAATTGAAAATACAAAACTAGAATATCTTAGTTGAATAAGTGTCCACCCCCCTGACTTAGTACTTGGTGGAAGCACCTTTGACAGCAATTACAGCTGTGAGTCTGTTGGGAGAGGTCTCCACCAACTTTGCACACCTTGTTTGGGCAATATTTGCCCATACTTCTGTACAAAACTGCTCAAACTCAGTCAAGTTACGTGGGGAGTGTTGATGGACAGCAATCTTCAAGTCATGCCACAGATTTTTGATTGGATTTAGGTCAGGGGCTCTGACTGGGCAACTCAAGGACATTTATCTTTTTGTTTCGTAGCCACTCCAGTATAGCTTTGATTGTGTACTCTGCGTTGTCGTCATTCTGAAAGGTGAACTTTCATCCAAATTTCAGCTTTCTTGCAGAGGGCAGTAGGTTTTCCTCTAGGATTTTTCTATATTTTGTTCCATCCATTTTCCCTTCTATCCTGACAAGTCCCCCAGTTCCTGCTGATGAGAAACATCCCCATACCATAACATGATGCTG
Organism: Eptatretus atami; assembly: GCA_035128595.1. Lineage (NCBI taxonomy): Eukaryota > Metazoa > Chordata > Myxini > Myxiniformes > Myxinidae > Eptatretus > Eptatretus atami. The sequence goes on along the minus strand of CM068958.1, from coordinate 111,369,171 downwards.
CCACCACCATGCTTCACAGTTGGGGTGGTGTTCTTTTGGTGATGTGCTGTGTTGGGTTTACACCAAACATATCATTTTGCATTTCGGCCAAAAAGTTCCATCTTGGTTTCGTAAGACCACCAAATGTTTTGCTGCATGGCTTCAGAATATCTGGAGTGGTTTTTTTGCATACCACGAAGAGGACTCAAGGTGGGCTTTTTTGAGTAATGGCTTCCTTCTTGCCACCCTGCCATACAGGCCAGACTTGTGGAGTGCTTGGGATATTGTTGTCACATGCACAGTCTTTGGGACCAGTCTTTGCCATAAAGGAGTGTAGCTCTTTCAAAGTTGCCATTGGCCTCTTGGTGGCCTCTCTGATCAGTCTCCTCCTCTCTTGGTCACCTAGTTTGGAGGGACGGCTTGATCTAGGCAGGGTCTTGCTTCCTTCCACCTGCCACTTCTTTTTTGTCTTGACTGTGCTCCAAGGGATACTCAAGGCCTTTGAAATATTTTTGAACCCACCGCTGCTCTGTGCCTTTCCACATATTATCCCGGAGGTCTTTTGAAAGCTCCTTGGTTCTCATGGTTGAGTATTTGCTGTGAAATGCATGAACGAGCAGAGGAAACCTAGAGGAACAGCTGATTGATTTTATTCTGAAATAATCCGAATCACTACAATTGAGCACAGAGTAGATCAGGTCAGGTATGGGAGCATGCACCGGAGCAATGCGTCGCTGTATCCACTTTCCACCGGTACTCCAGGAGCCTCCATTTGGCCATCCCCCAGGCAGATTCCTGGCCCATCCCCATCTCCTTGAGATGCCGATCAACCTGCTGCTACCATGAGGAACGTGGTCAGCCCATCGGCCTCTTCCACTCACGAGACTCCCTCGCTGAGAGAATCTGGTGAGCAGTATCAGCATCAGGAAAACGAGCCGCATGTCCATACAGCGCAGCTGATGCTCATGGACGATGCCGGTAACAAATCTTGTTTGAAACAAAGTCCGACCAGCGATAGCCAAGGATTCTCCGAAGAGACCTGGTACCAAAGAAATGAAGTCTGTCTCAGATCCCTGGTCATAGTCCAAGTCTCCAATCCGAAGAGCAAGACTGGAAGCACCAAGGACCTGAAGACTTGGACTTTCGTCCTCCTGCATAGGTACCGACAGCACCACACCCCATGATCCAGTGAATCCGTGACTCCCCAGGCCCGACCCAGATGTCTATTGACCTCTGGGTCACAGCCAGCAGAGACGTGAATATCACTGTCAAGGGTAGTGAATCTCTCTGAGACCTCAATATCCTCATCACAAACAGGTACAGACAAGATAACAGCATCGAAGATGTCATTGAAAGCCTGGATCTTAGTTTTTCACCCAGGAAACCCATAATACCAGTGGCTCCAACTCATCATTCAGCACCTTGAGGGCCCCAAAAGGATATCCAGTGTCTGCATAGATGACTGCATCATCTGCGAAATCAGGGTCAGAGAGCTTGATATTCCCAATTGATGCACTACAGCTTGATCTCTCCAACATCGTCCCCAGAATCTAGTCCACACAAGTGCTGAAATGTGTGGGGGCCAGGATACACCTCTGGCTAACTCCAGTAACTCCTGGAAATAAGTTGGAGATGGGAACACCACATCTCACAGCACTCTCAGTGCCAGAGTATAGTTCAAACATCATATTGATCAGTTTTGGTGGCACCCCACGAAGACCAAGAATCCTCCAGAGGGCATTCCGATTCACTGAATCGAACGCTTTGCAGAGATCAAGCAGCCTGTGCCGAAACTCTCGTCTGCGTTCGGTGAGAACTCGAAGGGCAAGGATACGGTCAATCGTTGACTTATTTAGTGTAAAGCTTGACTGCTCTGGGTGCTGGTGCTCAAGCAGATGGTGGCGAACCCTATCAAGAATTATCTGAGCAAAGACCTTGCCCGGCACTGAGAGCAGCGTCACCCTTCGGTGGTTGTTGTAGTCCTGGCGATCACCCTTTCCTTTCCAGGGAGGGACAACATGGCCCCTCTTCCAGTCAGTTGGGATGATGCCTGTGTTGCAGGCAGAGTACAGAACTGCATGCAACAACATGAGTGCTGCATTTCCACCAGCCTTGATAAGTTCAGCATGGATGCCACATCCCAGGAGCTTTATCCAATTTCAACTGATTCACCGCAGCCTGTGTTCGCACAAACGAAGGTGATCACAGTTGATTGGAGGGTCAGCAATAGGGATAGTAACAGTCTTGACATCCAACTCAACAGCTGGTGGATCTGCCTGGTACAGCACTGGAAAGTAACCAGCCCAGTGGGCCTTCACTTCGGACTCCTCTGTCAAAACCCACCACCCTCCGCTCGAACTGCAGTGCACCGAGGGACCGGCTTGGAGGAACGCAATGCACAAATTCCCCCTGTAAGAACAATGATAATCACTTGACCACAGGTGATGCTCTACCCCTTCACAGATTCCTCACACATAGGACTCCTTGTCGACCCTCCACACACGTACAGGTTTACGCCTCAACTCCCTGAACAGCTCAGCTCTGCCCTGTCATTAAGCCTGGCCCTGCGACTCGACATTGGTATCTAGTGCCCCTTCAGAGACAAAATTCTTCTTCACCCTAAGGTGAGTTCCAAGACATCTACCGGCAACATCAAGGATGGTGGTCATGAAGGCACTCTACAACTCTTCAGGATTCCCCAAAGCAGCCAGACCCCCAAAATCCCCACTCAGCCTGTTCGCAAATTCCTCAGCTACCCTCTCATCCCTGAGTTTGCCAACATCCATCCTAGGTTAGGATGGTATCATTCTCCCGGATTTAAGCTGCAACTTAACAATCGCTATCGCAAGCCTGCATTCCGTATTGAGGAACTGTGCACTCCGGAGACCCTGCAGTTCTGGACTGTCCTCCAGCGGCCATCAACGAGCGCATGTTCAATCTCCTTTGCCACACCACCATCATTGGAATATCAAGTCCAGCGATGAGCCTGTGGGTGCTGAAACCATGAACCAGCCACCCTAAATCAATGAATTCTTGCAAAATCAAGGAACTTGGTGCTATTCTGGTTCACAGTTCCAGACCCATGGGGACCAACATTTGTCTCATAACCATCCTTCTCAGTTCCAGTCGATGCATTGAAATCCCCCATGATTAGAAGAGTATCTCGCCTGTGGCACTGAAAAACCACTGACTTGAGCATGGCATAGAATGCGTCCTGGACAGCTGGACACTGGATGTTGGCATGGCATAGAATGCGTTTTTCACGGTGAGATCACTCGCCTCAGTCGGAGCATATACAGAGACCAGGGAAACGACACCCAAAGAGTGACGAATCCTTAGTCTCTTTCGCTCGTTGACTGCTGCTACCTCAATTATCATTGGAGTCAAATTATTGGACACAGCCACAGCAACTCCTTAGGTATGGTAACCATCAGAGCGACCAGACAAATTGTAGGTGTAACCACTCACCATGATCTGGTCTCTGAACCTCAGAGTGCTGCAATACCGATGTTCAAATACTTGAGCTCGGATTATAACAGACAGGTGATCATCCTCTTCGGGATAGGACATTCCAGGCACCCACCCGAAGGGACCGCCTCAGGTTAACCCAAGGAGACGCCATCTGGTAGACGACTCCTCAGCACCACCCCGACACAAACTACCGCAATCTGACCCAGCGGTTACCCCGTGGTTTTCCTTCTATCAGTGTGGTGGTCCCAAAGGCTTTGCCCCAATCCCGTTGTCCGGTGAGCTCAAAGTAATATTCGTCTTGATAAATAACATTTAATATAATGTAGGTGAATGTTGTATTTACTTAATATTAGTGTCTCGATAAATAACATATTAAATATAACAGACCACGTGCCTCGTCTCGATAAATAACGTCATATTTTAAAGTCTCGATAAATAACACAGGTGGAGGCCAATTTACTTGGTGTGTGATTTTTGAAGGTGATTGGTTACACCTGAGCTAATTTACAATTGCTGTTATATTATAAGTGGGGTTGGACACTTATCGAACCAAGATATTCTAGTTTTGTATTTTTAATTAATTTTCTGAAATTTCTAGAATTTGTTTTTCACTTGGAAGTTGTGGGTTGCAATGTGTAAATAAAGATGGAAAAAGTCTGTTTTAATGCAATTTAATTCCAGGTTGTAAGGCAACAAAAGGTGAAAATGTTGAAAGGGGGTGTAGACTTTCTATATAGGCAATGCATGTGATTGTGAAAAGGCTTGTAAGAATTGTTGCTGGGATATTCAATGAAGAGGCATTGACACTGTAAAATATTGTTGACTTGCTTTTTGGGATTTAGAAGTTCATTTCATTACAGTCCACTGTTGTATGCAAGCTTTGTGGTCACCTCCTTTGGGTGGAATATTTTTTTCTGCAAGTAATTGCATTTGGAAACTGTAAAACTGTGACTTTTTAAAATGCAAGCTTTCATGTTCCTGCGTGTGTTTTTTGCAGGCATTGTTCAATTGCCTGGCTCTCCGCCGTCTTACAGTCTCTGACAATGATATCTCTATCCTTCCGCTGTCTGTTTCCAACCTTGATAACCTCTGTGAGCTGGATGTGAGCAAGAACGGTAAGGGTGATGGAAGTGGAGAATTGGATGAGACTGGATATTCCAGACAGTGTGTGCTCAATGTT
>CM068958.1:111347322-111361254 GCA_035128595.1 Eptatretus atami | reverse complement strand
AGACTTGAAGATTGCTGTTCACTGATGTTCCCCATCCAACTTGACAGAGCTTGAGAAAGTCTGCAAGGAAGAATGTGAGAAAATCCTCAAACCCAGATGTGCAAAGCTGATACTGACATACCCAAGAAGACTCAAAGCTGTAATCACTGCCAAATGTGCTTCTACAAAGTGTTGACCCAGGGGGTTGAATACTTATTGACGCAAGACATTTCAGCTTTTCATTTTTCATTAATTTGTAAAAAAATTCTAAAAACATGTTTTCATTTTGTTATTGTGGGGTATTTTTGTGAAGATCGGTGACAAAAAAAATCTCAATTTAATCCATTTTAAATTCAGGCTGCAATGCAACAAAATATGAAAAAGTCAAGGGGTGTGAATACTTTTTGAAGGCACTGTATTTCAAAAAGTTATGGACAGACGAAACTTTGTGGATGAGTTGGGTAGGTGACAGGAACAAGCTGATTGTATTTTGGTTGAGGACAACATCCAGATGCAGATCTGGCCTTTCAGTGGGCTACAAAATGCAAGCTGTTCAGCCTGGTGGAGGTATGCACTCTGTCGTTTTTATGTCCTGATTAAACGTGTGCACTGTCCGACACTTCTATGAACGTTTTAATTACTGTACGTAGTATTGCACTGTGACTACATCTATACCTTTCAATTTGACATTTAGACCTTTCAGACCATTAAACTTTTCGACACTTTTACACCCTTTCGACCATTTAGACCCATTCAATCCCCGAGACCTCTTTAGACCTTTGACCTTTAGAGCGTTTGGACATTTCATTTGCAATTGATGGCCATTCATTTTGTAAATAATGTGCAAACTCCACCTACCCGGAGAGTGGGTAAACTGCTATCTCATCTATATCGTTGTGGGAATGCCTTCTCGAGGTTAACCTTGCATCGCATAATGATAGTTATTTCCATAGTGCATGTTAAGCATAAGCATGAGGTAAAATGACGATATTTACCTCCACCACCAAAGGTGGTTGGAGGTTGTTTTCACCCGTTTGTTTATTTGTTTGTTTTTGTTCGTCTGTGAGCAGGATATCTCGAAAAGTTGTGAACGGATTCGGATGAAATTTGGCAAATTGATTGGACTTTGGTTAAGATCCAGATCCAGAAATTATCATTACCTCCGCCTCCGAAGGTGAAGGAGTTTGTTTTCACCCCTTTCTGTCTGTCTGTCTGTCTGTCTGGTTGTTTGTGTGCAGGATATCTCAAAAAGTTGTAGATGGATCTGGCTGAAATTTTGTGTACGGGTTCGGTGTGTGACAAGGATGAACTGATTAGATTTTGGTGAAGATCCGGATCCGGATCTGGCTCCAAGAATTTTTAAAGAGATTCTTCACCATTGAGAGATTGGGCCAAAAGCAATATAAAGCATGATATCTCAAAAAGTTGTTGATGTATTTTGATGAAACTTGGTGGACATGGGTGTGTGACAAGGAAGAATAGATTCGATTTTGGTGAAGATCTGATTCCGAATCTGGATACGAGAGTTATTTAATTTTCTTATGTGATTCTTCATGCTTGAGAGCTCGGGCCAAAATATAGAATTTTTTTTTTTTTTGGTTATTGTATAGCATTATATTTTAAAAATGTAATGTGCCCGATACGTTCTCGTGGATCAGGCATTATGGGGTGGATGTATGCACTCTACCGTGTGCCCTTCTAGTTTTTAAAGTGATTCTTCACCATTGAGAGATAGGGCCTATTTCAAAACTTTGTGGACTTGTGACAAAACGTGGATGATTTGTTTAGGTGACAAGAACAAGTTGATTCTATTTTTGGTTCAGGTCACGATGCACATCTGGCCTATTGGTGGGATTCAAAACGTTCAGCTTAGCGGTGGTATGCGCTCTTCCGAGTGCCTTTCTAGTACATTATGTGCCCCGTAGGGTTTGTGTTAAACGGCCAGCTGTTGAGACTTTATTGTGTAGTCTGTTCTTTGTTCTTGATTCTTTCCTGCCACCTCCATCAACTGCCAGTCTGAGAGTGGGGGATTGCGTAGTGGGGGTATGTTTAAACATTGCCTGCAGGAAGCTTTGATGACGGTCATTTCTCCAATTTGTGCCCTCTTTCTGGCTCTTACTGCACATGTCCTCATGCTCGGTATCCTTCCATTAAGTCTGATTTTTCTTTTTTTTTTCATTCCTCTCATCTCATTTGATTAGTTTAGCTTCCCCTGTTGGTCCATAGCATTATAATTGACTAGCCGAAACCACGTCAAAGACGGATTCCGTTCATTCAACCACCCTCACCAGCTCACCCACACTCGAGGGACATGGACTGGACAGGGTGTGCTTGCCCCCGCCTACTCATCCCCGCCCCTGCCCACCCCCCCCTCTGCCCCATCCCCCCCCGGCCTTCAATTTGCTTACCCCCGCCCAAAAATTTAATTACCTCGGCCCGCCTCTTCGCTCCCCGTCTCTTGATTCCCCCCCACTTGCCCCCGGGCCCCTGCCCGCCCCTGTCCACCCCCTCACACTCAACCCCGCCTAATTCACCCCAGCCCCGCCCACTCATCCCCTGCCCCATTTCCCCCTCTCCCGCTTTCAATTTGCTTACCCCCGCCAAATTTGCTTACCTTGCCCCCCGCCTCTTCACTCCTCGCCCCCGTCTCAACGAAAAGTGTTTATTCTGCTTCAGAGTTGAAAGTTGACTATTGCCACTATGTGCGTTGCACTCTTACAGGTACGAAGTTTCTTTCAGTCCGGTCACAGTACAGAGAAAAACGTGACGCGACCGCTAGGAGGAACCAAAATTGGTCCTTCAGTATTAATAGATAGAAGATACAATGTTTCTTGTTACATTTTTTGTGTCAAATTCACATTCTGAGGTAGTCAGCATGTGCAGAAGAGGGTTTTACATTGCAGACGCTATTTTCGAGGAGTGGAATTACACCTCTCAGCGGTAACGGTCTGTCGACGACAGACGTAATGACGTCACCGAATGACCGATGATGTCATGACGTCCTGACGCCTCTCAGCGGTGACGTCACACGTCGCCATGTAAACGAATGTAAAATGAAAAGTGTTTAGTCTGCTTCAGATTTGAAAGTTGACTATTGCCACTATGTGCGATGCACTCTTCGAGGTACGAAGTTTCTTTCAGTCCAGGTCACAGTACCGAGAAAAACGTGACCCGACCACTAGGAGGAGCACAAAATTGGTCCTTCAGTATTAATATATAGATGATGATTGTGGTTGGTAATGTATTATTTTATAATTCAATTTTGTTCCTGTTGGCCTAAAATAAATTATTTGTTAATAAATACTGTTGTTATACATTCACTTCTGTGGTGCAATTTGTGTCTAAATCAAACCATTTTAGAGGTTACCGTAATAGTACTGATATCCACTTGACCTGATCAGCTGTCTGTGCTTGCAATTTCAGAAGTTGCAAACTACCGTCCGGAGATGCGTGATGAGATCTAATAGGTTTATTGACATCGTCTCTCGATTGTTTGGCTATCTGAAACAAAATCCTTGACAAGATGAGTGATGAGGCATGAGAAATCTCTGCAGATCCGCCATTAGAAGTGTTCGTGTAGATATACTGTTATTGTTATGTTTAATTCGTTTAACTTCAGTTCAGCTATGTGAAACACAAGTTTGTTGAAAAAGCTTTTCTTGTTGCTCTTAAGTGTAATTTATGCTTCCTCTACAAAGCTCATAAGATGCAGTTTTAATGAGCATGTTTCCCACTGCATCAGTAAGGGTGATCAATTGGATGTAAACTCATCAGAATTCCTTGGATTACATGGTTACCTAACTTGCTGATCAATGCTCTGGAAAAATATTTCACTTGCACCAATAGACTGGAGCGATCCATGCATCAATTTTTTTTTTCTTTCCGCAGTCAGTGTTGCATCTTAGGAATAAATATACACCTCCCCCCACTTCCTACCCCCCACAAAATGCTAACCCACAGGGTTTTCAGTGCTCTGTCCTCTAAATCAGGGGTTCCCAACCTTTTTTTACTGGGTACCATTTCACATGTTCGTGTCCCACCGAGTACCACTGTACAAAAATTCACCTAAAATAGTGTTTATTTGCGATACAGATACGACAATGGGGAGTTAAACAATACTAACAATTCACAACTATGACATTGAGCAATCTGATCTGAACAAAAGAATGATACAGTAAGTACCTATTTGATTGTGTAAAATGTCCAGTCAATGGGATGGTTGAGCCTGCTTCTTGCTCACAAGCAGGTCGATGTCAGGCTTTGTTTTGGATAAAGCGCACCGAACATCATGTTCAACATCCAGTAGGGATCTTTGTTTTTAGAAGAACGACTGACGAGAACCCAGCTTCACACAGCCATGTAGATGGGAATACTATGAGCGAATGAACAGCCAGGGCAGCAAGCTTAGGGTAAGACCCCAACATTCCACACCAAAAGTCCGCAAGATTCATCTCGTCAAACTGATCTCGGGCTGTGGAGTCGTTCTGGAGATCAATCAAGCTTTCCTGCAGTCCTGTTCCAGGTGGCAAATCCAATGCATTCATGCGAAATGGGTTGCGAATCATTTTCAGATCCAGTTCCTTGAGATCCGGAAAATAGGAATTTAATTCCTCATCCAAATAAGCGAGGTGATCTTTTACCAGTTGTATGAATCCCTTGTGGGATTCTTTTCACGCTTCTGAAGAATATCGGCTGTGCAAGAAAACATGACCACCACTCCCGCTTCGACATTCGTCTTCCACAGACAGAGTTTTTCCTGAAATCCCTTGACCTTGTCTATGAAGTCAATGATAGTCGTGCCAGTTCCCTGAAGAGACTTGTTCAGGGCGTTTAACTGAGAGAAAATGTCGACCAAATAAGCCAGGTGCAATGCCCAGTCAGGGTCGTTCAAAGCAGCGACGAGATCGACAGTCTTTGGTTTTCCATCGTTTTCGAAGAATTCACGAAGCTCAGCTCGCAGTTCAAACACGCGCTCCACCATATTTCCACGGGATAACCATCTCACCTCAGTGTGGAATAAGAGAACTTTATGGTCGGAGTCGAAATCCTCGCAAAGTTTCTTGAAAAGTCGCGAATTGAGAGCCTGGGATTTCACATGGTTCACAATTTTGATCATGGTTGAGAGAACGTCAGTCAATGGCTTGGAGCGCCTTGGCTGCGATTGCGTGGCGGTGGATCGTACAGTGTAGGCCACGCACTTCAGGAGAACACTGCCTTCACAAGCGTTTGGAAACCTGATCTGCACCCAACATAGCTGGAGCACCATCTGTAGTACAGCCTTTCAGATCAACCCATGACAGCCCAACTTGATCAAAGACGGAAGACACCTCTTCGAAAATGTCCTTCTTTCATTGTGGTTTTAAGCGGGCGGCAAAATAGTATTTCATCCTTGAACTTGGCTTCATGCACGTACCGAACGGACGCTAACAGTGGGCACAATTTGCCACGTCAGTTGACTCATCCAATTGCATAGAAAATCCGCATGGAGATGCCTTGATTTCTGCCACCACCTGGTCACGAATATTGGTTGACATTTCTTCAATGCGCTCTGAACTGTGTTGTTTGACAACGAAAGAGAATTGAGCTTCTTGGCGCTTTGTCTCCAGCATGAGACGCCCGATATCCTTTGTGGCGGGAAGGATGAGGCTTCACCGACGGTGTGAGGTTTTTCTGTTCTGCAATTCGCAGTGCAACTAAGTAGGATGCCTTTACGGCTGCCGTGGACTGTTTGAAATGCCGCTGCCGTCGAAGCGTGCTCTTTTCATGGCATTTTCCTTCCGACGAAAAAAATCATGGTCCTTGTTGCTGTGTTCAGGATGAACAGAATCAAAATGGCGCTTCAATAGACTTGGCTTCATAGATTGATTGCCGAGAACTTTTCCACAAATCACACACTATGGAGCTTCTAATTCACCTTTTTGGTTGGAAGTGAAGCCTAACTTGAGATAACTCTCCGAATATTTCGCATTGACATGATGCTGGTGAACGATAACGGTAACAATAAGCCGGGCAATAAGCAATGATGACAGTGTGGCGTGTAGAGACAAAACGAATAATAAGACTTGTGCACAATGGCCGATAACAAACAGCTGTCAGTGTACAGCCGCTTTCGATATAAATTTAATTATTGTGCACAAGCTTCATGAAAGAGAAGTAAAATAAAAACTGCGTTTACAAAAAAAAAACAAAAAGCACGCTGCCGCGTACCACGCCGCGTACCACCGAGAAAGTCCAAATGTACCACCTGTGGTACGCGTACCACAGGTTGGGAACCCCTGCTCTAATGCTGAGCATTATGCGAGGAAGCAAGCGGGTGACCGGGTGGCTTTATTTTTTTATTTTAATCTTTTTTTTTTTTCTATCACCTTCCCCCCCACTATGTAGTGTGATTGAACTCTTCACCGACCAAGGATTGTGTCAGTTAGCCCTTCATGTAACCCTTGCTATGTTGCAAATTGAATTTCCTCTTGTTCTCATGAGCCTTTGGCTTTTAAACCTGTTTTTTCTTTCACTTTTGAAATGTGCGTTGTAAATGTGAAATTTATTTGATGGATTGGACCTTTTGCTTCTGGAGGAAATAAATGATGGTCAATCATATTGTTAGAGATCACGAGTCCTTCCTATTCCTTAACTTATTAAAATTCTCGATTCCTTTGATTCAACACCATTTATCTGCCTTGTCTCATTCCCACATCTAGGAATACAGGAAATTCCAGAGAACATAAAGTGCTGTAAACAGTTAAGAACCCTGGATGCCAGCGTCAACCCAATCATTAAGTACGTGTTCATGTTTTTGCATTGCCATTTGATTATATGTTTATTGAATGCTTTTTGTTCATAGCATTACACAGACATTTAGAAACTTTGTGGAAGCATTGTCCATGTGTGACAATTCTCATATTGAGGCATTTTGGCACAAATCCACCTGTCGTCATCTCTTGGACGCGGCATAATAATGGAGATTTTTTGTTTGTTTGTTTTTTTTGCTTTTGCACTCAAATTGATTTGTAGATTGCCTTTAGCACAAATCTGGCTCTGACTGTATTAATGCTGATTTTCTACTACAATGGATAAAATCAGCAGGACATGCTAACCGCCATGGGAAATAAGGGGAAGCTGCCGTTTTGGGCGTTAACTTATTTTGTAACGTCAAAGGGTTAATCGACGCTTTGTCTTCTCTTGCTTCCAATGGCAGTTGGCATTCCTCAATCATCGTCCTGTTGATTTGATCCATTCTACCAGTGTGCCGATGCAGATCGACGCAAGCTAGCATTTTCCAGGAAAACTGGTTCTTCATTTTCCATCCTAATCGTTACAACTGCTTCAACGTCGTGTATTGATGTTGTGATTAGTTTGTATTGATGTGTGATGTATGATTATTTTAGCTGTGCCCTTTGTTAATGTAGTCGCAGCAAGAGGGCTTAGTTTAATTGTTTGGTAATGACAGACTGAAATTTTGGGATTTTAATCTAGCTCGAGTTCAACTTGATACATATTTGGCTGCTAACATGGTCTGTGAATTGTGTTGAGGTTGACAGTTTGCAGTGCATTTTTATGCTTATTTTGGCTATCATTTGTGTATGTGCTCATGTTTTGTTCACCCAGGCTTCCAGAGGGCCTCACACAGCTTACCAACTTAACAGAACTCTACATGAACGATGCCTTCCTTGAAATCCTACCTGCCAACTTTGGGAGGTGAGCTGCTATTGTTTTTCAATTAACCAAATAATCCACCGTGATGGGTGTGAGTGCGTGCGTGCATGTGCACCAGTCCGTAAAAGTACATTTTGTTCTCCCACTTTGATTCACTTAATGATGAAACACGATGTTTTGAAATCTGAACTTTGTTGATTTATATTCTGCACAACGTGTGAGCTTCACTTTATTATACCTCCACCGATGAAGTCGCCAGAAGTGCTGTGTTTTTTTGGTTTGTCCGTCTGTCCGTACATGTGTGCATCCATCCGTGATATGTTTTCGTTACCTTGATAACTTGAGAACGGCTGAAGGGATCCAAGTCAAACTTAGTACAAGTATGTATAATGATGCAAAGATGAACTGATTAGATTATGGGGTCAATAGGTCAAAGGTCAGAGGGCATGTCAGGTAAAAATCTGATGCATGTGAACAGCTGTAGGGATTTAAATCAAACTTGGTACAAGTATGTATAATCTATACAAATAAAAGGCAGTGTGTGCGTGCGTGTCTCTACATATGGGGTTTCAGAATGTGGAATGGGGTCCTCCCAGTGCAGGCTCAAAGCGTCCACCTTCATTTCAGTAAGGGGAACATAGTTCCGGGGAGCTTAAGGGATGGCACATCGTCCATCCATCCACAAAATACTTTCAACTTCTTCTCTGAAACTATATATACGATTTTGATGAAACTTTAGCACAACCTTCAGCACCGTGTATGGAGCAAAGTTTGTTCATGGCATTACAAAAATCAGTCCCTAAGGTGGTTTACGGGGGTTGCCCCCCAAAATAGGTATATGCTATCTTTTTAGAAACTACACATGCAATTCTGATGAAACTTGACCACAACCTTCATCACCTATGGTGTACCAAATTTTGTTCATGGTATTAAAAAATAAAAAATCAGAATCTAAGGAGTTCTCGGGGGTGGGGGGTGGGGGGAGTTGCCCCCTAAAAGAGGTATTTGCTTTCTTCTCAGAAACGACACACAATTCTGATGAAACTTCACCACAACCTTCATCACCCGTGATGTATCAAAGTTTGTTCATGACATTATAAAAATTGAGGTCTAAGGGGGAGGGGGGGGTTTCTCTCCAGAATATGTATTTGCTTTTTTTTCTCCAAGACTACACACACACAATTTCATGATATTTGACCACAACCTTCATCACCCGGGACGTACCAAAATTTGTTATTGCATTAAAAAAAAAATCGGGGTCTAAGGGTGTTTACAGGGGGTTGCCCCCAAAAGAGGTATATGCTTTCTTGTCAGAAACTACACATGCAACAATTCTGATGAAACCTTGACCACAACCTTCATCACCTCACCTATGGTGTACGCAATTTTTGTTCATGGCATTAAACAAAAAAAAAATCAGAATCTTAGGGGTTCTCGGGGGTGCGGGGTGGGGGGAGTTGCCCCCTAAAAGAGGTATTTGCTTTCTTCTCTGAAACCACACACAATTTTGATGAAACTTGACCACAACCTTTATCACCTGTGATGTACCAAAGTTTGTTCACAGCATATTTTATTTTAAAATTCCATCATTATTTACTTTCTTCTTCATTATATATTTTGTGGATCATCCATGCCTACCAGTGGTTCCCTGATTATCTTATCCAGCCACTACCAGGTGAGCACCCATGGGTATTGCCCCTATGTTTGTTTATTATTGGCCCCCCACCCCCCCCACCCCCCATGCATCGGGAGATGCGGTTTTGCAACCACGTGTGTCTGTCCGGGCCGTAATATATTTTTTTCCATTTGAGCTTTTGTCGTCAAATTTTCAACAAAGCTTTATTATGAGAATTTCGAGAAGACAAATTAAGAATTTGGTCAAAGGTGTCATTTAGGATACGGAAGAAGTCATCCCAATACAACACGGATGGACTTTGCATTTTCAGATGCTTTCTAGTTTCTTTTGCCAGAGGAGAGGGTCTGTCCTGTCTGTCTGTGTTTGTTTGTCCTCACAGAATGTGAGTGTGTATTAATTGCATGAGAAACTTTAGAATGCTGAGACCCTGTAGAACCTTTACAACCCAAAGACCCAAAGCTCCACAAAAATTCTTAGGAACCCATCGACCCTTTAGACCCCTTAGACCCCTTAGACCCCAAAGACTCTTAATGTGGTGCATAAGGATGGTGTACAAGACTGTTTCAACAGTACTGAATTAATTTAACCCTATTCAAACTGGAGAGGAGGGGCTTCAAATTCCCTTCTTCCCCCGTAGAAATTCACAATTTCTCTGTAACCGTCACAAATTGCCAAATACTGTTTCATGACTTTTTTTTTTCTTTCTTCTGAAGTCTTGTGCATCTTTTGATACCAAAGTTTGCAAAAAAAGTGTACAAGTACCTCACCATAAGTAACACCCTATCACTTGTTAGGATTGGTGCAATGTGATGCAATAAAAAACGACAATGCTAGCAACTTCTTCATTTGATCCCCTATTGTATGTGTACTTGATTTCATGTCAATAGATTACCAGAGTGGACCTGAGGTGCCACGTGCCAGAGAGTGTACTCGGGGGGGGGGGGGAAGCCAGAGAGAGCTTCTCCAGAATAATTAAAGTTTAAGGTTTGATGTGGATCAATTGGTTTTTTTTAATCAGTGAAGTAGTAAGTTGTTGATCCCCATTACGCCTTGCTTTTCCAGGCTCACTGCTCTGCATGTATTGGAATTGAGGGAAAATCACTTGTCTGCACTGCCACAGTGAGTCATGGGTGATTTTTGAGCATGCTTCATTTAAAAATAAAAATTTGAGGCTTGAATGGCCGCACATTGCTATTAAGATCATGGAAAGTTTTTCTCCAGCTCAGACCCTGCATTGCTCTTTTTGTAGGAATTGTCATGGTACCATATTTATGACATACCTTTGCATTGTTCCTTAAATATAGCCACTAATCTGGCAATAGTCGAGCCCTCTGTGAAGCATGAACGGTGGTTAAGCGAAAATATCTAATGTGTGTAAACTTTATTATTGAATCCTGAATATCTATGAAATGCATATTGCAGATAATGCCCATGCACACTTAATCCAAAAGGTGATTACCCTTCAGGTCAATGGGAGCGCTGACTGAGCTGGAAAGGTTGGACATCGGTAGCAATGAGTTCCGTGAATGGGTGAGTAATGTTGAGAGTCTTAATGTGGTGATGAACTGTTTATGTTGTTTTGCTTCTTTGGCATTATGCCCTTCCTGAGAAATCATTGTAGCCTCGGTTTGTTCAGTGTTGTGGAGATCAAATATAAATATTGTATGAATTTGTACATATATAATGTGTTGAATGGGAATAAATTAATGCTAACATTGTAATGCTAAAATACACCAATTGTATGTATGCATGTATGTATGCCCATGTCTATGTATGTACATACGTACGTTATATAATCTATCTCCACCAAATTTTGCATACATATGGGGGTACCTCTGAATGAAATGTATGTATGTCTGCTCTATATCCATTGGATGGACAGTTGGCTTGACACCAACCACAATTGTAACCTGAAAATAATAATACATCTGCCATTTTGGTGCTAGGTAATTAGTAAGCTGCTTTGGAAGTGTCATCGGTATTCACAATCGCCATGCCATCCCTGTAAGTTTTCCATTCAGTGTAAAACAACCTAGGCAACTGTTAAAAGGATCATCAAATATGGAAAGGTTCGAGCTGATGGGCATCTGGCCTTGTGAAGGCGACTATGTATAGGCTTCAGGCTTCACTCTTCAGGCCTCTGGTGTCAGCTGAGGGGCCAGTGCAGTTTGAGTTATCAGAGCTATATGACAATGATCTATGATGCATGTCCATAAGAAGTAGGCATGTTTTTGCATCATGTCTGTAACCTGAGTTATTTTTTTTATTTTCTGGAGCAATTGAAGCAGCAGTCCATTGCCTATACACTGCCCAAATAAAGCGATGTGTCAGAACGTGTTGCATGCTTGGAATAAGATCGCTTATCGGGTGCGTATTCTGCCAGTGGACACAATTAATATTGGCCACTTATAGTCCTGATGGTGGGTGAGATGTCACGGATGAAAGGCAGAGTAATATATGTATGCAGAAGACCCCGACATTCGTGTGGTACAAGTTCCTGGAATGAATCAGCGGTTCATGATTCATGCGGAAAATGTTTTAAATTTTACGACCGCCAATGCACATGATTACAGCTTCATTAAAAATCCTTACAAATAAAAAAACAACAGCAGCAGCAGGTGCTGTTTCAATTTTTAATTTATTTTGAAGATATGATGTAAATTTTTATTTTATTTTGAAGATATGATGTAAATTTTGATGTGGTGATGATTTAGAATGCAATTAACTCTGAAGAGGACACAGGTGAGGGTGCTGATGAGCCATGCAGCTGAGGGAGCTGAAAGTGTTGAGGTGGAGGGGCTGGAGCAAAAAAAATGGGTGATTGAAAGCAATGTTGCTGAGTGCTGCAAGTTTCTGTGCAGCTCTGCATGGCAGCAAAATATTGTTACGGCCACGGGTACCGAGACACCAGTTTGTTACTCAGGGAGTTTAATCCCCGATTGTCCTCGGAAGAACCGGACCTGGGGCCACCGCTCACAATTAACTTTGTGGTACGGTGGGTTGCTTTAGAATAGGGGTGGGGAACCTTTTTCCTGTCAAGGGCCATTTCGATTTTTAGAAACATCTCGAGGCCATGCAATTATGAACACTATTATCGGACTCACAATGCGATGGCTGGAACTGTTTCTCTTTGGCGAGGCGTTTGGTGTCAGGTGGTAGTGATATGATGACTATCGCAGCTGGTTTTGCAGGTTTGGGTCAGTCAGTCTTGAGCGGAACCGAGTCTTTGCAAGAGTCAGTTTTGAAAAGAACTGCTCACAGCTGTAGGTCGTTCCAACAGTGATGCAAACTTCAGTGCATGTCTCCTCAGAATGGGAAATCCTCAGCACGTACATACAGTTTGTAGAATTGAGCAAAGGGAGGTTGTTGTACCTAGCTTTGAGCTCGTCATTGCTTTGCAGCTCAATGATTTCGTGTTGTAGGTTGTCAGGCACATC
This sequence comes from Eptatretus atami, assembly GCA_035128595.1. Taxonomy (NCBI): domain Eukaryota; kingdom Metazoa; phylum Chordata; class Myxini; order Myxiniformes; family Myxinidae; genus Eptatretus; species Eptatretus atami. Next base: position 111,348,549 of record CM068958.1, on the reverse strand, counting down.
ATGGTTCCACATTAAACGGCGTGGCAAATATGTTCAGTTCCTTTGTTTACTTTTCATGTCCTGAACCTCTCTCCAAATGCCTCACAGTGGTAAACCAGATCTCCGTACTCTGACTCTAGTTACTCAGTAGCTCCTTGACTGGTGGCTGTTCAGCCCTGCTTTTGATGACGTTTATGGTGGAAACGACAGTTGTCATCACATTTTTGAGCTTCAGGGACTGTGCACACAGATTCTCTTGGTGTATATACAGCATACAACTAACTCACTTGGATCAGAGACTGAGACGACTCATTTCTTTTTTGACCAATAAGTCAATCCCTTTTGCCCAACCAGGCTGGGCTCCATCCGTGGCCAGGCCACTTAACTTGTCAAAACTGCAGTTCGAATTTGTTCCTAGCCAAAACACTTGCTCAAACAATCCTCACCTTTGTGGTGCCATGCATGGCTTGCAAAGACAGCAACTCCTGCTCGTATCAAACTCAGCTGTAATCCCGCCACAAAAATGGCTAGTTGGGCGGTGTTATGTCTTTGTTCATCGCAGGCCAGAGAGAAAACTGGAAATCTCTTGCGGTCCTTCATGTTTTCTCAATATCTTGTGCCATTTCAGTAATCCGATCTGAGACAGTTCTTCGAGACAAACTGACACTTTGGAACAATTTATATTGTCCGGTGCGAGAGCTCCGCAGCGGCAACAAGGCACTCCTTCACAAATTCTCCTTCTGAATCGGCATCAGCTTCTTAGCGATTAGCTACTCACCACAAAACTAGCATGCGTAGTGTTGTCTCGGTCAGATTGTGGTCTTATGAAGACTGCTTGTTGAGCACCAAAACTCCGCCGAAGAGCGTTAAATTTATCCAAGCGCATTTGTCCTTTCAACTCGTCCAGTTTAGCATGTTTCGAGCTGTAATGACGCTCGAGGTTGGACTTTATCACCGGAGCGCTTCGCCCAACTAGGCATACTGGCTTGCCTTTTACTTCCACAAAAGTCCAGCAGCGTAGTCTGATATTTCAGATCAATTGTTCAAATTTGCATAAAGCACCAAAATTGGTCAACTGTAGAATAATGTATTCCGAACAATTCTACATATGGAGCCACCCGAGATTGTGCCTTGGTCAGCCAAAGGAAATTTGAACAATTGGTTTGCTCTGCTGCAGTACTAAAATAAATAATCGTTTGCCCATTTCTCTTGGAAAGTGCGACATTCCGCATCTACCTTTCTTTTCTT
>CM068958.1:111322232-111333808 GCA_035128595.1 Eptatretus atami | reverse complement strand
GAGGCGGCCGTGAGGAGGAAACGCCCCTTTTCGAGGAGCTTCTCGAAAGGGCTAGAGGAGAGGCGGAGCCCAAAACGGGGCGGAGCGACGGGCGGAGCCCCGCGCTGCGAAGGGCGGAGCCCCGCTCCATAAAGGACGGGCGGGGCGCGCCCTCTTCTCTTCGTCCTGGAGCACACAAGAGCGAGATCCGTCTGCTTGAACGACGGGCGTCCGGTTGACTGAACGACGGAGCGTCGTCTGACTGAACGACGAGCGTCCGTCTGACTGGAACGACGGAGCGTCCGTCGACGGAACGACGAGCGTCCGCTGACCGGACGACGAGCGTCCGTCTGACTGGAGACGGAGCGTCCGTCTGACTCGGAACGACGGCGTCGCTGACTGGAACGATGGGGCGTCCGTCTGACTGGAACGAGGAGCGTCGTCTGACTGGAACGAGGGAGCGTCCGTCTGACTGGAACGAGGGAGCGTCCGTCTGACTGGAACGAGGGAGCGTCCGTCTGACTGGAACGAGGACGTCGCGTCTCGACTGGAACGACCGGGAGCGTCCGTCTCGACTGGATACGAAGGAGCGTTCTCTGACTGGAACGACGGAGCGTCCGTCTGACTGGAACGACGGAGCTGTTCCGTCTGACGGAACGACGGAGCGTCGCTGACTGGAACGCGGACGCGCTTCCGTCTGACTGGAACGACGGAGCGTCCGTCGACTGGAACGACGGAGCGTCCGTCTGACTGGAACGACGGAGCGACCGTCTGACTGGAAGAGGGAGCCGTCCGTCTGACTGAACGAGGGAGCGTCCGTCCTGGACTGCAACGAGGGAGGCGTCCGCTGCCGGACGAGGGGAGCGTCCGTTTGAACACGAACGAGGGAGCGTCCCGTCTGACTGGACGAGGGAGCGTCCGTCTGACTGGAACGAGGGAGCGTCCGTCTACTGGAACGAGGGGCGCTCCGTCTGACTGGAACGAGGGAGCGTCCGTCTGACTGAACGAGGGAGCAGTCCTCTGACTGGAACGAGGGAGCGGCAGTCTGACTGACCCGAGGGAGCGTACGCCTGACTGGAACGAGGAGCGTCGTCTGACTGGAACCGAGGAAGCGTCACCGTCTGGACTGGAACGAGGGAGCGTCCGTCTGACTGGAAACGAGGGAGGTCCGTCTGACGGAACGAGGGAGCGTCCGTACTCGACTGGAACGAGGGAGCGTCGCTGACTGGAACGAGGAGCGTCCGTCTGACTGGAACGAGGGAGCGTCCGTCTGATGGAAGAGGGAGCGTCCGTTCTGACTGGAACGAGGGAGCGTCGTCGACTGGAACGAGGGAGCGTCCATCTGACTGGAACGAGGAGCGTCCGTCTGACTGGAAACGAGGAGGCCGTCCGTCTGACTGGAACGAGGAGCGTCCGTCTGACTGGAAACGAGGAGCCGTCGTCTGACTAGGAACGACGAGCTCCGTTGCTGAACGACGGAGCGTCCGTCGACGAACGCACGGAGCGTCCGCTGACTGGAACGACGGAGCGTCCGTCTGACTGGAACGACGGAGCGTCGTCTGACTGGAACGACGGACGCCGTCTGACTGGAACGACGGAGCGTCCGTCTGACTGAACGACGGAGCGTCCCGTCTGACTGGAACGAGGCGTCCGTCTGCGGAAACGAGGGAGCGTCCTCTGACTGGAAGAGGGAGCGTCGTCTGCCGGACGAGGGAGCGCCCGTCTGACTGGAAACGAGGGAGCGTCGTCTGACCTGAAACGAGGAGCGTCCGTCTGACTGGAACGGGGAGCGTCCGTCTCGAACGGGCACGAGGGAGCGTCCGTCTGAACTGGAACGAGGGAAGCGTCGTCTGACGGGCGACGAGGGAGCGTCCGTCTGACTGGAACGCACGGGAGCGTCCGTCTGACTGGAACGTAGGCGAGCGTCCGTCTGACTGGAACGAGGGATGCGTCCCGTTGAACTGGAACAGGGAGGTCCCGTCTGACTGAACGAGGGAGCGTCCGTCTCGACTGGAACGAGGGAAGCGTCGTCATGACGGAACCGAGGGAGCGTCCGTCTGACTGGAACGAGGGAGCGCTCCGTCTGACTGAATCGAGGCGAGCGTCCGTCTGACGGAACGACGGAGCGTCCGTCTGAACATGGACGACGGAGCGTCCGTTGACTGAACGACGGAGCGTCCGTCTGACTGGAACCACGGAGCGTCCGCTGACTGGAACGACGGAGCGTCGCCGTCTGACTGGAAGACGAGAGCGTCGTCTGACTGGAACGACGGAGCGTCCGTCTGAACTGGAACGAGGGGGGCGGAGCGCCGTCTGACTGGAAGACGGAGCGTCGTCTGCCTGAACGACGGAGCGTCCGTCTGACTGGAACGACGGATGCGTCCGTCTGACTGGAACGACGAGCGTCCGTCTGACTGGGAACGACGGAGCGTCCGTACTGACTGGAACGACGGATGCGTCTCTGACTGGAACGACGGAAGCGTCCGTCTGACTGGAACGAGGAGCGTCCGTCTGACTGGAACGACTGGAGCGGTCCGTCACGACTGGAACGACGAGCGTCCGTCTGCTGGAACGACGGACGTCCGCTGACTGGAACGAACGGAGCGTCCGTCTGACTGGAACGACGGAGCGTCCGCCTGAACTGGAGACGACGGAGCGTCCGCCTGACTGGAACGAGGGAGCGTCGCCTGACTGGAACGAGGGGAGCGCGCCTGACTGGAACGAGGGAGCGTCGCCTGACTGGAACGAGGGAGGTCCCGCCTGACTGGAACGAGGGAGCTGTCCGCTGACTGGAAAACGAGGGAGCGTCGCCTGACTGGACGAGGAGGCGTCCGCCTGAACTGGCAACGAGGGAGCGTCCGCCTGAACTGGAAGAGGGAGCGTCCGCTGACTGGAAGAGGAGCGTCCGCCTGACTGGAACGAGGGAGCGTCCCGTCTGATCTGGAAACGAGGGCGCGTCCGTCTGACTGGAACGAGGGAGGAGCCGTCTGACGGAACGAGGGAGCGTCGTCTGAACTTGGAACGAGGGAGCGTCCGTCTGACTGGAACAGGAGCGTCCGTCTGACGGAACGAGGGGCGTTCCGTTGACTGGAACGAGGGAGCGTCCGTCTGACTGGAACGAGGGAGCTCCGTCTGACTGGAACGAGGAGCGTCCGTCTGATGGCAACGAGGAGCGTCCGTCTGACTGGAACGAGGGAGGCGTCCGTCTGACTGGAACAGAGGAGCGTTCCGTCTGACTGGAACGAGGGAGCCGTCCGTCTGACTGGAACAGGGAAGCGTCCGTCTGCCGACGAGGGACGTCCGTCTGACTGGAAAACGAGGGAGCGTCCGTACTGACTGGAAACGAGGGGAGCGTCTTCTGACTGGAACGAGGGATGCGTCGTCTGACCTGGAACGAGGCGAGCGTCCGTCTGATGGAACGAGGGTGCGTCGTCTGACTGGAACGAGGGAGCGTCCGTCTGACTGAACGAGGAGCGTCCGTCTGACTGGAACGAGGACGCGTCACCGTCTGACTGGAACGGGGAGCGTCCGTCGACTGAACGAGGGAGCGTCCGTCTGACTGGAACGAGGGAGCCGTCGTCTGACTTGGAACGGCGGAGCGTCCGTCTGACTGGAACCGCGGAGCGTCCGCTTGACTGGAACCGCGGCGCGCCCGTCTGACTGGAACGGACGGCGCGTCCCGTACTGACTGGAAACGGCGGCGCGTCCGTCTGACTGGAACGACGGCGCGTTCCGTCTGACTGGAACGCGACGGCGCGTCCGTCTGACGAACCGACGCGCGTCCGTCTGACTGGAACCGACGGCGGTCCGTCTGACTGGAACCGACGGCGCGTCCGACTGACGACCGAACGGCGCGTTCCGTCTGACTGGAACGAGCGGTGTTGACGGCGCGTCCGTCTGACTGGAACCGACAGGCGGTCCGTTCCCTGACTGGAACAGACGGCGCGTCCGTCTGACTGGAACCGACGCGCGTCCGTCTGCTGGAACCGACGGCGCGTCCGTCTGACTGGAACCGACGGCGCGTCCGTCTGACTGGAACGACGGCGCGTCCGTCTGACTGGAACCGACGCCGTCGTACTGACTGGAACCGACGGCGCGTCCGTTGCTGACTGGAACGACGGCGCGTCCGTCTGACTGGAACCGACGGCGGCCGTCCGTCTGACTGGAACCGACGGCGCGTCCGTCTGACTGGAACCGACGGCGCGTCCGTCTGACTGGAACCGACGGAGCGTCCGTCTGACTGGAACCGACGGAGCGTCCGTCTGACTGGAACCGACGGAGGGCGTCCGTCTGACTGGAACCGACGGAGCGTCCGTCTGACTGGAACCGAGGAGCGGTCGTCCTGACTGGAACCGACGGAGCGCCGTCTGACTGAACCGACGGAGCGTCCGTTGACTGGAACCGGGACGTCCGTCTGACTGGAACGACGGAGCGTCCGTTCTGACTGGAACGGGAGCGTCCGTCTGACTGAACGACGGAGCGTCGTCTGACTGGAACCGACGGAGCGTCCGTCTGCTGGCGACGGAGCGTCCGTCTGACTGAACCGACGGAGCGTCCGTTGACTGACGACGGAGCGTCGTAGACTGACGCGGAGCGTCCGTCTGACTGGACCGACGGAGCGTCCGTCTGACTGGAACCGACGAGCGTCCGTCTGACTGGAACCGACGGAGCGTCCGTCTGACTGGAACCGAGGGCGTCGTCTGACGGAACCGCGGAGCGTCCGTCTGACTCGCGACGACCGACGGAGCGTCGTCGACTGGACACCGACGGAGCGTCCGTTGACTGGACGACGGAGCGTCCGTTGACTGGAACGACGGAGCGTCCGTCTGACTGGAACCGACGGAGCGTCCGTCGACTGGACCGACGGAGCGTTCCGTCTGACTGGAACCGACGGGAGCGTCCAGTCGACTGGAACGCGGAGCGTACGTCTGACTGAACCGACGGAGGTCGTCTGACTGAGCCGACGGAGGCGCCGTCTGACTGGAACCGAGCGAGCGTCGTCTGACTGGAACCGACGGAGCGTACGTCTGACTGGACCGCGGAAGCTCCGTCTGCTGGAACGAGGGCGTCGTCTGATGGAACCGACGGAGCTCCGTCTGACTGGAACCGACGAGGCCGTACTGGATCTGACGGAGCGTCCGTCTGACTGGAACGCGGCGCGTCCTCTGACTGGAACGGACGGCGCGTCCGTCTGACTGGAAACCGACGGTCGCTCCGTCTGACTGAACGACGGCGGCGCGTCGACTGGGATGCTCGCGACTGGAACGAGGAGCGTCCGTCTGACTGGAACCGACGGAGCGTGCCGTCTTGACCTGGAACGCAGAAAGCTGTCGAACGCAACCAGCTATCGCAACTGACTCACGAATGATTGTCGACTGACTGTAAAAGCGTTGACTTGCAATACAACCCGCCTACTGGCTGACGACCCGCACTCACTCGACTGACCCGCCAATAACGTCCGATTATTCTGCTTACGATGCCATGTCGTGGTGGACGAACAGCAAAAAGCATATTAAAGACAAACGCGAAGCATCATAAACGCACAACAATTACTACTGTTCGCCCGACTTAAAAAAAAGCCAGTTAGCGTCCATAGACTGCTGGACGGGTGCGAACGTCGATGGAAAAGGAGGTCTCGGCGTCCGTGAAAATGGGTACTCGCGTGCATGAATGGTGTGTCGTAAAGAGAAAAGAGGAGCTTCCCAAAAGAGAGGGAATCTATTCTTTACCCTTCTCAACGCATCACATTTAATCACCAGACATGGGGATGGGTCTATCCTGACATGGCTGTTAGGGAAATAACTATCTGAGGCCCTGATTAGGTATGCATTCATCGGATCGATTGTGAAATCCGTAACAATATCATCCAACCCCTTTTGAACAGAGGTACCGCTCCATCACTGGTCAGCATCTTTCGACTTGTCAGCTCCTGCCTTATGTCCTGGCAGCACCTCACCCAGGAAGGTTGACGGTAGGTTGGGCCTTGCACCTCTTCTTCTTTCACTGCCACTCCTTCCTCCTAGAAACTTGATGGCCTACAACTCCTCTCGGTCAGCTCCTCGCCGTGCGAGGCGATGAGCGCGCCTCCAATTTGTTCGGTTCCATGCAACCCAGCAATTTTCCACCTCTTCCAGGTGTCGGGAAAGCCTCTGAAGTTGTTAATGCTGTGGCCATTGATTTTTGCCAGCAAGCGTTTGATGGTGGAGGCTTGACTTGTCCAGAGTTTTGACGCTGATACAGTTGAAGTCTTCCAACATTTCCGAGGGTAAGTTCGGGGTCGGATGCCATAGCATCCAAGATGCGCTGGAAGGTGTGGTGGGTGCAGTAGCTTTTACACATTGAAATTACCCCTTGGTCGAGTGTGGATCAGGGAGGTGGTGTCGGGTGGAGAAAGATGACTCGACATTAGATGGCCACCTTCAGCACCTTGGGGTGGCTAGGTGTGTTGTCCACCAACAGGAGGACCTTGAAGGAGAGGTTTTTTCTGCAGGTACCTCTCCACTTGAGGACAAAACGTTTGTGAAACCAATCCATAAAGATGCAGCTGTTACCCATGCCTTTCTGTTGGCCTCCAAAATTGGGCAGAGTTTGCTTGTTTTTGCCCTTGAGAGCAGGCGGGTTTAGGGAACGATACAGCATCGTCGATTTAATCATTCAGTCCCCTTTAGCGTTGGCATTGGTGGAGAGGAGAAGAGATACCCGGTCCTTGTGCAGCCTTGAACTCTGCTGCTGTCTTCTCGCGCTTTGAGATGAAAGTTCTCGTGGACATTTTCATCTAGAACAGGCCGGTCTCAACTGCATTGAAGACTACTCAGTACATTCCCCTTCTCTTCGATAAGTTGCGTGAGTTAGCAGGGAAAGTTTCAGCTGCCTCCTGATCTGCTGTAGCAATGATCGTCTGTGAGTTTTACATTGTGGAGACCGTACCACTTCTTGAAGTGGGCAAACCATCCCTGCTAGCTTGGAAGGGACTGGGTCACTTGTACGCACATCACTCATGTTTTGCAGCCCCAGCCTGCTGCCAGCCAGATGATCGTACATGCACTTTGTCCTTTCATGATCAGAGGTCTCTTAAAAGGTAGTTTTTATTTATTTATTTTTTTTCTGCTGATTGTCCTCTTCCCACACATTTAATGTCTTCTCCATTGCTCGATGTGAAACGTTCCTGACCTGGAAAACCACTTATCTGTTGCTGGCACTGTGCTAGCCGTGATACTTTGCGAATCACCTTCTGTTTTTCTTTTGTAGCGCACAGTCGACTCATTCATGCCTGCCCAGAGGCCTCACTCTCACCTCTTGATAGTGTGTCGAGCAAACTCCTCTTTCCGGCTCAAGCTCATGACTTCCTTTTTTTTTCTTCTGTCTCTGGGAGTAGATACGATCTCCTGCACTACATAACGCTTAGGACCCATGATTGAACATATGGCGCAAAAAGTCCACGAGCGTGAGAATCCCAGCAATTTAGGCAGTGGGATGAGAAAATGAATGAGACCCAGGACACGCTGCATGTAAGTAGTTGGTGCAGGGGTTGTGGGTAGATAGTGGAGGGGTAGTTGTGACTGTGGTGGTGGAGGATGGTTATGCACACACATCTTGCTTTATGTGCATTGGTGGGAGATGGTTTATGCGTGATTGGTGATAGTGGTTTTACAGGTGGATTATGCATATGGCTGGTGGGAGATTGTTCATGCGTGGCTGGAGGTGTTTTTATGTGTGTCTGGTGGGTGATTGTTTATGCCTTAGGGGTGCTTTATGTGGGCTGGTGGATGAGGTTTCAGAGCTGTTATGCCTGCAGTTGGTCGTATAATGAAAAAGATCGTACAAAAGGGGAAAGGTGGTGTAAAATATAATGCACATTTTCAGCAAGCGAACGACCGCCTGATGCACGGCCCGAGGCACCGCAGGCCAAAACGCAGTTTTTGGGCCCTGTGCTTTGTTCAAGTCGATCGATTCAGTGACTGTGCTGATATTGGGAGCACTTACCCAAGTGGCTAACCACCCAAGCAAGCACTCTGACAAAATGGGTTGATAAGGAACGGCTGGCTTGCAAGCGATTAGGATACCGATCGGTTATTCAACCCATGCATCCGGAAATTACCAAACTGTCCAAATTGGGCAAATTAGGCACCTTTTTTTGTGAGTCGGAACTGCTGCTGACGTCGATAAAGAAGTTTAATTTTGAAATTCGGCTGAGATGAAGAATTTCTGAGTTATGGCATGTGCACTGATAAAAGCCAAGAACGTTGAGTCTCCGGGCATATATGCATTGCAATTAATTCAGCGATTTGTAGGTAAGATGATCTGGTATTCAAAATGTGAGTGAGGAAAGTTTAACAAAACCTTATTTAAGAACCGTTGCGGCCTGTTCTAGTCGAAGCATTATTGGAGGCCAAAAAAAAATGTGAATTTAGACCCCAGCGAGGTGATCAGGATGAGCCTTGATAAAGGATAATTAAGTAAGGCCGTGATTATCTTCAAAAGGGAGTTAAATTAACCCAAACACTGTTTTTTTCATGCACCCGTTGGAATTCCCTTACTATGCTTGCAAAGTTTGGGGCCTCAAGGTTTCATGGTTTTGGAGTTTATGGAGGAGATGGACGGATTTGTGTATAGATTATAATTTTTTACTATTATGTGTATATGTGTAAACTTGCACGTCCAGACCGGGAATCGAAGATTGAACAAATCAGCGGGGTGCTCAGCAATTGGGTAGCTCAGATGGCAGAGTACTGGTATTGGTTCACCCAGAGACCTGGGTTCAATTTCTGGTCTGGGCACGTAATTTTTCCATCCACATGTTTGTTTCCTGTTCATTTATAATGGATGGTTATGCATTGACCCATGCTCTTCTCTTTCTTACCTGCCTTTTTATGACTTGTTTATCCACTATGGTTTGTATAACATGACTGGCATTTGATGACAATGTAGTGTTGTTTTAAGAAATTTGACGGATTAATTTTTTGTTGCTCTCTTCCCCAGCCTACTCCATTGGAAGAGCTGTATTCTCTGAGGAGCTCATGATGCGATTCCATCAAGTTGCTATACTCCCTGAAGTGGGTTAAAAATCAAATCTGTCTTATCTCACATTACCACGCTAACATTTTCCCTTTGCTATCTCGTTCTCGCTTCCCCCAACCCCAGCCTTGAGTGTTTACAGATTATAGACGAGTTGGGGGTCACGTCAGCGGTGGGAATGGATGGGGAGGGTGTTATGTTTGGGATGAAGCAGGGTTGTTTTCACTGGCATTGTCTTTATTATTCTTTACTATCCCATCTTTTCTTGTAAGTTATTTTGCTTTTCCTTTCTTTTTCTTCCCATTGGCCCTTTGATTGTTTGTCCTCCTTCTCTTGAACTCCGACTTTTCCAATTTTGATATGTTCAATGAGAGTTTTTGTGGAGCGACAGCTTGGAGCAGTGATAGCCTTAAATGGCATCTGGTGGAATGTCTTTCCTCCAAGCAGCATTTTTCCAGCCTTGGCAAGTTTACAGTGACTGGTCCATTCTGAGCTATTTCTCATCTTCTTTGTACCTTCTGCCAGAGGATCTCTTTATTTTCTGTTCCATTTGTGCTTTGTGAAGTATTATTGTGTTCCTGGTACAATGTATTTGAAGCAGTCCGTCCAACGACTGTGTGTGTGTGTGTGTGTGTGTGTGTGTGTGTGTGTGTGTGTGGTGTGTGTGTGTGTGTGTGTGTGGTGTGTGTGTGGTTTTTTTTTGTTTGATTGGTATCTTCCATATGGGAATTTCAGATGTGGAATGGAGTCTCCCAGGGCAGGTTCAAGCATCCACATCATCTTCAGTAAGGGGTCCCGATTCATGGGCAAGCGGTGAAGTTTTCTGTTCTCAAGTGTTTTCTGTTTTCTGTTTGTGGCGAGGTCTCTTCATGATCGTCGCTGAGCCCCGGACAGTTTCCACACTGTAGTTCGTTTGTATAATATTCCCATGAATGGTTTTTTTATATATCTCCAGGTTCTTTTGTCATTCCTGTCATCAACTCTCACTGGTACAACTTGGCATCTTCAGCTTCCAGGATCTTTTCACTTTGTTCTTGAATCTTGGTAATTTGAATCATTTTCTTGATTTGCTATGTTCAGTAACTTCACTGGTATTACCACTCATTTCGCAATGCCGCCTTCTCCCTTTTTTTGTACATTAATGATATCCGGTCAAAACGCTCTGTTTTCAATGTTCACGCTCGATGGGATTTGAGGTCGTACGTGACCAGTACTTCCATGTTTTCAGTCCATGCTTTTGGTTAATGTTCCCACAAATTTTCTGAACTAAGGATATCAATGTTTTTGCAAATGTACCAGTGTTAACATTACAAACTCTGTTGTGTCCTTGTGTGTACAGCGATTCTGACATGAGATTTTTATTTTATTTTATTTGTGTTCGGTCATTAAGCACAACATACCACTCTTTGCTAACACCACCTCCACTCTCACCTATCTCGTTTCCCCCCCTCCCCACACTCACTCTGTCTGTCCCCTCACTGCTCCCTCTGAATAAAATGCAGCACTCTCCTCCACGCCTCTCTCATCTCTCACTCTCTCACTCTCTCACTCTCTCACTCCTCTCACTCTACTCTCTCACTCTCTCACTCTCTCACTCTCTCACTCTCTCAACTTCTCTCCTCACTCTCACACTCTCTCACTCTCTACTCTCTCTCCACCTCCACCCGTCCTCGCTCTTCCCCCTTCCAAGCTTTCCTTCTTCACCAACTCCTAGCTGCCCCCCCTTCCCTGTCCTCTCTGCCTCCCTCTCTCCGTTCCCTCCCCCTTTCTCTCCCTTTCTCTTTCTCCTTTCTCCACCCCCACCCCCCCCCACCCCCTCCACATCCGGTCAGCCAAGCGACGGGTTGCATTTGCAGTTACAAGTAAAACACGAAATACTGTCGTGTTTGAGTTAATTATATTTTCAGTTTTCAAAGCCTTGCGATGACATTTTTTACATATGCTTATTTTAAAGAGAAAAACCAAATGGGAGGTCTGTTGTGCTTATTTTTCATATTAGCGCTTTTCTTCAAGCATATTGTTACGGTTGTGGAAATTCGCATTACACCATAAAGAGTCCTCAGGTGAGATAATCGGTAAGTTCATGTGTAGTTAGCCAAACCCGTTGTATAGAGGGATATATGTGATATCGGGCTGCGATTCTTTGAGTTAGCCGTTTTCTTTGTTCTATCGTTATTTTGGGACCGTCCGAAGACTTCAAACGAAGGCCCCGTGAAAGGCCTACAATGGCGCGTGAGTTTTCCGCCTTTTTTGCGGCGCCGGGGGCTGACGGGAGAGGCTGCGAGAGCTCGCTGGCGATTGGTGGATACAGGGTGTGAGGCGGCCGTGAGGAGGAAACGCCCCTTTTCGAGGAGCTTCTCGAAAGGGCTAGAGAAGAGGCGGAGCCCAAACGGGGCGGAGCGACGGGGGAGCCCCGCGCTGCGAAGGCGGAGCCCGCTCCATAAAGGACGGGCGGGCGGCCCTCTTCTCTTCGTCCTGGAGCTGGTCTCGCCGTCGTCTCTTCTTTCTCTGAGCTTCTCGTCGTCCTTCTTCTCTCTTCGCTCGTCATTGCTGAGTCTCCTGTCAACTTGGTCCTGCGCCGC
>CM068958.1:111279885-111291728 GCA_035128595.1 Eptatretus atami | reverse complement strand
CACACAATCTCAGCTCATGAAAAAGTGAGATAAGAGAGCAACAAAAGAATGTACTGACAGTATAGAAACAGGTGAAGGCAGTGAGTAATTTAATCAACAGAAAATACGAGAGGACAATAACAAACAGTAACCTGCAAGTAATTGGGTTGGGTTGGGTTAATGGCAGTTGACAAGATGGTGGCTCGGAATGGGGAATAACATGAGATTGTGGTGTTCCACACATTTGAAGCCCAGAAGGGAAGAGTAGGGTTAACCATCTCCAGAAGGAGCTTACACAAATCGGAGAAAAGCATGGAGTTGGGCAGTACTCCTGCATTTTGGCTGTAAAAGTCGAAGAGGATTAATATCAGAATCTTTGTCCTGAGGGGCTGTGACGGGTCGAAGGGCTGAGAAATCAGGGAGAGCAAGACTGCAGAAGAGAATTTAATATAAACAAAAAGTAAAGGCTACCAACCTGTCTGCAGTGTATATGAAACAAGCTCTGCGTTTCTGCTTCAACATGGGAGATGCCAATTACGTAGAGAGATTTGAATTCTCAGAATACTTGAGCGATAGATATGATGCAGAGCCACTATCCCACAAGCTGTGGACAAAGCCCTTGTTTGTAGGCTGAGTGTAGTTCTGATTTTTATGCCCAGTCTACAGCTTGCTTTTGTGACCATCGTTGCTATGTGGTCTGACAGAGAGCTTGCGGCTGCTGTTGAGGCTTAGAAGTCCAAGATACTGAACTTGTGCCAGTGGTTGACCATGGAAATAGATGGGTGTTTGTTTGAAGATCCTTCCAGGGAAACACTAAGACCAGGCAATATTCCAGGATTTTAAAACTTGTTCCATTTGTCTGAATAGCATCAAATAAATTCAGATCAGCAGAGATTTTGAGGCAGCTGTTGGCTGCATGTCCATGCCAGTGGGATGATTACTTACGATACGGTATAATGTGGAGTCGTATGCCAAAAAGATGAGAATTTTCCTGAGCATCATATCGGTCATTTATGAATATAACGGAACAAGACTGGATCAAGATGCTGCCTTTAAGGGCATTCCAGCCTCCACTGAAAGAGGAAAACAAAAAATTCCATTCATACCAACTGCATGTATGAAGAGGTTAGCCAGGTATGGAGGCAGTCTTGTATGCTGCAGGCACACCTTTTCTTGCTTGCCAAGATGTCCTCAACTGCCCCCCTTCCCAACCCAAAACCCCAAATGCTGGCACACCTCTCCGTGAGATAGCGTCTTGGGAAGCAGAGCAGGATGCCATCCTGCGTCAAATTTCTTCATATCTAAATGTTGTTTGTAACGTTTGGGATATCCCTTTGTAATTGTCATGGTTGCTGCGTAAAATGCTTAATCATTTCCATGGAGTGAGCTACACGCTTGTCATTTCTGTTTGGCCCTCCATCATATAAATCTCACGCTATAACCAGATGTCGTGAGATTGTGAATTTAATGTTTTTTTTCTCATCATGCTTTCATTTCATTTCCTCGTATTTATGCATCACAAAGAAGATAATTAATTTCAGATCATTTATTTACACAAATAGGTTGCTGCAATCACTTGAGTGTGGCAATTCCATGGTATTTCCTTGGGTCACATCTCACACGGTTGCGAATGGGGACCTGAATGTAGTTTGGATAATTATCGTGAGACATATCTCATTGCTATCGAGATTGTGCATGGAGTAAAACAAGAAGTTTGGAAGGTTACAAGGAGGTAGGAAGGAGTAGGGGAATTGGTAATGGCATAATATTAAGGTCGATAGGGGAGGGGAAAGGGGTAACTATTCACATTTTAATGAGGTAATGAAGAAATAATATGTGAATATGTAAGAATGTCCTCTTGCTTTGAAGAAAGGAGGAGGGAGGACAGAGTTGGGATGGAGGAGTTGGGGACTGAGGACTTGTGATTTGGATTGGGGGGGGGGATGGGTTGAGGACTTGCGATTGAGGGGAGGGGGAGATGCGTTTGAGACTTGCATTGAAGGGGTTGAGGACCTGGGGGTTTGTGGGGCGGGGGGAGTTGAGTGCTTGGGTTGGGGGGGGGTGGTTTTGATATCAAGCAACATTGGGGAGCACATAGCTAGACAATATTAAATTCACATGATATTTCACTGTTTTGTATAATGTTGTTTTAAGTCGCATTTTGCATGATGCAGAATTGCTGCAGGTACCATGCTGGTCTGGCTTGGTTATAATGATGTATAACAATCTATTTCTGGAAGATCAAAAATCTATTCCATCCAGAATCAACGGGCCACCACCCACAAGGATGACATAATTTTGAAATGGCTTATCATTCGGAAAGTCAGTTCAATGGGAGCAGTTGCACAAAGGTTTATACCCGTTTATAAAACGGCTTCAAAAAGTGTCGTTTAAAATCTCAAATTGGGAAATGAACCAGTTTCCTGCTGTGCTGTCACCCAAGATTGCAGGCCCTTGAGGAGTTTGACTGCAGCAGCAATGAATTAAGTGTGCTTCCCAGCAGCATTGGGCGTCTGCGCAACATCCGTACCCTCATTGCCGATGAAAACCACTTTATTGAGCTTCCCCCTGAGGTGAGCCTCTTACAATGCATTGTCATAAGTAATGTTGCCCATTATCCTCTTCAATGCCCTCATTATTATTTGTTCTTTGCCATGCTTTCTAGGAAAATTTTCACTGCAATGCTGCTGTTGAAACGATAATGGTTGAAATCAATAGGGTGTTTATGCAGGGGAAAAAACTTAACGTTTTGGGCATTACCCCTCTTTTGCTCCAATGAAGGGTTAACACCCAAAAGCGTCAGCTTCTTGCTTCCCACGGTTGTTCGCATAGCTCAATCAACAACCTGTTGATTTCATCCATTGTTCTACCTGTCCTCTGATGAGATTGCCTTCTCCAGCAAGATTAGTTCTTCATTCTGTTGACACCATAATTACCTCTGCCACTGAAAGTGAAGGAGGTTATGTTTTCATCCCTTTCTGTCTGTTTGCCTGTTTGTTACTTGCAAAATCGAAGATTTTTCAAGTATATTGGTTAGTTGATTTTGTCTGTTTGTCTGTCTCTCTTTGTCTGTTTTCCTGTTTGTCTGTCTGTTTGTCGCCTACAGGTCACAATTTTAAACCGATCTTCACGAAACTTCACCACATGGTAGAGTTTGTCATAAGGAAGAAGTTTTGTTTTTGACGTCAAAAGGTCACAATATAGGCCAAAGGGCAACGACTACGGTGGTATTTCTAAAATCCTTAGTTTTCATCTAATTGACTTGAAATTTGAAGAGGATTTTTATTTCAGGTCACTGAATTCAACCAACCAATTATTTTTGAGATCAACATGGACCAAAAGGTCAACATAGGCCCAAGGTCAACAAATAAGGTGATATTTATAAAATCCTCAATTTTCATCCGATTGACTTGAAATTTGAAGAGGATTTGTGTATTTCATCATTTAATTCAACCAGAAATAATTTATTATTATTTTATTTTTTTTAAGGTCAAATTTGTTTTTTGGATTTTGCAGGGGTCATGCGATGCATGACATCTTTCTTGTTTGTTTGTCCGCTTGTGTGTAGGATATCGCAAAAATTTGTGAACATATTCGGATGAAATTTAGTGGGGAGGTTGGGTGTGTGACATGGCCGAACTGATGAGATTTTAGTGAAGATCCGGATCTGAATGTGGCAACTAGAATATTTTTTAAGTGAGTCTTCACCATTGCGAGATAAGGCCAAAAATGATGATATATATGACGATATCTCAATAAGTTGTGGACGCATTCGGATGAAACTTGGTGAACACGTTGGGTGTGTGACCTGAAATAATTATTTCAATTTTGGTGAAGGTCTGAATCCAGTTCCGATAATTTTTAAGTGATTCTTCACCATTGCGAGATGAGTGCCAAATACGATGTATAGCATCATATATCAAAAAAATATTGGGCCCAATATGTTCTACTGGATCAGGCATTGTGTGGCGGAGGTATGTGCTGCACCAAATGCCTTTCGAGTTTTCATTGTTATAATTATTTAATTGATGCATACAAGGTTTTATTTGTTTATCGGAATTTACCGTGAGAAATGAATTGCAGTTTTGTTTGATATCTTTTTACAGTCTATCATTATAGCAGTCTGTCTGATTTTTAGTGTTGTGTGAAGTTACTTAGAATTTAATTACCCCACGCACACAAAGCGAAAAGTGGGATTAAGCAATTGGTTCATGTACTTCTGTCCGACTGTCTTGTCAGTTAATGATCGAGGAACAGCTTATTTAAAACTAATGTTATATTTTGAACACGAATCAGAAGACCAGTCTTTCGTTTTACTGTATTTTGCCTCTGAATTTGTTCTGATCGCAAATGCTCAGAGGTGAGTAGGATTTTTTTGTTGTTGTTTACTCTCTCTGCCTGCCTGTCAGTCAAGCAAAATTGAAAATCATTCCAAACAATTTACTGGTTTTAAGGACGTCATAATGGACACATACAGCAGGCACGAAAAACTAATGCAATGTGTCAGACGAGGTGATGTAATAGCACTGCGAAAAATGGCAGTAAAACCGGAATTGATTTATTTATGACTTTTACAATCTTTATTTTATTTAAATTGAATTATATACTTGAACACTAGTACACAAATCACCTGTCATACTTCCAAGAACTTCCAGTTTTGTAGTACTTCAATTTATAAAAAGGTTCATTGGGGTGGTGTAAAAGGGTGGTGCTCAGGACTGCTTCTGGTCTATTTCAATAGCATGAAACTTTGGGATATATATATTTTTTAACAATCATTTATATCATTCTTTTGCAGTACCCAATAAGAAATAATGGAAAACGAGCTCCTGCATAACGAAGGGTTATAAAGGTACTTGGCCCCTTCGTTAAGCGTGGGATACCTGAATATCGTTTTTGTTCCTATCTCTTAATGGTGAAAAATCGCTTTCGAAATTCTGGTGCAGCAGACTCTCCCCATTCGTGGGGGTGATACATTCTTGAAAAACTACGATGCGCAAAGTTAAGACCTTGTGGGAAAAATAGGGTGAGGGAAACCAATTCTAAAATTTATCCACTTTTTTTACCTAAACTAGTACTGTACTACTGTGCAGTAGAAATGAAAAACACTGAAAATTGTACTTATTTTGATGATGATGATGAGCATCGAAGGTGATTGAGATGACGTCAATGTCCCTGGCTTAGGGCCATTAGGGTCATCAGAATTTGTGAGGAAGGAGGTGATCTTTGTATGCTTTGCCTTGTTCTGCATGTCCTTATGGACGTCCATATAAGGTGCCATGTCGGCGTCCATCTCACGCTTTAATCTCAAACACCACTTCATGAAGACTAGCGAAAACCTTTAAAGATATGTTCCTCCATTCTGCTTTATCCCAAGTCTTCTCTTCACGCTCCTCATCTTTATCTTATTTCCCCCTCCTCGCTACAAAACAAACGAACAAATATTTTCACTCGGAAAAAAACAAAACAAATTCACTCTGCCTCTTATTTCCTTCCTTGGTTCATTCTTTATTTCTTCCTTTCTCATTACCTCTTAATTGAACCACCATTCCTCATAATTGAATTTATTTGCTTCTTACTTTAAAAGTTTTTAAGAACATTTTATATTGTTTCATTTGCCTTATTTCACTGAAACCCAACATGTATCTTCTTCCTACCTATTTACTGTCACAAACACCCCACAATGTAATTAAAAGAATAGCGAAAACTGTCTCACGCGATAACCTAAATCAGACGATATCGAAAGAGCAACTGTGAGGTGAGACGGGGATGCGGGGTTGTGCCCGGTGCCAGACCATGATAGCGCGAGGAACCCTTTCCGCAATCGGCACATTTTACCACCATAATTTAACCACGATGGAGCAAAATCATGATGCGGAAACCCGCGTTCGGGGTGGGCCTGCTGCATTTGGCTCTTCACCAAAATCTAATCAATTTGTCCTTGAACGAGCGAAATTCACACACCACCCAAACCTGCCCACCAAATTTCATCCAAATCCCTCCAACGGTGAGATATCCTGCACACAAACAAACAAACAGACTGAAACAGACAGGGGTGAAAACATAATCTACGTCCATCGCAGATGGCGGAAGTAATGAAGGTGAAAAGTCAAAAAGCAAACGATTGCAAAGTATGTGTTTTGCTCTCGTGTTTGCATCCGATAAACTTAAACGTACGATGGTGCCGATCCAATTCGTGGCCAGGAAGATGGTTTGAATGCTTTATTTTGGTTTAATGTTTGCCAGATCGGCAGCTGCCAGAACGTGACGGTGCTTTCACTGCGTTGCAACGAACTGCAACGTTTGCCACCCGAGATGGGTCAAATGGAACGCCTCATGGTGCTGAATATCACGCACAACCGGTATTCAAACTCCCGTACCACTTGTATTGCTTTTTCTCTGTTCTGAGTCTGTTTGCGTGGCATTTTGACAATATAGTTGTGACTGAATGTACTGTGCCTAGGTTGAATCATCTTCCTTTGGCATTCACAAACCTGCGCCAGCTTATGGCTATTTGGCTCTCCGACAACCAGGTGCAGTTTTGTTTTACTGACCAATGATCGAGTCATTTTTATTGGAGGAAGTAAATAATTGGTTTCATTATTCTTTCAATTATTGTGGTGTCTCAGGAAGTCTTTTGATTGGCTGACATTTGCACTTTCTTTTCTTTTCTAAATGCATACTTGGACTTGCTGATTAAAACGTTGCACAACATTGGTCGTGTGAAAAGGTTGTGTTGGATGAGAATAATGTTTGCATGTTTTCTCCTTTCCCTTATTCTGTAATGTTATGTGAAGTCGAAATCATTGATCCCGCTTCAAACGGAGGAGCGGCAGGATACCGGAGAGAAGGTGCTGACAAACTACATGTTCCCTCAGCAGCCCAGGATAGAAGAAAGTGAGAAAATGGGAGGGAGTTTTTCTATTTCCTCCTCTTGTTGCATTTGTCGTTTTGAGAGAAAGTGAGCAAGAATGTGAATTTGATCTTATTTACTTGGCCTTTGTGTGCCAGCTGAGCGGAAGTCTGACAGTGACAGCTTCAACCCAGAGCAGTGGGAGCAGCAGAGGCAGCAGCGATCACAGGTTGCCTTTGAGTGCGAAGACATTGATGATAGGCGGGAACCTGACGGCATTCGGGTGAGCTCTGGCCGTTTTGAGGTTGCGGCATTTGGATGATCTTTTAGCAACCTTACCAAAAGTCTTGACATTTGGATTATTAACATTTTCCTGGATATTTTGATCCATTTGTTGTTTTCATTTGTGAAGGACAAAGTTTTGTCTGATCTAATTGCAGTCTCACTACGCTCTGCCACAGGAAAGCACGCTGAAGCGTTACCCCACCCCTTACCCTGACGAGCTGAAAAACCTCGTGAAAACGGCTCAAAGTGTTGTGAACAAAATAAAGGATGAGAGTGCAAGTCCACTTGGTCCAGTTAACTCTGCTACACAACGCCCGGAGAACGGTGAATTGGCTGTGAATGATAATGTGCTACAGTTCGTGGCGAGGCCTGCTCCTTGTGAAGGGGAGCCCAGTGCTGGCCTGGTGAGGGTATTTTAATGTTCTGTCTCCATTTGTTCAGTGGTGGCTGAGCCTGTAGAGGAATGAGTGGAAGGGGTGTTTGATGGCTGGTGGCTTGGAGTGGAAATATTTTGGCATGATTGTTTTTTTTGTGATAGAGTGGCTGGGAGAGGGGGAGGAATCATTATTACTGCTAGTTTGCTTAATGGTACATTGTATTCTTTTTTTTAATTTTTTTAATTTTTTTTTTGCATCACGAAAATGCACACCTGCATCATCCCTGTTTGTTTGTTTATTTATTAATTCCTAAAATTGTTTTTCTTCCGCACAGACTTTGGTCTGTGCTTTTACTTGTTCTTTTAACAACATTAAGCATGTTGAAGGATTTTCCAATTTATTCTCTAGCTTTTCACTTTGGCAGAGGCACTGCTAACGTACCATACCAGGGTGGCCGCTGCAAAATAATAACAATAATCGGAATGAATGCATGAATGTCAAAGATAAACAAAAGCGAACAGTGCTTCATAGTTTTTTTGGCGTTTTCAATTTATTTTTTGGTGCATTGCTGTTCATACAGTTATAATGATATCTTCTGTTGTATTGCTGGGGCAATATGATAAGATGATGAAATAACAGCAACCTTCATTGCTGCACGTCTACATTCTCAGCTATTCCACTAGCCTTGATCTCCATGCATTTAGTGAGGAAATTCTTTTAGAAATACAATTTTCTAATTTGCTTGTATTTGCATTCAGTACTCTTTAGCAATGCCCATATATTTATCCATGTGTCTGTTTAATCAAACTGTACTCTTCCTGTTGACAGGAAATGACTGCAGCCTTTAACGAGGGTTTACAAGTTAACTGCCCCATGGCCTGTGAGGAGGACGAGTTGGATTCTCGAAGCCTGAAGAAGTCTACAATTGGGAGTGAAAACCAACAACATGTACGGACATAATACCTCAATACGAGTGAATTGTGTGGGGAAATTAACCTTTTGTAGGTGGGTAATGCAGAACATTGAATGCATTGTGCTGTGCAAACTTAGCAAACCCTGTGCACTGGATGGCTAGCAATATAAAATATAAAAAAACAGGCTTCATTTCCTCGGCATCCTGTCTGCCTTGAGCTCATCCTGCCGCTCTACCTTTTCGGTGGATATTTTCCTGCTATCAAAGCATAGCCAAGTTGGCCATGGCCATTTGTCGATGTTTCATTGGACATGGTGTGTTGGCATTGCCTATATAAAGGCAATCGGTGATTTAGAGAGGACACATTTTTATGCCTCTGCTGACAAGGTCGCCGGATGCTTTATGTTTTCTGGCTGTCCATGCGTGATCGGTTTTCGTTACAGCGATAACTTAAAAACAGCTGAAGGGATCTGTCAAACTTGGTACGAGTATGTATAATGATGCAAAGATGAACTGATTTGATTGTGGGGTCAAGAGGTCAAAGGTGAGAGATCCCCTGAGGCAAAAAAATATATATTATGTCACCGAGCTAACTTGTGAAGCAGTGATGCAATTTTGACCAAACTTGGTGCAAAGTGCATATTATGATGCATAAATGAACCGACTAGATTTTGGCATCAAGAGGTCAAAATTCAGTCTTGATATGTTTTCATTACTGTGATAACTTAAGAACGGCTGAAGGGAAGCAAATCAAACTTGGTATAATTATGTAAAGCTAAACGGATTTGATTATGGGGGTAAAGAGGTCAAAGGTCATAGGTCCTGTCAGGTAGAAATTCTGTTGCTGCACAAACTTGTGAACCAGTAATGGGATTTTGACCAAGCTTGGTAGAAGTATGTATTATTAAGTGTAGGGGGAACTGATTAGATTTCAGAGAGGTCAGTTGGTGGGGGGTGGGGGGGGGGGGGAGTGGGGGTGGAATGTGATGTTGAGAACAGCTGAAGGAACTTGAATCAAACTTTGTACAAATATGTATAATGTAATAATGTGGGTGGAGACATATCGGTTTATGTTGACATGTCGAAGAAAAAAATAAAATGACCGTTTTTACAGCCATTTTTCCCTGCTGTGCAGGGGTTGGGCTTTTTCTTGAGGCAATGTTTTATGGCCGGATGCCCTTCCTGACGCCAACCTGGTCGCCTCTTACAACACACAGGGATATGGACACCTATTCTAACCGGGGCATACACCGGGACCAGTACACTGGTACTCATTTCGCCGACCTCGGAAGGATGACAGGCTGAGTCAACCCCTTGTGTTAATTCAGCAGCCAACGGGGCTTGAACTCAGGACCCTGGGATCCCAAGCCGCCACCCTAACCACTAAGCCAACACCAGACTTATATGTTGACATGTCGAAGAGTGCTGTTCTATTTATTTTTAGTTTGCCATTTTGACGTCTCGTTAAGCCTAATGCACTGAACATCGATGAAGCCCCATTGTCTGATGGCAGCTACTTGAACTATTTCCATCTATCTTTCCACACCCTTCCTTCCCTTTATGCCATTTTATTATCTTCAGACCCTTCCGCAGGCTGTCCAGATTGATGAGGCAGAACCAGAGCACCCTGAGAATCATGGACAGACAGAGCCACAAGCATCGTTGTCAGACATTCCATTGGGAAAGAAAGGCAGGACACCCACGTATTTTCCTTTGTCGTCATTTTTATTGTGAATTGCAGGACCCCTGTGCTTGTCGTAATTACCGCCTAACCGGGCATCACCCTTTTGGGGCTGATAAATTCGGGTCCTGTCAGTCCATCCGTCTGTCCAGCTATCTGCTTGAAAATGACTCACGCATATCTTTCATATTCAGCACATGTATCCAATAGTGTGGGCACGACACGTCAAATAATTTTGGGATCGTTGCAAAAGTCATGGAGGGACAATTTTATTTGCGACTTTTGGCAATTAAAATTTTTATGGGAGAGAATACAGGATGGAATAGCTTTTGGAAAAAATATTTGCATACACATTACAATCTATCTACCACCAACACACAACTTAGGATTATTTATTTACTTATTTATGCTTTACTATCTCCATTAGCAATGCACTTTGGATTATTTATCTTCGATATGTAGATATGTAGATATGCAGATATGTTCAGGATATTGAGCCGAGGTCGGAGCTCGTTAATCGGAGCTACAATTAATAAATTATTTATTTATATCCCTTTTACCTTCCTACATTTGTTTATATACCCTTTACCGTGTGTGTGTGTATGTCTACATCTATATATTACTGAAACTCTCATCTTGTATGTATGTATGTTCCCAAAATATAGCCAAAACGGTACATGATAGCGCAAAAATTTTCGGGCCACCTTCCTCACCATTCTCCTGCGGTGTGCAGTATCAAGTTTCATTCAAATCGGGCAACGAAAAAATTATTAAAAAATCAATTCCCGATTCAATCAAGTACTCGTTGGGAGAATTTGATCAATGCAAACAACCTCAGCGGTATAGTTAACCGCTGTTTTTTTGTAAACCTTTTTGCTAACCTACAGCTCCATGAGAAACAAAATTGCCTTGATCAATATCCTGGTTAACAGAGCACAGAGGATTTGTTCACCTTGTAATCTCCCTGCTGAAATTGACCAAATCATGAATATACTCGGTAAAAATGGTTATCCTGAGCATATTGTTAAGAGATACGTGCACAAGTTTCTAAACGCGACAAAAGATCGGAAGATTGGTCCGGACAAATGTCCAGTCAATATCAGGATGCCCTGGAAAGGGCAATCATCACAAAGGTTTGAAGTACAAATCAAACATATTGTATCCAAACACGTTTCTGGCTGTGCAACCCGAGTAATCTTTACCTCTCGCCGTTTGCTGACGTCGGTCAACAAGGATGTGCTACCCACCTCACAAACTAGCAATGTTATTTATGAGTTTAAGTGCCGATGTGAAGCTCGGTACGTGGGCCGCACAACACTAAGATTGGCTGATCAGATCAAACAACACGTCCACTTGGCGATTCGAAGAAAGATTGTGAGGGTTAGACACAACCAGTGCGAGCATGTAAAAATATCCAGCAACCACCAGCCACTGTATCTGCTTCATCTGCCATTGCACAGCACCTGGTTGACAACCCTATCTGTGCAGACCAGTACATGCAGATATGTTCAGGATATGAGCCGAGGTCGGAGCTCGTTTCATTTACGTATGTTGGAAGCAACCTTCATCCTTCCCACCGATCCAATATTATGTCGTCAAAAGAATTATTACATCTCTTGTCTCTTTCAGCATGGAAAGATCAAGGGAAGTACGGTAACAAATGGTGAATGGACCTTGGGGGAAACCCATCCCCCTCTCTCCAGGATGCGGTTGCAAACGCCAATCATCGACGAACTCTGCTCCAGCCAATGAGAG
>CM068958.1:111258877-111279720 GCA_035128595.1 Eptatretus atami | reverse complement strand
TATGGTCCCAATCTCCTTAAAGATACTGGCTCATTACAAAACGCTAATAAGGGCTGTTCAGGACGGCATGGTTGTTTGTGTCCCAGAGACTATTGAAATTGTACGGCAACGCATGGAGAGAAGTCCATGCAAGTCAACAAGATCATTCTCAGCTGAAACAGGAATCGGTCGCATATGTGTGCACCAAATACTAAAGGAAGTCATTTGGCTTTTTCCGTACACTTAATGAAAATAATTGATGGGGGATGATGCATTGAAACATACGAGTCTGTCAGAAAAAAGGTGTTGGAATTTGGTTGTTGTACTCAGGGTGTGCATCGGAATGTTGTGCTCAGTTGGGATGGCAACCTCCAACTTCATGCCACCTCCCCTACCCCCTTGCTGCTTCCATAGGGAGCTGATGCTTCTCATGACTTTAATCTCATCTGCTTGGCTTACAAAATCTAGCGATTAAAAAAAGATCAGAAATGGTCCATTTTGTGTTGCTGACATTTCTGGCCTCGCGTGTTTTGCTTTTAGTCGAAGGAGTTGTGCCCTTATCTCTTGTCATGGAAGTTGACCATAACAGCAACCGGAACAACAGTAATGGGACTGCACTTGTGCCTAGTATCTCCCCACTCAAAGCATCCGAATTGCGAATACAAGATGGCCCCAAAGGAGTTGCCAACTCATACTTGGACAGGTGCGTATGGTGATGGGGTCTGTTTGTTGTCCTTGTGCAACAAAGGGAAATGAATGAAAGTGATGTCTTTTTTTTTTCTTCTTTTTTTTCTGGTTTTAGCATCCAGAATTTAACCTTTTATCTTGATTCAATGATTTGAGTTTGTTTTTTTTATTCGTTTTAATGCTTTCATTGCTTTTACCTTTTCCAAGCAAGGATCCTGCATATTTAATTATTTTCTTTTGGTGATGGTTCTTTTTGGAAATGTTTTCTGCACAACTTGCTCTGCCATAAACATATTCTCATTGCTCTTGTACTTTTTTAAATTTATATTTTTAATTTTTTTAACCAACTCCAATATTATTTCAACTTGTCATGTTCTCGGAGGTTGTGGACATCCATAGGGTGCACTCAGACGACCACATTTGAAACACCAACAAGATAGGCATCTCTGAGTCATGGATTCTGAGCTGTTGGAGAAAATGTACTGGTTTTAGGTTCCATAAGAATAATAATTGTATCGCTACCCATTCCAATTGATCAAAGCATAACATCACACCAAAATGCAGAAATTATCATTTTGATAATATCTTTAGCTCACCTGGACTTTAGTCCGGTGAGCTTGTGCGATGGAGCAGTGTCAGTCAGTCAGTCTGTAAACATTTCAGTCATCACTTGAACCAAACGCAGGGTTTTGATAAAACTTGGCCACAAGCTTCATATCTGATGCCGAATGAAGGTGCATTGACCGCATCAAAAATCTGCGCTCATTGAGGGGTGTACGGGGTGGGGGAGGGGGAGTTTGAACCCCCAAAATAGGTATTTCCTCTCTTCTCCATAACTACACACACAATTTCGATGAAACTTGACCACAATGTTCACGGCATTAAAATATCATGGTCTGGAGGGGGATCTGCGGGGGGTTTGAGTGACTGTCGCTCCTGATCCAGGTGAGCTTTAGGACTCACGGTCTTATTTATATATTTCCTGACTTACATTCTCAAGGCAGCTTTGTGTCGACCATTTTGCTTGACAGAGCACAAGCTCAGGTTTGTGTTTTTTTTCTGGCAGATGTACGTCAACCGCATCAAGACGAGACGAGACTCTTTCAAACACAGATTCAGATGAAAAAAAAACAGTGTAATGGTGCTTTCAGTGTTGCTGTCCTTGATTTATTGTTTCACTTAAATTACGAGTTTGTGTAATGTTTTTATTTGCATGGTATACTCAAAGGGGAGAGGTGAACGCTATAAAAAGGGCAGATAGCATTTTGACAAATCGCTTAATAGAGAATGAGTTTTTGTGTGAAGACTGAAAGAAGAGCTATTTTGATGTGCTTAGAGTGGGAATAGATAACAATGGTAATTGGAAGAAATGCCTCATTTGCAAAATAACAAGGCAGCCTGGTGAAACCTGAGCACTAAATCCCACATGATCTGCATATGCACCCCCTTATACTTTTTGTTGACATATTTTGGATTATATTGATTATTTTGTTATCAGAACCATTTTAACACCCCATGTATATTTCATGCCTTGACTTGCGTATTCTTTTCCCCTTGCATTTAAATTTGAACAGCATTTAACTTCCTTCAAAGTGACATTATTAATCCATTATTGATCAGATTCCCAGTTAGCTCATGCTCTTGTGAGCCAATCGTTTCCCACCGCCTAATGTCAGTACTTCACCTGCCATAGGCGTGTTTTCCAGACATCCCAGGCGAGAGTCATTTGGAATGGTGAATGGGCACCGGTAGCATTTTGACCGACCGGATGTGCTCTCTACTCAAAACGCTCCAAATGAGTGAGATGGCAAACTAGTTATTTTAGTCACATGCTTCCATCTGTACCGTCTGCCGTGATATTTACTGAAAAAAATTGTGGCTGCCGCATCAACTTATTTCTTGCTCTAAAACCAAGCCAGGGAATTTATTTACTTATTTGTTACTTGCAAAATGGAAGATTTTTCAAGGAAATTGATCAGTTGATTTTGTTATTCTGTCTATCTATCAGTCAATCGCCTATAGGGTCACAATTATAAACCGATCGTCATGAAACTTTACCAAGTTGTAGAGGTAGTCTCAACTGAGAAGCCTATTGATTTTGAGGTCAAACGTCATCTTGAGGTCACATTTCTAAAATCCCCAATTTTCATCCGATTGACTTGAAATTTGAAGATTTGTGTATTTGGTCATTGAATCTGCCAATATACTTGTGAACCACCAATTATTTTTTAGGTCAAATTTGTTTAATGGATTTTGCAAGTATCGTGCTCTGCATGACGACGACTTCTTGTTTTAATTATCCTCACCTTGTATATCCAGTAAACCTTCAAATATTGTGGGTTCTAATATCACGGTTTTCGGCCAATCACGGGCAACCTATTTAGTTATCGCGGTATTTCATTTTGGCCAATCGTGGTTTTTGAGCTGAAATGAGTCTTTTTTTCCTTGTGTACGATTACCTCCCATTATGAGTCTTCTGTTGTTTCTTGCACACCGTTAATTTTAGTAATCCTATTTTTCTAGTTTTTTTGTGTACCATTAATAACAAGTGGTGCCAGGCACAACAAATCCCGCCTATTAAGGCATAAAGTTATTTTGGGGATCAAATTTAAATTTGATATATCCTTAACCTGAATGTTGATTATAAGGAATAGATAGAATATTTTAGTCTTAGTTTGAAGTCAATTAAACCATTTTTGACGAAGTTATGAGCGAAAAAGATTTTGACCTTTTGTGACTGACCTTGACCTTTGACCTAATTGGACCCAAAAGTTAATGGGGTCGTCCGAGGTTCATTACCCACCTAGGATATCAATTTGACAGTGTTTGAGCCAGCCGTTTTCCCGTAAAGTTGCTAAACGAACAGACAGACAGACAAACAAACCGGACGATTACAATACCCGCTCCCGCTTTTAGTTTTAATGGAAAATTTGTAATTTTGACCGTGACCATGACCCCCAAAACTTGGACCCTACCTATTTTCACAAATATGCATTTTTCACTATAGGAAGGGTAGGATTATAAGTGAGAAATAGAATAAGGTTTCACTATAAGCTTAGTTTGAAGTAAATCAGATCATTTTTGACGAAGTTATGAGCGAAAAACGATTTTGATCTTTTCGTGACCTTGACCTTGACCTTTGATCCAATTGGACCCAAAAGTTAATGGGTCGTCCAAGGTTCATTGCCCACCTGTGGTTTAAATTTGATAGTGTGGCTAAAACCGTTTTGCCGTAAAGTTGCTAATAGTCAGGGCTGTTAGGGATTTTTTGGTTCACATTCTTCCAAAAGCACAATTTTGGCCCAGATGTCACCCATACCATACTTTTTCGATTTTTGACGGGCGCCAAGATGGCCGCCCCGGGCCGCCATATTGGCCAATCCAATATGGCCGCCACTCGGGTTAGAGGTCAATCTAGTTAAAAATCAAAAGGGCTAGAATCATGAATAATACCACTTTTTAGGGGTTTTCAGGTTCTGGGATCTGATCTGATCTATTCCAATGATTTGAGGTCAAGGTCACTCAAGGTCACCCTAAAGGTCATTTTGGGGTCGATATACGTAATTTTAGTTGTTTTATGTCAATATATACAAACAGCACATCATTTTATCAGTTTCGAGGTTGAGTAACCCGATCTGACGTTATTTTAACGATTTGAGGCAATATTGCATGTCAGGGTCATGATAGGGGTCATCCGACCGAGAGGTCAACATAGGTCAATAATAGGTAAACACCAAAAGTGCTAGAACACACATAATACCACTTTTTAGGGGTTTGTGGTCTCTGAGAATCCGGTTCTGATCTATAATCTTATTTTGACGATTTGAGGACATGGGCACCACATTTTGGGGTCAAAGGTCAAAGATAGCAGTTAGGCCCTACGACTAAAAAAAAAACCAACAGAGATTATTCAGGAACAACTTTTATTAAAATAATTCGGAGAT
Source organism: Eptatretus atami (assembly GCA_035128595.1). Classification (NCBI taxonomy): domain Eukaryota; kingdom Metazoa; phylum Chordata; class Myxini; order Myxiniformes; family Myxinidae; genus Eptatretus; species Eptatretus atami. The sequence continues at coordinate 111,275,110 of CM068958.1, read as the reverse complement.
GACATCTGCTGTACTGACAAACGTGACAAAATGCTATGTGCCGCTGTGTGCTTTTAAATGTTCTAAATACAATACAACATAACAGGATCATTTTAGCATACCAATGATTACAATGATTACTTGTACTATAGATCTCGCTTGCGCTGTATGATACCATGGCCAGCAATAAGACTACTGGTCATCACCGCCCTCATTATTAACGCACCCGCCTTCGCATTTGCAGATGGCCGTGCATCGGACCCGGCGCGGTTGCATTTGCACCTTCCTTTGCATGCCTTGAGGCAGCCACAGTGCAAGAGAATGGCACATGCCACTGAAGCGTCGCTAAGTGTGGTCCATAGAGGTTGCCATGTACTGGTGCCATCTTTGTGCCAGCCCCACTCACTGAAGTCAGGAATTTCCTGCTGGACCGAGGTGGCCTGACTCCAGTAGAAACTCGCCTGCAGTAGTGTCGCTTCACATGCTGGAACAGCGCGGCTTGGGTAGGTGGAATGTTTTCCAGCGATCTACTTCCAGTGGTGAGAGACGATGCCTGGCCGAGTCGACACCAGTGCACACACCTTTGCTGTACATGATTACGACGAAGCGTTCAATCCGTTGCATATGCACGGACTCGAGAGTGAAGAGGTCAGGGTCACCGAGGAGCCACTAGTGTATCGTGTGAGGTCCGGTATGCTTATCCAGGCTGCCCAAGCGGTCTTCTTGCCACATCCAAGAACTGTGATGTCGTGTCACACCCCGTTAGGCTGTGGAAGAGGGGTAGTGCCAAGGACTTTGATGGACCGAGATAGGAGCTGATGGTATGGACTGGAATGTCACGGTACTTTTTACCTGTACCAAAGCCCACCAGAGCTCTGATAGGGAGTGTCTCGAAAAACTGACTGCCAAAACCACGACATCGCTGTCCACCGTGCGAACATAGGCTGTTGTATAACCTGCTCTGCGGCATGTGCCAGATGCAGGAGGATCCTGGTGTCCGCCTCGGAATGGTTGCATGGCTGAAGTGTTGTGAGGTCACACTGCTTGTTGGAGAGCACGGTCTCGAAGCGGGTACTCAGGAGGGGCTTTCCACCCATGTCAGTCTTGGAGATCTGTGTGCTGATGAATGAGAATAGCTCCTTTTGTTCTCCTAATTTTTAGGAAGCTACTGTTCCATTCATGCTTCGGGATTGGAGTGCTGCCATCGCCGATTCTTGTCCGTGGGCCCTTCCACGTCGTAGCTGCGTGAGAGCTTTGAGGTTATTTTCCTCGGGTATTATCCTACAGCATCAATGCGTTGGTTAACTCTTCATTTGGCCTCCAGAAATGGTACATGTGAGCGGCACATACTCGCTGAATGTCTTTGCTGTTGTGGGGCGCACCATGTGGATCACTGCTGCCATATCCACCATGACCGTGGCTTGTTTGGCAGCAGCTGCGCGGCCAGTGGGTGCATTGAGGCATTGAAATGTCGGATTCTCGTCCCAGATCGCAGCGACCCTCGATCCGCCAGGCTCGTGGCTCTCTCTGATTTCGAACGAAAGAAATCTGTCATGTCGGCATCGGGACGGGACTGGAGTGAGAGAAAAGTTGCGTGATTAAGGTCATGTTCTGCCTCTGTATGCAACTGTCCTTCTTGCCTTTTTTCTTGGGGTCAGGTCGGTTGGCGAAGGTAGCATGTTGTTCCGCTTGATGGTATCAGATACTGGTACTGAAGCCTTTTCCAGTCTTTCAATGACGTATGTTTCATGAAGGCTTGGCCAGCTTCATGGATTTGAGATAGAGAATTAGCGACGGCCTGTTCCATGACATTGTGTATCAAGTGCTACAAGCTCCTGACTTGTAGCAAGGAAAGGGTTGCCCAGCTGTTCAACCACCTCGATAAACGATAGTATATCCTTTCGAAACTTCACTTGCAAGCTGTGTCCTTCCTCATGATGAGCGGTGGAGTACGATGGTTGGTCGAGGATGGCCTCAAACTCCTTAACTATCCGTGCACAGTCAGGTCCAGCCAGCATAAACAGCGTAAGGGCCTCGGGGCACTTTCACAGTAAAAGTTGAGTTAAGGTGGTTCGGAACGTCTGTTTATTAAATGGGTGGCGTATTTTACCATTAACTGGTGTCATCTACTATTTCTCATAATATATGAGTTTACAGGAGCTCGTAAAATAACAGAAACAAATGGCATATTTTGACTTTTCTACCTAATACTAGTATTCAATGGGTAAATATTTTGAAGTTTTAATATTTTTTGGATCTGGGATGACGCACCAGAAACACTGGGTTTGACCCACATATGACCTTTAGGGTGACCTTGAGGGGTGACCTTGACCTCAATCATTGAAATAAGACAGTATCAGATTCCCATACCCGAAAACCCTTAAAACGTGGTATTATTCATGATTCTAGCCCTTTTGGATTTTTAACTAGATTACCTCAACCCGAGTGGCGGCCATATTGGATTTGACCATATGGAGACCGGGGGGGGCGCCCATCTTGGCGCCGTCAAAATCAAAAAGTATGGTATGGGTGACATCTGGGCCAAAATTGGTGCTTTTGGAAGAATGTGAACAAACGGCCCCTTTTATGCCCTAACAGCCCTGATATACAGACAGACAGACAAACAAACCGGACGATTACAATATCCCGCTCCCTCCCTCCGGGAGGGGGCGGGATAACAAGCAAGTGTTCCCGCAAATGCTTCCCAAAGTGTGTCTCGTGCATCGCTCATAATGACACCCAAGCACAAAGTGATGGACAAAAGTGATTCTAGTGCAGAAAGGCAGAGAAAAGTGATTGCATTGTGAGGCAAAGATCACCTTCTGGAGGGTGGATGAGGTAGGGGGGAGGGGGAGGGGTGGTTCGGACCTGCAGAACGATTTATAAAACAGGAAAGATGTCGTGCACAGCATTATACTTGCGAAATCCATCGAACAAATTTGTCCTTAAAAATAATTGGTTGAATTCAATGACCACATGCGAATCCTATTCAAATTTAACATTAATCGGATGAAAATTTATTATTTTAGAAATCTGAGAGTTGTTGACCTTTGGTCTTTGTTGGCCTTTTGACCTCAATCGGCTTCTTGCTTATGACCAGCTTTACCATTTTGTAAAGATCAGTTTAAAATTTTGACCTGTAGGCGATTGACATTGACATAGACAAACAGACAGACAGACAGATAATCACAGACCACACCAACCAATATACTTGTGAATCTTCAATTTTGCAAGTAATAAACATACCGACAGATTATATAGGGAGATTAATAGGGGGATGAAGAGTAGGGGCTTTAGACACATTGCAGAAGGGAGGGATCGCATTTTATTTATTTCTTAACGTTTAGTATGCTTCAACTCGGCAGGAGACTTCATTGTAAAGCTGATTTATATTTATTTTAGATGTTTATTACCCTCGCCGAAAGAGAGGGTATTGCGTTTGGGTCCGTTCATGTGTCTGTCTGTCTGTCTGTCTGTCTGTCTTTGCACAGAACTTTTGTGTTTTTCTGCACAACCACTTGTTGGATTGAGACGAAATTTTCACCATTGGTGCGACGACTCATGTAGAATGTTTTAATCATAATTATGACATCATTGGTCAAGTGGTGTTGCAGCCATGTTGGCAAAATGGAAAAACTTTGGACCTCTATCTCTGAAACCGCACCAAGGAAAAAATTGAAACATGGCAAGTGTTCCTCATGGGGAATAAGTGATATTTTTTTAAATGACGTTATAGGTGCCATTGAGTATATTATGTGCAGTATTGGTCACCACAATTCTGGAAGGACATAGATGCCATCGAGAGGGTTCAGCACAGGGCTTCTAGATTGATTCTGGACCTAACTAGACTCAGAGCTATGAGGAGCGGCTGAAGGAGACAGGGCTTTATTCACTAGAAAGGAGACGGTTAGGAGGAGATATGATAGAGATGTTTAAGACAATGAAAGGTATAGATAAAATAAGTACAGATGAATTATTCAACAGAGTAGACAGTGATAGGGCCAGGGTCCATAGCCTGAGAGTAAAGAAGAGGAGAGTTAAGATGGTAGTAATAAAGGTAAGGGACTTTTACTCAGAGTAGTTAATGCATGGAATGGCCTCCCTGGAAGGGTATTGGCAGCAGAAACAGTAGATAAGTTTACATTGGTATTAGATAGGTACCTGGAAGTTATGGAGATAGAGGGGTACAGGGATGTTCACAGGACTTTGAGGTAGTTTGAGCATTGATGGGTGATTGTGTTCATGTGTACGGAGTGCTGTTGGTGGGGGTCTTGTCAAGGGGTGTTGTGTGGTTGTTGATGTATCTTTTTAACCAAGCCCATGCCCCCTCCCCTGAGGGGAAGAAGAAAAAGAAAAAGAAAATACAAAAACTTTAAATATAATATATAATAAAATAATATAAAATAAAAGAAATTTTTATTTTATTTTGATTAATTAAAAAAAAATTTTTTTGTTTTCTTCCTTGGATCTTTTGTCGATAAATTTGTATGGTGTTTGTACATGCATGAATGGGCTGAATGGCCTCCACCTGTTACATTTCCTTGCATTTTGTTATGACGTCATAATTGCATATGTAGAACTCGACATCTGATCAGTGTGAAAAATTTTGAGGGTCATCTAGGGATAAAATGGTCCACAGGAAAAGATGTGATGACGTCATTGGTCACGTGATTTGGCGGCGATGTGTTTTTTTTTTAAAGAAAACCTTCAAAAATATTCTCTGAAGAGGCTGAAGAGATCAAGGTGAAACTTTACACATATGACCGCCTATCGATGAGGAACAAAAGGTTCGCACATGTGATGTCATTGGTCACATGGTTTGGCAGCCAGTTTGGATTTGCCCTAAAACCTATAAAATCTTCTTCTCCAGAACGGCTGGACAGATCGAGGGGAACTTTACACAAATGTTCCCAAAGCCATGGGTCAATGTTTGTTGAGGAATAATTGATGGGTCACATGATTTGGCAGCCATATTGGTTTGAAGAAAAATATTAAATGGTCAGGCGTCAGGCGTCAGGGTCAGGTGTCCGATCAAAGCGGGGTTATATCATAGTGTGATTTCTTGGTACCCGGTCATCACTGCCAGCAGTTATAAAGTGGCAGTTCTGATTATGTCTCTTATTAATTATGGTAACACACCAGTGCACAAACACCACACAAAATACACCACAGAAAAGAAGTCCTGGTGAGGGTCTGCAATCTGATTGCTCTTTTTCTTGTTTCAATTGTGATGTGTTTATTTTTGGCTGCCATGCACCTTCTTCTACATTTTCTCGAAGCCCAGGAACCTAACCCCCTTTTCCCCATTGGCCCTTGGTTTTGCTTTTCACAGTTTTGGATATCACAGCACTTTTCAGGAACATAACCCCAAATGATATTTAAGGGTTTACTGTCCTACTTTAATAGCCCCAATTAATCCTACTTTCCTGTGGGTCTGTCGATAAATTGGCCCATCTTTGAAAACCGTCTGATGAGGCCAGATGTTGACAAGAGCTGGTTAGGGCAGGACTTTGTAATGTGTTTTGGGTGTCTGTGATGATTGTCAAACTCCTGAAAGGATGCTGAAATCTTTAATGTCTACCAACTAAAACTATCGAGGCAGGTCCCAAGCTTAACGTTCATCTGAGGGATGGTGGCCTTTGTGATTCAATGCTCTGTGTATGAAGCACCAGTCTGACAGTGTTGTAGTCAGGCTTAAAACCAAACCCAGACTAATGAACTTGAAGTTAACACTCTACCTGTGCAGCATCCTGACAGACTAAATTTTCCAATTGAAACCATGGGGTGAAACAAATGCAGTTTTGGTGAATTCCACACTGTCAGCCATGTCACGCCTTTGAAAGTTAAAAACAAAAAAGACAGAAGGTCAAAGTTCAAAATTAAACTTTGTGATGTCTTGTTGTAAATAAAACCTTATTTTATTTGCCAAAATGTTACTTGGCATATTGGTCTATTGTACAATGGGATTTTCTTTCAGTTAAATAGCCTTTTGTAAATGCAGTGTGTGAAAATGTTATCACTTTTACAGAGCAGCAACTTGCTCACACCAGAATGCTTTGTTTGAATTAGGCAGTTGAAAGTGACACTGCAGTTGGTCTCTGCCCAAGGTGCATACCTCCCCTCATGCTATCAGAAATGTCATGCAAAACGCTGTGATAATCCCGGCTAACTTTTCATTCTGGATTTTATCCTATTTGATTACTTTCTGTGTGTTGCATTATTGCACGACTTAATCCTCCGAGAGTACCTTCTCATCATCCCAGGCCAGATTTATCTCTAAATCCAGGACGATTTAAAATCAAATATGTTGATTAAATATTTGAGAAACAGTCATACATTGTATTATTTTCGCAGTTGTTTAAAAATTGCATTTGCTAGCTTGTGTGCACTCGATGTGAATGTTAAAATATTTTCTGAATTTTCTCAGTGTATGCATTTCATTTTGTCTTTTGATAATCTTATTTTTGTTCCTCTTTTGTGTATTTTTTTGTGCAGTGGTGTTGGCTTAACAGTTAAAGTGGCTGCATTAAGATCTTAGGGTCCTTAAGTTTGAGTCTTTGTCATGCTGTTAAATAACACTAGGTGGGTTGACGCAACCTGTCATCCTTCCAAGGTTGACATGAGTACAAGCTTACTGGAAACGGGGGGCACATGGTGCCATAGATACATGAAGGTGTACTGGATGAAAATGTTTGTGATGGCTAAAACAACAATCAAATCAGTATATCATTTCAGCACTTAATTCTTGATGAGATGCCCTGTTTAAATGCCATATGCTGTTAATTTGTCCATTGTCTCCTCATGTCCTTGGAATTGATGTGAAAGTACTGAAATGTTGATGGGAAGGAGTGGTAACCATCCACCCTTGTGTATTGGTGTTAATGTAAATACTTCCATGTGTGCATGTATCCTGTACTTTGTGACTGCTTTGTCTGTGGGCCATTTTATATTGGATGTTGACAAGGATACCACAAGTTCATTAGATTTCATTTCCCTTCTTCCTTACCCCTTTAATTTTATTCAATGCAACCACTATCCACTTTGCCTTGGGGGCAACATGTACAGGTAGGGGACAAAAAAAAAATTTGAAACACCAATGTAAAGTCACTTGATAGCATGATGGGTCTTCAAGTGCAGCCATTATGGCTTGTATGTGCCATGGCATAGAGTCCACTAGCGTGTGGCATTCTGCAGGAGGGTTGCGGCATCATTCTTCCATGAGAAAGTCAATCAACTCGCACCTGTGTGGTGAAGGTGGAAAATGCTGTCTCAGGTGTCGTCCAAGAATATCCCATAAATGCCTCATTGGGTTCAGATCTGGTGACTTAAAAGGCAATGACATATGGATAACATCAGTGTCATGCTCATCAAACCATTGGTCGACCACATGTGCTCTGTGGATGAGAAAATTGGGTGGGGGGTGGGGGTCTCCTCTTGCAGCCATGCTAGCCATAATTATAGGCAACCAGGCATACGCAGCATATTTTTATACATGACCCTAAGCATGCTGGGATGTTATTTGCTTAAGGCCCTGTCACACCTTGACGCATTAGCCAGCGTATGGCAAGGTATCAAAATGTATGTAAAACGCTGGCTTACGCTGAACTATTGATGTTTTTTCCAGGTTTGGACGTATTCATAACGAGTTGGACGTATGCATAACGTATTAGTAACGTACACAGAACGTTTTGATAAAACATATAGATACTTATATAAACGAATGCTGAGCGTGTTTGTCTGCGTTCACACTATGCCCAACGATAGTCTAACTTATGCATAGCGCGCGGCAGCGTATCGCTGACGATCACTGGCGTAGCCTATTAAAGGCTGCGGCTCGACGATTCAAATCATAACCGCACTAGACATCGAAGTACAAGCGCTGTCACACCTTGACATTTTAGCCAGCGTATGCCGACGTATGAAAATTTGCCGAATACGCTGGCACATCTTGAATACGTTATGGGTAAGTTTTGTATATGTTAGAGCACGCTGAAGCACGCTGGCATACGTCGTAGTACGCCGAGTACGTCGACAAATTTTAAGCATGTTGAAATTTTTCCACGTATGCCAGGCGTATGACGCACACGTTCCACATACGCTCGCCATAAGTTGTAGGCACGTTACGCGATCGTGAACACGTCGACACACGTTACTTGTAAGTTACTCATAAGTCGAGGTAATGTTTAGCGTACCAAAACTTATTTCTAACCTATGAGTAACGTGCTTTGAACCTATGAGTAACGTGTTTTGAACCTATGTGTAACGTATCTCCACGCATATTGACGTTGTAGATGTATTCTGACGTTTCCGGACGACAAGAATTACTGAAATGTTATAACTTACACTACCGTATAATGGCGTATTGGCAGCGTTAGGGAATTGGTATATAAAAATGGGGTTCACACAGGAGGAGCCGTCAGTGTTCCAGACTCCATGGTTTTTATTTATTATTTTTTTTCTTCGGCATGACGTTGATGTTGGCACTTCGATTTCTAGTGCGGTTATGATTTAAATCGTTGATCGGCAGCCTATTAATTATATTATATTATAACCACACTAGAAATCGAAGTGTCAACATCACCGTCATGCCGAAGAAAAAAAAAATAAAAAATGGAGTCTGGAACACTGACGCTAAACATTACGCACGTGTTTCGACTTATGAGTAACTTACAAGTAACGTGTGTCGACGTGTGTCAACGATCGCGTAACGTGCCTAACAATTATGGCCAGCGTATGCGGAACGTGTGAGACATACGCTGGCATAGTCGAAAATTTCAAGCATGTTAAATTGGTCGACGAGCTCGGCATACTACAACGTATGCCAGCGTACTACGACGTATGCCAGCGTACTACGACGTATGCCAGCGTGCTCTTAACGTATATAAAACTTACCCATCGCGTATTCGACGTGTCCAGCGTTTTACAAATTTTTCTACGTCGGCATACGCTGCTAAATCTCAAGGTGTGACAAGGGCCTTTACATGGGTCACACCTGTTTGGAAGCCATTGCTTGGTGTCCCTCATTTACCCAGGTTTTTCCATTTTTTTTGTCCACTACCTGTAGCTATACCAGCTGCGTGGGTTTGTCTGGATCAGCTGTTTAAAATAAATAAATAAATTCAACTGGACTGTTTAAAAATAAATATATGTATTATTTTTTTCGTTTTTGGCAAATGTGTCATTCTTAAAATGATTGTCCACCTCGTATTGTATTTGAAAAGGCTTAAAAGTCCATAGTTAATATAATAATTGTACCTCTTTATTTGACTGTCATTGTGCTACACTGATGTATAATTTTAATTATTTTCACCTCATAAATATAATTTTGTTTTGGAAGTATGAACAGCAATATGCATAGTTTTGGTTTGTGGTCATTTAACATTTCAGAAAAGTTAAACTGTTCCTACATCCCTGAATGACTTATTTAGTTTGTACATCTCACTTTGTCACCTCTGTTTATTTTTCAGTTTGGAATCACCACCAACATCCGTGAACCACCCAGACACTGCCGTGGTAGCAACGGTGGTTACCGAGCGGAGTGCACCAATGGATGTGGCTTACTCCTCGGTATTGGAGACAGTTTCCACAGCAGCTTCGCCATGCCGGATTCCTGCAGTCACGTGCTCATTTTCTGTTAAAGATGATCCACAATCTGTACCGTCGTACGATGAAAAACTGGAAGTTGATGGCCGATTGCCCGAAGGTTTTGAGCCAATCGTCGCTACATCAACACCTCTGCAATTCAGCGCACCCCCAAAGCAGTTGGTACTGAGAAAAGACAAACTGGAAGGGTGTACAGAGCCAGCATTTAACTTAACTCCACAGGAGGCGCCATTCGAGCTAGCCTCGCCTGCAATGCTTTCTTTAGTTTCCGAAGTTTCTATGTTAGCCCCACCTTATGTGCAGTTGCGTCCACCACCTGAAATTTCCATTTGCAAGTCCCAAAGTGTAGATGAACCTGGAAGTAAAACAGTCAAACAAACGATTCATAGAAGCTCTTCTGCCCCACTGCTTGATGAAGAGGAAACCTCACAAGCACCATTCTCTTTTCCACCTTCTCTCCCAGCTAAGCGAATGCTCTACCACTTTGATTCAGACTTTACGCCAAGCCCATCTGTTCCAATTAAACCCCAGCCATTACTTCGGCCACAGTACTGTCCTCCTCCTGCCCGTACTGCCCTCGTCCATGCTAAAATGGAGACCGAGATGGTGCGCCACCAACTTCCTTCCTTTACTACTGCCCCAACTCCTGCCTCTCCAAAGTCACCATCTTTTCCGAGTCGCCATGCTTCCTTATCATCTGCCCCACGGTCACCACTTCCAGGACATGTACGCTCTGTTGACATACCCCCAGAGATGGATGCTGTAGTGTACAACACTCGCAATCCACATTTACACGGGCATTCAGAAAGGTCTAATGCCAACTCAGCAGCTGGGGTGCGTATGGGTATGATGATGAGGCCTCGTGCCTCTGAAAGTGACTACTTGTCTCCACGTGAGATCGCCACACTTGGACGTGGTACAAGTGCTGGGTCAGCCGTTCTTGGCAAGCCACACTACAGCCGCAGCTACACACTGGATACAGGTTCCATTGGACAGGTGAGCTTGCTCTTTGATGCCAACTATTGGTTTCACGAAAATTATATTTTCACGAAAAAATAAGTGACCACTATATTCGTTATTGTGTGTGTCTGTTCTGTCTGTCTGTCTGTCTGTGTCTGTCCCGAGCATAGCTCCGTGGGTTTTGATCCGATCCTGATAAAATTTTGTGGGAGGTTTATATCATGATCTAGTTGTGTTTTCCTGAGAATGGGCGTGGTGCGCCATTATGGGCGGAGCCACGCCCAAAAAACATGTTTTTAGGGGTGGCCGATTTCAATTTGCATCTTCTCCTAGGGTTTGTCGAATCTGACAGGGGTTTCGGTATTTGGTTAGCCCAATGGCACTGCATAGCCCCACGGAGCTCGATTTTTCATTTTCGTCCTAAGGTCAAGGTCGCAAGGTCACGAACTTAGAAAATTTAGAATTTTGACATAGAAATCCATCTTCTCCGAGGGGTTTGTTCGAATCTGGCAGGGGTTTCGGTATTTGGTTAGCCAATGGTACCTGCATAGCCCCACAGAGCTAGATTTTTCATTTTCGTTCCAAGGTCAAGGTCACACAAGGTCACGAACTTAGAAAATTGCGAATTGTGTTTTTAGGGGGTAGCCGATTTCAATTTGCATCTTCTCCTAGGGGGTTTGTCGAATCTGGCAGGGTTTTCGGTATTTGTTAGCCCAATGGTACCTGCATAGCCCACGGAGCTCGATTTTTCATTTTCGTCCTAAGGTCAAGGTCGCAAGGTCACGAACTTAGAAAATTTAGATTTTGACATAGAAATCCATCTTCTCCGAGGGGTTTGTCGAATCTGGCAGGGGTTTCGGTATTTGGTTAGCCAATGGTACCTGCATAGCCCCACGGAGCTCGATTTTTAATTTTCACCCAAGTCAAGGTCACAAGGTCACGAACTTAGAAAATTTCGAATTTTGACATAAAAATCATACGACGCCCAAACTTTGAGAGCTAGGATGACATATTTTTTTATGCATAATCTTGAGGTCATTCCCCACCTAAAGTCTTGAAACTATTTTGCTCTATCTCAAACACCTTGCCCGTGGCGCCCCTTCAAGTTTGTTTTTACGCTGATTTCATCAAAATATGGATAATCCGAGGAGTGCGAAATGCCATATAGCCTATATGACGTTATTTGTTCCTGGAATGTTCCAGAGGAAGTTTTGCACCAAAGGTCATAATCCTCAACCTTTGACCTTAAAGTTCACAAAGGTCAAATTTTCAAAGTTGTGGAATCAAACTGGTTTTCGCCTTTTTCGACGAACTAACTCCAATAAGCTATAGTACGTATCCTGTTTCGTTATTTTAATGTCCACAACATTGTTTTGTGACCTTTAAAGGTTATGCAAAGGTCAAATTTTTTAAGTTGTTGAACGAAACCGGGTTTTCGACATTTTGCAGCTATAATCTGTCACTCGTACCACATCATGTTGATCATTTTTATAACTTGGTCAAACATTATCACATTGTCTCATCCTTGACTTCTGAAACAATCTACATCGTCAAATACCGCTCGTGAACCATCGTCGTCTTCAGACTTGTTATTGCTATAATTATTAATCATGCAATTATTGCCAACACATTTTTTTCATTATTATTGGTACTGTAGAACCTCTTAACCAGAATGGTCATGAATAAAAGTTGATTGTGTTCAAAGACCAGTTCTTATTGGGAAACATGGCCTTTAACTTCTTCGCACCATAGCCATTTTCTTGCCCAATAACTTTGATCACAACCTTCTCTTCATTCGTTAATGGCTTCATTGGCAATGTGGGATAAATTAAAATGGACAGGAGATGCAAACCTTTCATTATGATCATGCAACAGATTAATCACTGATCACTGATGGCTGGGGGTCTGGGGTCTGTCTCAGCACCACAAAATGATGGTGCAATGAAGCTTGAAGAGGCAATCTGAGCATATTTTGACTCTTAAAAACTCTAGTTTTTAAGGGGTCCAGCCAGCTAATATGTTCTCTTAATGTGATGGGAAATTATGCCTCTTAGCTAACGATATGACCCTTTCAGGATGTGATTGCTTTATCAAAGTTATGCAACCTGAACAACATTTTAAAGGAATGCAGAACAATGGATAAATAAACACAAAACGATATGTATTCTTGATATTCTTCAGCAGGCAGTTGCAAGTTGAATGCTTCGAGCATTAATAAAGAGAGGATCACACCTGAAATTTCATTTGCAAGTCCAAAGTGTAGATGAACCTGGAAGTAAACAGTCAAACAAACGATTCATAGAAGCTCTTCTGCCCCACTGTTGATGAAGGAGGAAACCTCACAAGCACCATTCTCTTTTTCCACCTTCTCTCCCAGCTAAGCGAATGCTCTAACCCACTTTGATTCAGACTTTACGCCAAGCCCATCTGTTCCAATTAAACCCCAGCCATTACTTCGGCCACAGTACTGTCTCGCTCTGCCCGTACTGCCCTCGTCCATGGCTAAAATGGAGACGAGATGTGCGCACAACCCTTCTTACTACTGCCCAACTCCTTCCTTCCAAAGTCACCATCTTTTCCGAGTCGCCATGCTTCCTTATCATCTGCCCCACGGTCACCACTTCCAGGACATGTACGCTCTGTTGACATACCCCCAGAGATGGATGCTGTAGTGTAACAACTCGGCAATCCACATTTACACGGGCATTCAGAAAGGTCTAATGCAACTCAGCAGCTGGGGTGCGTATGGGTTATGATGATGAGGCTCGTGCCTTTGAAAGTGACTACTTGTCTCCACGTGAGATCGCCACACTTGGACGTGGTACAAGTGCTGGGTCAGCCGTCTTGGCAAGCCACACTACAGCCGCAGCTACACACTGATACAGGTTCCATTGGACAGTGAGCTTGCTCTTGATGCCAACTATGGTTCACGAAAATATATTTCCTACGAAAAAATAAGTGACCACTATATTCGTTATTGTGTGTGTCTGTCTGTCTGTCTGTCTGTTCTGTGTCTGTCCGAGCATAGCTCCGTGGGTTTTGATCGATCTGATAAAATTTTGGTGGGAGGTTATATCATGATCTAGTTGTGTTTTCCTGAGAATGGGCGTGGTGCGCCATTATGGGCGGAGCCACGCCCAAAAAACATGTTTTAGGGGGTGGCCGATTTCATTTGCATCTTCTCCTAGGGGTTTGTCGAATCTGACAGGGGTTTCGGTATTGGTTAGCCGCAATGGCACCTGCATAGCCCCACGGAGCTCGATTTTTCATTTTCGTCCTAAGGTAAGGTCGCAAGGTCACGAACTTAGAAAATTTAGAATTTTGACATAGAAATCCATCTTCTCCGAGGGTTTTGTCGAATCTGGCAGGGGTTTCGGTATTTGTTAGCCAATGGTACTGCATAGCCCCACAGAGCTAGATTTTTCATTTTCGTTCCAAGGTCAAGGTCACAGAGGTCACGAACTTAGAAAATTGCGAATTGTGTTTTTAGGGGGTAGCCGATTTCAATTTGCATCTTCCCTAGGGGTTTTGTCGAATCTGGCAGGGTTTGCGGTATTTGGTTAGCCCAATGGTACTGCATAGCCCACGGAGCTCGATTTTTCATTTTCGTCCTAAGGTCAAGGTCGCAAGGTCACGAACTTAGAAAATTTAGAATTTTGACATAGAAATCCATCTTCTCCGAGGGTTTGTCGAATCTGGCAGGGGTTTCGTATTGGTTAGCCCATGGTACGTGCATAGCCCACGGAGCTCGATTTTTAATTTTTCACCAAGGTCAAGGTCACAAAGGTTCACGAACTTAGAAAAATTCGAATTTTGACATAAAAAATCATACGACCGCCAAACTTTGAGAGCTGGATGACAATATTTTTTTATGCATAATCTTGAGCTCATTCCCCACCTAAAGTCTTGAAACTATTTTGCTCTATCTCAAAACACGTTGCCCGTGGCGCCCCTCAAGTTTGTTTTACGCGATTTCGTCAAAATATGGATATCCGAGAGTGCGAAATGCCATATAGCCTATATGACGTTATTGTTCTGGAATGTTCAAGGAAGTTTTGCACCAAAGGTATAATCCTCAACCTTTGACCTTAAAGTTCACAAAGGTCAATTTTCAAAGTTGTGGGAATCAAACTGGTTTTCGACCCTTTTTCGACGAACTAACTCCAATAGGCTATAGTACGTATCCTGTTTCGTTATTTAATGTCCACAACATTGTTTTGTGACCTTAAAGGTTATGCAAAGGTCAAAATTTTTAAGTTGTTGAACGAAACCGGGTTTTCGACATTTTGCAGCTAATAATCTGTCACTTCGTACCACATCATTTGATCATTTTTATAACTTGGTCAAACATTATCACATTGTCTCATTCCTTGACTTCTGAAACAATCTACAATCGTCAAATACCGCTCGTGAATCCATCGTCGTCTTCAGACTTGTTATTGCTATAATTATTAATCAATGCAATTATTGCCAACACATTTTTTTCTTATTATTGGTACTGTAGAACTTTCTAACCAGATGGGTCATGACTAAAGTTGATTGTGTTCAAAGACCAGTTCTTATTGGGAAACATGGCCTTTAACTTTCTTGCACGCCCATAGCCATTTTCTTGCCAATAACTTTATCACACCTTCTCTCATTCGTTATGGCTTCATTGGCAATGTGGGATATAATTAAAATGGACAGGAGATGCAAACCTTTCATTATGATCATGCAACAGATTAATCACTGATCACTGATGGCTGGGGGTCTGGGGTCTGTCTCAGCACACAAAATGATGTGCAATGAAGCTTGAAGAGGCCAATCTGAGCATATTTTGACTCTTAAAAACTCTAGTTTTTAAGGGTCCAGCCAGCTAATATGTTCTCTTAATGTGATGGGAAATTATGCCTCTTAGCTAACGATATGACCTTTCAGGATGTGATTGCTTTATCAAAGTTATGCAACCTGAACAACATTTTAAAGGAATGCAGAACAATGGATAAATAAACACAAAACGATATGTATTCTTGATATTCTTCAGGCAGGCAGTTGCAAGTTGAATGCTTCGAGCATTAATATTTCTTTCAAAGATAGTGAAAGTTGTGCATCAACTGTCTGAACAATTATACAAAAGAATACTTTATACAAATATAAGGAATTTAACGGAAAATATTTATCCCCATGATTAAAAAAAAAAACGGGGTAATATTGTAATCAGGTCTGTCTGTTAGTCTGTCTGTCTGTGTTCACTATCTCCTCCGAAACGAATGTGCATAAATTCACCAAACTTGGTAGTTATGATCACCACATCACAAGAAGGTGCAAGAGCAGTCACATTTTTGGCCCTGCCCCCGGGGCAGGGTCGTCGAGTACCGAAAATTCAATTGCAGGAACATTTTGTAACTCGAGGCTTGCCATCGTGAATCCCCAAGCTTCCCACCTAAAGCAAGGTTGAAAGATGGCAAAAATTCCACCAGGGATGACCCAATTTATCAAATTTTGAGGTCCCCCCCCCATTTTGACCCCTGTGACCTTAAGTCCCACCCCAAGGGCTTGAACCGGGGGTCAAATCCAAATATTGTGACACGTTTTATGCAGCTTCCAATGTGTTTGCATAAACAAAGTTTATTAAAAACTGTTTTAAAATGTGCCTGTAATTTGCATTTTTTTGATATTTGACCTCACTCCAGGGCACTTTCTTGCCATGTG
>CM068958.1:111235576-111249952 GCA_035128595.1 Eptatretus atami | reverse complement strand
AAAGAAGAGATCATCAACCCTCGCTGCATCACGTGGTGTAATGACATTGGTAGCTTTCCCGTTCTCGAGTTATCGTGCCTACAAAACAACAAACACACAAACAAACAGAACGGAAGTCATCAATAACTTACGAAATCTTAGATTTCGTAATACAAACGTGTAAACACACTCAGCCCATAAGCATCTTTTATCAGATTTTTTACCGTAGGTAACAAAGAAAAACAGGGTGACTACATAACATAACTCGCCACCGTCATTGGTGAAGTAATAAACCGAGCCATTGATAAACAGCTTGCAGAAACTACTGATTCTGTTCCTTTTGAATGACATGACAGCGTTGAAACGCAGTTATGATTATTGGCTATGCCGAGCAGTCAATCCTCTGCACTGTGGAATCCCACCGATGCCCACACTTTTACATTCCTACGGCAACACAATTGAAATCGCAATGTGTTAGTTATTGCAACAAGCATTCTGCAAGTTGCTTGCACAATTATATTGACATAGATGCAACATCACCAAGGTCACACACCAAATAATAAATCCCACAATTGACCTCACTTGTTATATAGTGAACAGAAAGTTTTTTAACAATTTCACATAAAAGATTCAGTATCTTGCTTGGTAAAATGAAAAACGGTACTAACTTAGATGCACAATTAAAGGTTCCCCTTGACAGACAATAATTCCATCCCTGGGTATCTGTGTTCACAATCTGATGCGATCCAAAGACTGTTGTCTGACTTGGACAACAGAAAGTAATGCATTTAAAATTGGATGCACAATTATAGCTTTGAAGAGGATGCTTTTCATACTTTTGTTTGAAAAGTCAAATTGCAAGAACTGGTCCCCTCATACATTTACTTTCCCATTATTCTCTGTTCTACCAAGCATTGGTTTAGTAAATGCGAAGGAGGAAGACAAAAATCTCCAAAGTCGTAATTCATGCAATTTGGTCATTTTGCTTTGCGGCAGATTGCGAGTATGTACATCAACATAAAATCATGTCGACCTTTCTCAATGGTGGGGATGCATCACAGTAAATCAGTGATCCGCTATAATCTGAACACTCGGTCCCCAATACCGTAAGTATGGTGTAAAGTGGTCTCCGCAGAAATCTGTTTGGACAGGGGGGGGGGAATTGGTGTGGTCAAACTGGTCAACACATGTGTACAATGAGAGGGCAGAAACAAACTTAGCCTTGACCAGGCAAAGCGAAATAATCATCCCGTGTTATAGATGAAACATCATACGTTAAATGTTTAATACTATAGTTTCAGAAACGGTCAAAAGAAAAACTGCAGTGATGCAAATTCAAATATATATATATGTATTGTCAGACAATCTGCCAACCTTTTCCAATCTTAAAAGAAGAAAAAAATCACTCACATCAGGAATGGGTTTCAGGGAGAATCTGACCGAAAGAAGCGATGAAACCTGAAGGTTCTGGAGAGTAAATTTGGTCCAAATAGCATTGTAAATGAACTGAAGATACTTGATTCGACCCAATCGATGGTAAATGACTACATAGTCGATCTCTTCAGCAGGAAGAATAATTTTCCCAAAACCCAATTTATCTGCATTCAGATGTAATGTTTCTGAGAAACCGATTAAGCAAAATGGACAGTTTGCATCCTCTGGCAGCAGTTTAATCGATTTTTCATAACCGTACTCAATGTTTGTAATTTGGCCATTTTGTCATCATCAGAACTTCAAAGTATCTCAGACACAGACTGATCACGTACCTCTTGCTTGAATGACAAACATAAGCAACTGCATGAGGATTATAGCACATATTCCATCACCAATAGGCTATCCAAGGCCCCTTAGTCCTGGTGTTCTCAAGTTGTGTGCCCTTCACTTCCAGTTTGGATGTTCACAGGCAGCCTCATACATACCTCCACCACCGAAAGTGAAGAGTTTTTTCACCCCTTTCCGTCTGTCTGTTGTGTCAGGATATCTTCAAAATGTTGTGGATGAAATTCATGATGAAACTTGGTGACAATGTTGGGTGTGTGACAAGGAGAATGATTCAATTTTGGTGAATCGATCCAAATCGACTGAGATATTTCAAGCTGATTCTTTCCATTGAAAGATAGGGTTCAAACGATATGTAGCATGATAATTTCAAAATGTATTTGGCCAGATATTTATCGTGGATGAGGCATGACGGGCGGAGGTATGCGCTCTAACCGAGTACCTTCTAGTTCATGTTTCGGATCCAAGGTACACACCTGACTGTTCGGCCAAATTAGGGTTGGGCACACATCGACTTTTTCTCTGTTGTCCCGTTGAAAGGAGTGTCCTTAGAAACATCCTCCTAAGGTCAAAAAATTTCAAGCGGAATTCGTGATCAGCGTGAAAATGGCCAAAAAACACTCCTTTAACGGGACAACAGAGAAAAAAAGTCGATGTGTGCCCAACCCTCTTGGGATTACAATCCCTAGTAAGCCAATATTATAAATTTTACCTGAAAAGTGGGTAAATTTGGTGCCATTTTTGAATTTTTGCATTTTAACCACCTAAAGACATCATCCTAGTCAAATAATTTTCAACAGATTCGTGAATCAGCGGAATTTGGCCATAAAACAACACTCCTTCAAAAAAAGGTACTGGTTGTATGCCCAACCTACCAAAAATACAGAATCAATCTACTGTCCAAAAGATTTCAAAAAGCTTTAACGTTGGTGTGATTAAGCAAACTGTGCAAGAACCTGTCTTCTTCTTTCCTCTTCAAATTAGATTCCGATTCCTGAAATTAATGGCATGTGAAAGCCTCGCTTGCAAAACAACTTCTTCGTTAACAAATGGAACTCCCCTCCCTGAAAAGCTCAAAAGCAAAAGTATTTATCTCTCTTGGCAGGAAAACCCGAGAAAATAATAGGTACTTGGACACAGAGGAGGCCTTTTGGCACAGTAATGCCTGTCTCATTCACAACCCTCAATTCCTCTTTTTGATTTATAATATCCCTTAATGAACAGAACCCAAACAAGAATTCGTTTTTTCTATATAGACGGCAGTTAATGAGGGCTCTGTCTCTGCATCGAGGATGGAAACAGCAAAAAGATCATCGATACGTTCTGAGGAATGTTCTTCCTTACCTTTTTTTACTGCATCTCCCAAACTCCTTTATACACTTGTACTTTGTTCCCACACCAGTCATCCTTTCATGCTTTCCCCCCATTGAATTAAAATTTAAATGCCCAGGACGAGATTGCAATTATCTGCGCAAAGCAAAATCACATGCTGCAACCTGAAATCGAACAAACTGTTTTCCCAGCAGAATGTTTATTATACGTAATTTTTTGGTTCAAATTTTGCACAGTACATTCCTCAAATTCAAAATCATTATCCCAGAAGAGCGCATTAATAAAATAAATCTAAAAACATCCCCCTGTACAGCATACATAGCGACTGTGCGTGTCAAACAAACCAAACGGTAAAAATTTCAGGCATAAAAAATAAATGTCACACAACCAAGTGGATGCAAGTTTCTACACAGTGATAAAACCCAAATGGAAATGTAAAATAGTGAATCATCACAGATTTGCGTTCATGTTCCCCTGGTGAAGTTCATACACAGGTTAAAAGACGGCCTCTCCCCGTATTTATCAATCCAATGTTGCAAATATCACGCTGCACATAAATCAGAATGATAGAAACCATCATCGGTGGAATGTTAACTACATTGTAAGCAAATATTTGACTAAAACCATGTTATTTTCTTTTAAAAAAAACAACAAACCAACAAAAAAAAGCCCTCCTGAAATCATGTACTTGACATTTTTCATCACTTGAACAGATTTTGTATAAACAAAGTAATAAAATTAAAAATAACAACCTAACGTTCCACCAGCACTTGTAAACATCCATTGCCGATCCGTGTCTTTCGACTCGTTTCCCCCCGGTCGATAGTCTGGCGTTCACATCTCCGTTCTGATAACAATGCGACGACTTGCTTGGTCTCATCATTATTTCGCACTTGCATGCCTCCAAGCTGGCTATCACTTCGATTCAAGTGGTGAAAAACTGGTCAAACCCCGAGTAGTTTTGATCCACCAGGCACAGGTTTTAAAACCGTTTCAAAAAAACAAAATCCCAACAAAAACCAATCCATCAAGTCATCAAACTCCATCAAAATCATCATCCAATCCATCTCCAAATTCAAAAAACAAAAAAAAAATCAAAAATCATCATTCAAAAAACACACAAAATCAATCCAATAAATCAATCCCATCACCATCCAAAATATCATCAATCATCCATCCCATCATCAAAAAACCCATCCAAAATTCCAAAAAAAAAAACAAAAAAATTCCACATCCAAAACACCCCAAACATCCAATATCACAACAAAAAATTCATCAAACCAAATCCATCATCATCAAACACCAAACAAAAACCCCCAAATCAACACTTCCAAAAAACCCCATCAAGAAAAACAATTCACAAAACCAATAAAAAAAAAAAAAAAAAAATAAATCAAAATCAAAAAATCATCAACAATTCAAAACCCCACCATCAAAACAATCCAACAACAAAAACTCAAATCATCAATGATCCCGAGTTAGGAACATAACTGTGTAAGGTTTTGTACAAGTCCACAAACTACGTACATCGTATACTCCCCGAAACCAACCCGTGCACACCAATAAAGAAAAAAAAAAAAAATGAAAACCCTGCAAATCTCCATCGCCTTGTTGGTCAAATAACGACACAATCTCCCAAAAGGAAATCGTGGCTTTAACAATGTAGCCGCCCAAAAGTGGTATCAAAGCAAGTAAAAAATTGAGGATGAGATCGGTGCGTTCTGGGTTTAATAACCTCCAAAGCGGTCCTGTGGTCCTTCGGGAGGTCCCATATACTTTCCTTCACTCAAACAGCACAGCCCACATGGCAATGTTTCACTCTGGAGAGTCCGTGAGACGGCTTTTTGTTAATTTCCAAAGAATGCACACAGGTTCTTTCAATGATCTGCATTCGGACTTTGGCTGCCCGAGAGCCTCGCATTACGAAAGTTTTTGCAAAAGGTTGAACGGGAAAGGTAAGATTTTGCTCAAACCTTTGAATGCACCTGCCACTAACGAACCTGGCAGAAATTTAACAACAACAAAAAATGAAATTAAGTGCGACAGAAACATTTCAATGCTCGACCTGGTGGGCAGGCCAGAATGCATGCGAGAACTACCTATAACCTTGCTAGGGTGGACACGGGCAAAAACGCCAAGCAGATGCCTGGGAAATAGGCTCAATTGAAAAACCGAGCAGTATTCTGTTGGCCAACAATGTGGCAGAATAGGATTCAGAGTAATATGATTATCAACGAGTCACTTTCTCGTGGCCCACAAAAAAGGCAGTTTATCACCTTGCACTTTACAGAAAAAAAAAAGAAGTAAAAGTCACAAAAATATAACTTTGCTAATGAAAGATCCCCCCCCCCCCAAAGAGTAAATTAGCTGCAGGTGTTGGTTGCACTTTAGCCTGTAAAGCAAAGTGTGTAAGGTGCAAAGGAAGGGGAAATTAGATGGAGGTTCAGGACCCACAACAACACTCTCTCTGAACACGAGCTTCCACAGGTTGTTCAGTGACTTGAGCAGAGTGACGGCCTTTTCAAATGCTCCACACCGGTAAAGCTGTACCCATTGGCCTATCGGGTGGGAAGACGTTTATACAAGTAGTAAGCAGAAAAGACCAACATTATTGTCACATCGCACAACACTCCATAGGCTCAAAAGTTAAGCTTATACAATTTATATGGAGAACAAAGAATTAGCAGACATACGACCATCCTTGAATGAGAGTTACAATGAGATTAGTGGAAAAGGGTGGATATATATCACAGCACAAGAAATGGAAGATAGGTGAAATTGAACGATACCAATCCAAAAACTGCAACTGGTAGCTACAGGAGAATTATTCGAGGACAGAAAAAAAAGATTGATGACCCTGGCCTGACATTTTTGATTAGATGTGCAATGCTGGTTCCAGAAAAACAAATTATCACCTACTTTGATCAAAAATGCGATGATGTAGACATGGTAACAAGTGATGGAAAGGCTAACTTTGTTTTTGACCCTTTTGCTAAGTGGCTGAAACCAAACTTGAGAATGACATTATAAGAAAGTTGACGACAATCCCAAGATAGGTTTTAAATGAGCATGAAGCGTACACAAAGGAGGAGGTCGGGATGCGTGTTCCATGGAATAAGCATTTCAGCAAATAGTTGTCACGTTCACACGAGTCACCCAGCATGGATGGCATGGTTAACCAAAACGTGTCCACCGTTCATTGCTTCCCGGAGTCCCAGTTTTACGGAGTCCACAAAGTTTGTAATACAAGCTTGTCAACTCGTGAGCACAAATACCCTGTACTATTTTGTCCCCTGGAAGCAGCAGGCTCACGCAGGCCCATCCGGTTGAACCCCTCAATTCACAAAAATGCCCTGAAGACAAGCAATCATGCAAACAAAAACAAAATTAGGTCAAACCAAAAAAAAAAGAGAAGAAAAAAGATGGAGCAAAACAAGCAATTAGTGCAGAATAGGTGGAATGGAAGGATGTGTCGGCTCAGATTGCTCACCGCATCCGAATGGGTCCTGAATGGGTTTCGATGGTTCCGCCTACACCTCCTGGTTATACTGAACCCAAGGCCTGATTCCTTATCAATCCTGAAACCGGAACTGAAAGAAAAATGGATCTTAATTGTCAGCATGATCATGTACAAAATAAAAAGCTCACTTCTTTTTTTTATTTCCACAAAAAGTCACTTTTTTAATGTCGCGAACAGAATAAAAAGAAGGGTTCCAGTTTACCGATCCCCACATCGTAACAAAGGGGGATCACCAGTTTGGAGTTTTTTTTTCAACTTAAGGTAAAGAAGATTTAAGGAAATTGCAAGTGCAGTACATTTCTTTAACATATAGGCAGGGGTGGGGAGCTTCTTCTTTTTTTTTTTTTTAAAAACTTAATTTTTTTAACATTTTTTGAACACTCCCCCTGAATATCTTGGAGATGGAACGTCTGACAGATACAAAATGAGTGTGGTAGATAGAAATCATACCTCAACAATAGCCGATGTAATTGAATTAGTGAGAAACGTCTATTTTAAAATAACAAGCAACATCTAATTACGTAATTTTCTGGGGAAGCCTTCTGCCCCTCTTTTTTAAACGATAAATTGGTGTCAAAAATATGCGCAAGGACATTTAAGAAAATAAAAAAAACAAACTCATGAAATAGCATTTGGCATTGTGGGGGTTATGAGAAATTGAAAATTTTCAACAAGTGTGTGTGTGAGGGTGGGGGGGGGGAGGGCGGGTTCATATTGATCTTCCCCCAGCCTGATACGGTAAAAAGCGTGATCTACATTTACATACAAAAGGGGTGAATCAAAATAACACTTAGCAGCCTGATACATACCATGGGAAAAGGAGTAGGGGGTCCTCAGGATCCATAATTGTGTATATGAGCAATGCCAAGTTTTTTTGTTGTTTTTCCACTGCCTGCTTTGCTTTTTCACCCTCCCTCCCTCTTTGCCCAACCCAATAACCTTGTTTTCTAGAATTCTAGAACATATAGTAGTAAACGCCCAACCTCTTCCACATGTCCCCATCTGCTGTAGAGTTGTGTTTGCATCTGTTTGGGAAGCCGTTTAGGCTTTTGGTGCTCCTTGAATGCTGGGCCTGGAAAAGAAACCATCGGGGTTACGTGGAGGCCCCCTTCGATCTCGATGACTGCACCCTGTAATGAAGGAATAAGAAAGATGATGTTGCGTTTGGAGCATTATAAACGTTAGATGACATCTGCATGAATGTAAGTGCAGAATGTTAATAAAAGCAAGTTTTTGCACAGTTTGTAATTAATTGCGGATAGAAATAAGTACAATGAGGGGTGATAAGAGGGTAGGTGAGCATCACCTGCTGCCTGCCGTTTGTCGCTGCAACCAAGAAATCGATGAAGCTTGTTTCACGAGATGGGATACCCGAGCCATGTTGAAGGCTACAAAATTGGCATTGAGGAACCAGTTTGTTCCAGCAAAGCCTGCCCATTCATCAGAGGCAGCTGTGATTATTTTTTTGGGGGCGGGCGGGGGGAACGGGGAATGGGGGGGAAGAGGTAAGGATTAAACTTTATAAAATGCACAAATCCACCCCTATTTTTTCTCAGAATAACACCATGCTTGCACAGATCTTAAGTCATGGGGCAGGAGGGTGAGGTGCGAAGGAAGGGTTTATGGTGGATGGAGGAGGGAGTCGTTCAGTGACAGGCTGAAGGAAATATACCTTCCAGTTTATAAAACCAACAATTTAAGTCATGGAATATTCATGTGAGCTTGTAAATGTTTGATATCAGAGAAGCATCGATATTTTTTTTAAATGAAGACAATAACACATGACAGACAGGGAAGAGGCAGACAGGGGGGGGCGGGGGGGGTGGTGGGAGAGGGAAAGGAGGCACACAACATGCGCACAATGCCAAAGGACAGACCAGACGGGGAAAAGAAGAAACACACAAAAAGACAAACAGATTCACCTGCCGGCCATTGTCGGTGGGACATCTCTCCTACCCGACCCAGGTCCCATTGAAAATTCATCACCCACCCTCGCACACTCCTCATCTACTGCATGATGAGCTCAAAATTGGATGTGACGGGAACTGAGAGGCAAAAATAACACTCTAAATGTGGTGCACCAGCAATTGAGATTTATCAGAAAGAATGATGCATATTGAAAACATTTAGAAGTCCACTCATTCACCTTACGGCAAACATTTAAAAGGGTGCCTGCTGATCCTTCGTACTGGAGGTTACAGGCCAGACTTAATTGGTACTAGCATAACCCGCGCTCCCTGCGCGACTGTTGGGTGGGTGTGTTTTTTAGAAAGGAATGATGCCAGAGTATCATAGTAATTTTACTTTAATGCAGTAAGTGAATAAGCAATGTTAAAAAGTACTTCTTGATACACAATGTTTTGGGTTATAGGCATTGTCATTGGTGGAACCCTTGTTTTTGTAGTTGGTATAATTTGCACCGTAAAGCCAAATGCAGTAAACCGTTTGGCACGATTTCAACTGTTTCAGAACATTTTATTTACTTTTTTTTGTACCATGCACCTCATACTGGTCTTTGAATAATGCAAGCCGAATAAATCAACGTTTACTACTCGAGGCGCAGAACAAAGTCGAAGATAAAGCGCGAACACGAATCACAAACCGGAAAATAATATAAGTATGTTTTGTATCTTTAAGATTTATCAGGACATCCCATAAGTGAATGGGTACAACACGAGTGCCATATTAAGTTGTATCTCGATTGTAGCTTACATCGCCACCGTGGCTGCTTGGTTATGTGATAAGTGTGTGGTGCTTGGTCAACTGCTTGGAATTGCCATCTTATTTTCTGGGTGGTTTCAATCCAATCCTGCTATGGGACAATTTTCTTCATACAAGTTCCCTCATAAATCAAAATGTTACAACCTTATGCATAGAAAATATCAACAGAGTTGTGGGAAAGGTGATACAACCCTTATGAGTTTCAGAAATATTGATTATTAGCAGATACATAACTTTCCACAGACGTATAAATGCAAAAGAGGCTTTGAGGATGCGCGTCAATTTATTATGATCACCTGGACACTTAACTGCCGGTCCTGCGTGAAAATCTGTGATTCAATAATAGTGCTTTTCAACATAATTTAACATTTAGAATGAAAGAGTGACAATTTCAAAATGTGAACCCACAAGTGTTTCTGTTCCGAAATGCAAATCCGACTCATGGAAATATGAGACAACCATGGAATGAGAAGTGTCGAGTCGTACATCCTGTTAGGCCCAAGCGGACTAGCGGCCATGGATACAAACCAAACACCGCGCGCACGCAAGCACGCAAACTAGATAGTGTGCCAAGTGCACATTTGTAACAAGTAAAACCAATAAAACAAGACGAGTAAAAAATTGACCTTGAAAAACAGCATACAGCCGGTTCAGAGAACGAAGCATCATAACAAATGCCTCGGAGTAAGAAGAAGGGCCACCAAATAGTCACATAACCCATGTGAAACAATCGCCAAATTCAATACCGAACATAGAACGAAGCAATCCGTGAAACGTATCCTCTCCCCAAGATACAAAATCAAAGCATAAACCAACACAAGCAGTCCAGTGTTTCCAATACAGCTTGGAATAGTAAACTGGCTCCAATCAGAAATCAATAAGTTTAGACAATCAAAACAAGAAAACTCTTTAACCCATCGCACAAAAGGTTCGCACGAAAAAAACAACAACAAAACAAGCAGTTCATAGACTGGTACTACGAAATCGTCAACTTGACCTCTGACCTTGTCTTAATAAAAGCTGTCTCTAGAGAAGGTAGCGACGCAAACCAGAAGTTTCTAACGATGATCCTGTAACCAAACCATTCAAAACATCGAATGTTTGACCTCAACGTGTACCTTGACCTGTGAACCGATTTTAACCACAAAAAAATCGCGCTAGCCATCCCCTCCTGAATCACGTGTGAATTTGAGACATTGGTAACTTCTTCCGTTCTCCGAGTTATGTGCCTAACACACGTCAACAACTACAAACAACACAACAAACAAAACGAAGGAAGGCATCATACACACAACACTAGATCGAGACAAAACACACACAAACAGAGGACAGAAGTCATCAAATTATACTTACAAATCTTTAGATTTCGTAAGTAACAAGCAAGTCATAGACTCGTCACTTACGAAAATCGTTCAACTGACCTCTGACCTTGTCTAATAAAGCTGTCTCATAGAGAAGAGTAGCACGCAAACGCAAGAAGTTTCTACGAGTAATTCTGTACGCAAACCATCAAAAATCGAATGTTTACCTCACTGTGACCGTGACCTTTGACCCGATTTTTGACCAAAACATCTAATCAGCGCTAGCCATCCCCTCGCTGAATTCATGGTGATAATTTGACATTGGTAACTTCTTCCGTTCTCGAGTTATCTGCCTATCAAACAAAAACACACACACAAACAAACAACACCAACAGATGGTATGGAAGGCATCAATATACTTACGAGAATCTAAAACAGTCATCCCGGAGAATGCTATCTACTGAGTACGAAAGGAAGGGAGGGCCTGATGGAACTCAACCAGGTGGCAGAGAGCGACGAGTTAGATAGTGAGTATGTAAAAATGCTCAACAGACTATCGGTGATCAAGACTTGTAAACAAACATGAACGCACAGAAAGCTGAAAAACGTATTCCCAAACTCACCTTGCAAGGAAGTTCTACAAGAACAGTGGACGAAGATACCACACAGCGAAGAATGAAAACTGGCAACAAAATATAGCCACAGCGATTGCTAAAAAGAAAAATAATATATTTGTTTAAAAAAATACAACAAATATAACCAAACAACTAGGAGAACGACGACAAGAGCAGGAAAATACAAAAAGAAAAATTGGAACCGAGTTGGATCAACAAAGAAGGCTCAATTGGATGGGCGAGAGTCGATCAGCTTAACGATAGAGAATGAAGTAATAATATAAATGCCCGAATCAAGTGACATGACACCAATGGATTTTTAACAAGAATGGTGGGACTGAAGCAGACGGACACAGTGTAGGTTCTGCAAGACAAACCAGAAAGTACTAGTCCACCGCTTTCGATGTAAAAAACTATCAGAACAATTTACACACAAGTTGACACAACAAAGTGTTGCCAAAGTGATTAATTGCAATCTGTAAATTTGCAACATCCAGTTTGCAGAAAAACTCGTGAAAAACACAAACCAAGGGCAGTTATTGAAAATTAATGACGTCATGCTAGTGTAGGAACCCATGAGATGATCCCATCCAGCTGAACATAGAAAACATAATCCTTGCGACTGGACATTGTTATCGAACAAAAAGGAAAAAGACAGGCATTGCTGATTGAGTATAGAACCAGTCGGATTTGATTAAATAATGCCAGAAATCAAGAAAATGATCAATACCAGGATCTCAAAAAATGAGAATCAAGAGATCTTGGAAGCTGAAGAGCATCAAAAAATTGCACCCCATGATAAAATGTGAGAAACAGGAATAATAAAGAAAACCTCACTGAGATTTTGAAAACCATAACCAGAAAATAGTACCACATAACAATGACAACTGGAGGCAGTGCAGGGTTCGGTGACTATCCTAAAAAAAGCCCTTGGAACAAAACTCTGAGAACAACAAAGTTGAACAGCTTGGTCCATGAACTGTGATACTTTCAATCTGGATAGGACTTGTTCCATCTCATCAAACCCACAAATGGAGACAACCAAAACAACACACACACACACACAACACACACACACACACACACACACACACACACACACACACACACACACATTTCAACAATAGATGCAAAAAACAGAGTACAATTTATCTGCAGCCCCAAGAACAAAACAAACAAACAAAATATTATACTTGCAACAACATTCATAGCCCATACAGCTCCCACTCTCTCCCCACCTCCTCCCAAACATTAATCATAAATATTGTTATGGCTGTGGAAATTCGCAGAGCACCATATAGGTCCTTAGATCAGTTATGCCGATAAGTCTCTGTGTTCAGATAGATTTCCCACTGTTGTCTAATGGGAATTATTCGTGTGATCAGGCTTGTATTTTGAGTTAGCCGTTTTCTTTTGCTATCGTTATTTTGGACCAACGCTTCACAACCACCACTCCACCACCAACACCTTCTCCACCACCGCCTTCACACACCACCTTAACCACAAAGCGCCCAACCACACACCCTCACGACCACCACAAAACGCCAGCCACGCGACCATTACAACAACCACCTTACCACCACCACGGTGCCACCTCAGCAGGGTTGCGCGAAGCTGACATTCGTCGGGAGAGAACGGCGAACGGCCTCACCCCTCCCCCCCCCAATGAAAAGCACGTGGGAAGAGACGCGGGAGGCAGTGCTTAAACCAAAAGAGCCGGGCCGATCTCTCCTGGATATTTCTCCCCCACGGCCGCGAAGGGAGGGGCGATGCCCGTCGAGATAAAAGGGCACGCGGAACGAGAGTCTGTCAGTCGAGGTCTGCAGGTCGTGGTCGCTCGCTCCCTTCTGTCAAGGTCTGCAGGTCGTGGTCGCTCTCTGCCTGGGTCAAAGTCCGGAAGTCTTGGTCTGAGAGGTCTGTCGAGGTCTGCAGGTCGTGGTCCTCTCTGCCTGGGTCAAAGTCTGGAAGTCTTGGTCTGAGAGGTCTGGAGGTCGTGATCACTCCTGAGTCGTCGCTGTGGGATTTGTGGAAAGAGGAGAGAGCGCAGCGGAGCCAAGGCGCTTGGCCTCCGAGCCGTGCCTTACCGTGGGTCGTGGAGACGGGACGCCGCGGGCCGCCCCAGCGGAGGTGAAGGTAGCCAGCCCGGTCTCGCGGACGCCTCTGCGGTCTACACGGCTCCGTGTTATAAAGACCCAAGAGGTCCGTCTACCCCTTATCTGTCCTGGGTTTTTCCTTGCTTGTCTTTGTATGAACGTTTGTGGCGCCAGTCCGTTAAGTAGGAACTGTCGATAAGTGACTGTACATAATAGATAGACGGTCGTAGCTCCTTTGCATTGCATGTGTGTTTTGTATTGATTGCATACGTGCATGCCTGCATACGTGCTGTACAAATAAATGTGCTTGTTTTGAATGTTGACCTGTTCATTGCGTCCTTTCCCAATTGAACTACCATATTGGCGCTCGGAATATAGTTGGTTTTTAATAGCCGTAAAGTGATCGGGTCCAACGGGGCTTGCGATAACACCCCGCTCGGTTATCCAAAACGGAGCGAAGCTGTCATGAAGCGGCTCGTGTCCATCGGCCCCGTTGAGGTACAATCTCTCGGTAATCTACCCGCGCGATTAATTAGGATATCGACAATTCGAGATTGACCTGTAGCGCGTGGGTAGAGTGCGGACAAGGTGTGGTGTGGTTAAAACACACCCGTGGCTGGTTTTCGGCGTTAATCCGGAAAGCCGCGACTGGATTGTTCGTAAGCGGGGTGTTATCGCAAGCCCCGTTGGACCCGATCACTTTACCGGCTATTTAAAAACCAACTATATTCCGAGCGCAATATGGTAGTTCAATTGGGGAAAGGACGCAATGAACAGGTCAACATTCAAACAAGCACATTTATTTGTACAGCACGTATGCAGGCATGCACGTATGCAATCAATACAAAACACACATGCAATGCAAAGGAGCTACGACCGTCTATCTATTATGTACAGTCACTTATCGACAGTTCTACTTAACGGACTTGGCGCCACAACGTTCATACAAAGACAAGCAAGGAAAAACCCCAGGACAGATAAGGGGTAGACGGGACCTCTTGGGGTCTTTATAACACGGAGCCGTGTAGACCGCAGAG
>CM068958.1:111221933-111235551 GCA_035128595.1 Eptatretus atami | reverse complement strand
AAAGAAGAGATCATCAACCCTCGCTGCATCACGTGGTGTAATGACATTGGTAGCTTTCCCGTTCTCGAGTTATCGTGCCTACAAAACAACAAACACACAAACAAACAGAACGGAAGTCATCAATAACTTACGAAATCTTAGATTTCGTAATACAAACGTGTAAACACACTCAGCCCATAAGCATCTTTTATCAGATTTTTTACCGTAGGTAACAAAGAAAAACAGGGTGACTACATAACATAACTCGCCACCGTCATTGGTGAAGTAATAAACCGAGCCATTGATAAACAGCTTGCAGAAACTACTGATTCTGTTCCTTTTGAATGACATGACAGCGTTGAAACGCAGTTATGATTATTGGCTATGCCGAGCAGTCAATCCTCTGCACTGTGGAATCCCACCGATGCCCACACTTTTACATTCCTACGGCAACACAATTGAAATCGCAATGTGTTAGTTATTGCAACAAGCATTCTGCAAGTTGCTTGCACAATTATATTGACATAGATGCAACATCACCAAGGTCACACACCAAATAATAAATCCCACAATTGACCTCACTTGTTATATAGTGAACAGAAAGTTTTTTAACAATTTCACATAAAAGATTCAGTATCTTGCTTGGTAAAATGAAAAACGGTACTAACTTAGATGCACAATTAAAGGTTCCCCTTGACAGACAATAATTCCATCCCTGGGTATCTGTGTTCACAATCTGATGCGATCCAAAGACTGTTGTCTGACTTGGACAACAGAAAGTAATGCATTTAAAATTGGATGCACAATTATAGCTTTGAAGAGGATGCTTTTCATACTTTTGTTTGAAAAGTCAAATTGCAAGAACTGGTCCCCTCATACATTTACTTTCCCATTATTCTCTGTTCTACCAAGCATTGGTTTAGTAAATGCGAAGGAGGAAGACAAAAATCTCCAAAGTCGTAATTCATGCAATTTGGTCATTTTGCTTTGCGGCAGATTGCGAGTATGTACATCAACATAAAATCATGTCGACCTTTCTCAATGGTGGGGATGCATCACAGTAAATCAGTGATCCGCTATAATCTGAACACTCGGTCCCCAATACCGTAAGTATGGTGTAAAGTGGTCTCCGCAGAAATCTGTTTGGACAGGGGGGGGGGAATTGGTGTGGTCAAACTGGTCAACACATGTGTACAATGAGAGGGCAGAAACAAACTTAGCCTTGACCAGGCAAAGCGAAATAATCATCCCGTGTTATAGATGAAACATCATACGTTAAATGTTTAATACTATAGTTTCAGAAACGGTCAAAAGAAAAACTGCAGTGATGCAAATTCAAATATATATATATGTATTGTCAGACAATCTGCCAACCTTTTCCAATCTTAAAAGAAGAAAAAAATCACTCACATCAGGAATGGGTTTCAGGGAGAATCTGACCGAAAGAAGCGATGAAACCTGAAGGTTCTGGAGAGTAAATTTGGTCCAAATAGCATTGTAAATGAACTGAAGATACTTGATTCGACCCAATCGATGGTAAATGACTACATAGTCGATCTCTTCAGCAGGAAGAATAATTTTCCCAAAACCCAATTTATCTGCATTCAGATGTAATGTTTCTGAGAAACCGATTAAGCAAAATGGACAGTTTGCATCCTCTGGCAGCAGTTTAATCGATTTTTCATAACCGTACTCAATGTTTGTAATTTGGCCATTTTGTCATCATCAGAACTTCAAAGTATCTCAGACACAGACTGATCACGTACCTCTTGCTTGAATGACAAACATAAGCAACTGCATGAGGATTATAGCACATATTCCATCACCAATAGGCTATCCAAGGCCCCTTAGTCCTGGTGTTCTCAAGTTGTGTGCCCTTCACTTCCAGTTTGGATGTTCACAGGCAGCCTCATACATACCTCCACCACCGAAAGTGAAGAGTTTTTTCACCCCTTTCCGTCTGTCTGTGACAGGATATCTCAAAACGTTGTGGACTGATTCAGATGAAAACTTGGTGGACATGTTGGGTGTGTGACAAGGAAGAAATTCAATTTTGTGAAGATCGGATCCAAATACTAGAAATTTAAAAGCGATTCTTCACCATTGAAAGATAGGGTTCAAACGATATGTAGCATGATAATTTCAAAATGTATTTGGCCAGATATTTATCGTGGATGAGGCATGACGGGCGGAGGTATGCGCTCTAACCGAGTACCTTCTAGTTCATGTTTCGGATCCAAGGTACACACCTGACTGTTCGGCCAAATTAGGGTTGGGCACACATCGACTTTTTCTCTGTTGTCCCGTTGAAAGGAGTGTCCTTAGAAACATCCTCCTAAGGTCAAAAAATTTCAAGCGGAATTCGTGATCAGCGTGAAAATGGCCAAAAAACACTCCTTTAACGGGACAACAGAGAAAAAAAGTCGATGTGTGCCCAACCCTCTTGGGATTACAATCCCTAGTAAGCCAATATTATAAATTTTACCTGAAAAGTGGGTAAATTTGGTGCCATTTTTGAATTTTTGCATTTTAACCACCTAAAGACATCATCCTAGTCAAATAATTTTCAACAGATTCGTGAATCAGCGGAATTTGGCCATAAAACAACACTCCTTCAAAAAAAGGTACTGGTTGTATGCCCAACCTACCAAAAATACAGAATCAATCTACTGTCCAAAAGATTTCAAAAAGCTTTAACGTTGGTGTGATTAAGCAAACTGTGCAAGAACCTGTCTTCTTCTTTCCTCTTCAAATTAGATTCCGATTCCTGAAATTAATGGCATGTGAAAGCCTCGCTTGCAAAACAACTTCTTCGTTAACAAATGGAACTCCCCTCCCTGAAAAGCTCAAAAGCAAAAGTATTTATCTCTCTTGGCAGGAAAACCCGAGAAAATAATAGGTACTTGGACACAGAGGAGGCCTTTTGGCACAGTAATGCCTGTCTCATTCACAACCCTCAATTCCTCTTTTTGATTTATAATATCCCTTAATGAACAGAACCCAAACAAGAATTCGTTTTTTCTATATAGACGGCAGTTAATGAGGGCTCTGTCTCTGCATCGAGGATGGAAACAGCAAAAAGATCATCGATACGTTCTGAGGAATGTTCTTCCTTACCTTTTTTTACTGCATCTCCCAAACTCCTTTATACACTTGTACTTTGTTCCCACACCAGTCATCCTTTCATGCTTTCCCCCCATTGAATTAAAATTTAAATGCCCAGGACGAGATTGCAATTATCTGCGCAAAGCAAAATCACATGCTGCAACCTGAAATCGAACAAACTGTTTTCCCAGCAGAATGTTTATTATACGTAATTTTTTGGTTCAAATTTTGCACAGTACATTCCTCAAATTCAAAATCATTATCCCAGAAGAGCGCATTAATAAAATAAATCTAAAAACATCCCCCTGTACAGCATACATAGCGACTGTGCGTGTCAAACAAACCAAACGGTAAAAATTTCAGGCATAAAAAATAAATGTCACACAACCAAGTGGATGCAAGTTTCTACACAGTGATAAAACCCAAATGGAAATGTAAAATAGTGAATCATCACAGATTTGCGTTCATGTTCCCCTGGTGAAGTTCATACACAGGTTAAAAGACGGCCTCTCCCCGTATTTATCAATCCAATGTTGCAAATATCACGCTGCACATAAATCAGAATGATAGAAACCATCATCGGTGGAATGTTAACTACATTGTAAGCAAATATTTGACTAAAACCATGTTATTTTCTTTTAAAAAAAACAACAAACCAACAAAAAAAAGCCCTCCTGAAATCATGTACTTGACATTTTTCATCACTTGAACAGATTTTGTATAAACAAAGTAATAAAATTAAAAATAACAACCTAACGTTCCACCAGCACTTGTAAACATCCATTGCCGATCCGTGTCTTTCGACTCGTTTCCCCCCGGTCGATAGTCTGGCGTTCACATCTCCGTTCTGATAACAATGCGACGACTTGCTTGGTCTCATCATTATTTCGCACTTGCATGCCTCCAAGCTGGCTATCACTTCGATTCAAGTGGTGAAAAACTGGTCAAACCCCGAGTAGTTTTGATCCACCAGGCACAGGTTTTAAAACCGTTTCAAAAAAACAAAATCCCAACAAAAACCAATCCATCAAGTCATCAAACTCCATCAAAATCATCATCCAATCCATCTCCAAATTCAAAAAACAAAAAAAAAATCAAAAATCATCATTCAAAAAACACACAAAATCAATCCAATAAATCAATCCCATCACCATCCAAAATATCATCAATCATCCATCCCATCATCAAAAAACCCATCCAAAATTCCAAAAAAAAAAACAAAAAAATTCCACATCCAAAACACCCCAAACATCCAATATCACAACAAAAAATTCATCAAACCAAATCCATCATCATCAAACACCAAACAAAAACCCCCAAATCAACACTTCCAAAAAACCCCATCAAGAAAAACAATTCACAAAACCAATAAAAAAAAAAAAAAAAAAATAAATCAAAATCAAAAAATCATCAACAATTCAAAACCCCACCATCAAAACAATCCAACAACAAAAACTCAAATCATCAATGATCCCGAGTTAGGAACATAACTGTGTAAGGTTTTGTACAAGTCCACAAACTACGTACATCGTATACTCCCCGAAACCAACCCGTGCACACCAATAAAGAAAAAAAAAAAAAATGAAAACCCTGCAAATCTCCATCGCCTTGTTGGTCAAATAACGACACAATCTCCCAAAAGGAAATCGTGGCTTTAACAATGTAGCCGCCCAAAAGTGGTATCAAAGCAAGTAAAAAATTGAGGATGAGATCGGTGCGTTCTGGGTTTAATAACCTCCAAAGCGGTCCTGTGGTCCTTCGGGAGGTCCCATATACTTTCCTTCACTCAAACAGCACAGCCCACATGGCAATGTTTCACTCTGGAGAGTCCGTGAGACGGCTTTTTGTTAATTTCCAAAGAATGCACACAGGTTCTTTCAATGATCTGCATTCGGACTTTGGCTGCCCGAGAGCCTCGCATTACGAAAGTTTTTGCAAAAGGTTGAACGGGAAAGGTAAGATTTTGCTCAAACCTTTGAATGCACCTGCCACTAACGAACCTGGCAGAAATTTAACAACAACAAAAAATGAAATTAAGTGCGACAGAAACATTTCAATGCTCGACCTGGTGGGCAGGCCAGAATGCATGCGAGAACTACCTATAACCTTGCTAGGGTGGACACGGGCAAAAACGCCAAGCAGATGCCTGGGAAATAGGCTCAATTGAAAAACCGAGCAGTATTCTGTTGGCCAACAATGTGGCAGAATAGGATTCAGAGTAATATGATTATCAACGAGTCACTTTCTCGTGGCCCACAAAAAAGGCAGTTTATCACCTTGCACTTTACAGAAAAAAAAAAGAAGTAAAAGTCACAAAAATATAACTTTGCTAATGAAAGATCCCCCCCCCCCCAAAGAGTAAATTAGCTGCAGGTGTTGGTTGCACTTTAGCCTGTAAAGCAAAGTGTGTAAGGTGCAAAGGAAGGGGAAATTAGATGGAGGTTCAGGACCCACAACAACACTCTCTCTGAACACGAGCTTCCACAGGTTGTTCAGTGACTTGAGCAGAGTGACGGCCTTTTCAAATGCTCCACACCGGTAAAGCTGTACCCATTGGCCTATCGGGTGGGAAGACGTTTATACAAGTAGTAAGCAGAAAAGACCAACATTATTGTCACATCGCACAACACTCCATAGGCTCAAAAGTTAAGCTTATACAATTTATATGGAGAACAAAGAATTAGCAGACATACGACCATCCTTGAATGAGAGTTACAATGAGATTAGTGGAAAAGGGTGGATATATATCACAGCACAAGAAATGGAAGATAGGTGAAATTGAACGATACCAATCCAAAAACTGCAACTGGTAGCTACAGGAGAATTATTCGAGGACAGAAAAAAAAGATTGATGACCCTGGCCTGACATTTTTGATTAGATGTGCAATGCTGGTTCCAGAAAAACAAATTATCACCTACTTTGATCAAAAATGCGATGATGTAGACATGGTAACAAGTGATGGAAAGGCTAACTTTGTTTTTGACCCTTTTGCTAAGTGGCTGAAACCAAACTTGAGAATGACATTATAAGAAAGTTGACGACAATCCCAAGATAGGTTTTAAATGAGCATGAAGCGTACACAAAGGAGGAGGTCGGGATGCGTGTTCCATGGAATAAGCATTTCAGCAAATAGTTGTCACGTTCACACGAGTCACCCAGCATGGATGGCATGGTTAACCAAAACGTGTCCACCGTTCATTGCTTCCCGGAGTCCCAGTTTTACGGAGTCCACAAAGTTTGTAATACAAGCTTGTCAACTCGTGAGCACAAATACCCTGTACTATTTTGTCCCCTGGAAGCAGCAGGCTCACGCAGGCCCATCCGGTTGAACCCCTCAATTCACAAAAATGCCCTGAAGACAAGCAATCATGCAAACAAAAACAAAATTAGGTCAAACCAAAAAAAAAAGAGAAGAAAAAAGATGGAGCAAAACAAGCAATTAGTGCAGAATAGGTGGAATGGAAGGATGTGTCGGCTCAGATTGCTCACCGCATCCGAATGGGTCCTGAATGGGTTTCGATGGTTCCGCCTACACCTCCTGGTTATACTGAACCCAAGGCCTGATTCCTTATCAATCCTGAAACCGGAACTGAAAGAAAAATGGATCTTAATTGTCAGCATGATCATGTACAAAATAAAAAGCTCACTTCTTTTTTTTATTTCCACAAAAAGTCACTTTTTTAATGTCGCGAACAGAATAAAAAGAAGGGTTCCAGTTTACCGATCCCCACATCGTAACAAAGGGGGATCACCAGTTTGGAGTTTTTTTTTCAACTTAAGGTAAAGAAGATTTAAGGAAATTGCAAGTGCAGTACATTTCTTTAACATATAGGCAGGGGTGGGGAGCTTCTTCTTTTTTTTTTTTTTAAAAACTTAATTTTTTTAACATTTTTTGAACACTCCCCCTGAATATCTTGGAGATGGAACGTCTGACAGATACAAAATGAGTGTGGTAGATAGAAATCATACCTCAACAATAGCCGATGTAATTGAATTAGTGAGAAACGTCTATTTTAAAATAACAAGCAACATCTAATTACGTAATTTTCTGGGGAAGCCTTCTGCCCCTCTTTTTTAAACGATAAATTGGTGTCAAAAATATGCGCAAGGACATTTAAGAAAATAAAAAAAACAAACTCATGAAATAGCATTTGGCATTGTGGGGGTTATGAGAAATTGAAAATTTTCAACAAGTGTGTGTGTGAGGGTGGGGGGGGGGAGGGCGGGTTCATATTGATCTTCCCCCAGCCTGATACGGTAAAAAGCGTGATCTACATTTACATACAAAAGGGGTGAATCAAAATAACACTTAGCAGCCTGATACATACCATGGGAAAAGGAGTAGGGGGTCCTCAGGATCCATAATTGTGTATATGAGCAATGCCAAGTTTTTTTGTTGTTTTTCCACTGCCTGCTTTGCTTTTTCACCCTCCCTCCCTCTTTGCCCAACCCAATAACCTTGTTTTCTAGAATTCTAGAACATATAGTAGTAAACGCCCAACCTCTTCCACATGTCCCCATCTGCTGTAGAGTTGTGTTTGCATCTGTTTGGGAAGCCGTTTAGGCTTTTGGTGCTCCTTGAATGCTGGGCCTGGAAAAGAAACCATCGGGGTTACGTGGAGGCCCCCTTCGATCTCGATGACTGCACCCTGTAATGAAGGAATAAGAAAGATGATGTTGCGTTTGGAGCATTATAAACGTTAGATGACATCTGCATGAATGTAAGTGCAGAATGTTAATAAAAGCAAGTTTTTGCACAGTTTGTAATTAATTGCGGATAGAAATAAGTACAATGAGGGGTGATAAGAGGGTAGGTGAGCATCACCTGCTGCCTGCCGTTTGTCGCTGCAACCAAGAAATCGATGAAGCTTGTTTCACGAGATGGGATACCCGAGCCATGTTGAAGGCTACAAAATTGGCATTGAGGAACCAGTTTGTTCCAGCAAAGCCTGCCCATTCATCAGAGGCAGCTGTGATTATTTTTTTGGGGGCGGGCGGGGGGAACGGGGAATGGGGGGGAAGAGGTAAGGATTAAACTTTATAAAATGCACAAATCCACCCCTATTTTTTCTCAGAATAACACCATGCTTGCACAGATCTTAAGTCATGGGGCAGGAGGGTGAGGTGCGAAGGAAGGGTTTATGGTGGATGGAGGAGGGAGTCGTTCAGTGACAGGCTGAAGGAAATATACCTTCCAGTTTATAAAACCAACAATTTAAGTCATGGAATATTCATGTGAGCTTGTAAATGTTTGATATCAGAGAAGCATCGATATTTTTTTTAAATGAAGACAATAACACATGACAGACAGGGAAGAGGCAGACAGGGGGGGGCGGGGGGGGTGGTGGGAGAGGGAAAGGAGGCACACAACATGCGCACAATGCCAAAGGACAGACCAGACGGGGAAAAGAAGAAACACACAAAAAGACAAACAGATTCACCTGCCGGCCATTGTCGGTGGGACATCTCTCCTACCCGACCCAGGTCCCATTGAAAATTCATCACCCACCCTCGCACACTCCTCATCTACTGCATGATGAGCTCAAAATTGGATGTGACGGGAACTGAGAGGCAAAAATAACACTCTAAATGTGGTGCACCAGCAATTGAGATTTATCAGAAAGAATGATGCATATTGAAAACATTTAGAAGTCCACTCATTCACCTTACGGCAAACATTTAAAAGGGTGCCTGCTGATCCTTCGTACTGGAGGTTACAGGCCAGACTTAATTGGTACTAGCATAACCCGCGCTCCCTGCGCGACTGTTGGGTGGGTGTGTTTTTTAGAAAGGAATGATGCCAGAGTATCATAGTAATTTTACTTTAATGCAGTAAGTGAATAAGCAATGTTAAAAAGTACTTCTTGATACACAATGTTTTGGGTTATAGGCATTGTCATTGGTGGAACCCTTGTTTTTGTAGTTGGTATAATTTGCACCGTAAAGCCAAATGCAGTAAACCGTTTGGCACGATTTCAACTGTTTCAGAACATTTTATTTACTTTTTTTTGTACCATGCACCTCATACTGGTCTTTGAATAATGCAAGCCGAATAAATCAACGTTTACTACTCGAGGCGCAGAACAAAGTCGAAGATAAAGCGCGAACACGAATCACAAACCGGAAAATAATATAAGTATGTTTTGTATCTTTAAGATTTATCAGGACATCCCATAAGTGAATGGGTACAACACGAGTGCCATATTAAGTTGTATCTCGATTGTAGCTTACATCGCCACCGTGGCTGCTTGGTTATGTGATAAGTGTGTGGTGCTTGGTCAACTGCTTGGAATTGCCATCTTATTTTCTGGGTGGTTTCAATCCAATCCTGCTATGGGACAATTTTCTTCATACAAGTTCCCTCATAAATCAAAATGTTACAACCTTATGCATAGAAAATATCAACAGAGTTGTGGGAAAGGTGATACAACCCTTATGAGTTTCAGAAATATTGATTATTAGCAGATACATAACTTTCCACAGACGTATAAATGCAAAAGAGGCTTTGAGGATGCGCGTCAATTTATTATGATCACCTGGACACTTAACTGCCGGTCCTGCGTGAAAATCTGTGATTCAATAATAGTGCTTTTCAACATAATTTAACATTTAGAATGAAAGAGTGACAATTTCAAAATGTGAACCCACAAGTGTTTCTGTTCCGAAATGCAAATCCGACTCATGGAAATATGAGACAACCATGGAATGAGAAGTGTCGAGTCGTACATCCTGTTAGGCCCAAGCGGACTAGCGGCCATGGATACAAACCAAACACCGCGCGCACGCAAGCACGCAAACTAGATAGTGTGCCAAGTGCACATTTGTAACAAGTAAAACCAATAAAACAAGACGAGTAAAAAATTGACCTTGAAAAACAGCATACAGCCGGTTCAGAGAACGAAGCATCATAACAAATGCCTCGGAGTAAGAAGAAGGGCCACCAAATAGTCACATAACCCATGTGAAACAATCGCCAAATTCAATACCGAACATAGAACGAAGCAATCCGTGAAACGTATCCTCTCCCCAAGATACAAAATCAAAGCATAAACCAACACAAGCAGTCCAGTGTTTCCAATACAGCTTGGAATAGTAAACTGGCTCCAATCAGAAATCAATAAGTTTAGACAATCAAAACAAGAAAACTCTTTAACCCATCGCACAAAAGGTTCGCACGAAAAAAACAACAACAAAACAAGCAGTTCATAGACTGGTACTACGAAATCGTCAACTTGACCTCTGACCTTGTCTTAATAAAAGCTGTCTCTAGAGAAGGTAGCGACGCAAACCAGAAGTTTCTAACGATGATCCTGTAACCAAACCATTCAAAACATCGAATGTTTGACCTCAACGTGTACCTTGACCTGTGAACCGATTTTAACCACAAAAAAATCGCGCTAGCCATCCCCTCCTGAATCACGTGTGTAATTTGAACATTGGTAGCTTCTTTCCGTTCTCGAGTTATCTGCTCAACAACGCACAACATACAAACAACCAAACGACAAACAAAAAGACGAAGCTCACACCTACAAAACTAGATTTAAGACAAAACAACACACAAACAGAGGACGAAGAAGTCATCAAATATACTTACAAATTTTAGATTTCGTGAAGTAACAAGCAAGTCATAGACTCGTACTTACGAAATCGTCACTGACCTCTGACTTGTCTAATAAAGCTGTCTCTAGAGAAGATAGCGACGCAAACCAAGAAGTTTCTACGATAAT
Source organism: Eptatretus atami (assembly GCA_035128595.1). Lineage (NCBI taxonomy): Eukaryota > Metazoa > Chordata > Myxini > Myxiniformes > Myxinidae > Eptatretus > Eptatretus atami. The sequence continues at coordinate 111,224,739 of CM068958.1, read as the reverse complement.
TCTGTACTCAAACCATCAAAAATCGAATGTTTACCTCACGTGTGACCTTGACCTTTGACCCGATTTTGACCAAAAATCTAATCAGCGCTAGCCATCCACCCTCGCTGAATTCATGGTGTAATGTTGACTTGGTACTTCTTCCGTTCTCGAGTTATCTGCCTATCAAACAAAAAACACACACACAAACAAACATAACACAAACAGATGTATGGAAGGCAATCAATATACTTACCGAGAATCTAAAACAGTCATCCCGGAGAATTATCTACTGGTACGAAAGAAGGGAGCGGCCTGATGGAACTCAACCAGGTGGCAGAGAGCGACGAGTTGTAGATAGTAGTATGTAAAAAATGCTCAACAGGACTATCGGGATCAAACTTGTAAACAAACATGAACGCCCAGAAAGCTGAAAAACGTATCTCCCAAAACTCACGCTTGCAAGGAAGTTCTTACAAACAGTGGACGAAAGATACCACACAGGAAGAATGAAACTGCAACAAAATATAGCCACAGCGATTGCCGAAAAAAGAAAAATAATATATTTTTAAAAAAACAACAAATATACCCAACAACTAGGAGAACGACGAAAGAGCAGAAAAATACAAAAAGAAAAATTGGAACCGAGTTGGTATCAACAAAGAAGCTCATTGGATGGCTGAGAGCTCGATCAGCTTAACGATAGAGAATGAATAATTAATATAAATGCCCGAATCAAGTACATGACACCAATGGATTTTTAAAGATGGTGGACTGAAGCCAGACGGACAAGTGTAGGTTCTGCAAGACAAACCAGAAAGTACTATCACCTGCTTTCGGGATGTAAAAAACTAATCAAGAACAATTTACACACAATGACAAACAAAGTGTTGCCAAATGGATTAATTGCAATCTGTAAAATTCAACATCCATTTCAGAAAAACTCAGTGGAAAACACAAACCAAAGGGCAGTTATTGAAAATAATGGACGTCATGCTAGTGTAGGAACCACATGAGATGATCCCATCCAGCTGAACATAGAAAACATAATCCTTGCGGACTGGACATTGTTATCTAGAACCAAAAAGGAAAAGACAGGCCATGCTGATTGATAGATAGAAACCCAGCGATTTGATTAAATAATGCAGAAATCAAGAAAATGATCAAATACCAAGTGATCTCGAAAAATGAGAATCAAGAGATCTTGAAGCTGAAAGCATCAAAAATGCACCCATGATAATAATTGAGAAACAGGAATAATAAAGAAGTAACCTCACTGAGATTTTGAAAACCATAACCAGAATATACCACAAACAAATGTACAACTGAAGGCAGTGCAGGGTCGTGACTATCCTAAAAAGAGCCCTTGGGAACAAAACTCTGAGAACAACAAAGTTGAACAGCTTGCGTCCATGAACTGTGATACTTTCAATCTTGGAAGGACTTTGTTCCATCTCATCAAACCCACAAATGGAGACAACCAAAACAACACACACACACACACAACACACACACACACACACACACACACACACACACACACACACACACACATTTCAACAATAGATGCAAAAAACAGAGTACAATTTATCTGCAGCCCCAAGAACAAAACAAACAAACAAAATATTATACTTGCAACAACATTCATAGCCCATACAGCTCCCACTCTCTCCCCACCTCCTCCCAAACATTAATCATAAATATTGTTATGGCTGTGGAAATTCGCAGAGCACATATAGGTCCTTAGATCAGTTATGCCGATAAGTCTCTGTGTTCAGATAGATTTCCCACTGTTGTCTAATGGGAATTATTCGTGTGATCAGGCTGTGTATCTTTGAGTTAGCCCGTTTTCTTTTGCTATCGTTATTTTGGACCAACGCTTCACAACCACCACTCCACCACCAACACCTTCTCCACCACCGCCTTCACACAACCACCTTAACCACAAGCGCCCAACCAACACACCCTCACGACCACCACAAAACGCCAAGCCACGCGACCATTACAACAACCACCTTACCACCACCACGGTGCCAACCTCAGCAGGGTTGCGCGAAGCTGACATTCGTCGGGAGAGAACGGCGAACGGCCTCACCCCTCCCCCCCCCAATGAAAAGCACGTGGGAAGAGACGCGGGAGGCAGTGCTTAAACCAAAAGAGCCGGGCCGATCTCTCCTGGATATTTTCTCCCCCAGCGGCCGCGAAGGGAGGGGCGATGCTCCGTCGAGATAAAAGGGCACGCGGAACGAGGTCTGTCAGTCGAGGTCTGCAGGTCGGGTCGCTCGCTCCCTTCTGTCAAGGTCTGCAGGTCGTGGTCGCTCTCTGCCTGGGTCAAAGTCCGAAGTCTTGGTCTGAGAGGTCTGTCGAGGTCTGCAGGTCGTGGTCCTCTCTGCCTGGTCAAAGTCTGGAAGTCTTGTCTGAGAGGTCTGGAGGTCGTGATCGACTCACTGAGTCGTCAGCTGTGGGATTTGTGGAAAGAGGAGAGAGCGCAGCGGAGCCAAGGCGCTTGGCCTGCCGAGCCGTGCCTTACCGTGGGTCGTGGAGACGGGAACGCCGCGGGCCGCCCCAGCGAGGTGAAGGTAGCCAGCCCGGTCTCGCGGAGCATCACGACCTCCAGACCTCTCAGACCAAGACTTCCAGACTTTGACCCAGGCAGAGAGCGACCACGACCTGCAGACCTCGACAGACCTCTCAGACCAAGACTTCCGGACTTTGACCCAGGCAGAGAGCGACCACGACCTGCAGACCTTGACAGACAGGGAGCGAGCGACCACGACCTGCAGACCTCGACTGACAGACCTCTCGTTCCGCGTGCCCTTTTATCTCGACG
>CM068958.1:111205922-111221817 GCA_035128595.1 Eptatretus atami | reverse complement strand
GTGTTCAGATAGATTTCCCCACTGTTGTCTAATGGGAATTATTCGTGTGATCAGGGCTGTGATCTTTGAGTTAGCCGTTTTCTCTTTTGCTATCGTTATTTTGGACCAACGCTTCACAACCACCACTCCACCACCAACACCTTCTCCACCAGCCTTCACACAACCACCTTAACCACAAGCGCCCAACCACACCACCCTCACACGACACCACAAAACGCCAGCACGCGACCATTACACACACACCTTAACCACCACCACGGTGCCACTCAGCAGGGTTGCGCGAAGCTGGAACAATTCGATAGGTAGGAGAAGGGCGGAAGAGCCTCAACCCTAACCCAACCCTCTCCCCATCTCTTCTTTGGGAGACTTATCGGCATAACTGATCTAAGGACCTATATGGTGCTCTGCGAATTTCCACAGCCATAACAATATTTATGATTAATGTTTGGGAGGAGGTGGGGAGAGAGTGGGAGCTGTATGGGCTATGAATGTTGTTGCAAGTATAGATTTTTGTTTGTGTTTGTTCTTGGGGCTGCAAGATAAATTGTACTCTGTTTTTGCATCTATTGTTGAAAGGTGTGTGTGTGTGTGTGTGTGTGTGTGTGTGTTGTTATTGGTTGTCTCCATTTGTGGGTTTGATGAGATGGAACAAAGTCCTCCCAAGATTGAAAGTATCACAGTTCATGGACCAAGCTGTTCAACTTTGTTGTTCTCAGAGTTTTGTTCCAAGGGCTCTTTTCAGGATAGTCACCGAACCCTGCACTGCCTCCAGTTGTCATTTGTTTGTGGTAATATTTCTGGTTATGGTTTTCAAAATCTCAGTGAGGTTATTCTTTATTATTCCTGTTTCTCCAATTATTATCATGGGTGCAATTTTGATGCTCTTCAGCTTCCAAGATCTCTTGATCTCATTTTTGAGATCCTGGTATTTGATCATTTTCTTGATTTCTGCATTATTTAATCCAAAATCGCTGGGTTCTGATATCTCAATCAGCAATGCTGTCTTTTCCTTTTTGTTCACGATAACAATGTCCAGTCGCAAGGATTTGTTTTCTATGTTCACGCTGGATGGGATCATCAGGTCCTACATCAGCATGACGTCCTTATTTTCAATAACTGCCCTTGGTTTGTGTTTTCACGAGTTTTCTGAAACTGGGATGTTGAAATTTTACAGATTTGCCAATTAATCACTTTGCACACTTTGTTGTGTCATTGTGTGTAAAGTTGTTCTGATAGTTTTTTACATCCCGAAAGCAGGTGACTAGTACTTTCTGTTTGTCTTGCAGAACCTACACTTGTCCGTCTGGCTCAGTCCCACCATCTTTTAAAATCCATTGGTGTCATGTCCTTGATCTCGGGCATTTATTATTATTATTCATTCTCTATCGTTAAGCTGATCGAGCTCTCAGCCATTCCAATGAGCCTTCTTTGTTGATACCAACTCGGTCCAATTTTTTTTTTTTGTATTTTCCTGCTCTTTCGTCGTTCTCCTAGTTGTTGGTGTATATTTGTTGTTTTTTAACAAAATATATTTATTTTGTCTTTTTTGCAATCGCTGTGGCTATATTTGTTGCAGTTTCATTTTCCTGTGTGGTATCTTCTCGTCACACTTGTTTGTAGAACTTCCTTGCAAGGTGAGTTGGGAATACGTTTTTCAGCTTTCTTGCGTTCATGTTTGTTTACAAGTTGAATCCGATAGTCTGTTGAGCATTTTACATACTCAACTAGTCATACACTCGTCGCTCTCTGCACCTGGTTGAGTTCCATCAGGCCGCTCCCTTCCTTTCGTCTCAGTAGATACATTCTCGGGATGCACTGTTTTAGATTTCGTAAGTATTATTGCAATGACTTCCATCATCTGTTTGTGTGTTTGTTTGTTTGTGGTGTGTTTGTTTGTTTGTAGGCACGATAACTCGAGAACGGAAGAAGCTACCAATGTCAAATTACACCACGTGATTAGGAGGGGATGGCTAGCGCTGATTAGATTTTGGTCAAAATCGGTCAAAGGTCAAGGTCACAGTGAGGTCAAACATTCGATTTTTGATGGTTTGGTACAGAATCATCGTGAGAAACTTCTGGTTTGCGTCGCTACCTTCTCTAGAGACAGCTTTTATTAGACAAGGTCAGAGGTCAAGTTGACGATTGTAAGTACCAGTCTATGACTGCTTGTTACTTACGAAATCTAAAGATTTCGTAGTAATTTGATGACTTCCGTTCTCTGTTTGTGTGTTTGTTTGTTACTTACGAAATCTAAAGATTTTGTAGGTATATTGATGCCTTCCGTTTCTGTTTGTTTGTTTGTTTGTATGTTTGTATGTTTTGTTTGTTTGTTTGTTTGTAGGCACCATAACTCGAGAACGAAGAAGCTACCAATGTCAAATTACACCACGTGATTCAGGAGGGTGATGGCTAGTGCTGATTAGATTTTGGTCAAAATCGGTCAAAGGTCAAGGTCACAGTGAGGTCAAACATAATTCCGTAATTAACGTGGAGAAATGTGAGTATTTTGCTTCGCTCCACGTTACGAGTTCGTTTTAACTTCGATTTTAATTTTGTCTCGTTTTTGCGATCGCTTGCATGTAAAACTCGGTTGTCGAAATTTGGTAAAAATCGGATGTTTTGGAGACGTTTTAAGATTGAATAAAAATTTTCAATCGAAGCGTCAAGGGTCGTCCCATGATGCATTGCGCTCGAGCAGACGTCACGGGTCGTCCCATGATGCATTGCGCTCGAGCAGACGTCACGGGTCGTCCATGATGCATTGCGCTCGAGCAGACGTCACGGTGTCCCATGATGCATTGCGCTCGAGCAGACGCGTCGTTGAGTGACATTAAGGTTTGCATGGAGAAATGGAGATTTTTTGCTTCGCTCCACGCTACGAGTTCGTTTTAACTTCGATTTTAATTTTGTCTTCGGTTTTTGCGATCGCTTAGGACGCTTTAACTCGGTTGTCGAAATTCTGGTAAAAATCGGAGTTTTGGAGACGTTTTAAGATTGTATAAAAAATATTTCACTCGAAGCGTCAAGGGTCGTCCCATGATGCATTGCGCTCGAGCAGACGTCACGGGTCGTCCATGATGCATTGCGCTCGAGCAGACGTCACGGGTCGTCCCATGATGCAGTGCGCTCGAGCAGACCGCGTCGTTGAGTGACATTAAGGTTTTGCATGGAGAAATGGAGATTTTGCTTCGCTCGACGTTACGAGTTCGTTTTAACTTCGATTTTAATTTGTCTTCGGTTTTTGCGATCGCTTAGGACGCTTAAAACTCGGTTGTCAAAATTCTGGAACAGTGATGAATAACTGATTATATAATAAATAATAAGTCTTTTATCAGATTCTCTTGAAAAGTAATACACCTATATCTGGAATATCCTGCTGGTACTGAATCACTTAAAAAAAAAAAAATGGAATTTTATTAAGAAATCTAGTTTTTGTCTGGGACTCATTATCTGCAAACCACAGTGTAAAATCGTAGACCACAATGAATTCAGAATTAAGCTCCCCTTGGGCTTCTGACTGATTCATGCTTTTATTAGACAAGGTCAGAGGTCAAGTTGACGATTTCGTAAGTACCAGTCTATGACTGCTTGTGTTTGTTGTTTGTTGTTGTAGGCACGATAAACTCGAGAACGGAAGAAGCTACCAATGTTCCAATTACACCACGTGCTTCAGAAGGGTGATGGCTAGTGCTGATTAGATTTGGTCAAAATCGGTCAAAGGTCAAGGTCACAGTGAGGTCAAATATTCGATTTTGATGGTTTGGTACAGATAACTCGAGAACGGAAGAAGCTACCAATGTCAAATTACACCACGTGATTCAGGAGAGGTGTATGGCTAGTGCTGATTAGATTTGGTCAAAATCGGTCAAAGGTCAAGGTCACAGTGAGGTCAAACATCCCCAAAAATGATAACTCGAGAACGGAAGAAGTTACACAATGTCAAATTACACCACGTGATTCAGGAGGTGATGGCTATGCTGATTAGATTTTGGTCAAAATCGGTCAACGGTCAAGGTGAGGTCAAACATTCGATTTTGATGGTTTGGTACAGAATCATTGTAGAAACTTCTGGTTTGCGTCGCTACCTTCTCTAGAGACAGCTTTTATTAGACAAGGTCAGAGGTCAGTTGACGATTTCGTAAGTACCAGTCTATGACTGCTTGTTTGTTTGTTACTTACGAAATCTAAAGATTTTGTAAGTATATTGATGCCTTCCGTTTCTGTTTGTTTGTTGTTTGTATTTGTTTGTTTGTTTGTTTTGTTGTAGGCACGATAACTCAGAACGGGAGAAGCTACCAATGTCAAATTACATCACGTGATTCAGGAGGTGATGGCTAGCGTGATTAGATTTTGGTCAAAATCGGTCAAAGGTCAAGGTCACAGTGAGGTCAAACATAATTTCGTAAATTAACATGGAGAAATGTGAGTATTTTTGCTTCGCTCGACGTTACGAGTTCGTTTTAACTTGATTTTAATTTGTCTTCGGTTTTTGCGATCGCTTCGGATGCTTAAAACTCGGTTGTCGAAATTCTGGTAAAAATCGGATGTTTTGGAGACGTTTTAAGATTGAATAAAAAATATTTCACTCGAAGGTCAAGGGTCGTCCCATGATGCAGTGCGCTCGAGCAGACGTCACGGTCGTCTCCATGATGCAGTGCGCTCGAGCAGACGCGTCGTTGAGTCACGTTAAGGTTTCGCTGTGGCGCGGTGACGGTTTTTTCAATAAAGTAGGTGTTTAAAAGTCATTTTTTATCCCAATAAAGGTTATCGTCGCATGCCTGACTCGCTGAGCCGTCGGATTATGTAAAGATTGTTGGTGGATGGCCGAATATTACGGTTTTGTGACTTTGATAAATAATATTAAATAATTGCGTGGAGAAATGCCGATTTTTGCTTTGCTCGACGTTGCGAGTTCATTTTAACTTCGATTTTAATTTTGTCTTCGGTTTTTGCGATCGCTTAGGACGCTTAAAACTCGGTTGTCGAAATTCTGGTAAAAATCGGATGTTTTATGAGATTTTTGTCGGTGTCGTATCTGAGGTATTATGCACTGAAGATTATGCTAATGAGGGGGATTGTAAGACACAGCATTACGCGCTCGTTTGCGTCGCTACCTTCTCTTGAGACAGCTTTTATTAGACAAGGTCAGAGGTCAAGTTGACGATTTTGTAAGTACCGTCTATGACTGCTTGTTTGTTTGTTGTTTGTAGGACGATAACTCGAGAACAGAAGAAAGCTACCAATGTCAAATTACACCACGGATTCAGGGGGGATGGCTAGTGCTCATGATTTGGTCGAAATCGGTCAAAGGTCAAGGTCACAGTGAGGTCAAATATTCGATTTTTGATGGTTGGTACAGATAACTCGGAACGGGAAGAAGCTACCAATGTCAAAATTACACCACGTGATTCAGGAGGGTGATGGCTAGTGCTGATTAGATTTTGGTCAAAATCGGTCAAAGGTCAAGGTCACAGTGAGTCAAACATCCAAAAAATGATAACTCGAGAACGGAAGAGCTACCAATGTCAAATACACCACGTATTCAGGAGGGTGGTGGCTAGGGCTGATTGATTTTGGTCAAATCGGTCAAAGGTCAAGGTCACAGTGAGGTAAAATCACAAACATTCGTTTTTGATGGTTTGGTACAGAATCATCGTAGAAACTTCTGGTTTGCGTCGCTACCTTTTCCAGAGAGAGTTTTATTAGACAACGGTCAGAGGTCAAGTTGACGATTCGTAAGTACCAGTCTATGACTGCTTGTTGTTTGTTTGTTTGTTTGTTTGTATGTTTGTTTGTTTGTTGTTTGTAGGCACGATAAATCGAGAAAGGAAGAAGCTACCAATGTCAAATTACATCACGTGATTCAGGAGGGTGATGGCTAGTGCTGATTAGATTTTGGTCAAAATCGGTCAACGGTCAAGGTCACAGTAAGGTCAAATATTCGATTTTGATGGTTTTGGTACAGATAACTCGAGAACGGAATAGGCTACCAATGTCAAATTACACCACGTGATTCAGGAGGGTGCTGGCTAGTGCTGATTAGATTTTGGTCAAAATCGGAACGGTCAAGGTCACGGTGAGGTCAAACATTCGATTTTTGATGTTTGGTACAGAATCATCGTAGAAACTTCTGGTTTGCGTCGCTACCTTCTCTAGAGACAGCTTTTATTAGACAAGGTCAGAGGTCAAGTTGACGATTTCGTAAGTACCAGTCTATGATGCTGTTTGTTACTTAAGAAATCTAAAGATTTCGTAAGTATATTGATGACTTCCGTTTCTGTTTGTTACTTACGAAATCTAAAGATTTCGTAAGTATATTGATGACTTCCGTTTCTGTTTGTTTTGTATGTTTGTTTGTTTGTTTGTTGTTTGTTGTAGGACACGATAACTCGAGAACGGAAGAAGCTACCAATGTCAAATTACATCACGTGATTCAGGAGGGTGATGGTAGTGCTGATTAGATTTTGGTCAAAATCGGTCAACGGTCAAGGTCACAGGCAGAGGTCAAATATTCGATTTTGATGGTTTGGTACAGATAACTCAGAACGGAAGAAGCTACAATGTCAAATTACACCACGTGATTCAGGGAGGGTGATGGCTAGTGCTGATTTAGATTTTGGTAAATCGGTCACGGTCAAGGTCACGGTGAGGTCAACATTCGATTTTTGAGTTTGGTACAGAATCATCGTAGAAACTTCTGGTTTGCGTCGCTTACCTTCTCTAGAGACAGCTTTATTAGACAAGGTCAGAGGTCAAGTGTCGATTTCGTAAGTACCAGTCTATGACTGCTTGTTTGTTTGTTTGTAAGGCACGATAATTCGAGAACGAAGAAGCTACCAATGTCAAATTACCACGTGATTCAGGAGGGTGATGGCTAGTGCTGATTAGATTTTGGTTCAAAATCGGTCAAAGGTCAAGGTCACAATTGATGGGTCAAACATAATTCCGTAAATTAACGTGGGAGAAATGTGAGTATTTTGCTTCGCTCGCGTTACGAGTTCGTTTTAACTTCGATTTTAATTTTTGTCTTCGGTTTTTTGCGATCGCTTCGGATGCTCTTAAAACTCGGTTGTCGAAATTCTGGTAAAAATCGGATGTTTTTGGAGACGTTTTAAGATGAATAAAAAATATTTCACTTCGAAGCGTCAAGGGTCGTTCCATGATGCATTGCGCTCGAGCAGACGTCACGGGTGTCCATGATGCATTGCGCTCGAGCAGACGTCACGGGTTCGTCCCATGATGCAGGCGCTCGAGCAGACGCGTCGTTGAGTGACATTAAGGTTTTGCATGGAGAAATGGAGATTTTTGCTTCGCTCGACGTTACGAGTCGTTTTAACTTCGATTTTAATTTTGTCTTCGGTTTTTGCGATGCTTAGGACGCTTAAAACTCGGTTGTCGAAATTCTGGAACAGTGTGTAGAATAATGTATATATATAATTATAAGTCTTTTATCAGATTCTTCTGAAAAAGTAATACACCTATTATCTGGAATATCCGCTGGTACTGAATCACTTTTTTTAAAAAAAATGGAATTTTTAAGAAAATCTAGTTTTTGTCTGGGACTCATAATCTGTAAACCACAGTGTTAAAATCGTAGACCCAATGAATTCAGAATTCAAGCTCCCCTTGGGCTTCTGACTGATTCATGCTTTTATTAGACAAGGTCAGAGGTCAGTTGACGATTTCGTAAGTACCAGTCTATGACTGCTTGTTACTTATGAAATCTAAAGATTTCGTAAGTATATTGATGACTTCCGTTTCTGTTGTTTGTATGTTGTTACTTACGAAATCTAAAGATTTCGTAATATATTGATGACTACCGTTTCTGTTTGTTTGTTTACTTACGAAATCTAAAGATTTCGTAAGTATATTGATGACTACCGTTTCTGTTTGTTTTGTTTGTTTGTATGTTTGTTGTTTGTTTGTTTGTTTGTAGGCACGTTAACTCCGAGAACGGAAGAAGCTACCAATGCAAATTACATCACGTGATTCAGGAGGGTGATGGCAAGTGCTGATTTAGATTTTGTGTCAAAATCGGTCAACGGTCAAGGTCACGGTTGAGGTCAAACATTCGATTTTGATGGTTTGTACAGATAACTTGAGAACGGAAGAAGCTACCAATGTCTAATTACACACTGATTCAGGGAGGGTGATGGCTTAGTGCTGATTAGATTTTGGTCAAAATCGGTCAAACGGTCAAGGTCACGGTTGAGGTCAAACATTCGATTTTTGATGGTTTGTTACAGAATCATCGTAGAAACTTCTGGTTTGCGTCGCTACCTTCTCGGAGACAGCTTTTATTAGACAAGGTCAGAGGTCAAGTTGACGATTTCGTAAGTACCAGTCTATGACGCTTGTTACTTACGAAAATCTAAAATTTTGTAAGTATATTGATGACTTCCGTTCTGTTTGTTTGTTTGTTTGGTATGTTTTGTTGTTTGTTGTTTGTTTGTTTGTAGCACGATAACTCTGAGAACGGAAGAAGCTACCAATGTCAAATTACACACGTGATTCAGGAGGGTGATGGTCGTGTGATTAGATTTTGGTCAAATCGGTCAAGGTCAAGGGTCACGGTGAGGTCAAAAATTCAATTTTTGATGGTTTGGTACAGAATCATGGAAGAACTTCTGTTTTGCGTCGCTACCTTCTCCAGAGAGCAGCTTTTATTAGACAAAGTCAAGAGGTCAACGGTGACGATTTCGTAAGTACCAGTCTATGACTGCTTGGTTTGTTTGTTTGTTTGTAGGCACCAATAACTCGAGAACGGAAGAAGCTACCAATGTCAATTACATCACGTGATTCAGGAGGGTGATGGCTAGTGCTGATTAGATTTTGGTCAAATCGGTCAAAGGTCAAGGTCACAGTGAGGTCAAATATTTCGATTTTGATGGTTTTGGTACAGATACTCGAGAACGGGAAGAAAGCTACCAATGTCAAATTACACCACGTGATTCAGGAGGCTGGTGGCTACGCTGATTACATTTTGGTCAAAAGCGGTCAAAGGTCAAGGTCACAGTGAGGTACTCCAAAACATTCGATTTTGATGGTGGTTGGTACAGAATCATCGTAGAAAACTTCTGGTTTGCGTCGCTACTTCTCTAGAGACAGCTTTTATTAGACAAGGTCAGAGGTCAAGTTGACGATTTCGTAAGTACAGTCTATGACTGCTTGTTTGTTTGTTTGTTTGTTTGTTTGAGGCACGATACTCGAGAACGGAAGAAGCTACCAATGTCCATATTAAACCACGTGCTTCAGGAGGTGATGGCTAGTGCTGATTAGATTTTGGGTCAAAATCGGTCAAGGTCAAGGTCACAGTGAGGTCAAATATTCGATTTTTGTGGTTGGTACAGATAACTCGAGAACGGAAGAAGCTACCAATGTCAAATTACACCACGTGATTCAGGAGGGTGATGGTAGTGTGATTAGATTTTTGGTCAAAATCGGTCAAGGTCAAGGTCCAGTGAGGTCAAACATCCAAAATGATAACTCGAGAACGGAAGAAGCTACCAATGTAAATTACACCACGTGATTCAGGAGGGTGATGGCTAGTGCTGATTAGATTTTGGTCAAAATCGGTCACGGTCAAGGTGAGGTCAAACATTCGATTTTGATGGTTGGGTACAGAATCATTTGTAGAAACTTCTGGTTTGCGTCGTACCTTCTTAGAGACAGGCTTTTATTAGACAAGGTCGAGGTCAGTTGACGATTTTCGTAAGTACCAGTCTATGACTGTTGTTTGTATGTTTGTTTGTTTGTAGGCACGATAACTCGAGAACGGAGAAGCTACCAATGTAAATTACACCACGTGATTCAGGAGGGTGATGCAAGTTGCTGATTAGATTTTGGTCAAAATCGGTCAAGGTCAAAGGTCACAGTGAGGTCAAATATTCGATTTTTGATGTTTGGTACAGATAACTCGAGAACGGAAGAAGCTACCAATGTCAAATTACACATGTGATTCAGGGGTGCGTGCTAGCGCTGATTAGATTTTGGTCAAAATCGGTCAAAGGTCAAGTCACAGTGAGGTCAAAATCCAAACATTCGTTTTTTGATGGTTTGGTACAGAATCATCGTTATAACTTCTGGTTTTGCGTCGCTACCTTTCTAGACACAGCTTTTATTAGACAAGGTCAGAGGTCAAGTTGACGATTTCTAAGTACCAGTCTTGACTGCTGTTTGTTTGTTTGTGTTGTGTTGTAGGCACGATAACTCGAGAACGGAAGAGCTACCATGTCAAATTACACCACGTGATTCAGGAGGTGATGGCTGTGCTGATTAGATTTTGGTCAAAATCGGGTCAAAGGTCAAGGTCACAGTGAGGTCAAACATAATTCCGTAAATTCACGTGGAGAAATGGAGTATTTTTGCTTCGCTCGACGTTACGAGTTCGTTTTAACTTCGATTTTTAATTTTTGTCTTCGGTTTTTGCGATCGCTTAGGACGCTTAAAACTCGGTTGTCGAAATTCTGGTTAAAATCGGATGTTTTGGAGACGGTTTAATTGTATAAAAAATATTTCACTCGACGCGTCACGGCTCGTCCCATGATGCACGTGCGCTCGAGCAGACGCGTCGTTGAGTTACTTAAGGTTTTGCGTGGAGAATGGAGATTTTTTTTGCTATCGGTCGAGTTACGTTTTTGATGGTTTAATCAGAATCATCGTAGAAACTTTCTGGTTTGCGTCGCTACCTTCTCTAGAGACAGCTTTTATTAGACAAGGTCAGAGGTCAAGTTGACGATTTCGTAGTACCAGTTTATGACTGCTTGTTTGTGTGTTTGTTTGTGTGTTTGTTTGTAGGCCGATAACTGGAGAACGGAGAGAAGTACCAATGTCAAATTACACGTGATTCAGGAGGGGTGATGGCTAGCGCTGATTAGATTTTGGTCAAAATCGGTCAAAGGTCAAGGTCACAGTGAGGTCAAACATTCGATTTTTTGATGATTTGGTACAGAATCATCGTTAGAAATTTCTGGTTTGCGTCGCTACCTTCTCTAGAGACAGCTTTTATTAGACAAGGTCAGAGGTCAAGTTGACGATTTCGTAAGTACCAGTCTATGACTGTTGTTTTGTTGTTGTTTTTTTTTTTATGGCACTTGTGAGGAATGGTTTAAAGAGTTTTCTTGTTTTGATGTCTAACTTATTGATTTCTGATTGGAGCCAGTTTACTATTCCACAGCTGTATTGGAACACTGGGACTGCGTTGTTGGTTTATGGCTTTGATTTTGTTTCTTGGGGAGAGATACGTTTTCAGGATCTGCTTCGTTCTATGTCGGTATTGTTTGGCGATTGTTTTGCACATGGGTTTGTGACATATTTTGTGGCCCTCTTCTACTCCGAGGCATTTGTATGATGCTTCGTTCTCTAACTGCTGTATTGCTGTTTTTTCAAGGTCAATTTTTTACGTCGTCTGTTTTTATTGGTTTACTTGTACAAATGTGCACTTGGCACACTCATCTAGTTGCGTGCTTGCGTGCGCGCGCGTGTTAGTGTTGTATCCATTGCCGCTAGTCGCTTGGCCTAACAGGATGTACGAACTCGACACTTCTCCTCCATGGGTATGTCTCATATTTCCATGAGTCCGATTTGCATTTCGGAACAGAACACTTGTGGTTCACAATTTTGAAATTGTCACTCTTTCATCTAAATGCTAAAAATTATGTTTGAAAGACTATTTGAATCACAGATTTCACGCAAGGAACGGCAGGTTAAAAGTGTCCAGTGATCATAACTGAGCGCATGCTCAAAAGGCCTCTTTTTGCATTTATACGTCATTTTGAAAGTCATGTATTGCTAAATAATCAATATTCTGAACTCATAAGGGTTGTATCACCTTTCCCACAACTCTGTTGATATTTTCTATGCATAAAGGTTGTACATTTTGATTTTGAGGGAACTTGTATGAAGAAAATGTCCCACTAGCAGGATTGATGAAACCACCCAGAAAATAAGATGGGCAATTCCAAGCAGTTTGACCAAGCACCACACACTTATCACATAACCAAGCAGCCACGGTGGCGATGTAAGCTACAAATCGAGATACAACATTAAATATGGCACTCGTGCTTGGTACCCATTCACTTATTGGGATGTCCTATAAATATTAAGATACCAAAAACATCTTATATTATTTCCGAGTTTGTGGTTTCGTGTCGCGCTATCTTCGACTTTGTTCTGCGCTCGAGTAATGTGATATTCGGCTTACATTATCTCAAAGACCATATGAGGTGCATGGTACAAAAAAAGTAAATAAAATGGTTCTGAAACAGTGAAATCGTGCCAAAAACGGTTACTGCATTTGGCTTTACGGTGCAAATTATACCAACTACAAAACAAGGGTTCCACAATGACAATGCTATAACCCAAAACATTGTGTATCAAGAAGTACTTTGAACATTGTATTCCACTTACTGCATTAAAGTAAAATTACTACTGATACTCTGCATCAGTTCCTTTCTCAAACACACCCACCCCAACATGTCGCGCAGAGCGCGGGTTATGCTAGTACCAATTAAGTCTGGCCTGTAACTCCAGCTACGAAGGATCAGCAGGCCACCCTTTTAAATGTTTGCCATAAGGTGAATGAGTGGATCTAAAATGTTTCATATGCATCATTCTTTCTGATAAATCTCAATGCTGTGTGCACCACATTTACGTGTGTTATTTTTTGCCTCTCAGTTCCCGTCACAGCCAATTTTGAGCTCATCATCAGTAGATGAGAGTGTGCGAGGTGGTGAATTTTCAATGGGGACCCTGGGTCGGAGAGATGTCCCACCGGACAATGGCCGGCAGGTGAATTGTCTTGTCTTTTTGTGTGTTTTCTTTTTTCCCCGTCTGTCTGTCCCCTTCTGGCATTGTGCATGTGTGTGCTGCCTCCTTCCCTCTCCCACCACCCCCCGCCCCCCCCCCCTGTCTGCCTCTGTCCCTGTCTGTCAGTGTGTTAGTTGTCTTCATTTAAAAACATATCGATGCTTCTCTGATATCAAACAGTTACAAGCTCACATGAATATTCCATGACTTAAAATTGTGGTTTATAAACTGGAAGGTATATTTCCTTGCAGGCCTGTCACTGAAACGATCCCTCCCTCCACCATAAACCCTTCCTTCGCACCCTCACACCTCCTGCCCCATGACTTAAGATCTGTGCAAGCATGGTGTTATTCTGAGGAAAAATAGGGGTGGAATTTGTGCATTTTATAAAGTTTAATCCTTACCTCTTCCCCCTTCCCCGTTCCCCCGCCCCCCCCCCCAAAAAAATAATCACAGCTGCCTCTGATGAATGGGCAGGCTTGCTGGACAACTGGTTCCTCAATGCCAATTTGTAGCTCTTCAAACATGGCTCGGTATCCATCTCGTGAACAGCTCATCGATTTCTTGGTGCAGCGACAAACGGCAAGGCAGCAGGTGATGCTCACCTACCCTCTTATCACCCCTCATTGCTATTCATTTCTATCCTGCATTAATTACAAACTGTGCAAAAACTTGCTTTTATTAACATTCTGCACTACATTCATGCAGAATGTCATTAACGTTTATAATGCTCCAAACGCAACATCATCTTTCTTATTCCTTCATTACAGGGTGCAGTACATCGAGATCGAGAGGGGGCTCCACGTAACCCCGATGGTTTCTTTCCAGGCCCAGCATTCCAAGGAGCACCACAGCCTAACGGCTTCCCAACAGATCAAACACAACTCACAGCAGTTGGACATGTGGAAGAGGTTGGCGTTTGTACTACTATATGTTCTAGAATCTAGAACAAGTTATTGGGGTTGGGTGCAAAGAGGGGAGGGAGGGTTGGAGCAGTGAGAGAGAAAATCCAACAAAAAAACTGAGGCATGTCATATACACAATTATGGGCATCCTGAGACCCTCCTACTCCTTTTTCCACATGGTATGTATCAGGCTGTCTAAGTTTTATTTGATTCACCCCTTTTGGTATGTAAAATGTAGATCACGCTTTTACCGTATTCAGGCTGGGGGAAGAGTCAATATGACCCGCCCTCCCCCCCCCCACCCTCACACACACACTTGTTTGAAAATTTTCAATTTCTCAATAACCCCCACAAATTGCCAAATGCTATTTCATGAGTTTGTTTTTTTTAGTTTTTCTTAAATGTCTTGCGCATATTTTGACACCAAATTTATGTAAAAAAGAGGGGCCAGAGAGGGCTTCCCCAGAATAATTACATAATTAGATGTTTTGTTTTATTTTAAAATAGACGTTTCTTCACTAATTCAATTACATCGGCATATTGTTGAGGATGATTTTCTATCTACACACTCAATTTTGTATCTGTCAGACGTTCCATCTCCAAGATATTCGGGGGAGGTCAAAATGTTAAAAAAATTAAGTTTTTTTAAAAAAAAAATAAAAGAAGAAGCTCCCACCCCTGCCTTGCCTATCATGTAAGAAATGTACTGCACTGCAATTCCTTAAATCTTCTTTCTTAAGGTTGAAAAAAAAACTCCAAAACTGGTGATCCCCCCTTTGTTACGAGTGGTCGGTAAACTGGAACCCTTCTTTTATTTCTTGTTCGCGACATTAAAAAAGTGAGCTTTTGTGAAAATAAAAAAAAGAAGTGAGCTTTTATTTTGTACCATGACCATGCTGAGCAACTTAAGATCCATTTTTCTTTCAGTTCCGGGTCAGAATTGATAAGAATCCAGGCCTTGGGTTCAGTATAACAGGAGGTATAGGGAACCATCGGAACCCATTCAGACCATCGGATGCGGTGAGCAATCTGAGCCGACACATCCTTTCCATTCCACCTATTCTGCACCAATTGCTTGTTTTGCTCCATCTTTTTCTTCTCTTTTTTTTTTGGTTTGACCTAATTTTGTTTTGGTTTGCATGATGTTGCTTGTCTCCAGGCATTTTTGTGATGAGGGTTCAACCGGATGGGCCTGCGTGCAGCCTGCTGCTTCCAGGGGACAAAATAGTACAGGTATTGTGCTCACCGAGTTGCACAGCTGTATTACAAACTTTGTGGACTCCGTTACAAACTTTGTGGACTCCGGAAGCAATGAACGGTGACACGTTTTTGGTGTAACCATGCCATCCATGCTGGGTTGACTCGGTGAACGTGACAACTATTTGCTGAAATGCTTATTCCATGGAACACCATCCCGACCTCCTCCTTTGTGTTAACGCTTCATGCTCATTTGAAACCTATCTTGGGATTGTCGTCAAACTTTCTTATAATGGTCATTCTCAAGTTTGTTTCAGCCACTTAGCAAAAGGGTCAAAAACAAAGTTAGCCTTTCCAATCACTTGTTACCATTCTAATCATCGCATTTTGATCAAAGTAGGTGATAACTTGTTTTTCTGGACCACATTGCACATCTATCAAAAATGTCCAGGCCCAGGTCCATCAATCTTTTTTTTCTGTCTCGAATAATTCTTCCTGTAGCTACCAGTTGCAGTTTTTGGATTGGTATCGGTTCAATTCACCTATCTTCTACCATCTTGCTTGCTGTGAATATAGACTCACCCTTTATCCACTAATCTCATTGTAACTCTCATTCAAGGATGTCGATGTCTGCTAATATCTTTGTTCTCCATATAAATTGTGTATAAGCTTAACTTTGAGCCTTGGAGTAGTGTGCGATGTTGACAATAATGTTTGGTCTTTTCTGCTTACATAACTTGTATAACCGTCTTCCCCACCCCGATAGGCCAATGGGTACAGCTTTACCGGTGTGGAGCATGAAAAGGCCGTCACTCTGCTCAAGTCACTGAACAACCCTGTGGAGCTCGTGGTTCAGAGAGACGTGTCTGTGTGAGGTCCTGAACCTCCATCTAATTTCCCCTCTCCTTTGCACCCTTACACACTTTGCTTTTCAGGCTAAAGTGCAAACCCAACAACCTGCAGCTAATTTACTCTTTGGGGGGGGG
>CM068958.1:111193761-111205165 GCA_035128595.1 Eptatretus atami | reverse complement strand
GGTTCGGGGATATACGATCGTACGTAGTTTTGTGAGACTTGTACAAAACAGTTACACAGTTATGTTCCTAACTCGAGGATCATTGAAACGGTTTTAAAACCTGTGCCTGGTTGGATCAAACTACTCGGGGGTTTTGACCAGTTTTTCACCACTGAAATCGAGTGATAGCCAGACTTGGAGAGCTGCAAGTGCGAAATAGTGAGACCAAGCAAGTCGTCGGCATGTATCAAGAACGGAATGTGAACGCCAGATATCGGACGGGGAAACGAGTCGAAGACAAACGGATCTGCAAATGGATGTTACAAAGTGCTGTGGAACGTAGGTTTGATTATTTTAATTTTATTACTTTGTTTATACAAAATCTGTTCAAGTGATGAAAAATGTCAAGTACATGATTTCAGGAGGGGCTTTTTTTTGTTTGTTTGTTGTTTTTTTAAAAGAAAATAACATGTTTTAGTCATAACTATTTAGCTTACAATGTAGTTGAACATCCACCGATGATGGTTCTATCATTCTGATTTTATTGCAGCGTGATATTTGCACATTGATTGTAAATACGGGGAGAGGCCGTTTTAACCTGTGTATAAACTTCACCCAGGGGGAACAATGAACCGCAAATCTGTGATGATCACTATTTTACATTTCCATTTGGGTTTTGATCACTGATGTAGAAACTGCATCCACTTGGTTGTGTGACCATTTATTTTTTATTGCCTGTAAATTTTTACCGTTTGTTGCTTTGACACGCACAGTCGCTATGATATGCTGTACAGGGGGATGTTTTTAGATTTATTTTATAATGCGCTCTTTCTGGGATAATGATTTTTGAATTGAGGAATGTACTGTGCAAAATTTAGAACCAAAAAATTACTGTATAATAAACATTCTGCTGGGAAACAGTTTGTTCGATTTCAGGTTGCAGCATGTGATTTTGCTGCGCAGATAATTGCAGTCATCGTCCTGGGCCACTTAAAATTTTACATCAATGGGGGGAAAAAAAGCATAAAGGATGACTGGTGAGTGTGGGAACAAAGTACAAGTGTATAAAGGAGTTTGGGAGATGGCAGTAAGGTAAGGAAGGAACATTCCTCAGAACGTATCGATGATCTCTTTGGCTGTTCCATTCCTCGATGCAGAGACAGAGCCCTCATTAACTGCCGTCTATATAGAAAAAAGGAATCTTGTTTGGGTTCTGTTCATTAAGGGATAAATTATAAATCAAAAGAGGAATTGATGGGGTGTGAATGAAGCACAGGCATACTGTGCCAAAAGGCCTCCTCCTGTGTCCAAGTTACCTATATTTTCTCGGGTTTTTCCTGCCAAGGAGAGAAAATACTTTATGCTTTTGAAGCTTTTTCAGGGAGGGGGATTTCATTGTTAACGAAGAAAGTTGTTGTGCAAGACGAGGCTTCACTGCCATAATGTTCAGGAATCGGAATCTAAATTTGAAGAGGAAAGAAAGAAGACAGTTTTCTTGCCACAGTTTGCTTTAATCACACCACGTTAAAGTTTTTGAAAAATCTTTTTGACAGTAGGATTGACTTCTGTATTTTGGTAGGGTTGGGCATACAACCATACTTTTTTTGAAAGGAGTGTTTTTTATGGCCAAATTTCACGCTGATCACGAATCTGTTGAAATTTTTGACCTAGGATGATGTCTTAGGTTGGTAAAATGCAAAAATTCAAAATGGCCACCAAATTTACCCACTTTTCAGGTAAAATTTGATAATTATGGCTTACTAGGGCATGTAATCCAAGAGGGTTGGGCACACATCGACTTTTTCTCTGTTGTCCCGTTAAAAGGAGTGTTTTTTTGGCCATTTTTCACGCTGATCACGAATCCGTTGAAATTTTTGACCTAGGATGATGTCTTTCTAAGACACTCCTTTCAACGGGACAACAGAGAAAAAGTCGATGTGTGCCCAACCCTAATTTTGGCCGAACAGTCAGGTGTGTACCTTGATCCGAACACTGAACTAGAAGGGTACTCGGTAGAGCGCATACCTCCGGCCCGTCATGCCTCATCCACGATAACATATCTGGCCAAATACATTTTTGAAATATCATGCTACATATCGTTTTCGAACCCTATCTTTCAATGGTGAAGAATCGCTTTTAAAATTCTAGTATTTGGATCCAGATCTTCACCAAAATTGAATTTCTTCCTTGTCACACACCCAACATGTCCACCAAGTTTCATCTGAATCAGTCCACAACGTTTTGAGATATCCTGTACACAGACAGACAGAAAGGGGTGAAAAAAACCTCTTTCACCTTCGGTGGTGGAGGTATGTATGAGAGCTGCCTGTGAACATCCAAACTGGAAGTGAAGGGCACAACAACTTGAGAACAGCCAGGACTAAGGGGGCTTGATAGCCCTATTGGCTTGGATGAATATGCGTATAATCCTCATCGCAGTGCAGTATTATGTTTGTCATTCAAGCAAAGAGGTACGTGATCAGTTGTGTCATGAGATACTTTGAAGTTCTGATTATGACAAAATGCCAAAATTACACATTGAGTACGGTTTATGAAAAATCGATAAAACTGCTGCCAGAGGATGCAACTTGGATCCATTTTGCTAATCGGTTTCTTCAGAAACATTACATCTGAATTGACAGATAAATTGGTGTTTGGGAAAATTATTCTTCCTGCTGAAGAGATCGACTTGTAGTCATTTACCATCGATTGGGTCGAATCAAGTATCCTTCAGTTCATTACAAATGCTATTTGGACCAAATTAACTCTCCAGGAACCTTCAGGTTCATCGCTCCTTTCGGTCAGATTTCTCCCTGATAACCCATTCCTGATTGAGTGATTTTTCTTTTAAGAATTGAAGTTGCAGATTGTCTGACAATTACATATATATATATTTGAATTTGCATCACTGCAGTTTATCTTTGACCGTTTTCTGAAACTATAGTATTAAACATTTAACGTATGATGTTTCATCTATAACACGGATGATTATTTCGCTTGCTGTCAAGGCTAAGGTTTGTTTCTGCCCTCCTCATTGTACACATGTGTTGACCAGTTTGAACCACCACCAATTCCCCCCCCCCCTGTCCAAACAGATTTCTGCGGAGACCACTTTACACCATACCTTAACGGGTATTGGGACCGAGTGTTCAGAGTATAGCGGAATCACTGATTTACTGTGATGCCATCCACCACCATTGAGAAAGGTCGACATGCATTTTATGTGATGTCACATACTCGCAATCTGCCCGCAAAGCAAAATGACCAAATTGCATGCACTTACGACTTTGGAGATTTTGATCTTCCTCCTTCGCATTTACATAAACGCAATGCTGTGGTAGAACAGAAGAAATTAATGGAAAGTAAATGTATGAAGGGGAACCAGTCTTGCATTTGACTTTTCAAACAAAAGTATTGAAAAGCATCTCATTCCAAAGCTATAATTGTGCACTCACAAATTTAAATGCATTACTTTCTGTTGTCCAAGTCAGACAACAGTCTTTGGATCTGCATCAGATTGACTGAACACAGATACCCAGGGGATTGATATATTTAGTCTGTCAAGGGGAACCTTTAATTGTGCATTCTGAAAGTTAGTACCGTTTTTCATTTTACCAAGCAAGATACTGAATCGTTTTATGTGAAATTGTAAAAAAACTTTCTGGTTCACTATATAACAAAGTGAGGGTACAATTGTGGGATTCATATTTGGTGTGACCTTGGTGATGATGCATCTATGTCAAATAATTGTGCAAAGCAACTTGCAGAATGCTTGTGCCAATAACTAACACATTGCGATTTCAATTGTGTTGCCGTAGGAATGTAAAAGTGTGGGCATCGGTGGGATGCCACAGTGCAGAGGTGTTATTGACTGCTCGCATAGCCAAGTAATCATAACTGCGTTTCAACGCTGTCATGTCATTCAAAAGGATACAAATCAGTAGTTTTGCAAGCTGTTTATCAATGGCTCCGGTTTTACTTCCACCACTGACGGTGGACGAAGGTTATGTTATGTAGTCACCCCTGTTTTTCTTTGTTACCTACGTAAAAAATCTGCATAACAAAGATGCATATGGGTGAGTTGTGTTTTCACACGTTTGTTACTTACGAAATCTAAAGATTTCGTAAGTAATATTGATGACTTCCGTTTCTGTTTGTTTGTGTGTTTGTTTGTTTGTAGGCACGATAACTCGAGAACGGAAGAAGCTACCAATGTCAATTACACCACGTGATTCAGGAGGGTGATGGCTAGTGCTGATTCGATTTTGGTCAAAATCGGTCAAAGGTCAAGGTCACAGTGAGGTCAAATATTCGATTTTTGATGGTTTGGTACAGATAACTCGAACGGAAGAAGCTACCAATGTCAAATTACACCACGTGATTCAGGAGGGTGATGGCTTGTGCTGATTAGATTTTGGTCAAAATCGGTCAAAGGTCAAGGTCACAGTGAGGTCAAACATCCAAAACATTCGATTTTTGATGGTTTGGTACAGAATCATCGTAGAAACTTCTGGTTTGCGTCGCTACTTCTCTGGAGACAGCTTTTATTAGACAAGGTCAGAGGTCAAGTTGACGATTTCGTAAGTACAGTCTATGACTGCTTGTTTGTTTGTTTGTCCTGTCTGAGCAAGATATCTCAAAAAGCTACGAATGGATTTGGATGAAGCTTGGTGGACAGGTTCGGTGAGTGACAAGGACCAATTGATTTGATTTTGATGAAATCTGGATCAGGAGACTCAAATTTAAGTCATTCTTTGACCATTGAGAGAGCCAGAAACGATATATAGCATGATATTTCAAAAGGTTGTGGACAGATTGTGACAAAACTTGGTGGATGAGTTGCACAGTTGACCAGAACAAACCGATGAAATTCTGGTTAAGGTCCGGATGCAGATCCGGCCTATCAGTGGGATGGAAAATGTAAACTGTTCAGCCTGGCTGTGGCGTTATTTTTTTTTATTTGTTTTTTTAGCTCGCCTGTTCGAAGAACAGAGAGCTATAGCGATACCCCCGGCGTGAGCGTCAGCGTCAGCGTGAGCGTGAAAATGTTAAAGTTTTTGGTGCAAGTTATTTCCTTTCTAATGTTTTTATCTACCACACTATTTTTTACTGATTACAATATACAAATACATATATTGCTTTAAAATTATTTGGATCAGACTTCACTGCAATGCTTTATAAAAAATATTATTAGACTAGTCTTTTAAAAACGATAAATGTATAAACAGGTTAGCATTGGGTGTCTTTGACACCAACTCTCTGGTTTATCATGGATTCGTGTTATATCAGTATTCAAAGGTCAAACTTTCTAACTCGCCTACAAACCACTTACTTGGTATTAGCTTCACGGTTAAGTTTGCTAGCATAGGATATTAGTGTCCTAAGTTTGAGCCCCTGTCATTCTGTTATTTAACAGCAGGTGGGTTGACTCAACCTGTCGTCCTTCGGAGGTCGGCAAAATGAGTACCAGCTTCCTCGGATGAATGAGCAATTTGAGTATGCTACATCGGAGTGGCAACCTGTCCAGGACTGTGCCTCCGAGCCAAGGAAAAACTGCCTCAGCAGCCCTTGTGTCTGAAGATGGAAAAGGAGTGGCTCTTCCTCTTTCTTCTTTGAAAACACATTCAACATTTATATAATTGAGTGAGTCAGTCAATCGGAGTGGTGAGAAAGCTTTAAGTCTGGGGTCAATAAACGAGGAAGTTCATAGAACATGATGTCCCACACAGTGTTGAAGTATATACTTCAATTTTATAAAGTCATGATTTCTTTTGGAGGTCATTTAAAAAAACAAAAAAAAACATCTGGAAGTTTAGTGCTGCTGAAGCAGTCTTATACACCACCCCAACCAATTATTAGGTCAGCTTGCTGACGCTTCGGCTAAGCGAAGTGGGGTCCAGGCCGTTTATTCTTAATGCAGTACATGAAACACCCTGCAACCCATGCCTCCAGAAAATAATTTTTGGAACGCCGGCCACATTTTCCATCACTTTATCATGTAACTATTTAGCAATTCTCCATGCGTCCGCACTCCTATGTTGAAAGTTCCGCGTCAATTGCTCAAGCAGTTGACGAGAAAACAAAATTTACCAGAGTTGGTGTCAAAGCCACCCAATGCTCGCCTGTTTATACATTTATCGTTTTTAAAAGACTAGTCAAATAATTAATATTTTTTATAAAGCATTGCAGTGAAGTCTGATCCAAATAATTTTAAAGCAATAAATGTATTTGTATATTGTAATCAGTAACAAGAGCGCAAGTGAGCACAATATATGCCCGGACAAGAAGGTATATACAGAATTGTGATACTACATGGAAAACAGCATCCTGGTTTCCACGGCAACCACTTTAGATGACGAACGTATGTCACGACACACCGTCTCCACAGTCTGTACCTCGGTACCAAATATGAAACGTGAAAGTTGAAAACTTTGGGAGTTGAATGAGAGATGGTGTCACCTGGATAGTTATGTCCGTTCTTGAACCTTTTGATAAATCTGTAAATCACAGGCTGGCCAGGCTGCGGGGTTCTGGGTAAGTGTATATGTGAAGGCAGCAGGAAGATGGAATATCTACCTTTTTTTTAAACGAACTAAAGCGAATGATGGAGTGACATTTGCAAATCCCCACGCTTCCCACCGAACTAAAGTTGAAAAAATGCAAAAAAAGTTCTACCAGGAATGATCGCGATATCAATTTTTGAGTAAAAAATATAAAACAACTCCCATTTTGACCCTGTGATGGTAAATCTCCACCCTTTGGAGCATGAACTGGGGGTCAGAATTTTAAAAAAGTTAACATAAATATTATACTGCTTCTCACACATATTAGCCATGTGATGATCAAAACTACTAGTTTGATGAATTTATGCACAACCGTTTTGGGAGGAAAATAGCGTGACGGACGGACCGGACGGACGGACGGACAGACAGACGACGAAAAGATTAGAATATCCCCGTTTTTTGTTTTTTTTTTAAGCGTGGGGATAATCATGTGATGGAGTAGTTATTATATATATCTATATATATATATATATATATTATATATATATAATATATAATATATATACAGCTTCAGTTGCTGTAAATGGATATTTGCTACGTGCCATTAATTTAAATAAGCATGAAGCAGTAGGGCCATGGGATCCATTTCTTGTATTAAAAAGACATTTGACACGTTTCACTTTCAACAAGTGCAGGAGGCATGTCATTCAGAATGCCGCAACAGAGAAGGGAAATAATCAATCGCAATGAGTGACCAGCATCAGTGCAAGACAAGACCTGCGGGACAGGGGAGGAATCAGGACCTGTTCTGACCCTTAGATGGGTTTTCATGAATTCTAATCGTGACGTGGGATCAAGTCCTAGCTTTGATTTCTGGACATTCGAATCCAAATCTATTAGCACACTGATTGGATATGCTGCTTCTGCTCTCCCAACAATGATGGAGGTCCTCAATGCCGGAATGAAATCAGGAGCATATCCCGAACATATCGCGTGCCCTTCGATACGATCTGGCACCCTTTCCTGCTTCACCAAACTCTCTTCCTATGGTATCCACGAACACCTCCACTCATCAGCTCGCAGACTTCCTCTCCTGTCACAGCCACACGCGTGGCCTTAATAGAGTTCTCTCATCCCCTCTTCCTGTCCAGGCTGGAGGTTCCCCTCAAGGCAGTGTTTTTCTGGGGCCCTGTCTTTTTCTGGTTTTCCTCATGATCCTCTCCGACTCTTTGGAAAACCCTCTTTATCTCTTTGCTGATGACTCGGCCCTCTGCGTACATCTGTCAGCCCTCAGCTCCGCAAGCAGCAACTTCTTCACTCTCTTAGATTTTCTGCATAATCACAAACTGGGTTCATAGTGGAACATGTCTTTCAACCAAACAAATCTCACACTCATGTGTCTCTCAGAAAGAGGACATCTGGAACGCCCCCCCCCATCCTACTTTCACAACAATCCTCTTGAGAAGTCTTTCATTTCAAGCTTCTGGGTCTCACTTCCTGCCATGATATTTCCCTGAAAAGCCACATTTCCAAGCTGGGACTCCAAAGCCCAGTCGCTGACTGGGAATCCTACAATAGTGCAAAGTCCTTCCCTCGGCCCAACCTAAGCTCCTGACCACATGCCAAGCTTTTGTCCACCGTCCGATGTAGTACTTGCTCTCTCCTCTGGGCTGGTGCTCCGCCACTTCACCTTTCTCGCTTCAACGCTGTGGAAACCAAGGACCATTCAGGATCATTGTTATCGCCAGGTGAAGCTTGAGTATATGGATCTCCTTATTCTCTCACCGCAGGCAGGTCAGTGGTCTTTTTTGTCTTCCTACTGTCCCTCTCCGGTTTACCACCTTGCTTCTGTCCTGCGATATGTCGCCCCCCATATTTCCGCAGGGTGCTTAAGGTACGCTTAGCAACCCTTGGTCAAACTACCAAATCAAGAATCACTTTTATCAAAATCAAACAAAAAATCAAAAACAATTCATTATTCCTTTTTTTTTCCACCTTTGGGATCAACTCCACGCTCTATTCAATCCCATCTTCCCTCCGGTCTTCAAAATCCTGTTTCCTACACGTCTTATCTTCCCCCATTCCAAAACACGATTTTTCTATCCCCGTTAATCCACCCAAATACATCCCCGTTAATCCACTCCTTCAAATTCCTGCTTCCTTCCTGAAGTCCTGTCGTGTAAGGACCTAAGTCCCTGTCTTGTCATCTTGTTTACTCGTTACCCCCACCTTCCCTCTCCCTTCTACAGATCTCCTAATATCTCTCTGTTTCCACACTGTTTTGTTCCTTCTTCTCCACCCTCCCTTATCTCCCTGCTCCCTTGTTGTACGTTCTGTGTTTTGCTCTCATATGAGCTCGACATTGTATAACAAAAATCTCTGGCATCCCAGTCCGTGTCCTCACCCGGGGGGGGTTGGCCTGTATAGTTTGTTTTGTATCCCAATGATAGACCAGATATGCATCCAGACCTGAACCAAAATAAATCGACTTGTTCTTATCACCAAACTACTCATCCACAACTTTGTGAGATATTATGATGGGCTGAGTCAACCCCACCTGGTGATAATTCTTCACCATTGAGAGATTGGGCATGTCATCTTTCCAAGGTCGGCAAAATGATAATGGAGGGCACTGCATCTGCGACACAGCCTCACCCAAAAATGATGCAACCAGCAGTCACAGGCTGCACACAAGTGATTTACATTAAAGTATATATTTGAATACTGCTCAAGTTAATGTATTAAATGAACTCTGGTTTTATTTTGATTTCAGATTTGGCAGTTTGTTTGATCTTTGTATCAATTTGTAATTGGAGGTTGGGAATCCTTAAGAGCGTTTATTAACTCCACACCGAAGGTGGAGGTGGTTATATATTTCCACCCTTTCTGTTTGGTTGTTACTTGCAAAATCGAAGATTTTTCAAGTATATTGGTCAATCGATTTGTTGTTATCTTGCCAAAACGAAGTTTTTGCAAGATATGTTAGTCAGCTTGTATGTTTTTTTTATTTTTATTTTTGTCTGTAATCACGTATAAAAAATTCTGCAGAGCACAGTTATCATTGGAAATTTTTGTAACTTCGCATATCAGAGGCCTATAGAGGTCCCTTTCAGCGCATAAAATTTTGAAGGTCAAGGTCAAAGGTAAGGTCACTTTGTCGCAAATCAGGGGAGTCGACGAAACCATTATTTTTTGGTAATTTTATCGGATCGTCTTCAAACTTCATGGGAATATAGTTCATGGTCTGGCGCTCAGCTGATTAATTTTGGTGGCGATTGGCCTGACCTTCATGGTTAGCGCCTAAGGTCAAACATATTTGACCCCAAGGTCAATTTTCAAGTTTTAGGAACCATATCGTGTAGTACCTCAAATTGAACACCTCGATGAGTGCTTTCTAGATATGTCAAGCTTGGACATTATGACGTCATTTGGTGACGTTATGAGGCAAACGCATATTTTTCATGGTTACTCTGTAGAACGATTCTCATCGGAATCTCTCGTAGGCAGATATTCCTCAAGGATCGCTCTGGTGGATAGCAGCTCTGTTCACCTCAGTGTGACCTTAAAGAAGTCACACGTGGTCACTTTTGGCAAGACCGGTTTATTTTTCTGTCTGTTTGTCTGTGACCTACAAGTCACAATTTTAAACGGATCTTTTGAAACTTCACCACGTGGTATAGTTTGTCATCAGGAAGAAGCCTGTTGTATTTGAGGTCAACAGGTCAACAACTTTGGTGAGATTTCTAAAATCCTCAATTTTCATCTGATTGACTTGAAATTTGAACAGGATTTATATTTCACTGAATTCAACCACCAATTATTTTGGGGTCCACGTGGCCAAAAGGTCAACATTGGCCGAATTTCTAAAATTGTCAATTTTCATCCGATTCACTTGAAATTTGAAGAGGAGTTTCATATTTTGGTCATTGAATTCAACCACAAATTATTTTTGAGATCAAATTTGTTTTATGGATTTGCAAGTACCGTGCTCTGCATGACATCTTCTCTTTGTTTGTGTGCAGGATATCTCAAAGTTGTGGACGGATCCGGATGAAATTTTGTGGACATGTTGGGTGTGTGACAAGGAAGTTGATTCAATTTTGGTGAAGATCCGAATGTGGATACGAGAATTATATAATTTTAAAGTTATTCTTCACCCTTGAAAGATAGGGCCAAAACGATATACAGCATGGATATTTCGAAAAAGTATTGGGCCGATATGTTCTCATGGATCAGGCATTGCGTGGCGGAGGTATGCGCTCCACCGAGTGCCCTTCTAGTTTCTTACTGCTCTTCAACGGAGCAAATTTTTCATTGTGAATCCTCTGATGTGTAAATACCTTCCCGCGGTTGACTCAAAACTATACATCTTTCTACATTTCACCACACAAGATTGTTAGCAATGTTCTGTGTCAATTTCAAGTTGTATGTGTTGAAGCCAAAATGTTCGATTCATGTGGTGAGGACAAAACCAAGATGAAACACTTTGTTGTTTGCATTTCAACCGGAAATAACTTTTGTTTTTACTTTGTACATTTGTCTTTGCATTATCGAAAAAAACAAAAAACACTTATTTTCTAACTTTTGCGTATTTGCATTAAAAACTAGAAAAAGGCATCCACGACCACGTTTGATTGTGGTGTTATAGAATGTCGGCTGAGGCCCTGTTTGTTTTTTTCTTCTGCCCTCACTTTTTTTTTAACCTTTATTCATTTTTAGCTCGCCTGTTCGAAGAACAGAGACTATAGCGATACCCCCGGCGTGAGCGTCAGCGTGAAAATGTTAGTTTTTGGTGCAAGTTATTTTTTCCTTTCTAATGTTTTTATCTACCACACTATTTTTTATACGCCTGATAATATATATATATATCGGGCGTATTATGTGATACCGTCGTCGTCGTCCCGTTCTGTCCCACTCTAACT
>CM068958.1:111182642-111193736 GCA_035128595.1 Eptatretus atami | reverse complement strand
TAACCTTTATTCATTTTTAGCTCGCCTGTCGAAGAACAGAGAGCTATAGCGATACCCCCGGCGTGAGCGTCAGCGTGAAAATGTTAGTTTTTGGTGCAAGTTATTTTTCCTTTCTAATGTTTTTATCTACCACACTATTTTTTATACGCCTGATATATATATATATATCGGCGTATTATGATACCGGTCGCCGTCCGTCCGTCCTCCTGTCCACACTCTAACTCTCCAAAGTTTTCAACTTTCACGTTTCATATTTTGGTACCAGGTACAGACTGTGAGACGGTGTGTCGTGACATACGTTCGTCATCTAAAGTGGTTGCCGTGGAAACCAGGATGCTGTTTTCCATGTAGTATCACAATTCTGTATATACCTTCTTGTCCGGGCATATATTGTGCTCACTTGCGCTCTTGTTACTGATTACAATATACAAATACATTTATTGCTTTAAAATTATTTGGATCAGACTTCACTGCAATGCTTTATAAAAAATATTAATTATTTGACTAGTCTTTTAAAAACGATAAATGTATAAACAGGCGAGCATTGGGTGGCTTTGACACCAACTCTGGTAAATTTTGTTTTCTCGTCAACTGCTTGAGCAATTGACGCGGAACTTTCAACATAGGAGTGCGGACGCATGGAGAATTGCTAAATAGTTACATGATAAAGTGATGGAAAATGTGGCCGGCGTTCCAAAAAATTATTTTCTGGAGGCATGGGTTGCAGGGTGTTTCATGTACTGCATTAGAATAAACGCCTGGACCCCACTTCGCTTAGCCGAAGCGTCAGCAAGCTGACCTAATAATTGGTTGGGGTGGTGTATAAGACTGCTTCAGCAGCACTAAAAATTCCAGATGTTTTTTTTGTTTTTAAATGACCTCCAAAAGAAATCATGACTTTATAAATTGAAGATATACTTCAACACTGTGTGGGACATCATGTTCTATGAACTTCCTCGTTTATTGACCCCAGACTTAAAGCTTTCTCACCACTCCGATTGACTGACTCTCAATTATATAAATGTTGAATGTGTTTTCAAAGAAGAAAGAGGAAGAGCCACTCCTTTCCGTCTTCAGACACAAGGGCTGCTGAGGCAGTTTTTCCTTGGCTCGGAGGACAGTCCTGGACAGGTTGCCACTCCGATGTAGCATACTCAAATTGCTCATTCATCCGAGGAAGCTGGTACTCATTTTGCCGACCTCCGAAGGACGACAGGTTGAGTCAACCCACCTGCTGTTAAATAACAAATGACAGGGGCTCAAACTTAGGACACTAATATCCTAAGCTAGCAAACTTAACCGTGAAGCTAATACCAAGTAAGTGGTTTGTAGGCGAGTTAGAAAGTTTGACCTTTGAATACTATATAACACGAATCCATGATAAACCAGAGTTGGTGTCAAAGACACCCAATGCTAACCTGTTATTACATTTATCGTTTTTAAAAGACTAGTCTAATAATATTTTTATAAAGCATTGCAGTAAGTCTGATCCAAATATTTTAAAGCAATATATGTATTTTGTATATTGTAATCAGTAAAAAATAGTGTGGTAGATAAAACATTAGAAAGGAAATAACTTGCACAAAAACTTTAACATTTCACGCTCACGCTGACGCTCACGCCGGGGGTATCGCTATAGCTCTCTGTTCTTCGAACAGGCGAGCTAAAAAAACAAATAAAAAAAATTAACGCCACAGCCAGGCTGAACAGTTTACATTTTCCATCCCACTGATAGGCCGGATCTGCATCCGGACCTTAACCAGAATTCATCGGTTTGTTCTGGTCAACTGTGCAACTCATCCACCAAGTTTTGTCACAATCTGTCACAACCTTTGAAATACATGCTATATATCGTTTCTGGCTCTCTCAATGGAAAGAATGACTTAAATTTGAGTCTCCTGATCCAGATTTCATCAAAATCAAATCAATTGGTCCTTGTCACTCACCGAACCTGTCACCAAGCTTCATCCAAAACCATTCGTAGCTTTTTGAGATATCTTGCTCAGACAGACAAAACAAACAAACAAGCAGTCATAGACTGTACTTACGAAATCGTCAACTTGACCTCTGACCTTGTCTAATAAAAGCTGTCTCCAGAGAAGGTAGCGACGCAAACCAGAAGTTTCTACGATGATTCTGTACCAAACCATCAAAAATCGAATGTTTTGGATGTTTGACCTCACTGTGACCTTGACCTTTGACCGATTTTGACCAAAATCTAATCAGCACAAGCCATCACCCTCCTGAATCACGTGGGTGTAATTTGACATTGGTAGCTTCTTCCGTTCGAGTTATCTGTACCAAACCATCAAAAATCGAATATTTGACCTCACTGTGACCTTGACCTTTGACCGATTTTGACCAAAATCGAATCAGCACTAGCCATCACCCTCCTGAATCACGTTGGTGTAATTTGACATTGGTAGCTTCTTCCGTTCTCGAGTTATCGTGCCTACAAACAAACAAACACACAAACAAACAGAAACGGAAGTCATCAATATACTTACGAAATCTTTAGATTTCGTAAGTAACAAACGTGTGAAAACACAACTCACCCATATGCATCTTTGTTATGCAGATTTTTACGTAGGTAACAAAGAAAAACAGGGGTGACTACATAACATAACCTTCGTCCACCGTCAGTGGTGGAAGTATAAACCGGAGCCATTGATAAACAGCTTGCAGAACTACTGATTTGTATCCTTTTGAATGACATGACAGCGTTGAAACGCAGTTATGATTACTTGGCTATGCGAGCAGTCAATAACACCTCTGCACTGTGGCAATCCCCACCGATGCCCACACTTTACATTCCTACGGCAACACAATTGAAATCGCAATGTGTTAGTTATTGGCACAAGCATTCTGCAAGTTGCTTTGCACAATTATTTGACATAGATGCATCATCACCAAGGTCACACCAAATATGAATCCCACAATTGTACCCTCACTTTTTATATAGTGAACCAGAAAGTTTTTTAACAATTTCACATAAAACGATTCAGTATCTTGCTTGGTAAAAATGAAAAACGGTACTAACTTTCAGAATGCACAATTAAAGGTTCCCCTTGACAGACTAAATATATCAATCCCCTGGGTATCTGTGTTCAGTCAATCTGATGCAGATCCAAGACTGTTGTCTGACTTGGACAACAGAAAGTAATGCATTTAATTTGTGAGTGCACAATTATAGCTTTGAATGAGATGCTTTTCAATACTTTTGTTTGAAAAGTCAAATGCCAGACTGGTTCCCCTTCATACATTTACTTTCCATTAATTTCTTCTGTTCTACCACAGCATTGCGTTATGTAAATGCGAAGGAGGAAGATCAAAATCTCCAAAGTCGTAAGTGCATGCAATTTGGTCATTTTGCTTTGCGGGCAGATTGCGAGTATGTGACATCACATAAAATGCATGTCGACCTTTCTCAATGGTGGTGGATGGCATCACAGTAAATCAGTGATTCCGCTATACTCTGAACACTCGGTCCCAATACCCGTTAAGGTATGGTGTAAAGTGGTCTCCGCAGAAATCTGTTTGGACAGGGGGGGGGGAATTGGTGGTGGTTCAAACTGGTCAACACATGTGTACAATGAGAGGGCAGAAACAAACCTTAGCCTTGACAGCAAGCGAAATAATCATCCGTTTATAGATGGAAACATCATACGTTAAATGTTTAATACTATAGTTTCAGAAAACGGTCAAAGATAAACTGCAGTGATGCAAATTCAAATATATATATATGTAATTGTCAGACAATCTGCAACTTCAATTCTTAAAGAAAAATCACTCAATCAGGAATGGGTTATCAGGGAGAAATCTGACCGAAAGAGCGATGAACCTGAAGGTTCCTGGAGAGTTAATTTGGTCCAAATAGCATTTGTAATGAACTGAAGGATACTTGATTCGACCCAATCGATGGTAAATGACTACAAGTCGATCTCTTCAGCAGGAAGAATAATTTTCCCAAACACCAATTTATCTGTCAATTCAGATGTAATGTTTCTGAAGAAACCGATTAGCAAAATGGATCCAAGTTGCATCCTCTGGCAGCAGTTTATCGATTTTCATAAACCGTACTCAATGTGTAATTTTGGCATTTTGTCATCATCAGAACTTCAAAGTATCTCATGACACAAACTGATCACGTACCTCTTTGCTTGAATGACAAACATAATACTGCACTGCGATGAGGATTATACACATATTCATCCAAGCCAATAGGGCTATCAAGCCCCCTTAGTCCTGGCTGTTCTCAAGTTGTTGTTGCCCTTCACTTCCAGTTTGGATGTTCACAGCAGCTCTCATACATACCTCCACCACCGAAGGTGAAAGAGGTTTTTTTCACCCCTTTCTGTCTGTCTGTGTACAGGATATCTCAAAACGTTGTGGACTGATTCAGATGAAACTTGGTGGACATGTTGGGTGTGTGACAAGGAAGAAATTCAATTTTGGTGAAGATCTGGATCCAAATACTAGAATTTTAAAAGCGATTCTTCACCATTGAAAGATAGGGTTCGAAACAAATGTAGCATGATATTCAAAAATGTATTTGCCAGATATGTTATCGTGGATGAGGCATGACGGGCCGGAGGTATGCGCTCTACCGAGTACCCTTCTAGTTCAGTGTTCGGATCAAGGTACACACCTGACTGTTCGGCCAAAATTAGGGTTGGGCACACATCGACTTTTTCTCTGTTGTCCCGTTGA
Organism: Eptatretus atami; assembly: GCA_035128595.1. Lineage (NCBI taxonomy): Eukaryota > Metazoa > Chordata > Myxini > Myxiniformes > Myxinidae > Eptatretus > Eptatretus atami. The sequence continues at coordinate 111,189,026 of CM068958.1, read as the reverse complement.
AAGGAGTGTCTTAGAAAGACATCATCCTAGGTCAAAAATTTCAACGGATTCGTGATCAGCGTGAAAATGGCCAAAAAAAACACTCCTTTAACGGACAACAGAGAAAAAGTCGATGTGTGCCCAACCCTCTTGGATTACATGCCCTAGTAAGCCATAATTATCAAATTTTACCTGAAAAGTGGGTAAATTTGGTGGCCATTTTGAATTTTGCATTTTACCAACCTAAGACATCATCCTAGGTCAAAAATTTCAACAGATTCGTGATCAGCGTGAAATTTGGCCATAAAAAACACTCCTTTCAAAAAAAGTATGGTTGTATGCCCAACCCTACCAAAAACAGAAGTCAATCCTACTGTCAAAAAGATTTTTCAAAAACTTTAACGTGGTGTGATTAAAGCAAACTGTGGCAAAGAAACTGTCTTCTTTCTTTCCTCTTCAAATTTAGATTCCGATTCCTGAACATTATGGCAGTGAAGCCTCGTCTTGCCACACAACTTTCTTCGTTAACAATGAAATCCCCCTCCCTGAAAAAGCTTCAAAAGCATAAAGTATTTTCTCTCCTTGGCAGGAAAAACCCGAGAAATATAGGTAACTTGGACACAGGAGGAGGCCTTTTGGCACAGTATGCCTGTGCTTCATTCACACCCCATCAATTCCTCTTTTGATTTATAATTTATCCCTTAATGAACAGAACCCAAAACAGATTCCTTTTTTCTATATAGACGGCAGTTAATGAGGCTCTGTCTCTGCATCGAGGAATGGAACAGCCAAAGAGATCATCGATACGTTCTGAGGAATGTTCCTTCCTTACCTTACTGCCATCTCCCAAACTCCTTTATACACTTGTACTTTGTTCCCACACTCACCAGTCATCCTTTATGCTTTTTTCCCCCATTGATGTAAAATTTTAAGTGGCCAGGACGATGACTGCAATTATCTGCGCAGCAAAATCACATGCTGCAACCTGAAATCGAACAAACTGTTTCCCAGCAGAATGTTATTATACAGTAATTTTTTGTTCTAAATTTTGCACAGTACATTCCTCAATTCAAAAATCATTATCCAGAAAAGAGCGCATTATAAAATAAATCTAAAAACATCCCCTGTACAGCATATCATAGCGACTGTGCGTGTCAAAGCAACAAACGGTAAAAATTTACAGGCATAAAAAATAAATGGTCACACAACCAAGTGGATGCAGTTTCTACATCAGTGATCAAAACCCAAATGGAAATGTAAAAATAGTGATCATCACAGATTTGCGGTTCATTGTTCCCCCTGGGTGAAGTTTATACACAGGTTAAAACGGCCTCTCCCGTATTTACAATCAATGTGCAAATATCACGCTGCAATAAAAAAAAAAAAGTGAGGGCAGAAGAAAAAAACAAAACAGGGCCTCAGCCGACATTCTATAACACCACAATCAAACGTGGTCGTGGATGCCTTTTTCTAGTTTTTAATGCAAATACAGCAAAAGTTAGAAAATAAGGTGTTTTTTGTTTTTTTCGATAATGCAAAGACAAATGTACAAAGTAAAAACAAAAGTTATTTCCGGTTGAAATGCAAACAACAAAGGTGTTCATCTTGGTTTTGTCCTCACCACATGAATCGAACATTTTGGCTTCAACACATACAACTTGAAAATTGACACAGAACATTGCTAACAATCTTGTGTGGTGAAATGTAGAAAGATGTATAGTTTTGAGTCAACCGCGGGAAGGTATTTACACATCAGAGGATTCACAATGAAAAATTTGCTCCGTTGAAGAGCAGTAAGAAACTAGAAGGGCACTCGGTGGAGCGCATACCTCCGCCACGCAATGCCTGATCCATGAGAACATATCGGGCCCAATACTTTTTCGAAATATCCATGCTGTATATCGTTTTGGCCCTATCTTTCAAGGGTGAAGAATAACTTTAAAATTATATAATTCTCGTATCCACATTCGGATCTTCACCAAAATTGAATCGATTCTTCCTTGTCACACACCCAACATGTCCACAAAATTTCATCCGGATCCGTCCACAACTTTGAGATATCCTGCACACAAACAAAGAAGAAGATGTCATGCAGAGCACGGTACTTGCAAAATCCATAAAACAAATTTGATCTCAAAAATAATTTGTGGTTGAATTCAATGACCAAATATGAAACTCCTCTTCAAATTTCAAGTGAATCGGATGAAAATTGACAATTTTAGAAATTCGGCCAATGTTGACCTTTTGGCCACGTGGACCCCAAAATAATTGGTGGTTGAATTCAGTGAAATATAAATCCTGTTCAAATTTCAAGTCAATCAGATGAAAATTGAGGATTTTAGAAATCTCACCAAAGTTGTTGACCTGTTGACCTCAAATACAACAGGCTTCTTCCTGATGACAAACTATACCACGTGGTGAAGTTTCATAAAGATCCGTTTAAAATTGTGACTTGTAGCGTGACAGACAAACAGACAGAAAAATAAACCAATGTCACCCGCAGGGTGACCCGTATCTTGCCAAAAGGTGACCACGTGTGACTTCTTTAAGGTCACACTGAGGTGAACAGAGCTGCTATCCACCAGGAGCGACCCTTGAGGAATATCTGCCTACGAGAGATTCCGATGAGAATCGTTCTACAGAGTAACCATGAAAAATATGCGTTTGCCTCATAACGTCACCAAATGACGTCATAATGTCTCAAGCTTGAATATCTAGAAAGCACTCATCGAGGTGTTCAATTTGAGTACTACACGATATGGTTCCTAAAACTTGAAAATTTGACCTTGGGGTCAAATATGTTTGACCTTAGGCGCTAACCATGAAGGTCAGGCCAATCGCCACCAAAATTAATCAGCTGAAGCCAGACCATGAACTATATTCCCATGAAGTTTGAAGACGATCCGATAAAATTACTCAAAAAATAATGGTTTCGTCGACTCCCCTGATTTGCGACAAAGTGACCTTGACCTTTGACCTTGACCTTCAAAATTTTGCGCTGAAAGGGACCTCTATAGGCCTCTGATATGCGAAGTTACAAAAATCCATGATAACTGTGCTCTGCAGAATTTTTTATACGTGATTACAGACAAAATAAAAAATAAAAAAAAACATACAAGCTGACTAACATATCTTGCAAAAACTTCGTTTGGCAAGATAAAACAAATCGATTGACCAATATACTTGAAAAATCTAGATTTTGCAAGTAACAACCAAACAGAAAGGGGTGAAATATATAACCACCTCCACCTTCGGTGGTGGAGTTAATAAACGCTCTTAAGGATTCCCAACCTCCAATTACAAATTGATACAAAGATCAAACAAACTGCCAAATCTGAAATCAAAATAAAACCAGAGTTCATTTAATACATTAACTTGAGCAGTATTCAAATATATACTTTAATGTAAATCACTTGTGTGCAGCCTGTGACTGCTGGTTGCATCATTTTTTGGGGTGAGGCTGTGTCGCAGATGCAGTGCCCTCCATTATCATTTTGCCGACCTTGGAAAGATGACATGCCCAATCTCTCAATGGTGAAGAATTATCACCAGGTGGGGTTGACTCAGCCCATCATAATATCTCACAAAGTTGTGGATGAGTTAGTTTGGTGATAAGAACAAGTCGATTTGATTTTGGTTCAGGTCTGGATGCATATCTGGTCTATCATTGGGATACAAAACAAACTATACAGCCTTGTGGAGGTATGCTCTCTACCAAGTGGCATTCTAGTTTTGGCAAGTTTTATGACTGCTTTCCCACAAGTGCACACATGCTTTGGTTTTTAAGATGTTCTGATATGTGGGAGTGAACGTTGAGTGCACTCCTACTACTACAACTCTTACTACTACTACTACAAAATGCCGTAAAGGCCATGATATTTGATACCAGCAAATACCACCAGTTGCTTCACTGATGGGAATACTAAGGGGGGGTGTGGAAGAGAGGGGTGAGGAGGTGGAGGAGGGAGGAGGTAGAGGGGGAAGGGAAGGCTGAGAGGAAGGAAAGGCAGACATGCCGTGGAGCGTTAATTACGATTCATACCGTTTCATCAAAATTATTCTGCATAGAATTACAGTGAAGATGGAAACAAAATAATGTCTGAAATCCATTTTCTACCGGTCATACTATAAATACCACCCACAGACAAATACCGCCCAGACACGTCCGGAGACAAACACCCGTCTGGACATAAACACCGTTCAGAGACAAACTCCATCCAGACATATTGAGAGAGAAAGATGTGTGTGAAGGTGTTGTTCTGTATTAAGCGGGGGCAGGGCGAGGATAAGAGGGAGACAGAGTTAACGGAGAGAATGTTATTCTTTATGAACGCGCGTACAGACGCACGCGCTTCGCTGATATCGGCAATTGTTCAGGGATCAGCAGATTGGAGTCAGTGTGATTACCGACTGTAGTACATACCGTATACAGCCCAAAAACCTCGAGTAGCATTCACCCTTGTTTTGGGGGAATTTCAACAAACAGATTAGGAAAACAACATTGCATTATCAACATTTCAGGGAGATGTGCAGAAACAATAATCTTTATAAACAGCTGCCAATCGTCAAGTGACGGGTGGGAAAAAATTTGGCTCTGTCATTTATAAAACACGTAAATAAGGCAAACGGCTCAGAAATTGGGTGTTATCAAATATATTTGCTTTGAAACTCAGAGAAAGCATATAACCTTGGTAAATCATCCACCTCTATATTGAAGCAACTGCCAACTGTACATCCAATAAGGATTTGTCTGTATTTGGATCCATGCATTGTTCCCTCTATCCTTACAAGTCTCCCAGTCCCTGCCGCTGAAAAGGATCCCCATAACATGATGCTGCCACCACCATACTTCACGGTAGAGATGGTGTTAGATGGAAGATGAGCTGTGCTCGGTTTTTGCCAGACGTAGCGCTTTGCATTCAGACGAAAGAGTTCAATTTTCATCTCATCAGATCACAGAATCATTTGCCTCATGCTCTCAGAGTCTTTCACGTGTCTTTTTGCAAACTCCAGACGTGCTGTCATGTGCCTTGTTGTCAGGAGTGGCTTCCATCTGGCCACTCTCTCATAGAGCCCAGATTTGTGAAGTGCTGCAGAGATTGTTGTCCTTCCAGCAGTTTCTCCCACCTCAGCCAAGGAACTCTGTAGTTCTGTGAGAGTGGTCATTGGGTTCTTGGTCCCCTCCCTGACCAAGGTCCTCGCCTAGTTGGTCAGATGGTCAGCTCTAGGAAGAGTTTGGGTCATTCCATATTCTTTCCATTTCCTAAATATGGAGCTCATTGTGCTCTTGGGAACTTTCAACACAAGAAATTGCTTTATACCCTTCCGCAGATGTATGCCTCCTCACAATTCTATCTTGGAGTTCTACGGACAGTTCCTTGGACTTCATGGAAGTGTCTGCTCTGACATGCACTGTCAACTGTGGGACCTTATCTATATATATATATATATATATATATATATATATATATATATATATATATATATAGGTGTGTTTCTTTCTTAATCATGTCCAATCAATTGAATTGGCCACAGGTGGGCTCTAATCAAGTTGTGGAGACATCTCAAGGATGATCAAAGGAAATTGGATGCACCTGAGCTCAATTTGGAGCATCATAGCAAAGGGGTTGAATACTTATTGATGCAAGGCATTTCAGCTTTTCATTTTTAATGAACTTGTAAAAATTTCGAAAAACATGTTTTCCCTTTGTCATTATGGGGTACTTTGTGTAGATCGGTGACAAAAAAATTAAATTTAACTCATTTTAAATTTGGACTGTAACACAACAAAATGTGACAAAAAGTCAAAGGGTGTGAATACTTTCTGAAGGCACTGTAGATATATTGTGACCATTGTGGGCCGAAAGAGGATGTCGTGCACCTCCTCGGGTGAGTAAAAGCACATACATGTAAGGGCAGAGTCAATTATATCCCAGTACTAGCAGGGCAACACCGGGCCCTTCCTCTCACCTCACCGCTACCCCTCCCTCCGTTAGTTACCAAGTGTAATTGCTTGTATTCAGTTTCAAGTTTATTGTGGACCACTCACCAAATTGCTTCGGCAGTCAAGCAAGTACTCCATTCAAAACCATTGATAAAGAGCGACTGGCTTGGCAAGCGTTAACTGGCTACTTGGGAATTGAGCACACCTCTAGACATCTCAACAGCACACAGTACATACAAAACGCTGACAAAAGGCCTTTTTCTAATGAAAGACTTCAAATATTAATGACTATTTTCATTGTTATGAAAACGTACCTTGTTCAGATTTTAAAATGTACATAAACTCAGAGGTGATATTGAGTGTACAAATATGTATCTCAGGAATTTCCCTGGCAGCTTCCCGATCAATTAACTGCACACAGGTATTTCACGACAAAGCCAATATTAATGTTGATTTACTTC
>CM068958.1:111154710-111173978 GCA_035128595.1 Eptatretus atami | reverse complement strand
GAAAAGATATTAAGTGAATTTGTAGACGTTAGATCAAAGGTATATGCTTATAAATACTTAACAAGAGGGTTAAATGAATTCAAATGTGAAAAGAAACTTAAAGGTCTAAAGAAGAGTGTATTAAAAGAGACATGAACTTTCAACATTAACTTGAATGTATATGGAAGAGAAAGGATGTTTATAGAGAGATAATTTATTAGAAATTATAAACACGAAATATCTCAGAGACTGGTAGTAAGAAAGCTGTAACAGCATTTGATGATAAAAGATATATGAGTGAAGTGATGGAATAAATACATTACCTTATGGGTTTAAAGTATAAGTATTATTACATAAGTCACTTCCTTCGGAACTGACTAAAAATGGGGTTGGGGGTTTTAATGGGCTACCGCTGCATTATTTTAAATTGATGAATAAATCAAGTTATCCCTGAAGATAAAACACAAATATTTTTAGGACCTCTTTGATTGAAGAAATGATCATATGAAAAGCAGGCGAAGCCCAGCCCCGCAGGGATAGTAGTATCAAAAGGGAGGTGTTTGACAAAATAATGTGTTCCAGTTTGAAAAGGAGAAATATGAGGGAGCGTAAGCAAACGAATATTGTGACTTTGAGAAGTGGAACACATTACTGCGTCAAAGCCTCCCTTTTGACACTACTCAAGTTTTATCAGAATTGTGTATGTGTCATTTCTGAGAAGAAAGCAAATACCTATTTGGCGGGGCAACCCGTAGACCACCTTTGAGCCCCATTTTTTTTTTTTATGCCATGAACAATGGCATGGTACATACAATGTGATCATCATTGTGGTAAAGTTTCATCAAAACCGTATGTGCAGTTTCAGAGAAAAAGTTGAAAGTATTTGTGGACGGACGACGCTCCATCCCATAAGCTCCCCGGAACTATGTTCCAGGTCAGCTAAAAATCAATTGCTCATACAATCGGTTCCATACAATCAAAATGGACTCCTTTATTTTCTTAAATGGTACACTTTCCTAGATTAAACCCACGTTGCCATATCTTATTATACAAAGTGTAAAATTATAAATGTTGGTATACATATCATTACAAACGTGATTTTTGCCAAGTCGTTTATTCTCCTTTTGTAAAATTATCATGAAAATACAATGGAGGTTGAATCATAATTACTGTATTCTAAATTCTGAGCTCATTTGGAAATTCATTAAAGGCTTTCCTGGAAAAGACTAAATGCCCTCAACAACACTCCCTGACCTACAGCGAAGTGGTTCTCAACTTTCAGTGAACTTTTAATTCTCCATCAAACAACAATGTCGTGCAAAGTCAGTATTTATTGGGTTTCTCTTTTAAAACAATATTTGGGGAGAGGTGGGGGGGGGGGGGGGGGGGGGGGGTGTGGTGTGTAGATATGGTGAGACTAATCGGGGATGCGGCTTCGCAGGTAGTCCAGCACTGCGGCCGTGCCCTTGGCTACGATTGCAGGTCGTGGTGTGCGGAATGGATTTCCCCCAATAAGCAGAGACCTGAGGATGAGGAAACAAGGTTAGAATGCCACCATTTAAGATTATCCTTGCAAATACACACCATGTCACAACTTCCATATGAGGAAAGAGAGGGAATGGGTGTTTATCTTATCCACATTCATCACAAAGTCTCAGTTTTCACTAGAGTACACATTTGCTATTATAAAGCAACGAGTTTAGTTCAACATCAGGAAATTAAATATTTCATAAAACATGGTTAAACTAGAAGGGCACTCAGTAGAGCGCATACCTCCACCACGTAATGCCTGATCCACGAGAACATATCAGGCCCAATACATTTTTGAGATATCGTGCTTTATATCAGTTTTGGCCCAATCGCTCAATGGTGAAGAATCACTTTAAAAATTAAATAATTCTTGTATCCAGATTCCGATCCGGATCTTTACCAAAATTGAATCAATTAGTCCGTGTCACACACTCAACCTGTCCACCAAGTTTCGTCCAAATCTGTCCACAACTTTTTGAGATATTGTGCTATATATTGGTTTAGCCCCATCTCTCAATGGTGAAGAATCACTTAAAAAAACTAATTATCGGATCCAGATGCGGATTTGGATCTTCACCAAAATCTAATCAGTTTGTCCTTGTCACACATCCAACCTCTCCACCAAATTTCATCCGAATCCATCCATAACTTTTTGAGATATCCTGCACACAAACAGACAGACAGACAGAGACGTGAAAATATAAACCTCCTTCCACCTTCGGTGGCAGATATAGAAAGAAAAGACAGGCTCATGCTGCTATCTGTTGCAATTATGGTCTGTCCTTAAAATAAGTAATGCCCTGTGAAAACAAAGAATGGGAAGAGTGATGGACGGACAGCACACCTGAGAACCGGGCAGTGGGCCAGTGCCGGGGGCACGTGCTGGATATCATTGTTCTGCAAGTCTAGTGTAGCCAAGTGTGGTAGGCGCTGCAAGGCAACCGCATCAATCTCTGAAATATGGTTGTCACTCGCAAGCACGGTCTCGAGCGCGAAGAGGCGGCAAAGCACAGGTGGCCACACGGTGAACCTGAGATGGAGGTTTAGCATGAGGGAAATGGTGGTTGGGAAATGAAAGGTGAAGCTGAGAGAAACCATCACTTCATATTCAAAAATAGAAAGATCCTATATCTGTAATCACAATGCTGTAAGGTCATTGGAAGTGCTCCTTCAGGTCCCGGATGTGAAATTGGTGCTGCTCTCCCATCCGTTAGATAAAGAGTGGGTGAGTTATCGCCGGTATCCTTAACAAATTACAAATACCTAACCTAATCAGCTTCAGTCGAACGTCAGGCTGGTTCATGAAAGAATCGGGCCAAAAACATTCCTCAGCTGACCACACAAGAAGGTGGGAATAATTTGGGCCATTAAAGTGGTAATCGTGGTGGTTCTCTGTTCTGTTCTTGCATTTGGCAGCTTGGCTGTCAGTTAGCTATCATTTCTTAGAGCATGGCTATGCTGCTAATGCTGGTACTCATTTTGCTGACCTAGGAAGGATGACAGGCTGAGTCGACCCCACCTAGTGTTAATTCAGCAGCCAACGGGGCTTGAACTCAGGACCCGAGGATCCCAAGCCAGCCACCCGAACCACTAAGCCAACACCAGGCTTCGTGGTGGTGGTGGTAGTAGTAGTACATTTGTCATTGGTAACAGTGAATGAGATGTACAAATATTAATTAACTTCTGATTATACATTGTGTTTCCTGCATCTCTGCCGACAATTTAAGTGACAACAAAACAAATCGGCATAAAAAGAGAAATTAAAGTTCAGATTCACTATTAAAAGACAAAGTTAAATTTGCATGTAAATGTAGCGATGGTGCTGTTACTGTCTCCCTTGAAATGCACACATTTCTACAATCTGCTCTGAGATGCAACAAGCAAAGCATTAAAGAGCATTCAAAAATGAAAGATCCCTCATAACAGCTGCTTCACAATACTTGGATGAAACGACTGCTACGACTAATGGCCTCACCTATTCCCACATTGTGGAGTCTACTATAAAAGGCACAACAATAAGGAACTTAAACGTAAGCCAAAAAAAAATCACTGCTGCCCCGAACACCCCCCTATCCCTGGCCAGACACCATACTGTGTCATCCTCACCCTCATTCAACCGCCCGCTCTCCCCCACCCCTTTCTCGGCCAATGACTTACCTGTGTTGGTCTTTTTTTGAAAGGTAGTAATCTTATTCTCAATGGGTGTGAGGCCCTGCTTCTGTATGCCTAGTTTACTCGTCATGTTTTTTTTTCATCTTCCCTTTTATTGTGGGGAGGAAGGGGGATGGTGGGGGATGAAATGTGTTTTTGTCCAAAATCTCATCAATTCGTGCTTTAATTGCCACCGAGGCGATTCATCTGTGCGAATACTCGGTGATTACTCACAGCGAGCACATTGTCAGCATCGCTAATGAACTCTCGCTGGTGAATCAAATGTACACGGTGCAGATCCCAGGCGAGCTTCAAATGCATAAAGATCATTAATTTGTGGTGTTTTGAATTAAACCTTGAAATGCATAAAATTTGCCGATTTTTAAAAATTTATTTAATGGTTAAAAACGAGACGAAAGCAAACCGACGGACTCGCCCGGACTTGAAGGGTGCCGATTGTGCGTCAAACCATTTTTGTTCGCGATGGGATCTCATCGACATGTTTAAGATAATGAAGGGTACAGTATCAAATAAGTGCGGAAGAGTTGTTCAGCAAAATAGACAGTGATAGGACCAGAGGCCATAACCTGAGATAAAAGGGGAAAGTTGGGACAGCATGAAGGAAATTTTGCACAGGAGGCAATTCGGCCCATCATGCCTGCGCCACACCAATACCATATTTAATAAATCCGTCAATACCCCTTCCCTTTGTGTGCAGCCTTTTGGCTGCTGCACTGGCACTCATTTCACCGACCTCGGAAGGATGACAGACTGAGTCAACCCCCTGGTGTTAATTCAGCGGGAAACGGGGCTTGAACTCAGGACCCTAAGATCCCAAGCCGTCACACTAACCACTAAGCCAACACCAGGTTCTATTCCCAAGGATTATATTCCCTTCCCAAGGAAGGGAAGGGAAAGTAATTCATGCATGGAATGGTCTCCCTGGAAAGGTAGTGGTGGTAGAAACCATAGTTAGGTGTAAACTGGAATTGGAATGGGTACCTCTAAGCACTGGGGATAGAAGGGGACATGGATCTTTGCAGAAATGCTCAGGCATGATGGGCCGGCCTAATGGCCTCCGCCTGCTTTGAAGTTCCTTATACTGTATATTGTTACAGATCTGGTCAATGGGGTTGAACTTTCCAGTCACATCCATCTTCATTTACTTTTCCATTCTGAGCAGCCAATCAGCGTGGCCCACAACGGTGATGGAAAAGTGGGCTAAAGGTCACGACAGGTGGCAAACGAGGCCACCCATCATCGCCAGTCCAACATGTTGAATTTTCCTGGGGTGATAGCCAATGGGCGTGTGCCATAAATCATCAACTGTCAGGCTGCATGGGGCAATGGGCCACAGATGGTTGAATCAGCCCCACAGACGGAGTTACCTGTGATCGGCGGCCTCAGCACCGGGTGTTCGGGAGAAACTCGAGTGCTTCCCCTCACGGTGAACCTCGAACTCCGGGGCCATAACAACACTTACCCCGCGAAGTCTTGAGAAGGAGTTGGTGCGAGTCAACTCTTGTGGCGGTAAATTTATAATTGCATCTGTCTACACTTCTGAGATAAATGTGTACAAATTATACTTTGTAAAGTCTGCTAACGAATACATTCATGAGCCTTTACAAAGCTGCTTTTATTCTCATTTGAGTGCTTTCATAACTACAATGCCTAATAAAGACACCAGAATAGATGAATAAAGCATAACTCGGGAGATCGTTAAAACGCCAAATTGTACATCGTCTACGTCTTCGCTTTTTCACCAGCCGAGCACAATTAAGGCTGAAGCCATTACAATGACACCAATTTTGAACGGTTTTCGATGTACACTCAATATGTGCTACATCAAATGGTCATGCAACACGTAGTAAAGTTTCAATTTGCTCCGTTGACCAGTTTTATTTTTTAAATGTACGCCCTTAACAAAATGCAGACACGGACGTACGTACACAACCGATTGCTCAACCCCCCGCCTTTCACTTCACGAGCACGGGCCAATTACAAATTCCTGCAATGACGAGACTGCTGGGAAGTCAACGGCAAACCACCCAGGATAATGCTTGCACAGCAACTGTGCAATTGATGCATCATCAGTGTACCATACTCTATGAAAAGTATGGTACATTCATGACGAGTTGTATTGACATAAAAGCAGCGAAGAACTCATCTAATCCTTATGGATGACTTAATTCCCCCAGAATTGTATTTTATTATTGCTTGTAACACCCCCACCAATCGAGAGCAGCGTTATATGATACGCATATCTTGGGTGATAGGTTATTTCAAATAAAACGAGTTCCTTTGTTAGTTTTGCGAACATTCTCATTTGTTTAATGCTTGTTGTTCAAGGTAATATGCATATCCTTCCATAAAATCGTTCACTTTCTCATGAGATTGGAGACAAACAATGCAAATCAGTCCCCTGAGCTACATGGCCATAGCATTCTCACATAAAACGTTTCTCGTCACCAAGGTTGTGGAACGGATCGGTAGTGAAAAACCTCACTACTCTAACTCACTTCCATGAGTTGGATTCCCCGAGCCATTCAGAGTGAAGTGGAGCATTTATATACACTCCAGTGCAAATGGTAAAGACTCTTGCTCGCCACATGACCTTTACATGAAACGGGTAGGTCTTAAGGAAAGGCAGAGAGGACTCTAAAGCGAGTGGTCACGTGGGATTTTTTTTTTTGTGTGCCTATTCCTCATCTTGTAAACATGCAAGCCTTGTTCAAATTGGCAAAATAACGACAAACGCAAAAGATTTTCCTTGTGGCGTGGCAGGTCTCCGTTTTAGTTATACAAGCTTTGTGGCTCAGGTTTGAAGCCACGAAACCACCGATCTACGAGTATGCGTATTAAAGCAGAGAGGTCGTGACCAAGATCGTACCTGTTGAAAGAGATGGTGATGCGTTGCAAACAAACCAAAGCCTCCATCTCGCTCGGCAAGGAACTCAATCGGTTGTTGCTGAACACATGAGCACAGTTATGCAGCTACACGTAAGCAAGGTAACCAGGTAAACATTTTTCTTTGGTTAGAAAACAATAAAATTGTTGGATATTATTGATACAACATATAAATGATGGATAACATTTATGACAACAAATATCTAGACAGTACTATAAAAGGAGCCATGTGTGTGAGTTCCAGGACCTCTTTACCCCGAAGACTCCTTAATACCCAAAGAACATTTGGAGTCTTAAGACCCCCCCCCTCCAAGACCCTTAATATCCTCAAGACTCCACTACCCTGAATAACCCCAATGCCGTTCAAGACCCTTTAGACATTGAAAACCCCCAAGACCCTTTACACTTCTGAGACTACTTCGACTCTTTATAACCCCCAAGACCCTTTAGACCCTAAGACCCTGTATATCCTATAAACCCCATTAGAACCCTTAAACCCCTAATACCTTCTGCCTGAGGGCTTTCTGCAGTAACACTTGAGGGTCAACACCCGTATTTAAAAGGACCCCTCATTGGTAAATTAAATAATTTTATCTCTTTAAAAATTTATTTATTTTTGGTTCTGCTCATCTTGCTTGGTAACATAGCAAAAAGCCCCACATGGTAAAGAGAAATGTTTTCACCCCATTATAATTAATTGGGATATTTTTGTGATTTTATTATTGCCAAAGCTCAGGAATTTCTCAACATATCAGATTAAAACTTAAATAGCTTATTTGTATAAAATCTGGTCAAAATTAGTCAAAGATCAAGGTCAATGCCATCCAAAACATGTAAAACACATATTAGGCCTTAGTTATTTTACCAAACTGGTTTACGGATCCGCCGACTGTATATTTGCCGAAATGAAATATAAATATAAAACACTTTTTAGCCTTTCTATTTATACATTTTCGCCGAAGGTGCAAAAGTTTCAAAACCCGAAATGAGCACTCGGCATTTATTTTCAAAATATAATTTTGTGCGCGCACCAAATGCCGATCACCTTAAACCGAGCTGCGCAGTAGAACTGCGCAGTCGTCTTCGTCATGGTGTTGAGCAGTGGCCAGCGTGGTTCAGATTGACTGTGGTTTCTGGGGCGAAAGTGATGTTAAGAAGTATGTCAGCGGTATAAATTCGATAGTACTGTATTGGTGATTTAATCACGCAACATCTTGACGACGAATATTCTGGCCGAACGATTGCATCAATTCAGTGCAGCAGCAGGATGATTCGCACGCTACTCTTGATCATGCCGATTTTGTTTCCATCGAAAGTTGTACACCGCTGTTCGTATTGAAAGATTTCGGTGCCAAGTACGTCAAAGTTTCCCTGCGAGATGCTGATATTCAGCCTTCAATGGACCAGAAATCAGCCTTTGATGTGCTCATGGGGATGGGGAGTCGGTACGATCAGATGCCCACTGAAAACCAAGCTGGTTATGGCTCTGATTGACCGTTTTGAGCTGTTGACTCTGAGTAGACACCTTTTTTTAATCATATCCAGCACTATGCACTGGTGTGCACGCACACATCTACGACTTGGACAGTAATTTTCTCAGCATTGTTTCCATTTGCTTGATGATCCAACAGGTTTCTATAAGAAAACATGCCAGACGATGTTGTAAAAACAATCTTAATCCTTCTTTATTGTTTTTCACATCAGATGATACAGTGAACAATGGCATCCTGCATTTTAATGGTTTTCCATCTTCAATGTTTTCTTAGATCCTCCTGGTCCGGATTATATTTATCCCCCCCCCCCACCTACCCTTGTCTTTTCCATGGAACATCCGAAAAAAATTCATAAAAATATATAATTTCTAAAAATTGAAATTATATTTATATTATATTCGACCTACCGACCCTACATTTTAGCTGAAAACTGCGTAAACCAAGTTATAAAATAACTAAGGCCTTAGGCAGAATTTAGAAAATGTATCCTTCCGATAATTCACGGACCGGTGTGTGTGTGTGTGTGTGTGTGTGTGTGTGTGTCTACTCCGACAGTTCTGGCCCAACTACAGCCAGACCTGCTACATAGGATCAGCATGCCCCAGTTAATGCATAGGTGTGTTTTTATTTTTGGCGGTGGTCTTGGGGGAGAGGGGAGGGACACAATTTCTCTATGGATATGTGTATTGAGTAACGCCACTCCAGGTGGGAGAGGGTATTACAAGTCTCTGCCCTTGACAGTTCTATATTCCTGTCCCCACATTTTCCAGTGTCACAAAGCATTTGAATTATAAGCAGTCGTATGTTTTTGCTCCATGCATGTAAACTGAGGTTTTTTTTTTTTGTTTTCTTTCAGGAGCAATTGAAGCAGTCGTCAGTTGCGTATACACCACCGAGATAAAGGTATGTGTCAGAAGAACGTGTTGAATGCTTGGAACAAGATCGCCTGCAGGGTGGGTACTTTGCGAGTCAACCAAAATGGTTACGCACACCATTCAATCATGTAAAACACATTTGATAGGTCAAATTTTGGAAATGACCAAATTGCTGTTTCCATGGCAACTGCTATTTATTTGGATTTTGCAAGTATAGAGCGATGCATGACATATTTTTAATCATCAATGATAGTTGTTCTTCTGAGCAGACCGCCATTGTCTATTCGGTAAACATTGTATGATGTGTCACGGTCCACATCATATTCCCTTTCTACCAATACACACCACAAAATATTGCCCTTTTGAGGTAAGATGTCTGCAAATCCGGAGACGGGTACCCTGCTAAGTGTTGTAAAACAAAACATGACATTGAACTCCACCGAGCTGTGCTTTGGCTCTGAATTTGGCAAAATTGTACAGAATCTCCTCCCGACCACACATGCGCATGGAGGAGTGAGATAATTTTTTTTAATGGTGTGCCTGCCTGGCATTCAAACAAAATTAAAAATCATTTTTAACAGGAAACTTCCTGTTTTTAAGGATGTTGTAAAGGACAAAAACAACAGGCACGAATAACTAATGTAACATGTTGAATAAGGTGATGTAAAAGACACTGAATCGACAACGGTAAACCTCCGATTAAATATATATATATATTTTTTCCTGCAGCCTTTTAAAATCTTTTTTCCATTTAAATTGAATTATATGCTTGAAGCTTGAACATTGGAACACATCGCCTTCTTGTCCCTTTCAAAACCCTGCAGTTTAGCAGTACTTGGACAAAATATTAGGCCATCTCAACCAATCAAACTTGCCACTCACGCTCAGATTTTGGGAATATCGAGATTCAAACAAAATTGCAGCTCGTAGGAAATATAGATCTTGCTCGGAAACGCAAAGCAAGAGTTAACTAAGTACCCAGCGACTTCGTCGGCGGAGGCATAAAAATACCCTTCCCATGTCCTTTTTCTCAAGACTGAGGTAAGGTGTTCTTACCTCACAATCTTGAGGGACGTTTAGAGCAGGTACACATTTATCATTATGCAGCAATTGCAACAAGCGTTTTGTGCAACATGCTCCACTTACCGCAGGTCCACGTGCGTGAGCAAGACGAGGCTGGTGAAAGCTGGTGAAAGATTTTCAATCTTGTTGAAACCAAAGTTCACATCAACCACAGAATCTTTAAACTCTGCGATCCTGCGGCATCAGACAATGAAACACTCATTGTATTAGCAAGAAGTCAACCATGCTTCCTCCACAAGGTGCGAGTTTTTATGCAATGTGCAAATATAAACGGTCTCGGAGAATCGGCAGCTGGAAAGAAACAATTATGTTGTACCTTGATGGTATCTCCGTGAGCATGTTCTGACTGAAGTCCGCTGTTGTGATGGTAGCGCTAGCTGCAGCATCAAAAACTTCGTCGGAAACTTCTGCAGCTTGCTTGTTGCTGGAACAAGAAATGTTCTGTACATTTGAATTTTTCGACATGATGTAGGCAGGCTTATGTACAACTAAAACATCAGGATGGCAGGTGGAAGGAACTTTGGAAATCTGCTTCTAGATCATGCATAATTTGTACGTATTAATATAATGGGGTTTCAAGTGGCACGCACAACGTAGAACATGGATGTTTTACTCGCTGAGCATGGCTGAGCAATGAGCAAGCACAGAAAGCATCAAGGCAAATGGCAGGTTCCACTGTTTTAATGCTCACCTAAACATGAGGGTTTTAAGGGTGGTGATGAAACGTCGATCAAGATGAATCTCACTCGGTAGCACAAGGCCTGCTCCTTCTCCAATGCCAGATTTGTCCTTTGGCTCTGTATAAAAACACAAGTACTTCAAGTCTGGCACTAGTAGATACCAAATTTATAAACCAAAGCAAAGTTTTACAACAAATAGACAAACAAATCCAAACACTATATTCATATTTGTGCTTCAGGAGGGAGCTGCTTGCCTTCGATCCTGCTTCTCAAGTACTTGAGGATTTCCTGAGTGCCACGCTGAAAGAGAGAAGATCCAGAATTGGAGTGACTCAGAGTGCGAGAGGATAAAGTAAGGTCCAGACCTGAAATGATCAGTTGCGCAACCAAACCGCTCTCGGAATACTTTGCTTTGTCTCAATCTGAGAAAGTTTTTATGCAACAAGGTTCACCGACCCTGGTGGTGCTTCAGCAAGTTGTACGTGACAGGTTCACTTTCTTTAATTAGCAATGGATTCATCAACTGTGGATGGAGAACGGGCCATAACCACAAGACTCGACAAGACCGTGGCCAAGGCATCAAGACAAACACAGAGCATATCATATCCATGTCCATTGTCCAGAAGTTGAGGCTTGAGGACCTTTTTAGAGATGGATACCGGAACATTTAAATTATTACTGCATTTAGCAAAATTTCCAATTGCAAAAGAGGAAGACCCTCTTCTAACAGAGCAGCTTGACTGTGAAGAGGAGTGCGAATGACACGACAATACCTGGCTACAAGCGATACCCAGACAAGTGGAGAAAGCCGAGCCTCTGACCATCCCTAACATGTGCGCTGCAAGCTACCATGCCGTAAAGGACAGCTACTTGCAGGTAAGCACAAAAAATTAGGTAGAGCAACTTTTTGATTTCTTCATTTGTCATGTAAAATAAAAAAAATGGTAAAAACACAAAACAGTAAAATTGAAGAACTATAATGTAAATCTCGTTGGAAAAAATTAAAATAAAATTCTTTACACATTTTACATGTACAGTTACGTAACGACGTCGATAATGTGGGTTCCAATAAAAGTTTCCAAACAGATCCCTCACCCCCACACTCCCAACAATAACAATCAGCTACAAAACAATTTTTTCTTTAAAATACATGCTTAGGAACTAATGAATTAACTTATTAATCACTCGTATGAAAAGGCTCAATCCACTATGAGAACCATCATATCCATGACCCTCAACACCCAATTGATGAACAATATCCAGAATGAACAGTGGTCGCTGAACCGTAGGGTGCATCTTGGTAAATGACATCTAGGGCCGGAAACGCCTGCAGTTGCAGACTACAACCCGTGCCTCGTACAGTATAGCGCCTTTTGTATTTGGCCCATTTTCTTTTCACTCGGTTATTTTACAGGTGACTTCGTCACACCGCAACACTTTGTACAAATGCATCGCATTAGTCTTGCATTGGTGGATGGTTGTGTTGCAATTTTGACTGCCCACTGTGAGGCTGAGCAGGCAGCAGTTTATCACGTTTTGCACTTGCCGCGATTCTTTCGTGCGATGTTTGCCTCTGATGTGCTGCTGGTTTTGTCGACTGCACCATCGAACGTGCCGAGTAGCTTAACCCATGCAGGGATCCTATTTATGAAATCGACATTAACAAGCTGCAGAGGTTGTATGCATATTTGTACAAGGCAATGCACGTTTTATGTTGCAGTTGCCAAACCCCAAGGAGCAATGGTTGAATGGCACTAAAATTTGAAGACGGTTGGGAATGTCCCTCCATGGATTGGGGAGATAGACGGCAAGCACCTTGTCCTTTGGACTCCCACTCGATCAGAGCGAACACATTTTTATTCTAGCACGACAGCATTGTGCTTCTCGCCGTCATGCACACGGATGTTGCAAAGGCCAAATTTTGCAAGATGTTTTCAGAAAGTGAAACCTGCATGCCGCTTGCCCGTGAAACACTTCCTGTGCGTCCTAGACAGTGATGTTCTGCCTGATCATCATCATGGTCCAACCATGTATTCACGAGTGGCTGATGAGATCCTGCCCACTCCCCCACCTCCACCAAGCAAAAACTATACATCATGAAACCATACCTTAGTAATGCACAGTCTCTTGAGGAAGGATTAGTAGAGAATGCGGGTCGATAAGAGACCAATAGCATTTCTGCTGAAAAGACGAACACCACCAATGAAGAAGCACATTCCCTCCACAAGAGACTCGGTTTATGCAAGGTTGTCGCATGCCAGGACACTTTGGACACAAATCAATGGCTGTAATCTGTACC
Source organism: Eptatretus atami (assembly GCA_035128595.1). NCBI lineage: Eukaryota > Metazoa > Chordata > Myxini > Myxiniformes > Myxinidae > Eptatretus > Eptatretus atami. The sequence goes on along the minus strand of CM068958.1, from coordinate 111,160,981 downwards.
TAAGATTAAGAAGACAGTCGAAGACACAACTTGCATTGCAGCAACGAAGCAACGTGTGAAACTCCAATGGACGCAAAGTCTGGGATGAATGAATGGAATAATAGATTTGATTTCCCTTAAAAAATAAAATTTTTTTTTTTACTTCTGAGGGCGCTGTTTCTCTGGCAATAGGGAATGATATCGACAAGAATGCCTCGAGGGAATAACCTCTGGAACTCGACAGAGTTGCCTTGGGGACAGCTTTCACTTCGATTTTCACTTTGTTTAGCAAAATAAAGCAAGTCGGGAAATTAAAAAAAAAAAGCACCGGGGTTTCACCATTTCTGGAACAATAATAATTGTTGTTGTTGTAATGCCTCCGATTGCATGAATGTTTAATCATCGGTAATTGGTGGACAGAAATGGAGGGGGGGTGGGGGTGTGGGGGTGGTTGTGAGGTAGCTCGAGCCTTCATTGACAAATCCATTGAATTGTTATTTACTGCAGAAGCATTTATCGTTGTGCTATTGTTTTAGTGTCGATTGTTGTAATGTATCGCAGCAGCGAATGATGCCAGCTTCCATTATGAAGTTGAAGTCCATTGTATTTGTTATTTCGATTATTACTCAAGAGGCCTGGTCTTTCCAAAGGGAGATAAGGTTGATTCACCACACAGAGAACTTTATATAATCTCAGAAACCCCACTGCCCTGCTGCTGCTTGAACCGAGCTGCTACACAATCTCCTGAATTGCTCAAAGCCTCACAACTGGTTTTTGTTTGTTTCTCCCCAGTATGATATCAATTTCCCTTCAAAGATCTCCCTTGGAACAACTCTGCCAAGCATTCCATGCTCTCTCTCCCAGGTTTACTTTTACATTCCATATTTTTTCTAAATTTGCTGCTTCTCTACTGCATGAAATTACATCGCACAGTCAGGATAACAACCGATCGTAGTTCACAAGTGTCTGTTCTACATAAGTTATTGGTTTTTGCTTTTTTCTTTCAAATTACGAAACATTGCAATATCACATTAATTTCCCATTCAAGCAAGTGTATGAACTCTGGGTATACAACAGATATACATTTCTGCTATCTCAACTGTTCTCGCTACCCTTACCAGAGGGTATTATCATTACCATCATCAGTATCATAACCATCATAACTAGGAGGGTACTCGGTAGAGCGCATACATCCGCCATGCAATGCCTGATCCACGAGAACATATCGAGCCCAATACATTTTTGAAATATCATGCTGTACTGTATTATATCGTTTCTGGCCCCATCTCTCAATGGTGAAGAATCTCTTGAAAAACTAAATAATTCTCGTATCCAGATCCGGATTCGGATCTTCACCAAAGTCGAATCAATTCGTCCTTGCGACACACCCAACCTGTCCACCTAGTTTCGTCCGAATCCGTCCACAACTTTTTGAGATATCGTGCTATATAATCGGTTTCGCCCTCTCTCTCAATGGTGAAGAATCACTGAAAAAATTATCAGATTCAGATCCGGATCTTCACCAAAATGGAGGGCACTCAGGAAATCCTCTCTCGGTTTTTTTTAGATGTCCAAACTGAGGTCTTCTAGAATCTGGAAAAGTAGATCAGGACCATTTTGGTTCACAGGCACACTAATTATTTGGGGTCTGATTGAGGGACTGCGGAAAAAAATTTTTTGCAATTATCTCAGCAAGTATTTGAGAATCTGCATGAAAAGTTCACCTTGAACACCAGGTTTGGTGAGTCCAACTGAGATACTTTAGGAAATGTGAGGGAAAATACATTTATAGGAATGGGCATGGTCTGTGCATTGCCGTTGGCAACGGGAAAACTAGAAGTGGCCAGATTCCCCTTAATATTGGGAGCTGGCTCAAACCATTTCAGATCCTGTGTTTTCATACCTGTACCCAACCTTGACACAAGTGTGAGCAAAATCTCAGATGGTGTGGTAGGGAAATGTCACTTGCATTGGTTTATTTGACATGGAATGACCCAATACGTCTGCCATTTTGGTGCTATGGTAAGCCTCCTAAGGCATCTTCGGAACTGTCATATTCACAGTGGTCATGCCCTCCCTATGAGTTTTCCGTTCAGTGTAAAACAAACTCAGCGACTGTTAAAAAGATCATCAAATATCGAAAGGTTGGAGCCAATCGGCATCATGGGCCTTGTGAAGGTCACAGTTTGTATAAGCTTCAGGCTTCTAGTGTCATGCTATGGAGCCAATGCAGTTGGAATTATCTGAGCTATATAACCACCAGGTTTGGTGGGTTTTTTTGGTTCACGAGTTCTTTTATAGTTCAAAAATGCCCTTATAACACCATCCTCATCCCTAATGGAATAAGATGAATGTGCTTAAGGCTAAAGGTGTGTGCCATCCCTTAGCGTTACACATTTCCCCACTTGCTGGAAAATTCATCAAACAGACAGACAGACAGACAGACAGACAGGATTGCAAAACCCCATCCTCTCACTACATGTGGGATGGGCTGAAAAATAAATCGTAATTTTGAAAGTTTTCCTAACAACAGCATCCAAACTGCTCGATAAGGCTAAAGGGCACCTACAGAAATGATGTCCCTTCGGACAGAACGGAGGGGGTTTCCCTGCAGAGCGAGCGAATGAAGTTTGTTGAGTGTTCCTAAGCTGCTGGGCAAGCTGCAGGAACAGAAACAAAACCAGTGTTTAGTCACACATTCAAAATGTGAGCACAGTGATAACATTATAGATTGAAATGACGATCACGACACGGAAATACTGCACAAGATATATGAACCTGGGAAGTGGCCCTTTTGCCAATCATGTCTGTGCTTTGTCTTCATCCTCAAAATAATAATAATCTATCGGTCTTCATCGATGATCCGAAGCCTGGTGTTGGCTTAAGATCCTCGTGTCTCGAGTTCAAGCCCCTCTCGTGCCGTTAAATTAATACGGTCAGGTGGGTTGACTCAGCCGGTCATCCTTCCGAGGTCGGCAAAATGAGCAACCGCTTGCTGGTACCAGGGGTCATTTCATCAACAGCACAGCCATGCTCCCAGAAAATGATGCAGCCAAACAGCCACAGGCTGTATACGAATAAATAAAATATATAACATTAACACCTTCCAACTCATGAACACGAAATGAAATTCAAGAGCATACATGACAAAAAAAAATACAAGTTTTTCGAATCAACAAAAAAAAGAAAAAATTATGGAAATGACAAAAGCTTTTACCCAGTGTTAGCTACAATGTTTTCCATTGTACAAACAAAGCAATGTAGAATTGCAGGGAAAACATCGGAGATACACCACTAAAGTTTAGGGACACGTGTGTCCCTTGGTCCTTCCAGGGTTAATACCATCTTAACTCTCCTACATTATTTAATCTCAGGCAATGTCCCCTGGTCCTATCACTGTCTATTTGCTGAAAAACTCATCTGCACTTATTTTGTGTGCACACTTCATTATCTTAAACATATCTATCATATCCCCTCGGAACCACTTCCTTTCTAATGTATAAATAGCACATCTGTATCCATCCATCCATCCATTGGGACCATACTCTGTGCAGAGCGTGGTGCTGCCGAAGCAGTCTCCTTGGCTATTGGGCACAATCCTGGACGGGTCGCCACTCCGACACAGGATATCAGCAAGCTGGTACTCATTTTGCTGACCTCGGAAGGATGACAGTTCGAGTTAACCCCACCTGGTATGAATTCAACAGATGAGCGGGATTTGAACTCAGGACCCTAGGATCCCAAGCCCCCACCCTAACCATGAAGCCAACACCAGGCATACATCTGTATGATAATCCATAAAATGTCACAATGCTCATTTGAAATAGAAAGAAAATGCAAACCTCCTTCGGTGCAAACCCAATCAGAAAGAGACGGTGTGCTTCATTACCTGCCCTGGTGACTATCAAGTGATTTATTGGAGCTAATCATATCAGGCCATCCTCATCCCGAGTAAGGCGCTGCAATTTCATGATTCGGATTATTACGTTTGCATTATTACATTAGGCGCCGACATCAATGGCAATCTCACCATCATTTAATGAAACCGCACAATGGCTTCCTAAATGAACCATAAAATCAAGTGTGTGGCAAATTATAATCGATATGTTGCACACAAGCTATTCGCTCACCCTCCAACTCTCAACTCCATGAGTGTAAAGTGTCTATGACACAACTCCACCTCATAAACAACTGAGCCAAGGCGATCAGTGGAACTAACGCTCTGGCCCACAGCAACTTGCCAATTCCCACCCCGAATAACCTGCTCAGTGAATTGTTGCTGAGATCTAGTCTCTGCAGGTCCTGTAGCAAGTCGATTTCAGAGGGCAGACAATCCAGCTGATTGTCCCTCAAGTCCAGCACGTTGAGAGATGACAGGGTCTCAAGCTGCTCCTTATGCAAGGTACAAATGCGGTTATTTCCGACATGGAGTTCCTGGGATGGTTTGGGTGTCATAACGAAAGAGCAAACAAAAATCATTAACGTGCTTATGTGACATTGCAACTTTACCAATCAAAGAAGTCTCAAAATTGCCATCACATTCTCCATAAAGCTTGAGCGATATGCTGGTTTGCAATAATCACATCATGTGTGTGCTTAGTCATTGTACAGAACGTAAGTGGCTGTGTATGAAAGATAACCACTTAACTTGCTCTTACATTTTGTCTGCAGATACTGATATCAGTGAACGGTTAATATCGATACACACAGTCGAGTTTATAAGCATATTATCATGGGTGGCTAAAAATGATGTAATCATACAAAATTATGCATTGGAGAATGTATTGTTTATTACAAAAACATACCTGATTAAAACTAAGTTTGGATAAATTTTACTAATGGCAACTTGACTGAGATGCCAAGTACTCCTATGAAACCTTGAATAGATAATCACGGCATATACTAACACCCTATTTACCAAAATCAAAGCACTCGTCACCGAGATAATCATTTGTTACTCTACCCCCCCCCCCCCCCCCCTACAGGATTGGCAAGATGGCCAAAGAGGTTTGTACACTCGCCTTTAGCTGTCGAGCCCGGGTTCTAATCTCAGCTTAGCTGTAAACTGTCATCTTGGTGTTTCACAGGCACGTTGATTCATCAATGTGTGTGCCATCCCTTGGATAAATGTTAAACTAGGCATACTATCTGCCGGCATTAGTTCCATCCATACATCCATTGGGACCATACTCTGTGCAGAGCGTTGGTGCTGCCTAAACAGTCTCCTTGGCTATTGGGCACGATCCTGGACGGGTCACCACTCCGACACAGGATACCAGCAAGCTGGCACTCATTTTGCCGACCTCGGAAGGATGACAGGCTGAGTCAACCCCACCTGGCGTTAATTCAACAGCCGAGTGGGATTTGAACTAAGGATCCGAGGATCCCAAGGCCACCACCCAAACCATTAAGCAAACACCAGGCATGGCATTCGTTGGTGGACCTTAAATATCCCACGATGTCCTTCGTGAGGAGTAGACAAGCACCATGGTCAAATTAAAAATTCCTATCCTAATACTGCAGAGAAGGCAATGGCAGGTTACCCAGTACAACCCTTGCCAATAAACTGCTTCGGCGAAACCGACTCGAACATCAGAATCAGAATCCTTCTACACCATTTCCTGATCACAAACATTGGCATGCAGAATAGTTACCACAAATCTGACCTGATACCCACAGGAGAAATGACCTGGAATTTTGCCTGAACAGAATACACAAGTGAGACCTTGTCCATTGTGTGGTTGTGTGACACCATTTTGACCTGAACCCTGCTCCAAAACTATAGAATGGTTCTTCACATCCTGGACTGGTAAGTGCTCACATGTGAATGCCAAACAGGCTAACCAGAATTAAGTCAGGACAGATGGACTTGAAAATGGAATAAATAAATAAACCAAAGCAAGAAGCACCCGATTTGCAACTCCAACTGTACACGTATGGCTGTCCCTTTCACCAACTGTCCTAAAAAGCAGAGCAAGTTCAACAAGATAATCAATTGCTTCCTAACTCAAGATGCTGTTTATATTTACAAAATGGAACTTCGTAATAAAAAAACACGACACACAATTTAGCAAACGTGCAATTGCGTCCGAGGGAACACAGAACAGATCAGGATGCAACAAAACAAAATGAACAGCAGATGGAGAGGAAGAGAAACCAGCAGAGTTGAGGGAAAAGAGAGAGAGACTTCAAAGATAATATAAGGGATGTGAAGAAGAATGAGGACTAGGGAAGGACACAAGAGGTAAACAAGATGGACACAGAAGAAAACCCTCAGGAACGAAACTTGGAA
>CM068958.1:111125304-111141460 GCA_035128595.1 Eptatretus atami | reverse complement strand
ATTTTTATTTTTTTATGACCATCTGGCAAGCAGTTCGTGTGCAAAGCAGACAGTGGCTGTGTGCGCAATATATCGTCTCTTGTTCAACGTCGTCCATTCACCCCTTCCAAATGTGGGTGAATGGAAGGATTGAACAGTCGGTGGTGTACTCCTGGACACTTCTAGACATTAGTCACATCTGATAGAAATCTGATGAGAACCTCATCAGATTTGATGAGAAATTTGTTGCAAGTGTACGAAGGAGAGTCAAAGTATTTATTCCCGAAACATAAAGGTAAAGTGAGCACAACTGTTAATACTTTTTCATGTAGTTAGCCAGCTTGCGTTGCACATTTCCCTCTTCCCCGTCGCCAAACCCAACCAAACCGCCTCAATGGTGGGTGAGTTTCTCCGATGCCAAACACAAATCAAGCTTTTCCTCCTGAAAGATCTTGAAAAGGAAAGAAAAAAGAAACAAGTCTCGGCCAAACCTTTTGACTCACACTTTTATACGTGTACTAAATACACAGGCCGAAAACCCTTGCATACCACCTGCCATTAGAGGTCATAAGGTCCCCGATTTAAAAACAAATGCTGTTTCATCATAACAGCACTATAGATCATTATACAAAACACTTGGCCCAAAATGATCCACCAACTAATCAAAAAGTCTGTAAAAATAATCCATACATTTACTCATGCCTTCAACTCGACTTGTTCATTTTGTCAAATGTAATCACCAGGACAATGTACAGTTATCACCCCACGCACACGAAGCAAAATGAGGGGTTAAACAATTGGTTCATTTCCGTCCATCTGTCTGTCCATTTCATCAATTTGCGATTGCGAGTTGATGATCGAGGAGCAACTTATTTAAATTGAAATGTTATATTTTGAACACGAATTGGAACATGAATTGGAAGACAAGTCTGCTGTTTTACAGTATGGTACTTTGTCTGTCAATTCGTCCCGATTGCACATGCAAAGAGAAGAGAGATTTTTTATTTTTCTACTCTGTCTGCCTGGCAGTCAAACAAAATTGAAAATCATTCCAAAAAGGAAACTTACTGTTTTTAAGGATGCCATAAAGGGCACAAACAACAGACATGAATAACTAATGTAAATGTTTTAGATAGGGTTATGGAATCGACACTTCGTCAATGTCAGTAAAACATGGAATTAATTTATTTGTTCGACTTTTATAATCTTTACTTTATTTAAATTTAATTATATATTTGAACACTGCAGTACACAAATCACCTGTCATAATACTTCAGTACTTCAGTTTTGCAGTACAGTACTTCAGTTTAAATAAAGGTTCAATGGGGTTGTGTTCAGGACTGCTTCTGGTCAACTTCAATAGTACCAAACTTTCAGGGTTTAAAGAATTTTTTTTTTTAAACGATCGTTAAAATCATTATTTTATTAAAAATGAAGTTCTGTATATGTACTTGAAACACTGCGTGGGGTATCATATTCTATGAACTCTAGATGTAGTTCTGCAATCCATTTTCATTATCAGCAAGGATTATATTATAAGATGCAAATATTTTACGTTGTTTTGTCATTAAATTCTGTGCATAAATCTCAATCACAAATCTATAAAAGTGAATATATGAAAATATCATAAATCGTTTTGTCTGCCGTGTACCACGATAAAAAAAAATCCCAAAAAGTGCAATGCACTGTATTATCAGACTCTTGAATGATGACATGAATGCTCTTAAAGTTTGATTCATATGTTGTTCTCTTATGATTGTGTAATCTTCAGTTGTTTTTTTAATTTTGTAAATCATTCACAATTCAGCCTCATGGCTGCGATGTTTTGATAATAGAACCATGAACCATGTATTAACAGTTGGGAACCTTTGCTCTCGGTTCTTGGGTATACTGCCAGCTCTTTAAAACACCATCACAATAATTTTAACAATGACATCAAAAGATGATTGCAGTGTGATATTAGCAGTAAAAAATAATTTCTCAGAAGCAAACTCGAATTTCCAGCAGCATCCATCAACCAACAATTTCAGTCATACTGTCAAATGTTACGCTTCGTAACAAAGTTAAACTTAAAATGAAAACATGTAGTCAGCAGACACATGTGGATGATAACGGTTCAAGTTATGATACTTGGAGAGTTGTCTTTTTCTTTTTTCTTAAATACATAGATAGCTAAGGCTCATGGGAGAGTGAGTACACTCAATGGATCAGGACGTAACAGGACGCAAAAGGAACATTAGCAGAGCGGCAGGAGGGGGGGGGGCAACAACAGCAGAGCTGAAGGCTGAGAGAGAGGGACTTGGACAGAAAGGGTGAGGGGAGGAATGGGGGACAGGAGAGGATGCATAGGGTGGACAAGATGACACAGAAGGAAACTCCAAGAGGGAAACTGGAAATTTGGAAGGAGGAGGATTGGAGTGGGTGGGGTGTGGGTGGGGAGGTTAACGAGGGTGGAAAAGATCATAGTTTTGGATTGGGGTTATCTGAGATGGTGGTAACAGCTGTCTTGAAGATGTGGAGGGAAAAATGAGATTGAAAAGAATGTGGAAGTTGTTCCACAGGTGGGGGGGGGGGGGAAAGAGGACCAAAATGAGTGCAGATGAGGAATGATCCTGAATTTAGGTAATTCTTTAGAAGGGGATCAATTTAAATGCATTCCTACACTGTGATTTGATAATGAGAGGTGAGAAGAGTTAGCCCTGGTTAAGCGCATCACATTTGTCGCCCTCTAATGCAGGTGGCAGAGGATGGGAAAATAAATAAATAAAGAAAAACAAACAAACAAACAAATAAATAGGCAAAATAAAGCATTTTCAATTCAAGGAACAATTGCATGCCAGCTCAGCTATTTAGATCCAAGTAAAACTAAACAAGAACTTGGATAAAAGAACGTGTGTGTGTGTGTATTGCATTTATAGATGCTGCGATTCTCGTTGGGAGTGACGAGGATGGACAGGATAAGAATGAGTATATTAGAGGGACAGTGCAGGTAGGACGGTTTGGAGACAAAGTGAGAGGCGAGATTGAGATGGTTTGGACATGTGCACAGGAGGGAAGCGGAGTACATCGGGAGAAGGATGCTGAGGATGGAGCCGCCAGGTAGGAGGAGAAGAGGAAGGCCAAAGAAGAGGTTCATGGATGCGGTGAGGGCGGACATGCGGGTGGTTGGAGTGTCAATGGAAGATGTGGAGGATAGAGCGAAATGAGGACGGATGATCCGCTTGGCGAACCCTAACGGGAGCAGCCGAAAGAAGAAGTGTGTTGTGTGTGTGTGTGTGTGTGTGTGTGTGTGGTGTGTGTGTGTGTGTCGGGGATGTCAAATTTCGCCGAAAGGCGGAAATCCGACTTTTTCATTGCGCAAGTTGGGTCTGTGATTCGTTCAGATTTGCAATAAAAATCATGGGGGTAGGGGTCTTCTCTATCCAGGTAGGGGCAAAGACTATGGGAAGCTCAGTCAAAACTCAGAAAGTTCGCTGAACAAGCCGCTGGCGAACGCGGCATGCCCCGGCCTCCCGTCCAGACGAGACGCATGCCATACGGCTGTCTGAGAATCGTTAATTTATGCGCTAACTTCCCGGCGCTCTATCGCGGTCCAATTTCACGGCGATAAAACCAGCATCGAGGTTGCTACGCGACATCCCCGCCAATCTTTTATGAATGAACTCATTCACTACAGCTCGTACCTAGACCATATTAGAACAGCATGACCTGATCATTCGAGTATCACGTGGCCCGTGTGAGTACCGTGATTGGTTAGAAGATTTTGGCATCCCATAATAGTAGGCTCTTAGTTTCGTTTTGTATTATTCATGGCAGTGCATGGTATTGTGATTTAAATCGTCATGCTGCATATCAACGACCTGATATCGTTGAACGCAACCCTGCATTAGAATCGGAAGCTAATCGTGTTGATAAGGAAGCCGGTTTAAAGAACCGTTGGCGATGGGACTGGCTGGGAAAAAGGCCGATGACGGCGAGATCGTGGGGACGTTCGTGAGGAAACTCAAGACTGCTGGCCGTGCTGTTTGTATTTCTGCAACTCCGAGTTGGCTTACGGCAGTCGGGGATCGGTCGTTTTAACAAAGCATGCCACCACCGGCAAACATGTGAAGGCTGCCAAGGCAGTGAAAGGAAATTATCGTATCCAGGTAAGCCCCTCCCGGCCCAAAAAGCCTATCATAACCCCTATATCATAACGCCACGGCCTTTGGCGCCTTAGAAACACGTGCTCGAGTGCAGCGCCATTACGTACGGCAAAAATATAAACTAACATTAACCAAAGATCTTTGCGGACGCCTGCACGTGGGCATGGTGGACCATCTGTGTTTTGGTCTTGTTCCCAGTGCCTAGCTAGCCCCTTTTTGGCCTGGTCTGCTCAGAGGTCAAGGTTAAAGGTCAAATTGGGGTGAACTCTTGATAATTTATCATAAATGCAATTTTATATTGCTATCAAATGAAAGTGGTTTGGGGTCAATTCCTTCACAAATAACAGAGATATTTCAATTTTGAATGTTCAGAATAAATGGAAAATCTGAAGAAATTGCTGCACGAAATTGTCAATAACTCCTTAATCGCTTGACTTTCAAAAACATTCATATTTCCTTGGAAAATGAATGTTTGAATTTCGAATTGCCATGACACCAGTTGGGTAAACTTCTCTGGTGCCGTCATGACTATTTTATGTCCTCTTTCAGGTTCAATGCGGTTACAGCTGCTAACAACGAGACCATCACTAAAACGGTTGCACCAGTCCAGGATCGAGTTACAACACGCTGAAGCATTGGTGTGTGGTTCGTCTGTGAAAATTCATTGCCATTTACTTCGGTGCCAAAAGTGATCGAATTATCAAAAACTTTAGCTAAAGACCCAAAGGCTCTTGACTTATTATCAATGAATCGTGTGTCTGCCTCGTACAAGACCAGGCATGGATTGGCAAAGACACTGGAGAAGAGACTCTGCAGCAGTTGAGAACGTGCTTTTTCTCGCTGAACATTGATGAGTCTACCTCTGAGAGTCTCAAAAGGATTCTTGCGATTCTCGTGAGTTACTTCTGCGAAACTACCAAAACGGTTGTGGTGAAACATCTGGCATCTATTGATGTAGTCCACATGGATAGTAAATCTCTACATGATGAGATTGTTGCATTGTTTGAGGCAAAGGACATTCTATTACCAACTTGATGTCTATGCTCTTGGATTCATGCAACGTCATGCGTGGCTCCAAGACTGGCTTTGAAACTCGCATCCGTGGAGAGAATGCCCCACACTTGTTAGACATTGATGGTGACACCACCATGCACATGCATATATGCTGCAAAGGTATTCTGCAAACCATTTGGTGGTTGGTGTGAGTCATTATTCACATTACTTCACAATGATATGAAATGGTCTGTTGATCTGAGAGAACTGTATCAGGAGGTGTGTACTCTCGTTGATGTCCAATTCAACATGCCTGAACGATTCATCAGCCATCGCTGGCTATCGGCCTACGACTTGAGTGTGGATACTGTGCGTCAGCTTGATGCCCTCACAGTTTTCTACTATGGCTTCTTACCCAAGGCACATCGCCCTCAATATCAAGCACTGTTGGCTGAAATCTATCACAGGAAATTGGTGACTGAAACTGCACAGGCCAGAATCCGAGAAATACATTCCACTCTTGAGAAGAAGAATATGACCGAAGATGGAAAGAAACGCAAACAGAACATCTTGGATCGTTTGTTCTATGTGAGAAAAAGATGCGCCTCATCTTGGAGGTTTATGTTGCAGTGTTACCTCTCCTAAGAAGTTAGTGCTGTTCCAAACAAGGTCTCCCATGATTCACAAAATCCATGACGAGATCTGTAGTCTTCTGAAGAGTTCCTAGCCTGCTATTGAAGCCCCAGGTGATTAATGATCTGTCCTACAGAAGGCTACAATCACTGCAAGTTGGCCCAGGGAATGCCCAAAACTTGTTGAATGTTGAAGATATGTTCATGGGAAAAGCAAAGTCCATCTTGAACTGTCTACATCATCCAACACGACTGTCAAGGACTTCAAAACCAATCTGAAGGAAGCCTTTAGCACATGTGGGATGTACCTCTTGAAGAAGATGCCGATACTGAATCCCATTCTCCGTGCAGCATCAGCTATTGACCCAACCTGTAGAGGCCATGATGTGACTGTGAAGCTTATGTTGCGACTTCCAGACTTGATGACCAATGTCTTGAATGAGGAAGAGAAGGTTGCCTATGACTTGAGGTACGACAGTACCATGTAGATGCAAACTTGGCTGCCCCAGAAGAGGATGGCGAATTGATGAGTGGTGGGCAAACCAGGTCTTAAACAAGGACAAGTATACCTCGCTAAGTAAACTTGTGAAGGCACTTCGTCTTCTTCCATGGACCCCAAGTTGAAGGATCCTTCAATGTCATGGGAGACGTTATATCATCCAAACAGCAAGAGTTGCACCGGAGACATACAGTGCTATTCAGACTGTAAAATATTCACTGAGGGCATCTGGAAAGTCAGCAGTGGAATACTTTAAGAGGGATGACCCAAAGTTTGATCCGGTTAATGTTACTCTGGTCAAAAACATGCGCACAGCCTACAAGGTGGAAAAAAGGCTCAGTTGAAAAGAGACAGGAGAGAAAAAAGAGACTGGAAGCTATGGCTCTGAGTCAGAGAACCACCACTAGTGCCACTAAGAGGAAGGCGAAAGAACTTAGTATGCTGGCAGCAAAGACTGCTAGACTTGCCCATCAGAAGAATCTGATGAGGAAGTAGCCTGTCTTGTCTCGGATGTGTTTCTTGTTTCTGTCACAATGCTGTTCCCTTTTAATCTGGTTTGACTGTGACTACTTACTAGTAAATACTTGTTTATCGACTCTAGACATTGTGGCTCTAAACATTGATTTACGGAAACCAATTTCAGGAGGAGTTATGCTGCTGACTGCTTTGATATTGCAGGACTGATTTGTCTGACAAACATGACAAAAACAGACTTAAGTTGAAGGTTTTATTTTGATTTAGAGTGAGTATAGAACCCAATAAAATCATTTTTTGGATGCTTCAAATCAATCCAAAGCTATCAGAATTAGAAAATTTTCTGGACGAGGGGGATACACCCTTCGTGCCCCCTCGGGCTTCGCCCTCACTTCAGACTTTTTCCTATATTCTGTTGACATCCCTGTGTGTGTGTTGTGTGTGTGTGTGTGGTGTGTGTGTGTGTGTGTGTGTGTGTGGTGTGTGATGGACATTTCTTTTGGTAAAGCTTCTCCCGCTGATTTGTCATTATCTTTTGGTGGAAAATCCACTGTACTGTTTTTCAATATTTATGTTTCTTATGTATTCGTGAAAAGTATGGGTTGGTTGACTGACTGCCTGGGCACAACGAAAGTTGTGGAGCTACTGATGTGGATCCATGACCAAAGTTGTGCATCCACCGTTTGGAGAGTTCTGGGCTGAAAGGATCGAAACGTCGAGGAAGAACGGTGCTTAACTGATGATCTACGTGGTCGGGAGATGTGTGTGTGTGTGTGTGTGTGTGTGTTTGTGTGTGTGTGTGTGGTGTGTGTGGTGTGTGTGTGTGTGTGTGTGTGTGTGGTGTGTTTCCAAAACTCCAAAATCATGAAACCTAGCGGCCGAAAATTTGCATGCGAACCAAGGGAACTCCAAGGAAGTACACGAGTGAAAATTGGGTTAATTAAAACACCCCTTTTGAAAATAATTAACGGCCTTATTTAATTATCCTTCATCAAGGCTTTGTCCTTGGTCAGCCCCTGAGTCAGCATTCTGTCAGGTTGCTGGGATCTTAATTCAGTATTTTGTTCAGTCTGCTCAATAATGCCTTAACTTGGAACAGTCCACAGTGGTTTCTTCATGATAAAGCACTCAAAAAAAAATTTCCCCACTCGTATCATCGAATACTTCATCTTCATACCTACGAATCGCTGGATACATGGCAACACTTATAAACGCTCAGACACCAGTGTTGGTGCTTTCATTTTCTTTCTGCACATGCGATAACCTCTAGAATCCTCAACTTTCACCAAGTTTCAAAATTTAAGCTGCGGAATTGAAATTAGCAGCAGTTCTGACTGCTAATAAAAAGTGTTTACTTGTCCAATTCTGGCATTGTTTGACGCTCCGGGCGTCTCCAAATGTTTGTGGATTTATTTTGTTTCCACACGTTTTCGATCGCGAATCGCTTGCCAAGCCAGCACAGTCATATTAAACATCGTCCGGAGTGTCAAACAATGTGCGAATTGGACAAATAAACACTTTTTTTATTATTAGCAATCGGAACGGCTGCTAAAATCAATTTCTCACTTGAATCCACCCTCTGCCACATCTTAAATCCACCCTATCTCTGATGATGAATCCACCCTCTGCCACAACATTCTCCATCCTTCAGATGGGCAGGCAGCAGCCTCTTCCCTCTCTTCAGGACTTGACAAAATCATGAGCTCGTCAAACACTTGAAATACGTATTTCAATCTGAACAAATCTCACACTTAACTCTGTCTCGCCGAAAGGACTGGCTGGCGAACCTTCTCATCTCCTTCCTAAACAAACAACTTGAAGTTCAGTCACTCAAACTTTTTGGCCTCACTATCAGCCATGTCTTCAGCAAACCACATTCCAAAGTTGGCCTCCAAATCCAGTCGCCAACTGGGCATCCTCCGTTATGCAAAATCTTTCCTTGGCACACCTTAACTTTTATCCACCGACAAGGCCTTCATCCACAGCTTTTTGGAGTACTGCTCTCCCCTCTGGGCTAGCACCCCTGCCTCACATCTTACTCAGTTTGATGATGTTGAAACCAAAGCCTTCAAAATCGTTGGAATCTCCTGCAATGAAGCTGAATCTCTGGGCCTATTACCTTCAAATCAAGACAGGTCGGTGGTCTCCGTTTCCTTTCTGTTCTCACGCCCTCTGCCCTTTCCATGCTGTCCCTTCACCATCAGGTTTCTGCAGGGAGCATGTGGTCTGTCAGTAACCTGCTTCTGGTGAAGCTCCCAAAATTCAGGATCACTACTCACCTCCACTCATTTAATTATTCGTGCCTCCTTTTTCCCCACCTGTGGAACAAACTTCCATATTTTTTAAATTTTTATGTATACAATGTCAAGGCTCGTAAAAAGAGCCAACACACATAACGTATAACAAGGGGAGTAGGAAGCACAAAACAGTGGGGAAGACACATGAGGAGATCTGTGGAAGGGAGAGGGATGGGGCAGGGTACACAGAGTAAACAAGATGGACACTACAGGGACTTACAGAAAGGAAAGCAGGTTATATGAAGGGAGTGGGTTTAGGGTGGATTAATGGGGTAGAAAAGATCATGGTTTTGGATGGGGGAAGATAAGAGATGGTGGTGAACAGCTATTTTGAAGACCTGGAGGGAAGAGTGGGATTGAAGAGTGTGTAGGAGTTTGTTGCAAAGGTGGGGGAAAAAAGAGGAATGAAAGAATGAAGGTGAGCATTGATTCTTGATTTTGGTAATTCTTGATATTCTCTTCAATCGTCTCATTGTGGGCCGATCCGTTCAGTGTACTCATGTTAGTTCTTCCACGATCCTAGACTATGTATAGAAAATAAATAAATAAATTTTTTAAACCTCATTTTTTCCTACAGGGCATCAAGACAGATGTTCACCACCATCTCAGATCATCCCCCACCCACAACCGTGACATTCTCTTTCGTTCTTGGTAATTCCTTGGAGAAATCAAAACTAGTCACAACCTACAAGGCCTTTGTCTGTAGCTCAATGGAGTCATGCTCTACTCTACTGGCTGGTGTCCCAGCATCACATCTTTCTCTCTCCTGGAGTTTATGGAATCAAAAGCTCTAAATTCTCTTGCGATGAGGCTGAAGCACAAGGCTTGTTACTCATACAGCACAGATGGGTTTGTGGCCTCTTTTTAGGTTTGTTAATTGCTTCTCCAGGTTTGCTCCATCTGCATTCTGACCCTTCCCAGCTCCTCGATGATGCATGCTATTTAGCCCCCGTTAGACTTAGTCCAAAACGGGGACTTATGGATTTGTTCTTGATTTTCGTGTCTGTGCGTGCGTGCGTCCGCAACCATATCTCAGACATATATGGACCAATCTTATTTGTACTTTGCAGAAAGACAACGCATGATGGTATACATATACACATCTTTCTTCCCCCCCCCCGACATCAGATCCAAGATGGCTGACTGGTGGCCATTTTACAGGTAACTAAAACTCCGGGTCGAACACGTGCTCAACCATTTATCGGACACGCATTTACCGATCTTGTTCAAACTTGGCACACAGATAATGAATGATGGTTTACATAAGCACGTCTTTTTTCGAGATCAGATCCAAGATGGCTGACTGGTGACAATTTTGTTCCTTAAATGTGTCCCCAACCATTTCTCAGACATGCATGGTCCAATTTTGTTCAAACTTGGCACAAGCATAGTACATGATGGCATACACGTGCCCCTCACTTTATTTTGTGATCTGATCAAAGATGGCTGGTAGTCTGGTGGCCATTTTAGTTGTAAATAAATATGGGCTAGCCCATTAATTCCAAACAGCAAAATTACTTAAACAATGGGGGCTATGACATTTCATGTCTGTTTTACTTGTTTTTTTTCCAGTAATCCCCTACAAGTTAAAATCAAACTATAGGATTACTGCCCACCTTCACTCTTTTGTTCCTCTTTTCCTTTTTTGGAACTTCCTTTCAGAGGGCATTCAATTTCACACTTCCGTCCAGGGCTTCAAAAGCAGTCGGTGCAACATCTTGTGTCATCTCCCATTCCTATATGTGATTATTTATGCTACCCCCATTGACTCTGCAGAACACAATCCTCTTGCAGGTTACTGTGCATCATCCACTCCTCCCTCTCCTCTTTCCCTGTTCGTTCATTCATGATTTGCTTGTTGCATCCAACTGTTCCTCATTAATTCCTGTGCCCCCAATTCCCATACTGCAATTATGTTGCCTCTGCACACACTTACATTGCTCTTCCCAAACCCTAGATCCTCTACAATATTTTTTTTACAATAAAACTTATGCTATTATTTAAGAGACTTAATATGCCAACAATATATGTAGTATTTGACCATCACACGTTTGGCCAAAAAATAATGCAAATTTGAACCAGCAGATTATAATCGAACCATGCATAATTATGCAACTGTCCTACTTCTTTAGAATGTTCTTTGTCACAGTATGCTTCAATGAGATAAACAACTTGCCAGAAATTTTTATTTTGGTTCAAGTGTGACTGGGTGTGTGCAAATGAACATCATATAATTTTATGGGGACTGTATGTGCATTATGCCTGCTGTTTGAGGGGGAAAAAAACAAAACAAAACAAAAAACGAACCTTGATCTTTGTGCAGCCAAGCCTAGGCAATGAAGACAGCTGGTTTTGTTGCAAAAGCAGCATCTGAAGGCTAGGCAATGTTCCTAGTTCTTCTGGCACAAAATCCAAGCAATTCTGAGTGATGTTGAGCTCTTGAAGGGCTGTACCCAATAAAGAGAAGCAGAAAAGAAAAAACAGGTGGTCAGGGGGAGTGTGGGTCGGGGGGGGGGGACATGTGCTTACTCCATCGCATTTGTTCATATCGATGGATTGCTAATGATGTAGTTTCCTGTATTTGCACAGGGCAAAGCCATTTCGGTCGACCAAACTATTTCTGTACAACTTTTACAAACAAGCTTGTGGGGTTAAGTGAAAGCAGTTACACTTTGTGCCGTATCCAGGTGATTGAACTGGTCCGCTTGGGAGGACAGTCAATATATAATGTTCCCATAATGACTATAGTTTATAATGACAAAATATAGCATTCCCATAACTTGTGAAGTCCCTCAAATGGAGTAGTTGTCAAGGAAACACCAGGCAGGGAGTTCAGGGAGTGGCAATCCCCTGCTGAGAACAATCAAGCTGAAATAATGAGTTGATAATAATAATAACAATAATAATAAAAATTAAAAAAATTTTGACACCATGCCATACTAAAATGAATAATCTGAAATTTTGTTCTCTTTCGTACTCATCGCTCAATCAATGGCTTCAAAAATAATTTTAAAACCACATATGAAAGTATTTGGTGTTGATAATTCTAGCAATAATTTGAGGTCGTGTATATTATATTAGATTAGATTTTAATGAATACCGAATTGTATTTGGAAGATCAGGCTGGTATTGAAGCAATCCTGAACAAAGATTTGGGGTGACAAGTCGAACAGTTTCACACCTTGACGAGACCAATGAATTATATCACGAGGTCATTCTCCCAAAACGAATTACCAGTTTTGTATGTAAAAGGACGTTTGTAATGAACCTTGAGAGAAAAGTCAAATATTTAAAAGCACAATAATTAATACTGTTGTGGTGCCGGGTTCGGTGGCGAGGACGACCGCTAGATGGAGCAGTTGGGCCGTCTCCCCCCCGACACCGAATTAAAGGTCGTAACCTTCGGATAACTCCGACGGTCACGGGTCCCTTAGTGGACGCAATATTTTGACGGCGTGGGGTAGGGTTATTGTCTAATTCCAATTTACCTAATACCCACGCCGTCTAACTACAGGGAAACCACACCCTCGGCCGATTTGTCCGAACCGAGTCGCTATTACCGACTCGGATCCGGCGTAACCGAGCGGGATTACCAAAGCCGTGCCGGACCAAATGAACAATTTACGGCCCAATTGGCCTCACTAATTCTCAAGCCCGAACCATGCTAGGCCAATGAAAGAAAACACAGACAACGAACTGGAAAATTTAATAGGGGTTTATTTATAATAGGGAGGGAGACACAGACAGAGTTATCACAAATATGCAGGCAATGTCAGTGAGCAAAAGCACTTGTACAATTTCTACTTACAGGACGGCACCACCACCAACACACACACACACCAAAAGAAAAGGGACCCGGATTACTTTATTTCGACCCTCGCAGCCAAGGGGATAGACAGGCTGGAGGTCAGAGTTTGGTCGGTACCTGGCCGCCTCGTGCGGTTTGGCCCGCGACTGCAGGTGTGAAACTCGGGTCGTCGGCGAGCCCAGACACGGTATAGCGGGGCCCAGGCGGGGGCCAGGGTCGCTCCTCACAGAGGGCCAGCGGAGATTCCCGGCTCGGACTCCCGGTTATTGCTCGACAAAATGAGAGATGGAAGTCGACGGCTGTGGAACAGTCAGAGGACCAGCTTGAGACACGGCAACGACGACCACCAACGACGCAGACCAAGAGCAATGGCGACCCTTTCTTCTCCGACAATTCCAACCCAACTCCAGCGAACACTCAGGGGAGCCCGGCGATTCTTATCCTCCATGGGCAGGGTGGGGAGATCGGTCCTCTGAGGTAATCTTTGCCCTGATTGGACAGGGTTTCGTGGGGTGATATCTGTCCCCTCTGATTGGACAGGGGGAAAACCCTGCCTTTCTGGGGCAGGGTCTGAGCTCTGAGGTAATCTTTGCCCTGATTGGACAGGGTTTTGTGGGTGATGTGCTGGCCATCCGTGATTGGACAGGGGGAACCCCCTCCTTTCCTGGGCGGAGTCGGTGTTCTGATGTGAGAAAACCACCGCCCACGTCCATGGTCGAATGCACGTGGGCAATGGCATTGATGGTGCGAAGAAGTGAAGGATTGATTTGTTGGCATTGGGTATTGCAAAAATCTAACTAGAAAGAAACTTCGTAGCACACACATGTAATTCCTTTGAGACATAGGGAGGGTTCTAACTATAAACACATACTTATCGAAATAATGAACTGCGGGGACTCTGGCTTTTGTGTGCAAATGGCTGCCAGATTCGTAACAATACATCACTGCAGGCGAACGCCCACACACCGATTTGTAAAATGGTGTAACATTTAAAGATGATAGGTTTTTTTGCATTATAATCATTGTACACTACCATATCATTGCAAAACAACGTTTGCTTGACGTCGATATTTGTAATATTATTAATGAGGGCTCAATGGTGGAACATTTAAAGATACTTTTTTATTTTTAGGCGAACCAGTTCTAGGATTGGGCTAGCAGGATAGCCTGGAGGTACAGTGCCTTCAGAAAGTATTCACACCCCTTGACTTTTTCACATTTTGTTGTGTTACAGCCTGAATTGAAAGTGGTTTTAATCAAAAAAAATAATTATACACAAAATGCCCCATAAATGACAAAGTGAAAACATGTTTTTAGAATTTTTTTTACAGGTTTATTAAAGATGAAAACGTGAAATGTCTTGTATCAATAAGCATTCAACTCCTTTACTATGACAATCCAAATTGAACTCAGGTGCATCCAATTTCCATTGATCATCCTTGAGATATCTCCACAACTTGATTTGTGTCCACCTGTGGCCAATTAAATTGATTGGACATTATTTGGAAAGACACACACCTTACACACCTTTCTATATTAGGTCCCACAGTTGACGGTGCATGTCAGAGCAGAAACTCCACCATGAAGTCCAACGAACTGTCCGTACAACTCCAATTCTGATGAGGCATAGATCTGAGGAAGGGTGTAATACAATTTCTAGAGTGTTGAAAGTTCCCAAGAGCACAGAGAGCTCCATCATCAGGAAATGGAAAGAATATGGAACTACCCAGACTCTTCTCAAGAGCTGGCTGTCCAACCAAACTGAGTAGCTGGGCAAGAAGGACTTTCCCTGAAATTTGATTTTGACAAATTTCCCTGAAGATATTTGCTGTTCTTCCTCTGCTCCAATCGGTTCATCTGATCACATGCTTGTCAAAGTAGACATCTCTCTCACTGTTATGAGAGAAACTCCTCAGTGCTGTCGAGTCTGGCATTTCACTCAGGCCGACTGGCAGGGACTTCAAGCAGCCATCAAACTTCCAGACGAGTTTCCCATCTCTACTTCCTCAGACATCAACTTGTTCTGGGAATTCTTTCAAAGAAATTTGCTCTCTCTCTCTCATGCACAGATTTATCCCATCTCGTCTTCAGTTGTCCTATCCTTCCTCCCACCCATGGTACACTGAAGCTTGTGGCGAAGCAGTTGTCCTGCAACAACTTACCTTCGCCTCATGGAAGGCTAATCCAACTGAAGGCAATCTCAGTTCCTTCCACAAAGCTCAGAACAAGTGTGTCTACCCTCAGGAGAGCCAGAAAACATCATCTTTCTAATCTCGAGTCTGAACTCTCAAATCTGTCTTCTTCCTCCAAATCCTGGTGGCATCTAGTCAAGCCTGTTTCTGGTGTAAGTTTCCCCTCCATCCCCTCCCTTACCTCAAATAGCCGCACAACTGACACTGCACTTAAAAGCTGAATGCCTAAACTCCGTGTTTGCTTCTAAATCTTGTGTCCCAAACCATTCGCTTTCTGTACCTACCTTACCCAGTTGTACCCAGCTGTCCGTGGACTCTGTCATTTTCTTCTGACAAAGTGGAGAGTTTGCCATCATACCTCGACTCAGATCCTGCAACCGGTCCAGACGGCATCAGCCCACATGTCCTAAAAACTTGCTCTGCTGCTCTTACTCACCCTCTCTCTGTGTTATTCACCCTCTCATTTGCTCCAGGTCATCTGCCATCTGCTTGGAAATCAGAAAAACATTACTGCAAAAACAGTTTCCTGCAACTAGACCAAACAACCTTCTCCCAATCAGCAAGGTTATGGAATACATCATCGCTTTAGACATCAAATCCTTCCTCTTCGCCAATGGCTTGATTTCCGATCATCAATTTGGATTCAGACCAGGTCACTCTACCCTGGATATGCTGCTTCTGCTCTCCCAGCAATGGATGGAGATCCTCAATGCCGGACATGAAATCAGAGCCATATGCCGAGACATATCGCGTGCCTTCGATACGGTCCTGCACCCTGCCCTACTCAGTAAACTCTCTTCCGATGGCATCCAAGGACATCTCCACTCATGGCTCGCAGACTTCCTCTCCTGTCGCATCCAACGTGTGGCCCTAAATGCACCCTCATGAGGTGGTCTTGGATCTCGGTCCTGAGTTTAAATCCCGCTCAGCTGTTGAATTAATACCAGGTGGGGTTAAGTCGACCTTCATCCTTCCGAGGTCAGGAAAATGAGTGCCAGCATGCTGGTATAGTGTCGGAGTGGTGACACATCCAGGATTGTGCTCAATAGCTTAAGCAGCACCAACGTTCTGCACAGAGTATGGTCCCAATCTCCTCCTCCTCATCCTCTCATCCCCTCTTCCTGTCCAGGCTGGAGT
>CM068958.1:111074453-111112075 GCA_035128595.1 Eptatretus atami | reverse complement strand
CTAAAGTAAAGGAGAATCACCTGCTTGAAATCTAATTATTTCAAACAACTTTTAAAAGGTGCCAATGATATTGTCCAGGCTATTTTAGGATTTTTGTGTGGAATAGGCTAAGATTTAGTAATTTTTTTTCAGCTTTTTTTTTGTTTTGTTCCACTGCAAACCAAATAAATACATATGTGGATACCAAAATATTTTTTTAATCTCAACAATTTTCTGAAAAAAATGGTGCATTATTTGAAAAACGTGCAAGGGTGCCAATATTTTGGCCACGACTGCATGTACATTATCAATACAATGTGAGCACATCGTTAAAGTTTGTACCACAACATTTGTAAATCAGTGGTGGAACATCTTATCTAAAATACTGTGTGTGCGATACAACGTAAATTTACCCGAATAACCAGTTTTCAATCATGCATTCCCTTGAAGTTTTTGGCTGATGGAGGAAGGACGCACGCGCACACACAAATGCACAGTCTTGTGTAGGGACAACCATTATTCAAAGAAAGATGTAGGGGTGGTTTCACAATAATTTTTTGTGACCATCACTAACTTGTTTGCATACCTTTTGGAAGAACATCCCTATATCATTTTGCATTTTTATGCTTCCGCCAACGAAGTCGCCGAAGGCATTATGTTTTCGGTCTATCCGTCCGTCCATGCTAATTGTCTGTTTTCTCTGCAACCGCTTCGCCGATTGACACAATTTTCACCGTCGGTGCGACAACTCGTGTCGAATGTTTTAATAATTATGACATCATAGATCATGTGGTTCGGCAGCCATATTGTTTATAACATAAAAACCTTCAAAATTCTTCTTCTCTGAAACGGCTGAACAGATCGAGGCAAAACGTTACAGGTTATGATAGCCTATCCCTGAGGAACCAAAAGTTATCTACCTATGATGTCAAAAGGTCATATGGTGTGGCAGCTATGTTTATTGAATAATAAACATTTTAAAAATTTCTCCAAAACAGCCTGACAGATTGAGGGGAAACTTCACCCACATATTCCCCAAGCGTTGGGGATACCAGGGTGTTCACGAGTAATCAATAGGTCACATGGTCTGGCAGCCATATTGGATTTAACAAAAATTATTTCTCTTGACAGCTTCATCAATCGACGTGAAACGTCACAGTAATGATCCAGTAGTGACGGGGAATATACGTTTTAAATTTCAACCTGATCGGACACATGGTCTAGCAGCCAGAATGATTTAATATTTTGAATCTGGGATCAGGGATATAAATCAAACTTGGTGCAAGTATGTATAATGATGTAATAACGTGGGCCGAGGCATATCTGACAACGTCAAAGGGTGCCATTCTCATTTAAAATGATTACTTGTATACATATAAATTGAATCAATTCTTCCTTGTTACACACTCAACATGTCCACCAAGGTTCGTCTGAATCCGTCCATAACTTTTTGAGATATCCTGTTCACAGAGAGAGACATACTTTTAACCTTTTATTTCTGTTCCTTCAACTTCTGCCACTGAAGGTGGGCCGAGGTAAAAAGCACAGAAACAAGTCATAAACTAGATATTTGTGATCACAAAGCGATCGTCAAAGGTAAGCCTCCACCGGCGCTGGTGATCCAATGATGGCCATATTTTCTGACCGTCATCTGACCTTTTCCTTCAACAGGTATAGAAAGAGTGTAAATTATGAAAATGTGTACCCATCTACAGTTTATCCATAAAACTCATCATGAAAATTATTCAAGTTATGACCAAAAAGGTGTTTTTTTGTAAATTTGGTCACAATCTGAAAAAGTGGGTCAAGGACAACAACCACATTTATATGTGCACAACTTAAAATATCAGGTCCACTATTTTGATGGAAAAACACCTGAGAAAGTCATCTGAGTTTCTGCAATGGCAAAATTATTATTTCTTAATTTTTTTTGTAAACCACCGTTTCACTTTGATCTGTAACTCAGATATTATGTAAATTAAGCGTAAATGTGGCTTGCTCCACGCTATTTAGAGGGCAATTTCACCTTAGTCGAGTCATGGTAAACAATGCTAAAATGTCTAATTAGGTCATAACCTTAAAAAATAGGTCAAAGTCAAAAAATGTCAACCACTCAATACTTTGTATTCCCATTGATGCAAAATTTTATTCTGAAAGTACCCAGCCACCTCTGAGACACAGCTTGGAAATTGGCAGAGAGAAGAAAGAAAGAAAAACAAATGAACCTAAATGGTGGTTTAGAACTCCTCCAGGCCGAAAACTCTGAGGTACCATTAAAAATTGGGGGCACTAATTGAAGAAACAAACCCGACAACACATGTAAGCCTGCCCCTATCCTGTTGGTCGTGTGGGTGGGTGGTGGGAGGGGTCGGTGCGGGTGGCGAGGTGGGGTCGGTGCGGGTGGATGTTGTCGGAGAGGGTGGGGTCGGTGCGGGCGGACGTTATTGGGAGGTTGGGGTCGGTGCGGGCAAATGTCGTTGGGGAGGGTGGTGTCAGGTGGGCAGATGTTGTCGGGAGGGTGGGGTTGGTGGGGTCGGACGTTGTCGGGAGGGTGGGTCAGGGCGGGCGGACGTCGTCGGGAAGGGTGGGGTTGGTGCGGGTAGATGTTGGAGGGGAGGGTGGGTCGGTGCGGGTGGACATCGTCGGGGAGGGTGGGGTCGGATGTTGGGGAGGGTGGAGTCGGATGTTGGGGATGGTGGAGTCGGATGTGGGGAGGGTGGGGTCGGTGCGGGTGGACATCGTCGGGGAGGGTGGGGTCGGATGTTGGGGAGGGTGGGGTCGGATGTTGGGGAGGTGGGGTCGGATGTTGTTGGGGAGGTGGGGTCGGATGTTGTTGGGGAGGTGGGGTCGGATGTTGGGGAGGGTGGGGTCGGATGTTGGGGAGGGTGAGTCGGATGTTGGGGAGGTGGGTCGGATGTTGGAGAGGGTGGGGTGGTGCGGGGGATGTTGGGGTCGGATGTTGGAGGGTGGGGTCGGTGTGGGCGGATGTTGGGGGTCGGATGTTGGGAGGGTGGGGTCGGTGCGGGCGGAGTCGGATGTTGGGGAGGTGGGGTCGGATGTTGGGAGGGTGGGGTCGGTGCGGCGGAGTCGGATTTGGGGAGGGTGGGGTCGGATGTTGGCGGGAGGGGTGGGGTCGGATGTTGGCGGGGAGGGTGGGGTTGCTCGTTAAGTGGCAGAAATATCTATTCATATGACCTGAAAGTCCTTGTTGTGTCCATCTTGTTTACCCCGTGTTCCCCACTGGTTTGTCCCCCCTCCCTTTCCCTTGTTGTCTGTTCTGTGTTCTCCCTCATTCCCGCCTCAACATTATATACAAAAACAAAACCAACAAGGGACAGGTTGACTGTATTTACAGTTCACATCACACTCTTTGGACTTTGACGTCGGTCCGACCTCGTACAAAAAACGACCCACATCGTTGCTCTCTTTTCCGTATTTCACCTCAAACACGGTTACTTGTTGATGACGGATGTCCGTAACCGGGTGAGTTTGTTTCACCTTCTGCGACGTTTCTTTAACATGTCCAAGTTCACCCTGAGCCTCACAATCTGATCGCTCCCGTCGCCCGACGACCGTCGCCCTTCTCCTCGTTCCATCTCACCTTCCGTGAGGTCCCGGTTGTTCAGGTCCAGATATCCGCTCTTCCGAGCCCCCTTCAGTAGGCCACTGAGAACGTGTTCATCTCCTTGGGGCTGGGGTTTACAAACCAGCCGAGACATGTCGTTCCTCTTTCTCCCCCCACCTCGCTGCCTTCACGACGCCTCTCGGTCTCCACCCGTGTTCATGTCACTTTCGAACCATCCCTTAAATTATTCGCGCCTTTTAAATTCACCAAGTCGGATTGATCCGCTTATTGCGACATTCGCAGATAGCGGATCTCTCCCATGAGATTATCTTTTTCCGTTCGGCACCTGGAATGTTTACACAGCGCACGTTGTGATCACAAAGTCCAAATATTAGCGATTTGCAAAAAGCGAAAGACCAGTGTATGGTATTTTAAACTGTCATTTGTCATATACACCGCCCAAGATAATCCGCTTGGCTTGTAAATTCACGCTTGCTTCAAAGTATACCGGCATTCAGTGGATACTCCGATATGGATGTAATACAAAGATAAGATTCTCAAACACGGCACTCTTCAGTCTTCATGGGAGAACTGGACCATGGAGGAGATTTTCCTTCAACATCATCACCCTGGGTTGGATCCTCGGTCAAGTTCCCTTAACTCTCCCGTGGAGACCACCGATCTCGAGACGAATGGGACAGGAGAGGAAGCTCATTTTTGAAGCCATTGTAGGCCTACTGTCCGCCATGTTTGTTCACCCATGGATGCACTCACGCTCGATCATGAAGTCGCCAACGCGCCTCACGTCGAACACAAACACTCGACACACACACACCACAAACCACACAAACACTCGACACACAACACACACACACACGCACACACACTCACACACACACTCGACACACACACACTCCACACACACACACTCACCACACCACACTCACACCACACACACTCACACACACACACACTCACACACACACTACACAACACACACACTCACACAACACTCAACACAAACACTCGACACACACAACACACACACACTCACACACAAACCATCGACACACACAAACACACACAAAACACTCGACACACAAACACTCGACACCACACTCGACACACACACACACAACACGCACACACAACACACACTCACACACACACTCGACACACACACACACACACACACACACCTCACACACACACTCGACACACACACACACACTCACACACACACACACTCACACACACTCGACACACCACACACACTCACACACACACTCACACAAACACTCGACACACACACCACACACACCACTCACACACCACTCGACACACACACACACACACACACTCCACACACACACACACTCACACACACACACACACACACTCACAACACACACTCGACACACACACACACTCGACACACACACTCGACACACACACACACTCGACACACACACAACACACAACACACTCGACACACACACACACTCGACACACCACACACACGACACACACACACACTCGACACACACACACCACACACACACACACACACAAAACACTCGACACACACACACACACACTCACACACACACACACGACACACACCAAACACTCGACACACACACATAAACACACACACACACACTCGACACACACACACACACACACACACACACACACACGACACGCCAGCAAATTACTCTTAGAGAATATTTATCAGTAAATGATGTGTCCATGTTAATTTACGCGTTTTTAAACTGATTTCATGATTTGAGAATCAGAGAGGTAAAGATTTGAGATAAGATTAGTAATTACTAAGATAAAGACGGACAGAAATGACGAAGGGATTGATTGACAAAAACACAAGGAACGGCTACTTTTAATTAGTGCATGAGATGATTGCCATGACAACACAATTCAGCAAATCACAGCCTTGATCTAATCAGGGTGAGAATAATGTCATGAGGAATAGATCTGTGTCATATGAAAGGAAAATGTTGAACTGCTTTTGAAATATCACGTCCACAAAAGTACATGGACGATGATCGGTGGGTCCGTCCGTCGGGAGGGGCAGGGGACAAAAATTATATATATAATATAATATACATACAGCTCTGGAAAAAATTAAGAGACCACTGCAAAGTTATCCGTTTTTCTGGTTTTACTATTTATAGGTATGTGTTGAGTAAAATGAACATTTTTGTTTTATTCTATAAACTACCGGCAACATTTCCCCAAATTCCGAATAAAAATATTGTCATTTAGAGCATTTATTTGCAGAAAATGACAACTGGTCAAAATAACAACAAAGATTCAGTGTTTTTCAGACCTCAAATAATACAAACAAAACAAGTTCATATTCATTTTTAAACAACAAATACTAATGTTTTAACTTCGGAAGAGTTCAGAAATCAATATTTTGTGGACTAACCATGATTTTCAATCACAGCTTTCATGCGTCTTGGCATGCTCTCCACCAGTCTTTCACATTGCTGTTGGGTGACTTTATGCCACTCCTGGCGCAAGAATTCAGGCAGCTCGGCTTTGTTTGATGGCTTGTGACCATCCATCTTCCTCTTGATCACATTCCAGAGGTTTTCACTGGGGTTCAGGTCTGGAGATTGGGCTGGCCATGACAGGGTCTTATCTGATGGTCCTCCATCCACACCTTGTTGACCTGGCTGTGTGGCATGGAGCATTGTGCTGCTGGAAAAACCAATCCTCAGAGTTGGGGAACATTGTCAGAGCAGAAGGAAGCAAGTGTTCTTCCAGGACAACCTTGTACGTGGCTTGATTCATGAGTCCTTCACAAAGACAAATCTGCCCGATTCCAGCCTTGCTGAGGCACCCCAGATCATCACCGATCCTCCACCAAATTTCACAGTGGGTGCGAGACACTGTGGCTTGTAGGCCTCTCCAGGTCTCCGTCTAACCATTAGACGACCAGGTGTTGGCAAAGCTGAAAATTGGACTCATCAGAGAAGATGACCTTACTCCAGTCCTCTACGGTCCAATCCTTATGGTCTTTTGCAAACCTCACCCCGGATCTTCTTGCTTCTCATTGATGAAGGGCTTTTTTCTAGCTTTGCACGATTTCAGCCCTGCCCCTAGGAGCCTCTTTCGAACCGTCCTCACCGTGCACTTCACCCCAGCTCCGTTTGCCATTCTTTTTGTAGGTCACTTGATGTCATCCTACGGTTGTTGAGTGACATTCGAATGAGTTGGCGGTCATCCCGGTCAGTGGAAAGTCGTTTTCACCCTCTGCCAGTCTGTAGCTTTGTTGTCCCTAATGTCTGCTGCTTGACCTTGTTCTTATGAACCGCCGTCTATGAAATTTTAAGGATGGAAGCAACGTGACGCTCACTGTATCCCTCTGCCAGTAAAGCCAGAATTGAACCCTTCTTTTCCTCACTCAAAACTTTTCTTTTCAACTCTTTTGGCATGGTCAATAGTTATTTTTTTGATTCCAATTACTTTTGAGGTACTACTAGCACTGTTTTGCCATCCATCTGGTCCTATTGCAAGAGGATAGTGATGACCACAGGTCAGGTCAGGTCAGGTATGGGAGCATGTGCCAGAACAGCGCGTCGCTGCGTCCACTTTTCCGGTACTCCAGGGGCCTCCGTCTGGCCATCCCCAGGCAGATGCCAGGCCCATCCCCATCTCCTTGAGATGATGGTCAACCTGCTGCAACCACGAGGCACGTGGTCGGCCCACTGGCCTCCTCCACTCATGAGACTCCCTCGCTGAGAGAATCTGGTGAGCAGGATCGCGTCAGGAAAACGAGCCACATGTCCATACAGCCGCAACTGACGCTCACGGACTATGCAGGTAACAAATCTCATCCGAGTCTCTCAGCAACCGCTCGTTGGACACAAAATCCGACCAGCGATAGCCAAGGATTCTCCGAAGAGACCTGGTACCAAAGGAATTAAGTCTCCGTCTCAGATCCTTGGTCAGAGTCCAAGTCTCGCTCCATAGAGCAAGACTGGAAGTACCAAGGACCTGAAGACTCGGACTTTCGTCCTCCCGCACAGGTACCGGCAGCGCCACACCCATGATCCAGTGAATCCATGACTCCCAGGCCCGACCCAGACGTCGATTGACCTCTGACTCACAGCCAGCAGAGACATGAATATCACTGCCAAGGTAAGTGAATCTCTCCACGACCTCAACATCCTCACCACAAACAGACACAGATAGGACAGCAGCATCAAAGATGTCACCGAAAGCCTGGATCTTAGTTTTGACCAAGAACCCGTAATCCCAGCGGCTCCGACTCCTCATTCAGCACCTCGAGGGCCCCCAAAAGGATATCTAAAGTCTCCGCAAAGATGACTGCATCATCTGCAAATCAAGGTCCGAGATCTTGACATTCCCAAACGATGCACCGCAGCTTGATCCTCCGACATCTTCCCTAAAATCCAGTCCATACAAGTGCTGAAAAGTGTGGGGGCCAGTACGCACCCCTGACGAACTCCAGTAATAACTGGAAATAAGTCAGAGATGGTACCACCACACTTCACAGCACTCTCAGTACCAGAGTAGAGTTCAGACATCAGATCGATCAGTTTGTGGGCACCCCACGAAGACCAAGAATCCTCCAGAGGGCATCCCGATTCACTGAATCGAACGCTTTACAGAGATCAACATAGGCTGCAAGCAGCCCTGCCGAAACTCTCGTCTGCGTTCGGTGAGGACACGAAGAGCAAGGATACGGTCAATCGTTGACCTCTTTGGTGTAAAGCCTGACTGCTCTGGACGCTGGTGCTCAAGCAGATGATGGCGAACCCTATCAAGAATTATCCGAGCAAAGACCTTGCCCGGCACTGAGAGCAGCGCCACCCTCGGTAGTTGTTGCAGTCTTGGCGATCACCCTTCCCTTTCCAGAGAGGAACAACAAGGCCCTCTTCCAATCAGTTGGGATGATGCCTGTGTTCCAGGCAGAGCACAAAACTGCATGCAACGACACGAGGGCAGCATTTCCACCAGCCTTGAGAAGTTCAGCATGGATGCCACAGATCCCTGGAGCTTTGCCCTGTTTCAACCGGTTCACCGCAGCCCGTGTTTCCACAAGCGAAGGTGGACCACAGTTGATTCGAGGGTCAGCAACAGGGATTGTAACACCTTGACGTCCAACTCGACAGCTGGGGGATCAGCCTGGTACAACCGCTCGAAGTAAGCGGCCAGCGGGCCTTCACTTCAGACTCCTCTGTCAAGAGCCTACCACTCTCTGCTCTAACTGCAGTGCTCCGAGGATGGGCTTGGATGAACGCAATGCGCGAATTCCCCTGTAAGCGGGACGAGAATCACCTGTCCACAGGTGATGCTCTACCCCCTCACAGATTCCTCGCACATAGGCCTCCTTGTCCACCCTCAGTGCACGTACAGTTTTACGCCTCAGCTCCCTGAACAGCTCAGCTCTGCCATTCAGCCTGGCCCTGCGACTCTGGTCAATGGTATCCAGTGTCCCTTGAGAGACAAAATTCTTCTTTGCCCTGCGGTGAGTTCCAAGACATCCACCGGCAACATCAAGGACGGTGGTCTTGAAGGCACTCCACAACTCTTCAGGACCCTCCAAAGCACCCAGACCCCCAAGTGTCCACTCAGCCCGTTCGCAAACTCCTTAGCTACTCTCTCATCCCTGAGCTTGCCAACATCCAGCCTAGGCTGGGATGGTACCATTCTCCAGGATTTAAGGTGCAGCTTTAGAGTTGCTACAACAAGCCTGTGGTCAGTATTGAGGAACTGAAGCACTCCGGTAGACCCTGCAGTTCTGGATCATCCTCCAACGACCGTCAATGAGGACATGGTCAATCTCCTTTGCCACACCGCCAGCGTTGGAATACCAAGTCCAGCGATGAGCTTGTGGGCGCTGAACCATGAACCAGCCACCCTAAGTCCATGACTTCTTGCAAAGTCAAGGAACTTAGTGCTATTCTGGTTCATAGTTCCTGACCCATGGGGACCAACACACACCTCATAACCATCCCTATAGTTCCAGTCGATGCATTGAAATCCCCAAGACTAGAAGTGTATCTCGTCTGGGCACTGATCAACCACAGACTCGAGCGTGGCGTAGAATGCATCCTTCACGGTGAGATCACTCGCCTCAGTCGGAGCATAAACAGAGACCAGGGAAATGACACCTAAGGAGTGACGAATCCTTAATCTCATAATACGCTCGTTGACCGGTGTTACCTCAATTATCATTGGGGTCAGCTTATTGGACACAGCTACAGCAACTCCTTGGTATGGTAACCATCAGAGCGACCAGACCAATAGTAGGTGTAACCACCCACATTATCTCGCCGCAATCCGGTCTCCGAACCTCAGAGAGAGCTGCAATCCGATGTCCAAACGCTTGAGCTCAGATGATAACAGAGACAGGTGATCATCCTCTCTTAGGGATAGGACATTCCAGGCACCCACCGAAGGGACCGCCTCAGGTTAACCCAAGGAGACCGCCGTCTGGTGGACGACACCTCAGCACCACTCCGACACACTCTCCCGCAATCTGACCCAGGATGTTACCCCGTGGTTTCCCTCCTATCATCAAAGATTGGGGGTCCCGAAGGCTTTGCCCCATATCCGTCATCCGGTGAGCTGCCTGCGAAGGAAGCTGCACAGGAGGTACTCCCACGGAGTGGGTTTTCAGATGACCACAGCAGTGGTTTTTATACTTTCCTTGTTAAATAAGATTCGGTTCAGGTGATCACCTAATCAGTACCTCACCAAGTAGAATGAGGTGTGCCTGTGTTGGAATTCAACAGACACTGAATGGAATGGCTGCCATACATGTAGAGATGCTGATTTAATTTTTTTTTGGAGTGGTCTCTTATTTTTATCCAGAGAGAGATATATATATATATATATATATATAATATATATATATATATATGTCATTATATCTCAAAAATTTGTGGATGAGTTATGACAAAAAGGTGGATAGTCGTTGGTGACAAGAAAAAGAGGATTAGATTTTGGTTCGGATCCAGCCCATCAGTGGGATACAAAACGTGAACTGTTCAACCTGGCAGAGGTATGCACGTGCTCTACCGAGTGCTGTTCTACTTGTGCTGTTTTGCCAAGTGTCACTCTATGAGTGATTTTTCATTTGTTTGTTTGTTTGTCCACACAAAACTTTCATGTTTTTCTCCGCAACCCTTGTCGGATTGAGACCAAATTTCAACCATAGGTGCGACTTCTCATGTAGAATGTTGTAATTGTAATTATGATGTCATACATCACATGGTGTAGTAGCCATGTTTAAAAAAACAGAAAAACCTTGGACCTCTGTTTCTCTGAAATTGCACCAAGGAAAAAAAATTGAAACTTGGCACACTGCAAGTACTCATGGGGAATAAGTGTGATTTTTTTATGACATCATCGGTGCCTTCATTATGTCATCATAATTGCATATGTAGAACGCTACATCTGATTAGTATGAATTTTTATTAGGGTCATCAAGGGAAAAAAATAGTCCACAGGGAAAAAAAAATTAATGATGTCATCGGTCACGTGATTCGGCAGCCATATTGTTGTTGTTTTTTTTTAAACCTTCAAAAATCTTCTCTGAAGTGGCTGAACAGATAGAGGCAAAACTTTACACGTTTGACTGCTTTTCCATGAGGAACAAAAGGTTCATAAACATGACGTCATAGGTAACATGGTTGAGCAGCCAAATTGGATTTACCCTAAAACCTGTAAAAAAAAAGTCTTCTTCTCCAGAACAGCTGGAGAGATCGAGAGGAAACTTTACACAAATGTTTCCCAAGTTTGTTAAGGAATAATTGATAGGTCACATGGTTTGGCAGCCATATTGGATTGAAGAAAAATATTAAATAATGTTTTCTCTGGAACCATGTCATCAATCAAAATGAAACATCACAAATATGATCTAGTGGAGATGCGGAATACATTTTTTAAATTTCAACTTGATCAGACACATGGTCTGACAGCCAGAATTTTTTAGTTTTTTTGATCTGGGTTCTTTTTTTTTCTTTTCTTCTTCTTTTCATTTTGAATAAGGCTCACTTGGCTGTGCCTGGAATTATTTGAGGGTAGAGGAGTAGCAGCTGAAATGCGAATCCTATTCAGGTTCCTCCTGATGACTTCATCTTTGCTTTTTGCTTGTTTGGGTTCCTTCTGATGACTCCAATGCAGGACTGTACCTATTTGGCCTTCCATTTGATTTGTATTAAATGTATTTTAATCCCATTATAAATTCAATTGAATAAAAGTGAAAAAATTCATGGGTCAGTGTCAGGTGTCCAATCAAAGCTGGTTTCCATCAAAGCGGGACGTCTTGGTACCCGGTCATCACTGCCGGCAGTTATAAAGTGTTAGTTATAATTATGTCTCTTATTAATTATGTAACACACCAGCACACAAACGCCACACAAAACTACACAAAACAAGTTCTGTTGAGGGTCTGCAATCTTTGATTGCTCTTTCGAATTCTTTTTGTAATCCTCCTTTTTTTCTTTGCAGTCATTGGAGTTCTTGTTGTTTCTGTTTCGTTTTCCTGTGTAGTATCCATCATTTGCACCTCTTTTTGGAAGTTTGTTGCTAAATGGATTAAGGATACCTTTTCTGGTTTGCTGTTTTCTTGCTCAAGTACAAATCTCACCTCATAGTTTGTTGAGCTTTTCTCATACTCCACTAGTCCTACACACGATGTTCCGTGCACTTGGTTAAGCTCCATCAAAATTCTCATCTCGGTTATGGACTCTGTCTGCAAGGAACATCGTCGTGGACTTTGCAAGGAACATTGCTATTTAAATCCCCCCCTCTCCCCCCTCACTTTAATTTCATTCTATTGAGGATCTGAAACTCAATTATTCTCACAGACCAACTCAACGTGACACTTCTGACTTGCTAAAATCAGATTTTCAGTTTTGTCAGTCACCTTCGTGGCTCTGTTACAAGGCTCCGAAGGAAAACAAACAAAAGAGGAAATGTGAAAATAAATGTGAATCAATCTGTTATAGAAAGTCGAGTTATCAATTTCTACTCACCGCTAAAGGTTGATGACTTCGTCAAATCTGAGCGGTGTCCCATAAGCTGTTAAGCTTGAGTGCGGGTGAATACAGTCACAAGTTCAATAAGAAGCAAAGAAAACGATGACGGCATATCATCAGTGGGTCAATTTGGCGTCTTGTCCACAAAGTAATATGATTCACTCGATGACGCAGGTGTCAGAAGTAGACTGAGCAAAGGAGTGATTTATTTGATGGTTTCCACTTGTCTGTGCCTGGTGTTGACTTAATGGTTAGGGTGGCGGGCTTTGGATCCTAGGGTCCTGAGTTCAAATCCCGCTCAGCTGTTGAATTGATACCAGGTGGGGTTAACTCGGCCTGTCATCCTTCCGAGGTCGGCAAAATGAGTGCCAGCATGCTGGTATACTGTGTCGGAGTGGCGACCCGTACAGGATTGTGCCCAATAGCCAAGGAGACTGCTTACGCAGCACCAACGCTCTGAACAGAGTATGGTCCCAATCTCCTCTCCTCCTATTGTCTGATTGTCCCATTGCATTTTGCCAACCCATTGCTGCAAGACAGCAGGATGACGGAATGGAAAATCTGAAACAAATAAAAGAGATACAGTATACGGTATGTACATTGAATATGGTGTTGACAACTTAAAGACCGATGACAAGAAACCTCATCAATGTGTCCACCAGGACTACCAAGTAACACCAGTTCACACTTCCAGACTATCTATAGTTCACATTTGCCCGTGATATTAATTAAACCTGGGAATTATTTCACAGAAACCTGCTCTCCCTTATGCACAAATTAATCCCATGTCATCTTCAGTCATCATACCATCCTCCCACCCATCGTACACTGAATCCTGTGGTGGGGTAGTTGCCTTGAAACAACTTTCCTTCCATACCTGGAAAGTAAACCCAACTGAAGGCTTGATTTAGGAAACTTTATAAAAGACGATTTGGCTTCTATTTACAAAGATCTGAACGAGTGCTTGATGGTCAGACCGAGGCATGCCACGGGAATGACAAGGTTTCATCAAAGTTCAATTTTTAAAATCTTATATTCTACTCTATTTTTGAAATAAATACCTCAACAACAAAAAGAAGGACTTGCAGATGGAATGTCTTTCCACATTCACGGAATTGTCTGTTTGTGCAGTTTATCGACACACAAAATGCCATTTTACAGACGAATGAATGCCAACACATCATTAGAACATGTACATCCTGTGTGCATTGCAGGTTTTATGGGAACATTTAAAAGTGTTGTCTTAGTCTGTATATTGTAAGACGACCCTTTTGATGTTTGTGTGGTGTGTGTTTAAAGGTGTCTAACTAATGGGTCTAAATGTGTTCAGGTCCAAAGTGTCTATAGGGTGTACAGGTCCAAAGGGTCTAAAGGGTCCCAAGGGTCTTTAGCAGTTCAAAGGGATAGCATTTATAAGGGGTCTAAAGGCTACGATCCAATCGTACTTCAGGCCTGTGTGGTCCAAAGGGGCAAACGTGTTTACAGGGTCAGTAGGGTCTCAAGGGGTCTGAAGGTCTCGAGGGGTCTAAATAATGTAAAATTTTAAAGGCATCTAAAGGGTCTAAGCAGTCTAAAGGGTATAAAGGTTTAAAAGGTATGTTCTGTATGTTCTAATACACGTAGTCAAGGTAATGGTGCAACTGATGTGCAAATAGTATGACGTACAAGACAGACACACAGACATGAATGGCTTTTTATAGCATAGATCAGGCATCACCAACACGTAGATCATGAGTGACTGGTAGCTCATATTAAAATGTGGAAAAAAAAGCTGCATTCACACGGTCAAAAAAATTGACGTATGGTTGTAATAAAGACAGAAACACAAAAATAGGACCACTGGACCTGTAGTTTATCTGGGCCCTGGCCTAATGTTGTAACCCAAAATTTGGTAGCATTCTGACTGGAGGGTCTGGAGAAGAAGATTTTTAAAGAAATTAATGCAATTTTCCCAAATGTTGACCAAGTCAACCATTTTAACACACTTCCGGTCAGGTTATCGGCATGACCTCTGCAATTTAACATCCCTATGCTTGCCTAATGTAACACAAATTTGGTAGCATTCTGACTGGTGAGTCTGGAGAAGAAGATTTTTGAAGGCATTTACGCGACCGACATTTTGACACTTCCAGCCACGTGATCGGCATGGCCTCCACAATTTAACATCAGGACCCTGGCCTAATGTTGTAACCCAAACTTGGTAGCATTCTGACTGGTGGGTTTGGAGAAGTAGATTTTTGAAGGCATTTACTAAGTTGGCCATTTTAAACTACTTAAAGTCATGTGACCAGAACGAGCTTTGCAATCCCTATTATCAGTCATGAACGGAGTGTTGCTGCCAAATTTCAGCCGGATCGGCCTAGCGGTTTGGCCGGAGAAGTTGAAATAGGAGACGGACAGACAGATGGACGGACGGATGGTGCACGATGACAATACCTTATTTGGAATTTCAATTCCACATCAGCTTAAAAAAAAAAAATTATTTGGTTGTAACACTTACCAAAATAATCTTGAGTACAAGTTTCTGTATGTGCAGCAGGACTGTTTGAGCAGAACTAAACGGGCTAAATAATTATTTCCCTCATGTTTTAGCTCACCTGGAACATCATTCCGGGAAGCTCGTGGGATGGCGCGTCGTGAGTCCGTCAGTCAGTCCATCCATCCGTCAACAAACATTAGCAACTTCTTCTCTAAAACTACACAAACAATTTCGATGAAGCTTCACCACAACCTTCATCACCCAGTATGTACCAAAGTTTGTTCATGGCATAAAAAAAAAAAATCATGTCCTAAGGGAGTCTACGGGGGATTGCCCCCAAAATAAGTATTTGCTTTCTTCTCAGAAACTACACATGCAATTCCGATGAAACTTCACTACATCCTTCATCACCATGAATGTACCAATATTTGTTTACGGCGTTAAATTTTTTTTAAAATTGGGGTCTGAGTGGGTCTATGGAGAGACCTTACGATTTGAACCGTAACGATTTTGAAATTGTACTGTAATGATTTATGATTTTGTGATGATTTTTGATATTGAACTGTAATGCCCCCCCCCCCCCCCAAAAAGAGGTATTTCCTTTATTCTCAGAACCGACACACAATTTCGATTAAACTTGACCACAACCTACATCACCTGCAATGTACCAAAGTTTGTTCACGACATTAAAAAAAATTATGGTCCAAGGTGGTGTACAGGGGGGTTTCCCCCAAAAATATGTATTTCCTTTCTTCTCAGAAACTACACACACAATTTGGATGAAACTTGACCACAACCTTCATCACCCGTTATGTACCAAAGTTTGTTCACTGCATTAAAAAAAATCCATAGGTATTTACTTTCTTCTCCGTTAAATAATTTGTGGGTTATCTACGCCTACCAGTGGTTACCTGTTTTTCTTATCCAGCCGCTACTCGGTGAGCGCCCAGGGGTATTGCCCCTATTTTTCAACTACCGCAGTATCATTCAGCAACACCCACTTTGTACCAAAGTAATGAGGTTTGATCATGTTATGTCTCCCGTTATTAGAACTATTCATGCGATTCGTGCTAGCGCTAAACAGCACCAAGGTTTCAAGCCCTCTCTGGACGAACTGTCATCCGAGTATAGCAATCCATTGCTGCACTCTGAAATCCGGTGGCTTAGCAGAGGAAATATACTGCATCGATTTATTTCACTCTTACCAGAAATTAAAGTTTTCATGGAGTCAAGAAACGAAGACACCACCCAATTATCAAACAGCGCATGGCTGCTTGATTTGACATTTCTAACAGATATGACAGAAACATTGAATGCCCTGAACTGTGGATTGCAAGGGAAACAGAAGACAATTACTGATATGATTAGTGCAGTGAAAGCTTTCAAGTCGAAACTTAACTTTCTGACACAACAAGTCCAGAAAAGGAAAATACAACATTTTCCTTCTGCGCTCCAAACGCTAGCAGGTAACGAGGTCACTGTCGGAATCGTGGACATTGACACGTACAGTGATTTCCTGACCCGGCTTGTCCAATAGTCCAGCAACAGATTTAATGATTGTGAGGAGATAAAGCCCTGTGTGATGTTCACTTCAAATCCTTTCATGGAAGTTAATGTTGGTGACATTTCTGAATAAATGAGTGTGCTGTTTGACATTGATTGTGTCTCTTTGGAAATGGAGATTATTATCAGCCTTCAAAATGACATTCAGTTGAAATCAAAGGCAATCTGCCACAAATTTCTGGAGTCTCGTGGATACTGAAAAGTACAGTGACATCTGTAAAGCAGCAATGAAAGAGCCTTCTCTGTTTGGCTCGACCTGTCTTTGCGAATTTGCCTTTTCCGACATGAACTGCATCAAATGTGAATTTCGAAGCCCCCGTCTGACAGACGAGCATCTGAATGACTCCATCACAGTTGCCCTGTCACGATGCGCACCTGATTACGCAGTACTGGTGGACGCAATGCAGTGTCAAGTTTCTCACTGAACTAAAGGTAAAGAT
The DNA here is from genome assembly GCA_035128595.1 of Eptatretus atami. Classification (NCBI taxonomy): domain Eukaryota; kingdom Metazoa; phylum Chordata; class Myxini; order Myxiniformes; family Myxinidae; genus Eptatretus; species Eptatretus atami. Next base: position 111,095,008 of record CM068958.1, on the reverse strand, counting down.
CAATTTTCCTTCACTTTAAATATGTGATTTTGTCATTGAACTGCAATAACCAAATTTGTACCCTGATCAATTTATACATTTTCAATTTATGTTTTAGTAGCTCTTGAAATATTTCGTTAATCAAAAGTACCTCGCATTGAAAGGAAGGTTGGTGACCCCTGGTGTCGATATACATTAAACAGTATGCCTCTGAACATTTCATTGGTTGTATTATCATTTTGAATCAGACTATGGCAGCCGTTTTTGTTAACATAACCAAAGGAAGTGCCTCTTAATTGCTTGCCCCGTTTACCTAGCGACGAGGCGAGCGACTTGGAAAGCGGTTGACACGGAACGACTAGCTTGGAAAGGGATAGCAAGCCGCTTGCTAACGGAACACACCGCAGCCCTTGATCTCTTGCGGCAAGCAGTTTATACGGAACGGCTGGCTTGGCAAGCTGCTTGCAGATGGAACACCCCAGGCATATGTGAATCCAGACAATGAAAACCATTGATCGCAATTTTTACGACACCCATATCTGTGTATAGCACACCCGCTGTACAATATATGTGAACACAGCTTAAGCAAGCTATCGCTGGCACCCTGAACAAATTTTAAATTCTTACATTAACCTACAGGGGGCACAGCATCAGCAACAACATGCAGTCATTTGCAACATTGAAAATGTATATGTACAAGCGCTACATATATATATATATATATATATATATATATATATATATATCGACCCAGAGTCGGGGGTGAAGACCACGAGGGGTGAACTACATCGGGTTCCCACCAGACTCTCCGGAATCGCAGGTCGTCGCACACGAATAACTTTGTGACGTGGCGGGTCGCTAATCGACCGCGAATGCCAAAAACTTGACCATGTAACTTACGGTCCTCTGTCTAATACAGTTTACCTAAAGGTCACGTGATCTAATTACCGGGGACACGCCTCGGTACGCCTTGTTCAAACCGGATCACCTTACCAGATCAGATGCAGCCGAGCGGAACTGCCAAGCACGTACCAGCTAGGAAACAGATCGTTGGGGAATAACGTCCCGGCTAAACGAGGGAGCGGGCCATGCTGGACCAATGGAAGAAAACATGAAAACGAGCTGGAAACATTTCTACACAAAGCATTTATTTATAATTAAGTGAGGAAACGTATGTAGCACATTGAATGAGGTTTATTTTATGTACAGCAGGGGACAGCAAGGAACTTGTGGGGTGCGGCAAAAGACAAGCAATTTACAAAAGCAGACAGAGCAGAATTATCCCGTTATATCTTCTACAATCTTAATTTATGCTAGGACAGACGCCATCTCTCTCTCTCTCACACACACACACACACACACACCACACACACACACACACCACACACACACACAACACACACACACACACACACACACACAACACACACACACACACCACACCTGAGGAAGATTAGATATAGCTCAGAAAGAAGAAAGCAAGCAGGTGAGGGTAAATGACCTCTCAATACCTGGCTCAGTCGGCAGACCAACATAACCCAGAACGCTTAGGGAGAGGTAGGTGGGAGGAATACTGGTTGTGTCTAGTGTGGGAGTGGGAGGTGTGGTGTAATGTAGTGCAATGTGGGGGTGTGTGTGTGCCAGAGGAAAATGTGATTGCGGATCAGTAATGATGTTCTTTGTGCATCCAAAGAAGACGGGATAGAGGCGTGGATAAAGAGAGAGAGAGAGAGAGAGAGGAGAGATGGAGAGAGAGAGAGAGAGAGAGAGAGAGAGATAGAGAGAGAGAGAGAGGAGAACAAATGCAAAAGGATAAAGATCCCTAACCTAGTTGTGTAAAGGTCTGTATGTGTAGCATGTACCTCCATGGGACGCTCCGCCTGAGTGTTCCCACCTCATGATATAGCACGTTATCTCCTGCTTAATTATTTGCCGGGGCTCGTGGCAACTTGCGCTCCGCACTGGTACGTCTGGCTGCGCGGGGGTGGTGGGATGTCGACAGCATGGCAGGGAGTCTCGAAGGATGGCAGTCGCCCCGAATCAGGCCCTCGAAGAAGAAGAAGTACGTTCTGGCGATTGCATACCAATAATGTTCTGAAGAAGAGTGAGACAGAGAGCGAAGAAATAGAGAGACCAACTGCTCTGCGCTACTCCTTTTAAAATCCCCGCTTCCCCTTTAAAAAAACGGGCGAAGGGTGGGGTGATGATCGGAAAGCGATGCGCTGTGGCCCATATCCTGCTCCTCTATTTGGCCACAGTGGCCTTAGCCATGCCCTGCCAGGCTCCAGGACCGGAAACCGGCTCAGTTGCCTTCCAGCTTTGGCACGGCTAGGAGCTCCTGATTTAACATAGGGCATGCTCCCCGAGCCGACACCCCGGCCCTGAACATGCTCCGAGTGCAGTCTGAATGTCAAATGCCAGCGGATCCCCTCCGCCACCCACGAGCTCCTTCACAGGCCAAAATGCACACCCGGGACCCAAACCAAACTCCCGGATCGCCCTTCTTGCGACCCCTCCTCATTGCCCCTGATCTTGCCATGGTCTGATGACTGGATGAGGGCTGTATCATTTCCGCATGCTCACCCGGGACGTCCTCGGTGAGATCCAGTCGAGCTATTAACGTCTGTTGCGTGGTCGAGCATCGCGTGGCACCGAGGATAATCCGACTTCGAGCGGTGCTCCTCAAAATAGAGTGGCAAATTGTAGCGATGCAGAGGTACGAGGGGGTGCGGGAGGCGTTTGTGGTCAAAGTGGTGAGGTTTGGTGAGCAAGGTGAAAAGTAAGGTGAGGTGCTGGTTGGGAATTGACGCGCAGATTTGAATGAAATAATATCGCGCGATTCCCTTGCGCGGGTTGTGTAGTGTGCAGCGGACATGTGGTGGATCCGAACCATGGGAGGCATCGTGGTATGTTTATTATCAATTGCCTATTGAATGGCATGTGTGCTTGCATGCTTGTAATGCACTATGGCTTAAAGGAAAGGGTTAGAGTAGGAATCAGATTATGAATTAGATAGTTACTACACCGAACTACGAGACCCATGCGACGCACTTCATCCCGCTAACCTACTGGACATGAGGAGAGGACTAACTACACGAAGACGAATGAAATAACTGCCTGGGGATCATTGTATGTTGGGTGCCATTGCCTTAGGAGGCATGTGGTTTTGCAGAACCGCAACAATATATTAGCGGGTTATGCTTACACATTGTGTAAGCATACAGAGCCTCTGCTAGGTATGTGGGTGGCCCCCTGCAAAACCTCACGTTGGGGGCCCTTTCTATCGGAGGGCCAATAATATGGTGACAAATTCAGGCAAAGAATCAATTCACACCTCACCCCCAAAGGGGGTTAGCGAAATATTAGAATGACCAGCTCTCTCACCTGTCTGCATGTATCCGTCTTTCCGCACCATCAGGGGTATATGTCGGTGATCGCTGGACCGATTGTTACCAAACTTGGTAGGAGAGTAGCATGGGTCAACCAAAGTGGATAAGTGGCCAACAATGACCTAAGTAAAATGTCAAGGTCAAGGTCATCAAAGGGTGAAAATTTACGTTTCTAACTAAAACTCTGGAATGAATCATCAGAGAAAGAAGTGTATTTTTTGCATTAGATTCTATGCACTAAGGCACATCAAAATTATCCTTTACATTATTCTTTCTCTGTGATGTCACGTTTTCCCAGAAAATGACGTCGAAAGTGACGTTTCCATATGAAATGAAATGAGTTCAGAAAAAGACATATTTTCCTGTATGAATAATCAAATCTGACTGAGGAATTGACTGTCAGGTCCCACTGGGATACCACGTGAAAAATTTGACCATAAAAAACACACACAATGACCGAAAATACAAACAGTTAAAAATCTTTAAATCTCAGAAACTGACCTGGAGCTCACCAACAAACTGGGCACATGTGTAGTATGGACTGAACAGATAAAAATCACGAGTTCCTTCGATTAAAGGTCAAATGCAATAACTCGAGAACAGAACGAAGTGAATGCCACATCATTCCGGAAAGTGCTGAAAAAGGCAATTCTTTTTAAATATTATATGGTGGAATTGGTTAATATAACAAACAAAAAAAGACATATTACAAAATATAAACACTCATGAGCTACCCTTGTCACGTGACACCCAATACAGAAGAATCTTCTGGCTACAAAACACTTTGCACGGATCGAAAATTAAAATTACTGGCAGAGTACCCGCCTTATGGGCGGTCTTGTTCCAAGCATACCACGCGCTCATCTGACGCATATCCTTATTTGGGCGGTGTATAGGCAACTGATCGCTCTGTATAGGAAAAATAAATAACCCGGGTTACGTGCATGAAGCAAAAACATACATACTGCTGGTGATTCAAAACAGCTCACTTCAATGGAAAACTGCACTGTAAATGGTGGAGACTTGTAATACCCTCCCCCACCTGGAGGCGGCGCTACACGATACACATTTACATAGAGAATTTGCGCTTCATTAATTGGGGTTACGCTAATCCTTTGCAGCAAGTCTGGTTGTATTGTGCCAGAACTGTAGGAGGAGTAGCCCGACAAACAAACCCACAAACAAACAAACAAACCCACAAGCACCGATGCATGAATTATCATGAGGATACATTGAGATTGAGACCGCATTGAGAAATTTACGAAACCTCTCACCCACCTTGGAATGGGTAAAACAACAAGAACAACCTCCACGACAAAAAAAACAAAAAACACTGTGCTATGAAAGGTCCATTTTTCATCATTGAGATTTACAGATAGATCTGCAATATGTTTGTGAAGTGCAACATGATGTCTTTTTATTAAACCCATCAGTGAAGCGATTGGCAGTCGGTAGGAATGCATGGCTAGTGATATTGGAAATGTCTATGTTGTGCAACTGGACTTTCAAGATGTTTTGAAAGTCTTGCAAGCTGATGGGGGAGGCCCCTCTTTGTGGGTGGCCCCCTGCGGCTGCGGGCTCCGCAGGTGCCTATCGGAGGCCCTGTAAGCATACGAACAGTCTTTCCCCATTGTCTCGGGCCGCTCACCTGCATTTTATTTTTCACTTATTTATTTATATTTTCATTTAAAGATGTTGTCCGAAAATTTTGTGATTTTTTTCCAGTGTATTGGCTTCGATGTATGGCGGCACACAAAATTACCGTGTTTCCCAATTGTCTCCGGTCCCTTATCTGCATTTTTTTTCATTTCTTTTTTTTCATTCATTTATATTTTCATTTTTTCCCCCCTTTTGGGTGGTTTTGGTTCTTTTTATGCTTTTTTTTCATGGTTTGTCTGGGATTTTTTTTTTACAGTGTACCAGCTTCGATGTCTATTGGCACACAAAATTTCAGCTTTCTACATCACCCGAAAGTCCTGATCTTTAAAATCAGTCAGTGGTTAAAAAGAGCTTGTATGTGTGTGTGTGTGTGTGGTGTGTGTGTGTGTGTATGTATGTATGTATATATATAATATATATATATATATATATATTTACTAGCGGGATGTGCCACACATTGTTTAAGCATATGAACCGTGTTTCCCCAATGTCTCGGGTCGCTCACCTGCATTTGATTTTTTATGTATTCATTTCAATATTTTTTCATTTACTTATATTTTCATTTACGAATGCTTTCCAATGTTCTGTGCTTTTTCTCGTGTATTGGCTTTGATATCGTCGGCACACAAATTACCTGCTTCCCATGCCTCGGTCGCTCACCTGCATTTTTTTCATTAATTACATTTCATTTATGGATGTTGTCCAATGATTCGATGATTGTTTCTGGTATACTGGCTTCGATCTCCATCGCCACACAAAATTTCAGCTTTCTGCATCACTTGGAAGGCACCAATCTTTAACAGCAGTCACTCAGGCAGTCAATGGTTAGAAAGAGCTATATATATATATATATATATATATATATATATATATATATATATATATAATGTCCATCCATCCATCTGGACCATACTCTGTGCAGAGCGTTAGTGCCGCCTAATCAGTCTCCTTGGCTATTGGGCACAATCCTGGACGGGTCGCCACTTCAACACAGGACACCAGCAAGCTGGCACTCATTTTGCCGACCTCGGAAGCATGACAGGTAGAGTCACCCCACCTGGTATTAATTCAACAGCTGAATGGAATTTGAACTCAGGATCCTCAGATCCCAAGCCCACACCAGGCATATATAATATATATATATATATTTGTTGCACCAACTGAAACACAGGGAAAAATTAAATTTACATATAAATACACAGATATATATATATATATATATATAATAAATACATATATATATAATATATAATATATATATACAAAAAATATACATATATATATACATAAAAATATACATATATAGGCCTATATATAAAAAATATACATATACATATAATATAAATATAAATATTCAGATACATATATATATATATATATATATATATTAAATACATATACATATATACATATATATATAAATATACAAATATAACATATACTGTAATAAATATAATATAAATATAAATATAATACATATACTATATATACATAAAACATACATATATGGCCTATATATATATAAAATATACATATACATATATATATATCTATCTATAATTCCAGCAATCTCTGTGTGTGTGTGTGTGTCTTTGTGTGTGTGTGTGTGTGTGTGTGTGTGTGTGTCTTGTGTGTTGTGTTGTGTGTGTGTGTGTGTGTGTGTGTGTGTCTTGTGACGCTGTTTCTCGACAACCACTGGTCCGATCTAATTGAAACTTGCCAGATATATTGCTGGGGACCTGAGGATGTGCCTTTTCAAGGTTTGATATTAATCGGACAAGTGCTTCCCAAGTTATGGCCATTTATTTACCAAACCAATGACAAGACACGTTGTTGCGTGGGCGTGGCCGATGGGGAAGGGAAGCTCAGCCGCGTTCCCCATTACGGGTTACAACGTACGGGCTTCCGGAGAGTGATGATTTCGTGTATTCTAATAATTTCTCGATTTCTTATGCGCATTTATAGATAAACACAATGGCCCAATTATTATCGTTTTCATATTAGACGGTGCATAAATTTCGGTAACATCAGAGTGCTGGTATGCTCCGAACCAGGAAGTAATTTTTTTTCTCTCTCTTCTCTTATCTTTTTGTTTTTTCCTTGCCACGACATTGCGAAAAGGTAAAATACGTTGGCGCTAATTGAATAATTGAGTATTAAAACTAAATTGCGAATATCGTAACTGCGAATAATATGCGAACTTCCGGGCCACGCACGTATGGGCACGCGAGAGCGAAGAAACGGCCTGTGTGGTGTGTTGTTTGTTGCTCGCGGTTTGAATATTTATTATTAATTTTTTTATATATTTTTTTTTTACGGGCACGTACTAGTTATATAATTCCAGCAATCTCTGGTGTGTCTGTGTGTGTCTGTCTGTCTGTCTGTCTGTCTGTGACCGCTGTTTCTCTACAACCAATGGTCCGATCTAATTGAAACTTGCCAGGTATATTGCTGGGGACCTGAGGATGTGCCTTTTCAAGGTTTGATATTAATCGGGACAAGTGGTTCCCAAGTTATGGCCATTTATTTACCAACCAATGACAGGACACGTTGCTGCGTCGGCATGGCCGATGGGGAAAGGGAGCCTTAGTTACCAATGACAGGACACGTTGCTTGGCGTTTTGCACCCACAGTATCTATCTTCTATCTCTCTTCCAGCAATTTCTGTTTGTTTGCTTTCAAAAGGTTTTGAAAATTAATCGGACAAGTGGTTCCCAAGTTATGGCCAAGTTAGAGCGCGTTCCCATTACGGGTTACAACGTACGGACTTCCGGATAGTGATGACTTACTGTATTATAACGCACACGGCCACGTGAGAGCGAAGGAACGGCCTGTGTGGTTGTTGTTTCTGGCACGCGGTTTGAAAGTATATATATTTTTTTGTTTGTTTTGTTTTGCATGTACGTACGGGCACGCACTAGTATATATAAATATACATATACTTATATATATATATATATAAAACACTGAGATTCAAACATCCACCCGGCCTCAGCTGACCTTGAATTGATACCAGGTGGAGTTAACTCGAAGCCTGATCATCCATTCCACAAAGAGTCGGCAAAATGAGTGCCAAGCATGCTGGTATCTGAGCGAGTGGCGACCCGTACAGGATTGTGCCCAAAGCAAGGAGACTGCTTACGCAGCACCAAACGCTCTGAACAGAGTATTGTACCCATCTCCTCTCCTCCTATTGTCTGATTGTCCCATGCATTGCCAACCCATTGCTGCAAGACAGCAGGGATGACGGAATGGAAATCTGAAAACAAAATAAAGGATTACAGTATACGGTATGTACAATTGAATATGGTGTTGACAACTTAAGACCGATTGCAAGAAACTCATCATGTGTCCACCAGGACTACAAGTAACACCCAGTTCCACCACTGTCCAGAACTATCTATTAGTTCACATTTGCCCATGATATTAATTAAACCTGGGGAATTATTTCACAGAACCTGTCTCCCTTATGCACAACTTAATCCCATGTCATCTTCAGTCATCATACACATCTCCCACCGACATCGTACACTGAATCCTGATGGTGGGGTAGTTGCTTGAAACAACTTTCCTTCCATGACTGGAAAAGTAAACGACACATGAGGCTTTGATTTAGGAAACTTTTATAAAAGACATTGGCCTTCTATTTACAAAGATCTTGAAGAGTGCTTGATGGTCCAGACCGAGGCATGGCACGGGAATGAAGAAGGTTTCAATCAAGCTTCAATTTTTAAAAATCTTATATTTACGTCTATTTTTGAAATATACACTCAACAAAAAAAAGAAGGATTGCAAGATGGAATTCTTTCACATTCGGAATTGTCTGTTTGTGGCAGTTTATCGACACAAAATGCCATTTTTACAAGACGAATGAATGCCAACTACTCATGTAGAACATGTACATCCTTGTGTGCATTGCAGGTTTTATGAACATTTAAAGTGTTGGTCCTTAGTCTGTATATTGTAAGACGACCTTTTGAATGGTTTGTGTGGTGTGTGTTTAAAGGTGTCTAACTAATGGGTCTAATGTGGTTTTCAGGCGCCAAAGTGTTATAGGGTGTAACAGGTCCAAAGGTGCTAAAGGGTCCCAAGGGTCTTTAGCAGTTCAAGAAGGGATGGCATTTATATAGGTGGTCTAAAGGCTTTACGATCCAATGTACTTCAGCCGCAGTGTGGTCCAAGGGCAAACTTGTTTACAGGTCAGTAGGGTTCAAGGGGTCTGAAGTCTGAGGGTCTAATAATGTAAAATTTTAAGGCATCTAAAGGGTTCTAAGCAAGTCTAAAGGGTTATAAATTTAAAGGTTATGTTCTGTAGTTCTAATACACGTGTCAAGTAATGGTGCAACTGATGTGCAAATAGTATGACGTACAAGACAGACACAAGACATGAATGGCCTTTTATAGCATAGTCAGGCTCTACCAACACGTAGATCATGAGTGACGGTAGCTCTATTAAAGTGGAAAAAAGAAGCTGCATTCACACGCGTCAAAAAATTGACGTATGGTGTAATAAGACAGAAACACAAAAAATGGACCACTTGCGACCTGTAGTTTATCTGGGCCCTTGCCTATGTTGTAACCAAAATTTGGTAGCATCTGACTGGAGGGTCTGGAGAAGAAGAATTTTTAAAGAAATTAATGCAATTTCCAAATGTTGACATCAACCATTTTTAACACAACTTCCGTCAGGTTATCGGCATGAGTCTGCAATTTAACATCCCTCATCATTGCCTAATGTAACACAATTTGGTAGCATTCGACTGGTGAGTCTGGAAGAAATTTTGAAGGCATTACGCGAGACATTATTGACACTTCCAGCCACGTGATCGGCATTGGCCTCCACAATTTAACATCAGGACCCTGGCCTAAATGTTGTTATAACCCAAACTTGTTAGCATTCTGACTGTGGTGGGTTGGAGAAGTAGATTTTTGAAGGCATTTACTAAGTTGGCCATTTTAAACTACTTAAAGTCAGTGACCAGAACGAGCTTTGCAATCCTATTAAAGTCATGATGACGGAGTGGTTGCTGCTCAAATTTCAGTCCGGATCGCGCTAGTTCGGTTTGGCCGGTAGTCAGAAGTTGAATAGGAGGACGGACAGACAGATGGACGACGGATGGTGGCACGATGACAATCTTATTTGGAATTCAATTCCACATACAGCCTTAAAAAAAAAAATTATTTGGTTGTAACACTTACCAAAAAATACATCTAGTGCTACATAGTTTTGTATGTGCAGCAGGACTGTTGAGCCAGAACTAAACGGGCTAAAATAATTATTCCCTTCATGTTTTAGCTCACCTGGAAATCATTCCGGGAAGCTCGTGGGATGGCGCGTCGTGGTCCGTCAGTCAGCCATTCCATCGTCAACAACATTAGCAAGTTCTTCTTCTGAAACTACACAAACATTTCGAATTGAAAAGGCTATCCCACAAACCTTATCACCCAGTATGTACCAGAAAGTTTGTTCATGGTGCATACAAAAACAAAAAAATCATTCTCTAAGGGGAGTCTACGGGGGATTGCCCCCAAAATACAGTATTTGCTTTCTTCTTCAGAAAATACACATGGCAGATCCGATGATACTACTACCATCCTCATCACCAATGAATGTACCAATTATTTGTTTACGGCGTTAAATTTTTTTTAAAATTGGGGTCTGGTGCGGTCTAATGGAGAGACTTGAGCGATTTGAACCGTAACGATTTTTGAAATTGTACTGTAATGATTTATGAATTTTGTGATGATTTTGATATGAAACTGTAATGCCCCACCCCCCCACCAAAATAGAGGTATTTTGCCTTTATTCTCAGAACCACCAACACAATGTTCCGAATGTAAACTTGACACTAAACCTACATCACCGCCAATGACCGAAATATTGTTCACGACATATTAAAAAAAATTATGGTCCAAGGAGTGTACAGGGGGTTCCCCAAAAATATGTATTTCCTCTTCTTCAGAAACTACACAACACAATTGATGAAACTTGACCGAACAACCAAACCTTCATCAACCTATGATACACAAAGTTTGTTACTGCATTTAAAAAAAATCCATAGGATTTACTTTCTTCTCCGTTTAAATGTGGTTGGGTTATCTAACCCTACAGTGGTTACCTGTTTTCATTATCCACACAGCCGCTAACTCGTGGAAGCGCAGGGTGTATTGGCCCCTTTTTTCACTACCGCAGTATATTCAGCAAACACCCCACTTTGTACCAAAGTAAATGAGGTTTGACAGTTTATGGTCTCACCGTTAATTAGAATATTCCATGGCGATTCTGCTAGCGTAAACCAGCACAAGGTCAACCCTTCTCTGGACAGGACTTAACACGAGCTTATAAGCAATCCATTGCTGCCACTCTGAAATCCGGTGGCATTAGAAGAGGAAAAGTTACTGACAGTCAGATTTTATTTGACCTTACCAGAGAATTAAAGTTTTCATGGAGTCAAGGAAACGAAGAGCAGCACGCAATTATCAAACGAGCAAGCATGGCTGCTTGATTTGGACATTTCAACCAGATTATGACAGAACAATTGAATGCCCGACATGTCTGATTGCAAGGGAAACAAAGAGACACATACTGATATGATTAGTGCAGTGAAAGCTTTGTCAACTTAACTTTCTGACAACAACAGTCCAGAAAAGGAAAAGTACAACATTGTTTCCTTTCTTGGTTTCTCCAATACGCTAGCAGTCGAAGGCCTGTTTGAATGTGTCTGATTTTGGCATGACATCGTACAGCGTGGATTTCCTTGCCCGTGCTTGTCCAATAGTTCCAGCAACGTTTATATATTTTGAGGAGATTAAAGCTCTGTGTGATGTTCACTTCAAATCCTTTCATGGAAGTTAATGTTGTTGACATTTCTGAATAAAGATTGTGCGTTTGACAATTGATATTGTGTCTCTTTGGAAATGGGAGATATTATCAGTCCTTACAATAATGACATTCAGTGATAATCAAAGGTCAATTGCACAAAATTTTCTGGAGTCCTGGGAATACTGAAAAGTTACAGTGAATTGTAAAGCAAGCAATGAAAGAGCCTTCTCCTGTTTTGGCCTCGACTCTGTCTTTGCGAATGTGCCTTTTTCGCATACATGCATCAATGTGAATTTTCGAAGCCCCGATCCTGACAGAACGAGAGCATCCTGAATGACTCTACACTCACACGTTATGCTCCATGTCGAGCGCACAGATATTACGCAAGTACTGGTGGAACGCAATGCAGTGTCAAGTTTTCTCACTCGATACTTAAAGGTATTAGACTCACATTTCTGTCACTTTAATATATGTGATTTTGTTCATTGATAACTGCAATACTAAATTTTGATACCCTGATTCATTATTTTTATACTTATCAATTTATGTTTTAGTAGCTTCTTTGAAATATTTGTTTTATCAAAAGTACCTTTCGCATGTAAGTTAGAGGTTGCGTGTACCCTGGTGTCGATATACATAATACAGGTATGCCTCTGAACGATGTCATTGGGTGTGTATTATATTTTGAATCAGACGTATGCGCTGTAGTTTTGTGTTAACATAACAAAGACACGTGCCTCTTAAGTTGCTTGCCCCGTTAACCGTTAGCGACGCATGAGCGAGAGACTTGGAAAGCTGTTGACAACGGAACGACTAGCTTGAAGGATAGGAAACGCTTGCTAAGGAACACACCGTCATGCCCTGATCTCTTGCGGCAAGCAGTTATACGGAACGGCTGGCTTGGCAAGCTGCTTGCAGATGGAACACCCCAGGTCATATGTGAATCTAGACAATGAACATGATCGCAATTTTTATCGACACCATATCTGTGTCATAGCACAGCCCGCTGCTACAATAGTATTTGAACACAAGCTTTTAAGCAGCTATCGCTGGTCACTCTATTATTTTTTTTCAATTAAATTTTAATATTCTTCATTTTAACATACAGGGGCTATAGTATCATGCTCACATGCAGTTCATTTTTGCTAATCATGTAAAATAATTGTTATTAGCACAAGGCTAAATTTAGTATTAATATTGTTTATAAATTTATAATAATATAATAAATATAAATATATAACATATAAAAGTAAAAATTATATAGATATAATAAATTATATTTTGTTGCTGGTACTTACAAGTCTGGGGCGTGAGATCTATGCGGGTGTAACTAAGTGGGTTGCCACCGATACTTCCGGCACGCGGTCGTCGCTCACGATTATAAACTGTTGTATAGACGTGCGGGTTACCGCTAATCGCTTGCGTACTGTCAATCTTGACATTGTTAACCTTTTAGGTCCTCTGTTAATACAGTTTTCCTGTTATACTTTAAGGTCACGTTTGATCTATTACCTTTTTTTTTGGGGACTCGGCCTCGGTACGTCTTTGTTTCAACCGGATATTTACCTAGTTCAGATGGTCAGTCCTTATTGAGCGATTAACTTGCCAAAGCTACCAGTCTAAGCATTGAAACAGGATCTTGAATAACGTGGAAATCGCGCTCATGTTGGCAATGAGAAAACGTATGAAAACGGATGCTTGTATCTCAAGTTAGATAAACTTTACTAGCCATTGCATATTCATGTATTTTTATTTTTATAATTAAGTGAGGAATACGTAATGTAGATATGAATGTTTATATTTATTTACGGGATATGCAAAGTGATTTGTGGGTGTTTCGGCATAAGACAAGTCTCAATTTACAAAAGCGACAGGCAGATAATTTCCCGTTATTTTTTTCTTCTACATCTTTAATTTGCTAGCATGTACGCATCATTCTTCTCTCTTCACATCACTACAAATTACAACACAACAACAACAACTAACCAACAACATCACTTTTTTTTTTTAACACACACATCAACACATTCACTCATTACAACTCATCCATTCAATTTTTAATTTTTTTTAACACACACACTATAATTTTTTTTACACCTGGAGATTGTATAACTCAATAAGAAGAATAAGAGCAGTGTGAGGTAATAAATGACTCTCTTCAATACTTGGCTCTAGTACGGCAGCAATCATTTTATCCCAGCATAAACAGCTTAGGGAGATGGTAAGGTGTGGGTGAGGAATTTGTTGTGTTACGCTATGTGTGTGAGTGGGATGGTTGTTGGTGTAAATGTAGTGCAATGTGGTGTGTGTGGTGTGCATGTAGTAAAATGTGATATTCGTTTTCAGTAATTTTTTCTTTTGTGCAATCTCAAGAATGCTGGGGAGTGTTAGAAGTGTGAGAGGTAAGAGTATGAGAGAGATGAAGAGAGATGTGAGAATTGAGAGAGTAGTGAGAGAGAGAGAGTATCATAATGTAGTAGATGATGAAGATGTAGTATGAGAGACGGTAGAATTGCTTTAATATAGTATAAAGATCCTATACCTATTGTGTTAAAGGTCTGTTATGTTATGCATGTATCTCGTTGTGACGCTTTCTCGCCTGAGTGTCCAGCCTATGATATAGCACGTATCTCCTGCTTAATTATTTGCCGGGGCTCGTGGCAACTTGCGCTCCGCACTGGTACGTCTCTGGCTTGCGCGGGGTGGTGGATGTGACAGCATGGCAGGGAGTCTCGAAGGATGGCAGTCGCCCGAATCAGGCCCTCGAAGAGAGAGTACGATCTGGCGATTGCATACCAATATGTTCTGAAGAAGGTGAGACCAGAGACGAAGAAAGTAGAGAGACCAACTTGCTCTGCGCTACTCCTTTAAAATCCCCGCTTCGCCTTTTAAAAAAATCGAGGCGGCTGGTGGGGTGATGATCGGAAAGCGATGCGCTGGTGGCCATATCTCTGCTCCTTATTTGCCACAGTGGCCTTAGCCATGCCCTGCAGGCTCCAGGACCGGAAACCTGCTCAGTTGCCTTCCAGGCTTTGGCACAGGCTAGGTAGCTCCTGATTTACATAAGGGCATGCTCCCGAGCCGGACACCCCTGGCCTGAACATGCTCCGAGTGCAGTTAATGTCAAATGCCAGCGGATCCCCTCCGCCAACCACACGAGCTCCTTCACTAGGCCAAAATGCACACCCGGGACCCAATACACAAAACTCCCCGATCGCCCTTCTTGCGACCCTCCTCATTGCCCCTGATCTTGCCATGGTCTGAATGACTGGATTGAGGGCTGTATCATTTCGCATGCTCCCGGGACGATCCTCGTGAGATCCAAGTCGGCATTAACGTCTGTTGCGTGCGAGCATCGCGTGCACGAGGATAATCGACTTCGAGCGGTGCTCCTCAAATAGAGTGGCAAATTGTTAGCGATGCAGAGGTACGAGGGGTGCGGGAGGCGTTTGTGGTCAAAGTGGTGAGGTTGGTGAGCAAGGTGTAAAAGTTAAGGTGAGGTGCTGGTTGGGAATCTGAACGCGCAGATTGAATGAAATAATATCGCGCGATTCCCTTGCGCGGGTTGTGTAGTGTTGCAGCGGGACATGTGTGGATCCGAACCGATGGGAGGCATCGTGGTATGTTTATTATCATTGCCTATTGAAGGCATGTGTGCTTGCATGCTGTAATGCACTATGGCTTAAAGGAAAGGGTTAGAGTAGGAATCAGATTATGAATTAGATAGTTACTACACCGAACTACGAGACCCATGCGACGCACTTCATTCCCGCTAAACCGTACTGGACATGAGGAGAGGACTAACTACAGAAGACGAATGAAATAACGCCTGGGATCATTGTTATGTTGGGTGCCATTGCCTTAGAGGCATGTGGTTTTGCAGAACCGCAACAATATATTAGCGGGTTATGCTTACACATTGTGTAAGCATACAGAGCCTCTGCTAGGTATGTGGTGGCCCCCTGCAAAACCTCACGTTGGGGGCCCTTTCTATCGGAGGGCCAATATATGGTGACAAATTCAGGCAAAGAATCAATTCACACCTCACCCCAAAGGGGGTTAGCGAAATAATTAGAATGACCAGCTCTCTCACCTGTCTGCATGTATCCGTCTTTCCGCACCATCAGGGGTATATGTCGGTGATCGCTGGGACCGATTGTTACCAAACTTGGTAGGAGAGTAGCATGGGTCAACCAAAGTGGATAAGTGGCCAAAATGACCTAAGTAAAATGTCAAGGTCAAGGTCATCAAAGGTAAAATTTACGTTTCTAACTAAAACTCTGGAATGAATCATCAGAGAAAGAAGTGTATTTTTGCATTAAGATTTCTATGCACTAAGGCACATCAAAATTATCCTTTACATTATTCTTTCTCTGTGATGTCACGTTTTTCCCAGAAAATGCAGTCGAAAGTGACGTTTCCATATGAAATGAATGAGTTCAGAAAAAGACATATTTTCCTGTATGAATAATCAAATCTGACTGAGGAATTGACTGTCAGGTCCCACTGGGATACCACGTGAAAAATTTGACCATAAAAACACACACAATGACGAAGATACAAACAGTTAAAAATCTTTAATTCAGAAACTGACCTGAGCTCACCAACCAACTGGGCACATGTGTAGTATGGACTGAACAGATAAAAATTCACGAGTTCCTTCGATTAAAGGTCAAATGCAATACATCGAGAACAGAACGAAGTGAATGCCACATCATTCCGGAAAGTGCTGAAAAAGGCAATTCTTTTTAAATATTATTTAATGGGTGGAATTGGTTAATATAACAAACAAAAAAGACATATTACAAATATAAACACTCATGAGCTACCCTTGTACGTGACACCCAATACAGAAGAATCTTCTGGCTACAAAACACTTTGCACGGATCGAAAATTAAAATTACTGGCAGAGTACCCGCCTTATGGGCGTCTTGTTCCAGCATACACGCGCTCATCTGACGCATATCCTTATTTGGGCGGTGTATAGGCAACTGATCGCTCTGTATAGGAAAAATAAATAACCGGGTTACGTGCTGAAGCAAAAACATACATACTGCTGGTGATTCAAAACAGCTCACTTCAATGGAAAACTGCACTGTAAATGGTGGAGACTTGTAATACCCTCCCCCACCTGGAGCGGCGCTCACGATACACATTTACATAGAGAATTTGCGCTTCATTAATTGGGGTTACGCTAATCCTTTGCAGCAAGTCTGGTTGTATTGTGCCAGAACTGTAGGAGGAGTAGCCCGACAAACCAAACCACAAAACAAACAAACAAACCCACAAGCACCGATGCATGAATTATCATGAGGATACATTGAGATTGAGACCGCATTGAGAAATTTACGAAACCTCTCCCCCACCTTGGAATGGGTAAACAACAAGAACAACCTCCACGACAAAAAAACAAAAACACTGTGCTATGAAAGGTCCATTTTTCATCATTGAGATTTACAGATAGATCTGCAATATGTTTGTGAAGTGCAACATGATGTCTTTTTATTAACCCATCAGTGAAGCGATTGGCAGTCGGTAGGAATGCATGGCTAGTGATATTGGAAATGTCTATGTTGTGCAACTGGACTTTCAAGATGTTTTGAAAGTCTTGCAAGCTGATGGGGGAGGCCCCTCTTTGTGGGTGGCCCCCTGCGGCTGCGGGCTCCGCAGGTGCTATCGGAGGCCCTGTAAGCTACGAACAGTCTTTCCCCATTGTCTCGGGCCGCTCACCTGCATTTTATTTTTCACTTATTTATTTATATTTTCATTTAAAGATGTTGTCCGAAAATTTTTGTGTTTTTTTCCAGTGATTGGCTTCGATGTATGGCGGCACACAAAATTACCGTGTTTCCCAATTGTCTCCGGTCCCTTATCTGCATTTTTTTTCATTTCTTTTTTTCATTCATTTATATTTTCATTCATGGGTGTTGTCTGAGATTCTGTGATTTTTTTTACAGTGTACCAGCTTCGATGTCTATTGGCACACAAAATTTCAGCTTTCACATCACCCGAAAAGTCCTGATCTTAAAATCAGTCAGTGGTTAAAAGAGCTTGTATGTGTGTGTGTGTGTGTGGTGTGTGTGTGTGTGTATGTATGTATGATATATTATAATATATATATATATATATATATTTACTAGCGGGATGTGCCACACATTGTTTAAGCATATGAACCGTGTTTCCCAATGTCTCGGGTCGCTCACCTGCATTTGATTTTTTTATGTAATTCATTTCAATATTTTTTCATTTACTTATATTTTCATTTACGAATGCTTTCCAATGTTCTGTGCTTTTTCTCGTGTATTGGCTTTGATATCTCGGCACACAAAAATTACCTGCTTCCCATTGCCTCGGGTCGCTCACCTGCATTTTTTTCATTAATTACATTTTCATTTATGATGTTGTCCATGATTCGATGATTTTTTGGTATACTGGCTTCGATCTCCATCGCCACACAAAATTTCAGCTTTCTGCATCACTTGGAGCACCAATCTTTAACAGCAGTCACTCAGGCAGTCAATGGTTAGAAAGAGCTATATATATATATATATATATATTATATATATATTATATATATTATATATATAATGTCCATCCATCATCTGGACCATACTCTGTGCAGAGCGTTAGTGCCGCCTAATCAGTCTCCTTGGCTATTGGGCACAATCCTGGACGGGTCGCCACTTCAAACAGGACACAGCAAGCTGGCACTCATTTTGCGACCTCGGAAGCATGACAGTAGAGTCACCCCACCTGGTATTAATTCAACAGCTGAATGGAATTTGAACTCAGGATCCTCAGATCCAAGCCACACCAGGCATATATATATATATATATATATATTTGTTGCACCAACTGAAACACCAGGGAAAATTAAATTATACATATAAATACACAGATATATATATATATATATATATCATAATACATATATATATAATATATAATATATATATACAAATAATAAATATATATATACATAAAAATATACATATATAGGCTATATATTATATAAAATATACATATACATATAATATAAATATAAATATTCAGATACATATATATATATATATATATATATATTAAATACATATACATATATACATATATATATAAATATACAATATATACATATACTGTAATAAATATACATATAAATATAAATATAATACATATACTGTATATATACATAAAACATACATATTATAGGCCTATATATATATAAAATATACATATACATATAATATATATCTATCTATAATTCCAGCAATCTCTGTGTGTGTGTGTGTGTCGTTTGTGTGTGTGTGTGTGTGTGTGTGTGTGTGTGTCTTGTGTTGTGTGTGTGTGTGTGTGTGTGTGTGTGTGTGTCTTGTGACGCTGTTTCTCGACAACCACTGGTCCGATCTAATTGAAACTTGCCAGATATATTGCTGGGGACCTGAGGATGTGCCTTTTCAAGGTTGATATTAATCGGACAAGTGCTTCCCAAGTTATGGCCATTTATTTACCAAACCAATGACAAGACACGTTGTTGCGTGGGCGTGGCCGATGGGGAAGGGAAGCTCAGCCGCGTTCCCCATTACGGGTTACAACGTACGGGCTTCCGGAGTGATGATTTCGTGTATTCTAATAATTTCTCGATTTCTTATGCGCATTTATAGATAACACAATGGCCAACTTATTATCGTTTTTCATATTAGACGGTGCATAAATTTCGGTAACATCAGAGTGCTGGTATGCTCCGAACCAGGAAGTAATTTTTTTTCTCTCTCTTCTTCTTATCTTTTTGTTTTTTCCTTGCCACGACATTGCGAAAGGTAAAATACGTTGGCGCTAATTGAATAATTGAGTATTAAAACTAAATTGCGAATAATCGTAACTGCGAATAATATGCGAACTTCCGGGCCACGCACGTATGGGCACGCGAGAGCGAAGAACGGCCTGTGTGGTGTGTTGTTTGTTGCTCGCGGTTTGAATATTTATTTATTAATTTTTTTTATATATTTTTTTTTTAAACGGGCACGTACTAGTTATATAATTCCAGCAATCTCTGTGTGTGTCTGTGTGTGTGTCTGTCTGTCTGTCTGTCTGTGACCGCTGTTTCTCTACAACCAATGGTCCGATCTAATTGAAACTTGCCAGGTATATTGCTGGGGACCTGAGGATGTGCCTTTTCAAGGTTTGATATTAATCGGACAAGTGGTTCCCAAGTTATGGCCATTATTTACCAACAATGACAGGAACGTCTGCGTCGGCATGGCCGATGGGGAAAGGAGCCTTAGTTACCAATGACAGGACGTTGCTTGGCGTTTTGCACCCACAGTATCTATCTTCTATCTCTCTATAATTCCAGCAATTTCTGTTTGTTTGCCTTTCAAAAGGTTTTGAAATTAATCGGACAAGTGGTTCCAAGTTATGGCCAAGTTAGAGCGCGTTCCCATTACGGGTTACAACGTACGGACTTCCGGATAGTGATGACTTACTGTATTATAACGCACGTACGGCCACGTGAGAGCGAAGGAACGGCCTGTGTGGTTGTTGTTTCTGGCACGCGGTTTGAAAAGTATATATATTTTTTTGTTTGTTTTGTTTTGCATGTACGTACGGGCACGCACTAGTATATATAAATATACATATACTTATATAATATATATAAATATACATATACATATATACATAAATATACATATATAGGCCTAGTATAT
>CM068958.1:111035936-111049314 GCA_035128595.1 Eptatretus atami | reverse complement strand
AGATCACGGAGCTCGGGGAGGAGCCATGGCGAAACCGACGTCATCGTCCGATCCGAGCATTCCGATTGGATCGGGCCTTCATCTGGTCCGCCTTTCTGGGCGGGGTTTCGGCCAGACGCTAGTTTGGCCCGCCCACCTGGGTGTAAAACGAACGTGATTCACCGCCCACGTCTGGTTTGGAGTAGACGGTGGAATACTCAAAGCGCCGGTCTCTCCTGCGTTGGCACGTTTGAGATTTTGCCTCAGAAGCGATCATTGAGGAGGGTACCGTGGTTGTCACGCTGTGGCAAGCGAGACAAAGGGCAAGCAGGCAGAGGGGTACCGTGGGTTGTTGTGGATTTTGCCTCAGAAATGAAATGGAGGAATAAAATAAAGGGAAAAATGATTTAATAACCTAACTAAAGCCATCGCAACGCACCCCCGTGTCTTCCCACTACACAATAAGGGATCTAACAACACGTATATTAATGGAATAACTGACTCGGGACAACTGTATGTTGTATGCATACGGTTCCGAGAACCGTAACAATATGTATGTACATGTGTGGTGTTGTTTAATTATTTGTCTGGTAAATATCATGATCTCACACATTTTGTTGGGGGTGGGGGGGGGTATGTTCCAATGGCATCTAGTGCTAAAGACGCAGCCCTCGTAGAAAGTATCAGTAAAGAAGGAATCTGAAGTCTTGTTCAAATCGTGGTGATGGAAAAATAAATATGCATATGAAATGCACCAATACACTTAGCACTTTTCTTAACATTTGTCTACACTTGAGAACTTTCAGTCATGGGAATCGTCATTTCTGGGAGGAAAAATGGATGTGCATGATGGTCCTTCTACACTCTACAGGATGACATTCAAATGGTGTGGCTGCTATTACTGAATACTTACTACAGGCTTTGTGCATCACAATTCAAGAACGTGGTAGTTGGTAATCCCAAGTCGTAAGTGTATTTCATTGCATTGTCACTGGGAGTCTGCAGAAAAGGAAGGTGATGGCAAAATGTGTGCATACATCCTCATTTTATGAAGTAGAGGTTGAACTACCTTAGTTGAATTCTTTGGAGCAGAGAATGAGAACTTGCCTGCTCTGCGTAAACATCTTTGGTATTTTGGTAAGGATCACCACTGAAAGGTATCTTTCTTGGAAGGCATCAGTGCTGAAGACAAAACTTGGTTCTATGACTACGTGCCAAAATTTCTTGTTCAGCAGTGGCTAACCTTTCCAATACTGAAAAAAGACGTGAAGCATTAAGGTGCTTCACATAGTTTTCCTTTATTTCTTTCTATGTTATTATTTTAATGCTGAAATAGTAATTTTGCTGAAATTTGCATTTCCGCAAGGTATATAAGTGAAATTAAAAATGGCTTTCTAACCACTGATTCACTGACTGATATTAAAGATCGGTACCTTCTGCGTGACGTAGAAAGCTGAAATTTTGTGTGCCGATGGACATTGAAGCTGATGCACTGAAAAAAAAATCACAGAATCGTCAGACAGCATCCATAAAATAAAATAAAAAATGCAGGTGGGTGACCCGAGACAATACAGAAGCACGGTAATTTTGTGTGAGAGACATCAAAGCCCATGCGACGGGAAAAATGACAGAATCGTTGGACAACGTCCGTTAATGAAAATGTAAATAAATGAAAAATCGAATGCAGTTGAGCGACCCGAGACAATAGGGAAGCACAGTTCATATGCTTACTCGAGGTGTAAGTATATGAAGTGAATAAAGACTTACGATATGGTTTTGTTTGATTACACTGGTCTGCGTCATTTCAGAGGTCTAGGTTTTCTCAACGGTCCCTATATGTTTTTTGCATGCTGAATTTAGAAATGTATCTCATTTCGCTCAATCAGGTCAAGTTTTTATGCTATCTCAATTTTAAGGAAAAAAAATAATCAAAATTTTTGTTTTTTTAATTAGCATTTTTAAAATTCAAAATCAGACTTACATTGACAGAAAATGTACAAACTACAGTATATATAAAATGACGCACAAGTACCGTTAATGTGAAATTCAACATTAAAAAGACGAAGGAAAACAGCGACTGCTGGAGCAACTGAAGTTGGGTGTTGCCAGAAACAACGATTTATCTATATTTTTCTGAAATTGAAATGAAAGTAATTGAGAAGGCACTTTCTTCCACATTAAGTGTACTTGTGTGTCATTATATGTATAGTTACTATAGTTTGTACATTTTCTGTCAATGTAAGTCTGATTTTGAATTTTAAAAATGCTAAATAAAAAATCAAAAATTTTGATTATTTTTTTCCTTAAAATTGAGATTGCATAAAAACTTGACCTGATTGAGCGAAATTAGATACATTTCTGAATTCAGCATGCAAAAAACATACAAGAACCGTCGAGAAAACCTAGACCTCTGAAAAAAAAAATTTCAAATGCAGCCCAGTGTTATCTGACCATTATTGTCACAAATTACTCGTGGCTGTTAAGTGGTGTGTTTGTGCAGTGTGACAATAACGTTTGAATATCTATTATTCAATAGAAAACTAATTATTTTACATGTTACTGTGTAATGTTTGTTGAGGTGAGATACAAGTTTAGTCGAGTAAAAAAAGTTGTATGTTATAATGTTGTAGTTAGGACTATGTTTTGTGGAAAGAGAGTGAGAGATTGAGAAATTTCTGGGTGCTTTTAGATGTAAGTGGTGGGGAAATGGGGTTCTGGTGCAGTCCAAAATTTACATTGAAGTGAATGGGGGGGAAGAAAAACATCTCTGGAACACCCCCACACCACAAAAATTTATGTCTGTTTTCTCCCTTTTAACCCAACGTTCATCAGTTTGGCACCTCATCTTATCATCAAACTCTTATCGCTGAAAAAAGAATTGCAAAATTTACATCGAAGTGAATGTGTGGAGGGGGGGGGGGACTTTTTGACCGACACCCCCAAAATTCCCACAAATCATTTCCTGTTTCTCCATTCCCCAACTAAACCATTAACAAATCTTGAAATCCTCAATAGACCATACGTAAAGGGAGGGGGGAGGGGATGGTCTTTCGCATTATTCACCGGTATACTCAAACAGTGAACCAATGAATATTTGTTTTTGCAATTCATCACCATCGAGTATACCATTTCTTGGTTTAAGTATCTTTGTTGAGCAGAGATGAAATGACAAACCTGTCTTAATGCTCTTGTCTGAGCATATCATTTTGAGATTGTACTTGTAGTGGATTATTTTTCCATTCAAGGATGTTTATTTTTCTTTACATCCTCTAACTTTACATGAAAAGCAAAAGATGAATTTCATTCTGTCATTTCAGAAGAGAATAGCTTGATAGAAGATATTGAAAAATATCTGAGAGGTGTAAAATTGAAGAAAGACAAATATAATAATTATTGGATAAGAATGATAAGGAATAATTTTAACTCAACAATTTCCTTTTATGGGTAAACTTCTTCGTTTTCTCCAAAAACATCATTTAATTATTCTCCTTCATTATGATTAATCTTGACAAAAGCTTCTCCTTAGTCAGGTTCCTTGTGTCCATAATTTGACGTTCGTTGGAATTTTTTGGAGATAGTAACCCAACATTTTTGGAAAGCTTAAACAATACCAAAACAGAAAATCCATGTTTCACATTTTTTCAATGCATATAATGTGGTCAAATAGGTCGTTTTGGGGTAAAACCCGTTTTTTTAAATTGCAGCTCTGAAATTCAAAATTAATCGCAAGCAAACAACTGATGATGCATAATTGTTACTAGAGGACAGTTCTTAATATAGAATACATATATTGTATTTTGAGCAATGGTTGCCATGGAAACGGCTATCATTTTGTTAAATTACCGTTTATTTAATGTATTGCTTTCAATCTTGAAACAAGTACAGCATGAATATGGTGATCAGTGAAATGTACTTAATGTCAAATATGAGTTTGTAGCCAATTGGCATCACTGTCTCTAATGTCACTCATATTGCCATCGTCATCATCACTATCGTGGTCATGCCGTTCAATGTTTGAGTCCTCGTCATTCACACGAAGTGCTGCACATGCAAAGATCAGTGCATGTTAAGTTCTTGGCCCTGCAGGAACATTTCTGTGATGAACATTGTCTTGCACTGGCACCTTATCTCGATAATTGCCTTTGGTGCAGGGAGAATGTCTGTTGTTGTCGTTTGAGTTGACACTCGTGTCCTTGTGAAGCCATTCTTTAATGGATCAAGAAATGTTTGCTGAGAAATTGCTGCTTGACCCCAAACGTATGCCTGGATATGTACCCGCATGATATGCTGCCTCAGAGCACCGACAGTTGTGGTAACTTGTCATTCTCAGCCATGTTCTTACAGAAGAGATGCCACCGAAGTTCAGGGATGCTGGAAATATTGACACCACTTGGACAATAACCTGAACAGACAAATCTTGCTAAAGTTGTGTATAGGTCCTCTGACAGTTCAGCATCCTTACAGACATAGCAAAGGTATCTACCATGTCGTCATCGGCCTTCAAGTAGCACTGGAACCACTTTGCCTTACCATGTAGCGAACCGCCCAGTATTATCGGCACCTGTGAAGCGTGGAAGGCTGGCAATGCCTGGGCTCTCTCCTCACCTAGGCCTTCCAGATTGGCTCAATTTTGACAATGCTAGATGCCATTGAGATAGATGTGTGTCTTGGCAGGAGATGATGGTTCTATGGCAAGAACCACAACATCCGTATCAGGTGAGAATATCGTCAGCTCAATTCTCCCGTGTGTTGCTGTGATGCAGCTATTGCTTGCTGGATCATCACGTATCGCCTCCTCATGGTTATTCGCCTCAAATTGGAGACCCCTGTTGCTCGACGTCTGCCCAGATGCCGAAACGACTACCACCTTTGTTGAATCGCGGTTGTATTTAGAGTTTTCTCTGCCAATTACTCGTCAGATCAGCCTTGGTTTGATCATGGACAGAAATCGACTCATCGTGATGTGTTTGATACTGGTATCATCCTTGACCTGATATTGGACTGGTGCCTTTCCTTGACGTCGTTTGTCTCTGGTTGTGCTCTTGAGGGAATCTTGCTTGTATGTATCAAAAACAGAATTACATGGTCGAAGCCTCTGGTCAGACTCATCACTCTATCATTTAAACATTCACTGAGGTCCTCACTGTCACGACCATTGCTAGTTTCTTGGTCATTTTCTGGACAACTACCATTCCATCCACGACTGTGACCTTCGTGCTCGTACTGCCATCAATTACAGCATCAGCCGTGTTGGTTCCATGTGTTGTGGCATCAAGCTCATCTTCTGGTAAAGACGGTTCCTTGTTGGCAAACTTCTCCAAGTTGTGGATTAGCTTCGACTTGTTGGTGCATGACAGTAAGCTACCGTTTGGTGCAAACAGGGCCCTCGGTGTCGCAGTGAATTCAAAGTTGCCAATTGCATCCTTCTGGTCGACGTCCTGCTGGATCTGGAGAGTACCATCAGTCTACATACAAATCTTGTTTCTTTAGATCTACTGTCTTTGCCTGATTCTTAATTGCTAGTGTTGTATTGCCAGACATTACATTCTGTTCTTCTCTTCTTCACTGGTCCCATAGGCTGACATCCTTATGCAACAAAATCTTCATAGAGATTCTGTCCCGTTTCATCAATGTTCAGTATCTGTAGTACAAATTCTTCTGGCACATAAGCGTGGGTGACCACATTGAAGAGCTGGTTACCTCACTTCAAATGGATTTTCATGACTAAGTATGGCAGCCTTGATTCGGTCAATTGCATTGTGTTCACGTTTGACGACACTTGGAGACAGGCATGGTGCTCAGTGATCTCACTTTCCTTCAGACCAAACTGTCCCTTAAACTCGCAAGACAGGCGTGACAGTTCAGGTGCAGCAGGTGCAGTGGTGTCACCTATGTTCCCTAGAAAGATCACACTTACAATGCATCAAACTACAAAAACTTAAAATCAAACGTTTTACTACTGAAGGTGCCGAAACCTTCTGATATTGAACAACAGACACACCCAATGTTTCATTGCACAGATGGCCATTTCCATGGCAACCAACTGTTCCAATACTGAAAATCATAATACTTATTGTGTAAGTTAGTCATGGTCACTATATTTAACAATTATTTAGGCCATCCAATGGAAAATATAATTTTTTTTAAAATGGCAATTCCACTCCAAAAATGCAGTTTCCATGTCAACCGACAGTCAAAATGCAACATTTTATTATCTTATAAAATCCATTGTTAGCCATTTAACAGTAATCCATCATCAGTTGGTTATTTTGTATTGTTTCAGATTTTTTAAAATTGGAATTAAAAAAAAGCGTTTTTCACCCCAAAATGACCTTTCCAAAAGTTGAAAAAATGTGAAACCATTTTTTTATTTTAATAGATTTTAAACTTCTCAAAAATCTATAGGTTTGCTACTCTCCAAAAAATTCCAACAAAATTACACAAGGAACCTGACTATCTCCTTTTAGCAATACTGTATATCCAAAACTGGAGAAGGCAATGAAACCAATTCAAATGAGAGCATCGGAAAACTTATGAATGAAGCATTGTGAAGAGAAGATGCAACTTTTTCTAATGAGGAATGATGAAGATGCAATTTGTTTTTATATTAACAGGGATAAAATATCTTTGTATTGACATTTATTAATTATTTTAATATTCATTAACTCATTGAAAATGGCTGATGCTTCATTAAAACAATTGTTATTTCCAGCCTTCTAACTACCTAACAACAATAACAATCTATTAACTAATTGTGATGGGTCATTTGGAAGAAAACTAACCTGAACCAAGCCAACTTAATGTTTCAATTATATGTTTCTCCTTCTCGGTCCTCTTTTATTTATTTTTTTTTCTCTCTCTCAGCAACATAAACCCCATAATCAAGTGAGTTTAGCAAATCAATATACACTCTATCATCTCCATTTTCAATGGTTCACTGAAATAATAAAACTCGATTCCTGGCTTAAATGTAATGTCCATTATTGGTTAGAAGAAACATTAATCTCAGAGTTAATTTAACAGATGGTCGGACAGAACCTAAGAACCTCAATTCATCATTGTTTCTCAATACCTTTTCTTTAACAAGATAGAGTATTGCTGGTTGTTCTGTTGGAATTGGACCTGCTATGGTTTTTGAATCTGTTGAATATTCATTGTTTTGGAGAGCATTCACAAAATATTCAGGGGGTTGGTTTATCTCTTCCAGTTGTTGAAATAATCCTTCATCACCATATTCTAATTCTCCGATAGTCTTCTTGGTCTTACTCCGTCATTTGACTAAAATCCTTTATCATTTGAAGTTTTTAGGTCATCTTGCTGACCTAATATAACTGTTCGATGTCTGTGTGTCTGTCTGTCCGTCTGTCAACAATTTTTATCTTTCTGTCTCCTCGATGTCTCGGCCGATTGAGTTCTAACGTGACACGATGATAATACTAGTTGCTCTCTATAGATCGTCTGAGCTCTTTATCGCATTTTCCCCCCAGGGTCAAGGTTACAGGGGTCATGAAGTGCAAAATGACCGATTGGTCGAATGGCCTATAAGGAAGCATCGGATGGCTATAATGCATAATGGGTTTCATTGGGATTATTAAGAAGATTTCATTCGACCAACTAGTTTCTCGTTACCTCTGTCATCTGGCCCTGTTTATTGGGCAACACGAGGTCTGTCTGGCCCTGTTTATTGGGCACCACGAGGTCCGTTGACTTTAACACTGCTTCGCGCGGTTATTCAATTTAAATTCTGTTTTCACTTTTCATAGTCGCTAAGGTTGATTAACACTCGGTTGCATCAAGTTTTGTGAAAATTGAATGTTTATATCCTCTGTCTGTGTGGAATGCATTACAGCGAGGGGAAGCTTCCATTGGCTTCCATCTGTTTCCATATCGCATCACGATGCTATCTTAAGTTCTAGTTGACTCTGTTCTCACTTTGGGACATTCTGGTGTAGTTACAGGTTTAATGAAGATAATTTTCGTGCAATTCCGATCAGAAACGAACCTTTCATGAGGAAAATATATTGCATTCAAATAACCGTGAGACTCTGGAAGGGACACCACATGCTTTGCATTCGCTGCATCACCTCGTAACCTGTCCTCCTAAGGGACTGCTTATTCGTAACGGCTGTGAGATTAATGTTTATTCCGAGTGCAAGATGGGGCAGTTCAATGAGGGAATGGACGCAACGAACAGGTTTACATTCACACAAGCGAACGTTAGAACCAAAGCAAGGTTGGAGTGTAGGAGGTGAGAGAGGAATTCAAAAGAGAAAGCTTCTAGATTTAAAGAAACATTCCAAGAATCAAGAGAGAGAATACAATCAACGAACTGAGGATTAAAGAGAGGAAAGAGACCGAGAACGGAGAATGAAACGTTAAGGAACAACACTGTGCAGATCGAACAGCTGGAAGCCAAGGCCAGATCTAAAGATGAGAATGCAAGAAAGCAGTATGGAAGAAGAAGGAATGAAACAGGAAAGGGAGATTAACCCAATTGAAGGAAACAACGAAGATGCAGCAATGAGGAACAAGAGAGACAGTGGAATAAAAGAAAAAGGTAGGAATTTGAAACTGAACACAAAAAGGAAAAAAACAAGTTGGAGATACGAGGAGATAGTGACCAGAAAAAGGAATGAAACGAAAGGAGATTAACCAATGAGGGAAAACTAGGAGAATGGAGAAGGAAAACCGTGAGAGACGTGGGGATAGAAAAACAAAAAGACACTGAATTTGAGGTTGACCAATTGAAAGAAAAGCAGGTTCGGAGTATGAGGAGATAGTGAAAGAACAAGGATAAAACTAGGAAAGGAGCTCACCCATATTGAAGAACGATGAGATTTGGAGAATGAAACGAGAGAGGTGGGCCGTAGAAACATAAAACAACATGAGTTTGCAATTAACTCAACTCAAGGAAACCAGCCAAAATTTGAGTCACGAGATGGAAAAGCTCCGGAAAGAATGAACAACTGAGATGCTCAGAGAGGAAGGGAACGACTCAATGGAGAAGGAAAAAATGGAACGAGGAAGACAAAGGCAAATAATAAAGGAGGTAGCGGTGACAACGACCGGAAGTACGCAGGAAAGAAATAACAGAGACACGGGGAGATAGAGGAGAGAGGCGGGAAGTGGACGGACATCAAGGACGGAACACCAACACATGGAAGGTAGTGAGGGCTAATGGGGTTGATCGGGACGTTTGGGACGCGATGACAAGCAGCAGGATAGCCTCCTTCAGGAATGAAGGGAGGAAATGTGCCTGTGAGCTGCGCCGATCCGCAACGAGTGAGTCCCGCGACGCCTTGCGGCAGTAGTAAGGGTGTCGAGTGTCCTGTCGATCTCGGTGCCAGGCGGAGCTTGCCGGGGTAGCGACATCCCGACGCTGTATGTATGCGGTCAATTCCGTCTCATGCCTGGTAAGCCGCCTCCAGGTGGTGTGCAAAAAGTCAAACGAGTGGCATGGCGAAATGCGTGCTGGAAAGCACGCATTAGGCGTGAGTGAAAAGGTGTTTTAGGGAAGTGCCGTGAGTGAAAGAGACCGCGTTGTGTGAGAGCGCTGTATGTGCAGGGAGATGGCGGTTGGCAGTGCGAACATCAACCGCATGTCCGAGTGTCATGGGGGAGGTGTGTGAGCCGTAGTATGCGGCACTCGTAGGCAGTTTGTGCCCGAGAGTGCGCGAACGACGGTGCCTCGACGTTAGTGACGCAACGCCGAGTATACTCGTGACCTCGTAGCTGCATTGTGCGCGGCCTCCGCGCGTTGCACGGGCAGGCGTTGCGTGCGGGTCCGTGCCGCTGCAACGCACAAGCCGCACGGTGCGCGCCTGCGGGAGTGAAGCCCGGTCCGTATAACAGCATGCGTGGGGAATTAACCCCGCCGATTCCCCGCAGGCGACGGACATGAGGGTAGGCTGGATAATGGATTGGACCGATGGGTTTCTCCAGGCGGGCATCGTGTGTGAAGCTCGACGCAGAGCACATGTTTCGCGTGGGGAACCCCCGCGAAACACGAGGCTTGTTTTTGTGATGCGCAGGGCGTGAAACGTCGTGGCTGCAAGGGTGTGGCAATCCGCAGAAGGGTAAATTCCCTGCCGGATGGTACGTGCCGAGAGGGACAGATGCGCGACACACTGCCATGACATCACGGGGAACAGGAGCGGCAGTTCAGAGTTGCCCGCGCTTGGTGCATCGCATGAAAAAGCAGCAACCTCGCGCTTCGGGGAACGGATTCCCTGGCAAGGGGTGGAAGACCCCCTGTCAGGGGGCACAGTGACTACTAGTTACGCGGGCATGGTTGGCGATCAGTTTAGCACAGCTTCATGGGGACTGGTTGGTTGTTCCTCATGGAGCCCGTGGAATGGATAGTCAAGGGATTTCAGTTAGATTTAGAAATGGGAATGTTGGACTTTTTGAGAAAGAAGACTGGAAATGTGTAGTGGGAACGTAGCCGTGCTACGTAAGAGAAATGGAACGTGAAATGATTTAAGGGGATGACAGGGCAGGGAAGCCCGATTATCAGGGGGATTTAGTTAGAGGACTGGCAGTATAGAGGTGTTGGTGTGAGTTGCAAAATTGAAAGTGTGTGAGGAATGATGTGGGACAGCCCATACAGGGCCCGAAGTGTGTGAGGGAGCGAATGCTGGTAGCCATGGTGCGATAGACGTGATGCGGGAGACAACCTATCCCACCCCAAGGGACCCGGGTCAGTTTAATGTTAGCTAGACTGATTCAGTTTAAAATTCTACTAAAAGGCAGGTCGTTTGTTGTTGGTGTCGAGAGAAGGCACGAAACCGTTTGAGGGGTGCAAGAGTTCATGGACTGGCGGGACGGGCTGGGGAAAGTGAGTATTTGTTTAGTGGCACCCGGGCCACCGGCCTAGCGCCAGAGTAGGCAAGGGCCCAGAGAAGGGCCGGGATAGTGTAGTGGGCCACGGCGACCCGTCGGAAACGGGACCCGTAGCGCCAGAATGCCACGGGGGCAGTGTATGGGCACGGGCGACCTCGAAAGGGACCCGGCGCATCAACACGCCACGTGGTCATCGGAGGGGGGCAATGCAGAGAGGGCAACCCCCGCTTTATAGGAGCAGCTAGGCTCGGAGACAGCCTGTGGGCCTGGGTGCCTGGTTAGAAGTTCGGCAGAGGGGGAGTTCTGCCAGTTGAGCCCACGCTGCCAGCCCAGGAAATTGTGCGAGTGCACGAATGAAAATTTGAGGGTAAGGCCAAATTTATAATGGCACCAACACAGGCGACGGGAATATGTTTTTAGAACGTAGTTTAAAAGTGTGAGGCGTTTTTGAAGCCCGGGTTAGTTTCAGGTGTAATAAATGTTAGGGTAGTTAGGAGATCGTACCCTTCGCACCATCCATCCCTTCGCTCGTTGTAGCCGCGCTGAACTCTGAGGGAGGCCATTCTGAGGCTTCGTTGGGCCTCGAGACAGGACGCTAGTCTCTCCTATTCCCTCCAGAGAGGAACGAGGGGTTGGGAGTAGCTAGTGAACATGATAGCTAGCCGGACAATGAACGATAAGGGGGTTAGGAGACAATTATAGGAAATAAAAATAATAAATAAAGAGGGCAAATTTTGTTGTGTTTTGTGGCAAATTAAGGGATGGTATGGACAGAGACAGCAAGCGATAGAGTGGGGGAGACAGTAGCAGATCCAGCCCACCTTCAAAGCGGCCGGCCACCACGCACTCCCTCCAGACCTGATGGAACACAACCAGAGGCCGGCCAGCTTCACCCTGCCGGCCTGTTGTGCTGCAGCCGCCTGTTCTGCATGGACTTGCCTTGCCATGCCTCGTTGCCTGCCTATGCATGACCCATGCCTGCTAGCCTTGTTTGCGTTGCCCCTGTGTCCATCCATCGCCATGTGCGCCAGGAACATCCAGTTTGCAAGGACTGCCCCAGGCAAGCCTGTGCATCCATCATGCTCATTTGTGTTTTGGCGACCATCTCCATCCCATTCCCTCTGCATCAATGAACTTCGAAATGACTTTTACCTTCTCCACTTCACAGATCACAAGTCCTGGCCATGGTTAAGTAATGGATAAGTTGAGTGAAATTGTAAATACGTGGAACCCACCTGCATGTTGTTTTAGCGCCGGCAAATTTTAGTTAAGTTGTCCGAATGAGTCTGAGAGTTTGTTTAGTTAGTATGCAGCGCATTAGGCTATTTATTTTTGGGACACGTATAAAGAAATGTCGCACTCAGGGATCCGAAGGTAGAACGTACTAGGGAAAAACTTACACATGCTGGTCACACGAAAATTTGACGACTCGGGACGAGTCTGTAAAAGGGGAGGGGTAGTGTTACGAATTTGGGAATTCGATTGCACCAACATACAGGTTCCTTTAGTCAGCTATGTCGATAAGTGCTTTGTTCCCTAGATAGCTCACCTTTCATTGTTTAAAGTTCAGAAATCGATTAGATGCGCTGCGGATTGATTTAATAGTTAGGGAACGAACAATGAAGACATCCTCCCCTCTCTGAGAAGAGGAAGAACCACCCTGCCGTCCCGTGACTGTCAAATGTCAACAACTCCCTCCCACCCGTGCTGAGGCGGGGATGGAGCACGAGGGCATGAGTCACGAGTCACGCCGGGAGCGGGGAAGGGCGGGAGAAGGATAAGAGGAGATCTTTTCTTTTGTTCGTGGCAGAGTTGGAGAAGGGAGTTGAGGGGAGTCGTTCAGCAGACCGTCGGGTCCTGCTTGGCTTGCGTTAGGCTTGAGGCTTCGGAAGCTTTTTGCTTCGGCTGGCCCAGTGAGCTTCGGCTGAGGCCTGGCTCGGGAGGAGGCTTTTGGAGGCTTTTTGCTTCAAGCTGCGCTGTTTGGAAGAAAAGATAAGCCGGTCGCTCGGCTCGAGCTGCGAGTGGTGGCTTCTTCTTCTTGGTTCGTGGAGCTCTTTGTTCTCCATTTTTGGTTCCCGGCTTGGTGCGACTCATCAACCTCTTCTTGGAGGTGGTTCCTCGGGAAGCGACGCATCGACGGGAAGGATCGGCGCCTCGTCTCACCAGCACGTGTTGAGAAGCGCGGGAGGATTCGGCGGAAGCTCGGGAAGGATCGCAGCTCACGGCGATTGGATCCAGCTGTCTCGCTGGAGCCGGGTCTGAACACCTTGAAGACCACACGAGGTGGAGAGGTTCGAGATAGGCTCTGGGTTTCAGCTCACCTGTCTCCGAGCTGGAGCTCGTTATTAAAGGCCTCTGCCACCATTCTTTGGGTGTGTGTGTGTGCGTACGTGTGTCTGTGGGCCGTCTAATAAGTAGGCACTGCTGTTAAGTGCAAGTGCTGTACATAATAAGTAGACGGTTGTAGTTTCTTTTGTCGTGCTTTTTGTTGCTTGTATAATTGCATACGTGTTTTGCCTTGTTAATTGCATACGTGCTTTATTATAATAAATGTCCT
>CM068958.1:111006321-111017080 GCA_035128595.1 Eptatretus atami | reverse complement strand
ACTTCTTTCCGTAGAACCAAAAACTGCTACAGGTAGAACCTACACAATCAGTAAAAAAGAAACACCGCTGTCAAATAAAACATTGGTTGGCAAAAAATCTTGACTATAATATGCTCGGAAAAACTTACTCATACTAGTATCGCTTCCAGTTCCTGCATGTGCATGTGAAAAATTTATGTACAATATACTGATATAGTGTATTGGAAATCTTGTGTTCAAATATTGTGCTATGTAATTTGTGGCGTATTGTGTGTCCAGCACCAAGTCCCCGAACAATAAAACCATCATCACACTTGACCATTGAGATCCCATTTTCATTTATGCTGAGGTGTTGGAGTATATGAAGGGGTATTCTCACACGAAAAATCGGACCATCGGTTTGGCTGGGGAGCGGGGGCCAGGTCAAAGGGCGCCCCAAACTATATCTTTTTGAATTATTGTTTGAGTGATTTTACTTTACGCGATTCTAAAGATCTCGCTTTTACGAGCATTTTGATACCAAGTCATCCAAATCGAACACTACAACCTGTGATTTGGCCATGGAAGATTGTGGGTCAACGCGGGGCACCCAAATTTGGGGGGCCTAACATGGGCCCGATTGGCCCCAGGTCTGAAATTGACACAATGTTTTACCGTGGATACAACACTTGACAAAAAAAGAGTGAAATCTAAGACTATGTGTGTACATTTGACATGGAACATCCACTAGGGGCGTCTGTCCTGGGGGCCCAGCGACAAGTTGTCTGTCAGTGCTCCTTTTGTACTCAGGGGACCTGGTACTACATTCTGCGTTGGTTTTAGCCGTTCCGCTGTTCGGTTGAGCTAGCGCAACCAAAGGGTCCCGAATTAGGGAGCGTCTGTCCTGGGGGGCCCAGCGAAAAAGTTGTCTGACAGTGCTCCTTTTGTACTCAGGGGACCCCTTACTAGCATTCTGCGTTGGTTTTAGCCGTTCCGCTGTTCGGTTGAGCTAGCGTGATTTTCGCCATCTAATTAGCGTCTGTCACCGGTATTCCAGCGGCGAAATCGTCTGTCATTGTTTATACCGTGTTACAAGCTAATACGAATAATATCAGAAACCTACTTGGGGCCGTTCCGCTGCCAGGTTGAGCTAGCCGATTATCGATACGGATATTGACCACAGAATGTCAACCAGCAGCAGTGTCCGGCAGACGCAGAGTTCTGAGGTGAGAATGTGATCTGGCATCTTACCATGAGGACGGCAATTGTTCCCTCTCGGTTGAGCTAAGCCCGTGGGCTCCGGTATATGGTTCTGAGATGGGAGAAGTGAAGAACAAAGAAGTTGAGGTGCACAATCAGCTTGGATTTTGCAAGTTTAACCAAGAGAGGATTACTGTAAGAACGTGCATATTGGAGTTACTGGGAAGGGTATGACAGACAGCAGAGGAAGCAATGTTGGAGAACAGGAAGTTTAAAAAGAGACCACAGACATCCTTTCAATGTGAAAGCGACAGACATTTTGCTTTGACCTCATCACAGGAAATTCTAATAATGTTAAGAGCTTTAAATTCCACATAATCCAGGAGAGACAGATGTGATGTTGGGGTGCCAGCCCGGATGATAGAGCAGTACTCCATTGTGCTCCAGGCAAAGGCCTTGTAGACTGAGGAGCTCTGTTTTTTTTTTTCCAAGGAAAGACTGATCAATGCAGAATTCCCTGTCTGTGACTGGCTTTGGAGTCCAGCTTTATTGTGTTATGAGGCCCAGGAGAGGTCATGGCTGATGATGAGGCTTTGAAGTTGAAGCAACTGAACCTCTTCCAGTGGCTGACCATGGAAATAGACTGGGTTAATGTGGCTATCCTCTTCTGGAGTGATGTTGAGACATCTTTCCAAGATTAAAGGATATGTTGCATTGAATCAGACAAGTGTATAATCAATTCTCCACCAACAGAGAGTGCCAAAGCTGCAGTCTACAGAGCAGTAGGATGGAGCACTGCAACTGCAAAACAATGTGGAACCTGCAAAAAGGAAGAGTGGGTTTTTCAGAGCATCGGAGGGGTCCTTAATATAGATGAGGAACAAAACTGGGCCAAACACACTGCTTTAGGGGAACTCCACATTGTTTTGGGAAACTCCAGCCTCCAATGAGAGGAGAGAGGGTTCCATTGATGGCAACACACTGACCTATGTGTGAATGAAGTCAGAAATCATGGCAGCCTTGATTGCCATATACAGAGATCTTGGTGAGCAAAGCAGGATGTCAGATATGTCCAAGGAAATGGTCCTGAGCTGTTGATTGAGATTTTGGGTCTCCATCCACTGCTGAGAGAGAAGCAGCACTATGTCCAAAGTTGACTGACCAGGACAGACGTTATCTTGGTTGTTAGTAAGAATTTGTTTGTCAATCTTTTCATTGTATTGTTGTAAATCAGTAGTAAATTAATTGGTGCATATTAACTGTAAACATTTTTTTTTGTGAGGGAGGGAAGGAGGGAGTAAGGGGTTTGATGGAAGTGTTAGCACAAATTCATATCCATTTTCACTTGATGACATGGATTTTGTATCCAATCCAATCTGAAAATATAACTGATGGGTTGATGCACTGAAGCATACTTTCAGTAGTTCCTGTTTTTATTTTATTTATTTATATTGTCCTCTCCTGCCCCACCTTCCCCCACTCCCCCTCTAATCAAGTTACTGAATGACCAAAATTCAAGTTGAACCCAGGCTAACATGTCCAAAATTCCATCATTTGTATATTCTACCAATGCAACATATTGTGTTGCACAAAGCAAGTGTTGCATCACAGAGTAAACGTTCTCCAAGTTGTTCAGGTGGTTTAAAAATTTGTTTTATTTACTTTTTTCTATAGAGCTGGCCTTTCGGGTCCAAATTGATTGATTTTTTTTTTTAAAGTACAAAAAAAGTGTATATATATTATATATATATATATATATACACATGAGTATTGTAAAAGAGCCTGTCTGCCTACCATTCAGATGGGAGCAGTACCCCTGGCAGCGCTTGGAGCACTGCATGGCACTGGAGGATGCTTGGATCCCACTCTGGCTGCACTTGGCATCCCTCAACCTGCCCTGCTTGGTGGCACCGTCGATTCTTGTAAATTGGACGAGATCCGTCGTTCTGTTTATGTTGGAAACCTTACTGCACACGTAAGTTGCTGTTCACCACCTCCATCAGATTTGGTGCTTGCTGAGAAAGCAATCATGAATGCCCCTTCTTTTCTTCTCTCTTTTTGTCTGCCTAGTTTTATATTTAGTTTTCAATTTTAAATGTCAGTAATGCAAAGAATAGTTGAGCCTGACCATAAACTGCCAGTGTTTAGGAAAGCTACTCATCATTTATTTTTGTTTCAGCAATCTGGAGGTACTGATCACCTTCTAAATCTCTTCTCTCAAGTTGGAGACTTAAAGTAAGTAATTGTCCAGTATTAAATGTTTTGCTCGTTTTCTTAGTCATTCGGATATTGTTTGAAGTTTTTGGAAAGGAAGAATTTATTTTTAATCCCCTGATAGTTTGTCAACTTGTAGGTTGCATTTCCATGAGTTAGAATTTGAATGCATGACACAGCAAAATGCATCTGAGCATGTTATTATGCACTGTCATGTTTCCACCCAAATGATGTTTTGACATCATTAATTCTCGTTCTTAAAGAGGGTGTTAAAATAGCCCCTTGCCACCCAAGGGTCAGCTTAACAATGTCACGTGATGTTGCCACACTCCAATTGTTTTATCACAGCAGTAGATCAGGCACTTGTCTACAGTGAGATTGCGTTTTGTTTGTTTGGTTTGTTTTTAGCTCACCTGGAACGTCGTTCCGGGGAGCTTATGGGATGGCACATCGTCCGTCTCTCTGTCCGTCCATCTCTCTGTCCGTCTGTCCGCTTGTCCACAAATACTTGCGGCAACTTCTCTTAAACTACACGCATTGTTTGTGGAAACTTTACCACAATGTTCATCACCGTGTATGTACCCAAGTTTGTTCATGGCATTTAAAAAAAATTGGCTCCTAAGGGGGTCTATGGGGGTTGCCCCCCAAAATTAGGTATTTGCTTTATTCTCAGAAACTGCACATGCAATTTTGATTAAACTTGCCCACAACTTTCATCACACGTGATGGACCAAAGTTTGTTCATGGAATTATAAAGAAAAAAAGTCCATAGGTATTTACTTTCTTCGCCATTGCATATTTTGTGGGTCATCCATGCCTTCCAGTGGTTCCTTGGTTATCTTTCTTTTCCAGTTGCTACCAGGTGAGCACCCAGTGGTATTGCCCCAATGTTTTGAAATTTTATTACTGGATCATCTACCTGTATCCTCTTTTATCACATGGTATTCACCCAAGAGTCTGAGCATGGTGATTCTATTACCCTAAGAGGTAGATGGCTTTAATCAGAATTTTAGGTAAGGATGGTTTAACAAGTCCACTCTGTGTAAAATAAAAAATATAAATGAAGCATTAAAAAGGTGCTGATTCCAAAAAAGCAGTTTTATTGACCCCAAGTAAGACAAAATTGCCATTCTGGCCATGTTTTTGGCCAAATATGGCCAAAATTGGAGATAAAAAAACAAAACAGACAGTCTGGTGTTATTTAGTATCTAATGAGTTTCTGAATCTTGCACTACTATGTTGTGGCAAAGGTCTAGCCAAGGAATAATAATCGTATCAATGTGGTCAACTTTTGGTCAGTTTTTGGCCAAAACCAGATATTTTCTATTGGAATAGTAATAAAAGTGTACTGGATATGAATAACATGTAAAAATCCATAGAAATCAAGTTTATAATGCCAAATACAGACAGAAACTAGAACGGGCACTCAGTAGAGCGCATACCTTCGCCAACGCTACATTTTGCCCCCCCCCCCCCAGAAAACCGTTGATTGTGAGGGTATTTAATCCATACCACATCTGCCATCTCATATGTGTTATGATGGCTTAAAAACATTAAATTTCCTGTGTCATATCGTATATCACAAGATTGGGCATTGAATTCACAAACATTTTGGCATTGGTTGCATGCAAATTGGATAAAAATCGACCGCACTATGGCAAAATGACGATTTTGACCTTTCATGACCTCGACCTTGACCTTTGTACTCTTAATTTTGTAATTGGTATTAGAGTGTGGGGAACAGAACAGTCAACATTTTGGTGTTGGTTTCATGCAAATTCGGATAAGAATTGACCGTGTTATGACTAAAACCGCACATTTTGCAATTCGTAACCCCCCTGACCTTTGACTCCCAACCGCTAATAAGGGTTATTCATCATTGTGTCATGTCACATATCACAAGATGGGGCATTGAATTTGAACATTTTGGCATTAGTTGCATGCAAATTGGATACAAATTGACCCGCGCTATGGTAAAAAGACGATTTTGACCTTTTCATGACCTTGACCTTGACCTTTGACCCGATCGTCCAAAATCTAATCAAATGGTCCGCGGATAATAACCAATCATCCCACCAAATTTGCTGCGATTCAGTTCAATACTTTTGGAGTTATGCGAATAAACAAACAACAAACAACAAACACACATATTCACAAATAAATAAATAAATACACAGCGATCAACACATAACCTTCGCAACAAAATTTGCGAAGGTAAATAGAAAATGGCATTTTAAACAAAAATACTGTGCATTGAGTATACAGAATAACTTGTATGCAATAATCAAATTGTACATTTTGAACTGAAACATGAAAACATAAGTGGGTTTACTCTCACAATATCAAAACCACATTCAACTAGTCATATCCATCATCATCACTGTTATCTTCATCCTCTGATTCAGTTATTCTGTCATTGTCGTCATCTTCATCTTCAATATCTTCTGGTTCCATGGTCTCAAAAAGCATAGTTGGCATGTGATTGCCGGTAAACCAGAGTGGTAGAAAAACTCCATTAACCTCTTTCCTGGCATGATCCGTGAGTTGAATGTTCTTTTGTGGATTTTTTTAGATATGCATACTTCCAGCGATTTGCTACATAGTTGCACCATGACAATTTTTGCACCAGAACATCTTTGCAGGGTAGAAGCATACCTGCATCAATTTCCTTTATTTTCTACAATGGACTGTCTGGATCGGTCGGTTTGGATTTCTGTCTGAAGATTTTCAACCTGGCCTCATTTACGAATGATAATGCTCCCCGACCATAGAGTGAACACACGTTTTTCTCCAAGGCTGTCGCCATCAACAAAGGTGGTGTTCTCTCCAAGACTGCCCAGACCTTCAAGATGGAGTGCACTCTTTTCAGCTTTCTTCAATGGCTTCACCTTTTTCCTTCCTGAAGAAGGGTGATGTGTA
This sequence comes from Eptatretus atami, assembly GCA_035128595.1. NCBI lineage: Eukaryota > Metazoa > Chordata > Myxini > Myxiniformes > Myxinidae > Eptatretus > Eptatretus atami. The sequence continues at coordinate 111,010,789 of CM068958.1, read as the reverse complement.
GTCACATCCTGTCAGAGCATGATCACCTGGCAATGCCTCGCAAAGAATTGGACCAAGTTGGTTTGCTAGCACAGTGATATGGACATACCTTCTACTGTTATCTATCGCTCAAATGTAAGGTCCATATACACATTGGCCTTGAGTTGGCTGGCATGATACAGGAGTGTGACCATGATATCAGTGTCGGTTGCATGGACAACAACATTCTGGCCTGGTCTTGTTTTTGACGGCATGCTGAGACGGTTGGTATTAGCCTCTACGTTGAGAAAACATACTCAGGTGCCTCATTGTATTCTACATTTCCCGATAGAGTTGCTGTATACTGAAGACACTGCTCTTCATGTGCGACAACAACTGTCTTTTGTTTTATGATCGGTGCATAATTGTTATCTTTCCATCCCTCCATTAAGAACTTTATAAGTGCAGTTTTAAATTTTGGTGATTTCAAGCCATCTTTGAAATCTTTAGGACGAAACTGATCTTCGCCTTTGATGTGAAATGATCCATCATTTGCACCTCTTGCCTGTTGCTCAACATTCTTTATGCTTTGCACATAACTGTCACAGACAAGGTGAACTTCACTTGCCTGTGCACTGCATATGATCTTCAGTACCAGCTCTGCTACATTTCCAAAATTGAAAGGCAAGTCATAGGGCAGTTACTGGATTATAAACATGGCATCATAAAGAACTGTATCAACTCTTGTCAGCTCTCTGTAATCAAATCTTCAAGTTGTCTTCTTCACTGTGCCATAAATATTGGCCAAAGAGAGGGGAACCAGGGTAAGTGGAAAAGGGAGCACCTTTTCAAGCTCAATCTTTCTGGAACAAGCAAGATAGATGAATCTGCCCAGCAAGTTCAATGTTGTCTTCAGCTCAACCTTTTCATCTTTACCTCGCTCTTGACAGCAGCACTAGCAAAGTTTCTCACTTTTCTTCTTTGTAGTGGTCTTTCAAACCTTGTAGGATCCTTTAAGCATTCCTGGAGGAACTCATCTTTCCACTTCTTCCCCCAAAAATAGAGATTCAGCGTGTCCTCTTCTTCGTTTGGCATTTTCTTGCCATCTGCTAAACAGTACAGATTGGTGTCTTCAAGCAGGGACTCAACAAAAGGATTCATAGTAGTCTCAATCATGTTGGGAATAATCTCCATACATGTCTCTCTGGAATTTACTCACTTTTGACTTTCATAGTACATGGCTTGGATTAGTATCCTTCTTTGCTGCTGCTTTTTCAAACAGATGCCTAACTATGGTGCTTGTAGCTGATCTAGTAATGGCGTTGTCTTTCAGTTGCCTTGCAGCATTTATAAGACTGTCCTGTGCTCGTATAGTCTCACATGGAAATAGTGTTTCAAAAGCGCTGGGGAAATGCTTGTGGTCTGAACCATTGCACAAAATACACTTTTTCTCCAGCACTCCAGTAGTTGAGGTAGTTACCACTGGTGGCTTCACTACTACAGATCTTGTTTCAACAATATCTTAATCAGACCAAGTCTTCTTTTCCTTTGACTGTATCTGATGAGCCATAAATTTACTGTGACAGCCACTGTGAAAGCCAAAGTTAATGGATTCACATATAACAAGGTACTTTGATCTCTTTTGATATTGTTTTCTGGCTTGAGCTATGTGGCCAGCTGTTTCCCATATCCATTTAGTAAATGGAGCCAATGAATCACCATCGTGTTCTGTATCGCCACTCGCATGCAGCACATACTGCAAAGGCACCTCTACACTATCATCCATCTGCAACTAAAACAAACACAAAATATTACTTTAAAATTCCAGTTGACCAAATGTGGCAAGACTGGCTAGATTTTCAACTTTTATAATAGACAAGTCTGAAGACGACAATGGTTCACGAGCAGTATTTGATGATTTAGATTGTTTCAGAAGTCAAGGATGAGACAATGTGATAATTTTTGACCGTTATAATTAATTAGTGCGTGTCCGTAGGTGAGTGCAGTATTGCAGCCTCTCTCGCCCCTCTCTCTCGCCCCCTCTCCTCTCGCCCCCTTCTCTCGCCCCTCTCCTCTCCCCGCCTCTCTCTCCCCTCTCTCTCCCCCTCTCTCTCCCCTCTCTCTCCCCCTCTCTCTCCCCTCTCTCTCCCTCTCTCTCCCCCCCTCTTCTCCCCCCTCTCTCTCCCCTCTCTCTCCCCCCTCTCTCTCCTCTCTCCCCCCCTCTCTCGCCCCTCTCTCGCCCCCTCTCTCGCCTCTCCGCCCCCTCTCTCGCCCCCTCTTCGCCCCCTCTCTGCCCCTTCTCGCCCCCCTCTCTCGCCCCCTCTCTCGCCCCCTCTCTCGCCCCTCTCGCCCCCCTCCTCTTCGCCCCCTCTCTCGCCCCCTCTCGCCCCTCTTCGCCCCTCCTCGCCCCTCTCTCGCCCCCTCTCTCGCCCCTCTCTCTCGCCCCCTCTCGCCCCCGCTCTCTCGCCCCTCTCGCCCTCTCTCGCCCCTCTCTCGCCCTCTTCGCCCTCTCTCGCCCCCTCTCTCGCCCCCTCTCTCCCCCCCTCTCTCGCCCCCCTCTCTCGCCCCCTCTCTCGCCCCTCTCTCGCCCCCTCTCCGCCCCTCTCTCGCCCCTCTCTCGCCCCTCTCTCGCCCCCTCTCTCGCCCCCTCTCTTCGCCCTCTCTCGCCCCCCTCTCTCGCCCCTCTTCTCGCCCCTCTCTCGCCCCCCTCTCTCCCTCGCCCCCCGCCCTCTCTCGCCCCCTCTCTCGCCCCCTCTCTGCCCCCCTCTCTCGCCCCCCTCTCTCGCCCCCTCTCTCGCCCCCTCTCTCGCCCCTCTCTCGCCCCCTCTCTCGCCCTCTCTTCGCCCCCCTCTCTCCGCCCCCCTCTCTCGCCCCTCTCTCGCCCCCTCTCTCGCCCCCCCTCTCGCCCTCCTCGCCCCCTCTCTCGCCCCTCTCTCGCCCTCTCTCGCCCCTCTTCGCCCCTCTCTCGCCCCCTCTCTCGCCCCCCTCTCCTCGCCCCCTTCTCGCCCCTCTCTCGCCCTCTCTCTCGCCCCTCTCTCCCCCCTCTCTCGCCCTCTTCGCCCCCTCTCTGCCCTTCGCCCCCTCTCTCGCCCCTCTCTCGCCCCCCTCTCGCCCTCTCTCGCCCCCCTCTCCGCCCCCCTCTCTCGCCCCTCTCTCGCCCTCTCTCGCCCTCTCTCGCCCCTCTCCCCCTCTCTCTCGCCCCCTCTCTCGCCCCTCTCTCGCCCCTCTCTCGCCCCCTCTCTCGCCCCCCTCTCCTCGCCCCCTCTCTCGCCCCCTCTTCGCCCCCCTCTCTCGCCCCCTCTCTCGCCCCCTCTCGCCCCCTCGCCCTCTCTCTCGCCCCTCTCTCGCCCTCTCTCGCCCCCTCTCTCGCCCCCTCTCGCCCCCCCTCCTCGCCCCCTCTCCGCCCCCCTCTCTGCCCCCCTCTCTCGCCCCCTCTTCTCGCCCCCCCCTCCTCGCCCCCCTCTCTCGCCCCCCTCTCTCGCCCCCTCTCTCCCCCCCTCGCCCCTCTCTCCCCCCTAGTCGCCCTTCTCTTCTCCCCTAGTCCGCTTCCTCTCTCCCCTATCTCGCCCTTCTCTCTCATCCCCCCTCTCCCGTCCCCTCTCTTGCAGATATGGTCGACAGATAAATGGCCGTAACTTGGGAACCGCTCGTCCGATTAATACAAACTCGAAAAGGCACATCCATGGGCCCAGCAATATTCCTGGCAAGTTTCAATCAGATCGACCGGCGGTTGTCGCAGAAAACGGCGTCGCAGACAAACAAACAGACGGACACACACACACACACACACACACACACACACACACACACACACACACACACACACACACACACATTGCTGGAATTAATAGATAGATATAATAGTGCCTTCATCAAAGCTGCAAAGTGTCAAAAACCCGTTTTCGTTCAACAACTTTTCAAAAATTTGACCTTTGCATAACCTTTAAAGGTCACAAAGCAATGTTGTGGACATTAAAATAAGGAAACAGGATACGTGCTATACGCTATTGGAGTTAGTTCGTCGAAGAAGGTCGAAACCCGGTTCGATTCCACAACTTTGAAAATTGACCTTTGTGGCCTTTAAAGGTCAAAGGTCAAGGATTATGACTTTGGTGCAAAACTTCCTCTGGAACATTCGAGGAACAATATAACGTCATATAGGCTATATGGATTCGCACTCCTCGGATTATCCATACTTTGATGAAATCAGCGTAAAAACAAACTTGAAAGGGGCGCCACGGGCACGTGTTTCGAGATAGAGCAAAATGGTTTCAAGACTTTCGGTGGGGAATGACCTCAAGATTATGCAAAAAAAATTTGTCATCCTAACTCTCAAAGTTTGGGCGGTAGTATGATTTTTACGTCAAAATTCGCAATTTTCGAAGTTTTTTACCTTGTGACCTTGACCTTGGGACGAAAATGAAAAATCGAGCTCCGTGGGGTTATGCAGGTGCCATTGTGCTAACTAAATACCGAAACCCTGCCAGATTCGACAAACCCCCTCGGAGAA
>CM068958.1:110977775-110989035 GCA_035128595.1 Eptatretus atami | reverse complement strand
CCGTCTTTACCAGAAGATGAGCTTGATGCCACACACATGGAAGCAGCACCCGCTGATGCTGTAATTGATGACAGTACTAGCACGAAGGTCGCAGTCATGGATGGAATGGTCGTTGTCCAGAAAATGACCAAGAAACCAGCAATGGACGTGACAGTGAAGGACCTCAGTGAATGTTTCAATGATAGGGTGATGAGTCTGACCAGAGGCTTCGACCATTGTTGGTCCTTAACGTTTCATTCTCCGTTCTCGTTCTCCTCTCTCACCATCCTCACTCGTTTGTATTCCGTCTCTTCGTTCTGGCTGTTTCTGTAACTCAGTTTCTTCCAATTCTTTTCTCACTCCGCACACTCCACCTTGCTTTGGCTTCTAATTGTTCAATCTGCTCAGTGTGGTTCCTTAACGTTCATTCTCTTCTCTCTCCTTTCCTCTTTTAAACATCTTCAGTTTCGTCTTGTAATCCTCTTTCTTTGTTTTCGTGTTTCTGTAACTCAGAAGTTTTTGTTTCTAATTCCTCCCTCAAATTTGCATGCTTCTTCACTCTTTCATCTCTTCTTTCCACTGCTTCCCTCCTCAATTCGTCCCTTTTTTTGCTGTATATTCTTTAGTTTTTTCTGCCATTCCTTTCCAATTCTTATCTCCCTTCCAGGATTTCTATTTCAAAGTGACTTTCCCTTACCTCTTGCTTCAGTAGTTCCAATTCCTCATCTTGTTTGCGTTTTTCCTTTTCTAGCTTTGTTTTCCTTTCTCCTTCCTCCTCAATTCTCCCTGCAGTTCTTTGAACTGTTCAGACTTTTCCAGCAATTCTTCCTCCTTTCCTCCAGCTGTCTCTCTCCTCTTTTTATCTTCCATTCTAGGCTTTCCCTTTCCTGATTGCCTGTTCTTATCTCTTCCTTCAATTGTTTCCAACTCCCCATCATGTTCACATTTTTTCTCTTCCAACTGTTTTTGAGCCCGCGAATGTCCGCCTGCTTCACCTGCCATAACCACGTGGCTTGAAGCGATGGCTGCTGGAGCGCTCGCTTCGGTGTTGCGCCATTCGCAGAGCCATAATTAGCCGCTCGCTCCGTGCTGCCGCTGAGGGCGATCGCGCCGCCATTATGTGACCCAGTTTGCCGGCAAAGTCCATGCTCAGAGTATGAGGGTGAGCTCCCTCGTGATTCAACATTACAACAAGTAGTACCATCCCGGGCCATGGATCCTACTTACTACACATATACATTTCTACCCCGGCACCCGCTCGCCTTGAGACGCCATCTTATTCCACGTAAGGGTTAATTTAATCGCTCGTAATTTAGAGGGAATCGGGGGTCGCTCCCCTCACCCTGGACCGATTCCCTGTGAATTTAGCTTGGAGACGGGAGGGATTTGAATCACACTCCTGTACACCAGTGTTGCGAATTCGCGCCCGTCGGCGTGCGATCGGCCACGCGACTCGAAACCGCGACCGCCTCGCCCACCGGACGGACAATTCAGTCGTGACCCTCCCGGCTAACGCCGGGATCCAGTCACGGGCTGGGCCTTTCGACCTCACCACAATCGTGCCAATCGGCCACCGCGTAGGATAGGGTTGTTCGCCAAATTCGACCTACCTAAGTACCCACGCGGATGGTAAACCGGGCGATCGTACCTCGCCGCAGGTCGACTCCGGACACGAGCCGCTTGCGGCGGCGTTCCCTACTATCGGGATAACCGAGCGGTGTTATCGTCGACCTCGACGGTTCAGATTATTTACCGGGCGTTTTGCACCCACTACGAACCCTTTACGTGAAGCAGGATGGAGGTTCATTAAAAGAAAAGACGAAGCGAAACGGGAAAACAGTTCACACAATGCACATTTATTCCGCGGCACGCGCGAGCACACATATAGCACACGTATTTACAGTCACAATTAACGATTGCACATATATCACATAGAAACAAAAGAAATGCACATATAAAAGGAGTTAAAACCGACTACACGACACACGGACCACTTATACAGTTACTACCTTACAAGACACGGCGCCACAACACGCATTCACCACCGAAGCAAAGAAAAGACCCCTCACAGGCAAGGGAGTCAGACTGCGGCCCGTGGGCCTAATGCGCGTGGAACCTGGATGAGCGGCCAGGTCCACGAGACCGAGGGGTCCTACCCGCGCCCTCGTGGCGAGCCGCAGAATGTCGCTGCACGGCGGTTCCGTGGGCACCTGCTGGTGTAAGTGGGAACGGGGCCCCTTGTCGCACTCTCTCAGCGCGGGGAAAGGGGGAATTTGTTGATTGCTCTGGGGAGGGAGTATGGCTGGCTTGCTCGACTCATACGCGGCCTCGTCGTCCCGCTCCTCCAGGTCCTCCTCAGCCGATCGCCCTCCCGCAGCCGTCTGCCCCACCTCTGCTTCGAGCTCCGTCTCCAACGACCCAGCCCAACTGACCTCTCACCGATCTGCTGCTCCACCGACACTCCACGATACTGCTCAACTCACTTCCTGACTCACTGCGCTCGCCTTTTATCGCTTCGGGAACCCACCATATGCAAATTATCGGATCCAAACGACCTCAGGGGCGGAGCCACGCTCGCCGATTGGACGGAGAAAAAGGGGGCGTGTATCATTCCTGATCCTCAAATTTGCATATGCCGATTTTCGTCAGGCCGTCTGGAGGCGGGGCCAAGCCGCCCCGCGCTTCCTGATTGGGTGGATCAGATGTGGGCGTGTATCATTTCTGATCGAATTCTCCTCGAAAAACCCGCCATCTGCACTCGCGTCTCGCGTGTCTCGCTGAAGACAGCTCGACGCTCGGCGTCCACAGGTGGTGCGGGAATGGCCTAGAGAGAAGGTGGTGGAGGGTTTTCGGCGTGCTTGATGGCCATGGTGCTGTTTGGAATGGCGGTGATTGAGGTTTGCGGTAGCGAGTGGTGAAGGCAGGTTTTGGCTGCTGGCGTTGTTGTTGTTTTTGTATCAAAACAAAGGTAGAACAGAAAAACGCCTAACTCAAAGGATCGCAGCCCGAATGAATCACATTAATTCCCTCTATACAATGGGTTTGGGCTAACTACACATGTACTTAAGAAATATATCTCACCTACGGGACCTTTATGGTGTTGCGAATTTCCAGAGCCGTAACAATATATATAATTTGTGTTGTGTGTCAGCGATTGTCCGTGGGAAGAAGGATTCTATTATAGATATGTCTGGTTTATCAGCAGCGGCCTGGATTGAGGAGATCTGTCAGGTGAAGTGTGAGGCCTTGGATGTTTTATGTCCATACAGTCAGGGACAGGAAGGTGCTGTTGGCAGGTGCAGGAATGTGGAAAGGAGCTTGGAGAGTGTGGTGGTCAAGGTGGAGGTTGAGAGGGACTGTGGTGATGGGGAAGATGGGAGAGGGCAGTGCATTTGGGGAGATAGGAGGAAGCTTAGTAAACAGGTATTTTCTTCAACTTTAACACAAGAACAGTCAGGAGAATTGCCAATAGCTGAGAGTATCTATCGAGGAGGTGAAGGAAGGGCTTTTAAAGAAGATCCAGGTTGGAGTGAAGGAAGTAAAGGAACAGCTAGGTAATCTAAGAGAAGATAAGGCTCCGGGGCCAGATAATATGCACCCGAGAGTATTGAGGGAGGTGCTGAGCAGGTAAGCGAGATGTTAATGAACATTTTCAATAGTTTCCTAGAGTCAGGACGGGTACCGGAGGACTGGAGAGTAGCAAATGTAATACCACATTTAAGAAAGGATCCAGAGAATAATTTGGAAACTATAGACCTGTTAGTTTGACTTCAGTTGTGGGGAAGTGTTGAGACATTAACTAAGGACCGGATGAGGAACCATTAAATTAATACAAACTCATTGAAGGTAGTCAGCATGGGTTTACCAAAGGTAGTTCCTGTTTAATAAATATTTTAGAGTTCTATGAAGCAGTGTCTGATTGGGTGGATGAGGGAAAGCAGTGGACATTAGTATTTCTAGACTTTAAGAAGGCATTTGATAAGGTACCACATCGGAGGTTGTTATCCAAAGTGAGGCCTTGTGGGGTGGCTGGTCAGGTCGCTAATTGGATTGTAAACTGGCTTGGTGGTAGGAAGCAAAGAGTGCTGTGAGTGGGAGGATATCTTGGCTGGGAGGATTTAAGTAACGCGGGTACCTCAGGGATCAGTACTCGGACCATTACTATTCATTATTTACATCAACAATTTGGATAATGGAGGTAAAGAGTAAGCTTTCCAAATTTGCAGTTGACACAAAGCGAGGGGGTGGTGATCAGATACAGGAAGTATTGATACTTACATAGATTGGGCAAAAGATTGGCAGATGGAATTTTACCTGAGCAAGTGCAAGGTGTTGGGGATGAAAGAACAATGAAAATAGAGATTACATGATGCAAGGGGTAATTTTGGAGCATGTCACACAGGAGAAGATTTTGTTGGTGGTCATAAATATGGAAGGTGAGCAAGTCAGCACAGTGCCAGGCAGCAATAGGTAAAACAAATAGGGCTTTAGGTTTTATTCGGAGGGGGATCATTTATAAATCAAAAGAGGTGGTGTTAACATTGTGCAGGAATTTAGCGAGGCACATCCAGAATATTGTGTGCAGTTTTGGTCACCACAGTTCTGGAAGGACATGGATGCCATCGAGAGGGTTCAGCGCAGGGCTACGAGATTGATTTCTGGCCTAGCTGGACTCAGCTATGAGGAGCGGTTGAAGGAGACGGGGCTTTTATCACTAGAAAGAAGGCGGTACGAGAGAGTTATGAGAGATGTTTAAGATAATGAAAGGCATAGATAAAATAAGTGCAGAAAAAAATAAAAAACTACAACAACTTAAAATAGATGGATGAAAAAAAAAATACAATAAAAATTTGCATTTCTTCTTTGGATCTTGTGTTGATAAATTAGTATGGTCTTCGTGCAGGCATGATGGGTTGAATAGCCTCCATCTAAAAATTACAAAAAAATAAAATATAGAGAAACTGTTTTAAGTTTGGAAAAAATACAATATTTGGGATGAATAATAGTTTATAGCACCTGATGACGAAGTCTGAAATATATTTGCATGCAGTCGTGAGCATTTGTAATATTTGATGTGTGGATCATATAAAAGTTCACTCGACCCATTTTCTTTAGCTTTTTCTCCAAGATCTGGATCATGAGCATGTTTGCATCAGCAATAATGAATATTTTTAACTTGTACTCCCTATATCCACCATCTTGTCTGCTTCGATCCATAAATTTCCACAAGCTTGATCAAAACGTTAGAAACTTTTAAATTTCACTGAGGTTGAATGAACTTTTTGACAATTTATTTTGTCCTAAAATTTTTTTTTTGCATCAAGGCTTTTATTCGCTATGGAAGCTGTGCCTATCGTGTGTATGTCTGCATGTTTATGTATTTATGTATACATTTATACCCCTAGGTCTCCAATTCCAAGTCCCACAGTCCACGGCGCAGGATTTCCCGGAACGCCACCTGCTATAAAGATGCGCAGCCCAAAAAGGAAGCATCTCGTTCGCCCTCACCAAAAAAGTAGGTGTGCATGTGTGGTATTCTTTGTTCTCTTTTCGACTTTATTTCTGCTCATTTTAATGGTTCAGAGCCGTATGTTCATGCATGCAAAAGTTGGCTTATTGCCTGCCATGCACAACAGATAGGTCCTCACATGTGTGAGCATAATGATGTAAAAAATATGAGTATGGATCGGGTTACCTGAGTTGCTGGCGAATAGCCATCTTATCTTGAATCCCTCGAGGGAGGAATGGGTTTGATCAGACTGAGAATTGGTTCCATAGGTGAGAGAATAGAGCACAAATGAGTGGGCTAAGCAGTGAGCCTGTATTTTGAGAGCTCACCAGAAGCCTGTTACTGGGGACTGTTTTATATATTGTTTGCCTTAGAAAGATCATGACATTGGAGGCCGAATGTTGAATGACTGAACTGTTTGAAGAGGTGTCAACACCCAGCCAATTTGCATGGTGACAGTAGAAATCACCTGAACTGTTTGAAGAGGTGTCAACACCCAGCCAATTTGCATGGTGACAGTAGAAATCACCTTAGTGTTTGAGTAAGTTGGATATATAGTTTTAAGTTGTCCATGTTTGGAGAGAGAAATGAAAATGAAGTTCTCACTTTGGAGGACAGTGCAGCACGGGCAACCAAGAGGTGGTTGGAGAGGGGAAAGCACAGCAAAAGGTACTCTGGGGATTGGAGATGTGACAGCAGTACATAGACAGTGAGAAATTCTTGAGTTCTTGATGTAAACCGCAACTCTGCCACCGCGGATGTGGTTCAGGCATGTCAAACCAGAGGAAAACAATAGTTGAGGAGCGACAGAGGAATCGGGAACATCCTGTATGCAGGAGGTAGGTTTTTGTAAAGCAGATGTTAAAGTTTAGCAAATGGCAGGCTGGATGAACGAGATTTGTAAGATTCGATCAGAGGCCTTTGAATGTTCGAAGTCCAAAAAGTTAGGAAATGTGGGGGAGGTGCTTTTGACATTGGGGGAGTGAAAGAGGGATGGCGTGGTGTGGTGGGAGTGGAGAGATAGAGGGCATGGCATCAGAGGAGCGGAGAGAGAGAGAGAGGGCATTGGGGGGGGGGCGGAGGGTGTGCGTGGCGGCGGAGGGGGCGGAGGGCGTGCGTGGAGGAACAGAGAGAGAGGGCTAACGGTGGCGTGGAGGGAGCGGAGAGAGAGAGAGGGCATGGTGGCGGTGGAGCGAAAGAGAGAGACAGACCATCTCTGAATGGTGATGAATCGCTTAAAATTTTTCATATCCAGTCTTCACCAAAATCAAATCTTCCTTGTCACACACCAATTCTCACCACCAAAATTTTATCCAAATCCGTCAACGACTTTTTGAGATGTTCTGTTCACAGACAGTCAAACAGGTGAGGGTGAAAACACCTCCGCTCACCTTCAGTGTCAGAGGTAATTTTAATGTCATGCATTTGAGAAAATTATATCCAAATGTAATTTTGTATAACGTTGCAGTTTTTAGCAACAAATTCACAACTTCAATTGACTTCTTAAAAATGTTCGATTTCGTTTTTACACAGCCCCTCTTTCTGGGATTGAGAAAGACTAGTTGGAATTGGAGCTTAAAGGGAAGGAACTGAAACGCAATTTCTTTTTTTTTTCTTTTCTGAAAACCATTGAAAATCATTAATCACCTAATTTGAAGGGAAAAAAATTTGAATGTTTTTTTGCCAATCACAAAGTGCCGAAAAATCCTGAAGTGTGGATTTTCGCCAGTGATGTCACACCTTGAACCCACTTTGATCAAATGGCGGCTTACATAGAGAAACAGTATATTTTGAGGTCGGATTCCGATACTGATTCCACCGTCATTCGCAACTCTGAAGGTTGTCAGCATGTTGAAAATGATCAGTGTGGTTTTTGAGAAACTATTGGAGACAAAATTAGTGATTGAACACTTACAGGGGAATGTAGAGCCGTGTCTTACTTGTGCGTGATTCAACGAAAATGGGACTATGAATTGATGAAATGAAATGCTGGTCGCATGTTATCTAGATTGTCGTTTTGTTTTTCATTCAATTGAACGTTGTAGATTTGTATCGTGAAACAGTTTACTAGACGACAGGTGACGAGAGTTGAGGGATATTGTTGTTTGATTGAGTTGATGTTGTCTGATTTGTGTGTATTTGAAATTTTGTGAAGAATTTCTTGAAGTTTTGAGATTTTGTGGATTTTATTTTTGATTGTTTGACAGTTTTGAGGTGATTTGATTTGTGTGTTTTATTTGAGGTGCAGTGTTGGTGAAGAGCTTTGTCCCACCGCGCAAGCTGACCGGTGTCCTGTTTGTTATGGATGTCCCGTTCGTACTTTCCCGGATGCCATTTGTGTCTGTGTTGTCGTGACATGTCCACCATCATGTCCGGCTGTGTTGTCATGAGATGTCCTGCTCAGTGGAGGAGTGGTGCGAGGGAAGTTAGGTGTGGGGTTTGTGGGTATTGTGAGTGATGGTTGATGGGATTGTGCGAGGAGAGGTGGGGGGGTGCTGCGGTATTAGTAGTTGAGGGTTGAGGGAGGTGTCACCTGTGTACATGTGCTGGTAGCTGGGTAGAGATGGTTTGCATTTTTGAGCGATGGCTATTTCTTCCGCTTAATCGTGGGATGGCATCCTCTCTCGATCGTGCCGGATAAACCACACAATCTAGCCCTCTCTGTTGTTACATAACAGTTCTCCGCAAAATGTTCTGAGTATAAAGGGAACTTTTTTTTTTTTGGCCTGATCCACACTGGTATTTCGGAGAAACCTCGTCCAATTTATTTTGGCCATTGGTGTAGCATACAACCATCTTGGTTTGTGTTACGACAACCACCAAGGATACATCGACTCGCCATATTTGTGGAAAATAGAAATTATTTGCCGTTCTGAGTTAAATTGTACCTGTGATTAGATGTAACCCGTTGCCAATACGGATATGGTGGTCGAACTCCTTGGTGTGACGTCACAGCTAAGCAAGAAGAAGAAGAAGAAGAAGAAGATGATTTCGACTTTTAATCGCAAAATTGCTAACTTCATAAATTTGAAAAATACTCCTCCATGTTGTGGGGTATCAAGGGATTGAATAGCATTGAGGTGGTCTGTCTGAGTGTTTGGGTTTTCCTTTAATGAAATGGTTCCAATGGTAACATTAATTAACCAAAAACAATGTTACATTCCCAAGAACATTCTATTGCCTGTGTGGACCTGTTTTTAATTGTTAATAACTTTTACCCTCGCCAGAAGAGACGGTATTGCATTCGGTCTGTCTTCTGTCAGTCTGAGTCCGCACATTATGTGCCAATGTGGACTACAATTTTTTTACACATTCTTTTTGCCACTGGCTACCTCGATAAAGTATGTACAGTACAATTAGAATGTAATACATCTATAAAATATGTACCCTAAAACCACACAAAAGAAGTCTTTTAAGTCTTGGCAAGGTCTGCAATCTTGATTGCTCTTTTTAGTTAATAATATCTGTTTTATTTTAGTCAGGTTCCTTGTGTAATTTCGTTGAATTTTTTGGAGAGTAGCAAACCTATAGATTTTTGAGAAGTTTAAAATCTATTCAAATACAAAAATGATGTTTCACATTTTTTCAACTTTTGGAAAGGTTGTTTTGGGGTGAAAAACGCTTTTTTGAATTCCAATTTAAAAAAATCTGAAACAATACAAAATAACCAACTGATGATGGATTACTGTTAAATGGCTAACAATGGATTTTATAAGATAATAAAATGTTGCATTTTGACTGTCGGTTGCCATGGAAACTGCATTTTTGGGGTGGAATTGCCATTTTTTAATATATTTTAAAAAATTATATTTTCCATCGGATGGCCTAAATAATTGTAAATATAGTGACCATGACTAACTTACACATAAGTATTATGATTTTCAAGTATTGGAACAGTTGGTTGCCATGGAAACGGCCATCTGTGCAATGAAACATTGTGTGTTGTTCAATATCAGAAGGTTTCGGCACCTTCAGTAGTAAAACGTTTGATTCTAAGTTTTTGTAGTTTGATGTATTGTAAGTGTGATCTTCTAGGGAACATAGGTGACGCCACTGCACCTGCTGCACCTGAACTGTCACGCCTGTCTTCGAGTTTAAGGGACAGTTTGGTCTGAAGGAAAGTGAGATCACTGAGCACCATGGCCTGTCTCCAAGTTCGTCAAGCGTGAACACAATGCAATTGACCGAATCAAGGCTGCCATACTTAGTCATGAAAATCCATTGAAGTTGAGGGTAACCAGCTCTTCAATGTGGTCACCCCACGCTTATGTGCAAGAAGAATTTGTACTACAGATACTGAACATTTATGAAACGGGACAGAATCTCTATGAAGATTTTGTTGCTAAACGATAAGTGGGTGATGTCAGCCTATGGGCGCCAGTGAAGAAGGAGAAGAACAGAATGTACATGTCTGCAATACAACACCAGCAATCAAGATCAGGGACAAGACAATAGATCTAAAAGAACCCAAGGATTTGTATGGGTAGACTGATGGTACTCTCCAGATCCAGCAGGGACGTCGACCAGAAGGATGCAATTGGCAACTTTGAATTCACTGTGACACCGAGGTCCCTGTTTGACACCAAACGGTAGCTTACTGTCATGCACCGACAAGTCGAAGCTAATCCACAACTTGGAGAAGTTTGCCAACAAGGAACCGTCTTTACCAGAAGATGAGCTTGATGCCACACACATGGAAGCAGCACCCGCTGATGCTGTAATTGATGACAGTACTAGCACGAAGGTCGCAGTCATGGATGGAATGGTCGTTGTCCAGGAAAATGACCAAGAAACCAGCAATGGACGTGACAGTGAAGGACCTCAGTGAATGTTTCAATGATAGGGTGATGAGTCTGACCAGAGCTTCGACCATGTATTCTTGTTTTTGATACATACAAGCAAGATTCCCTCAAGAGCACAACCAGAGACAAACGACCTCAAGGAAAGGCACCAGTCCAATATCAGGTCAAGGATGATACCAGTATCAAACACATCACGATGAGTCGATTTCTGTCCCATGATCAAACCAAGGCTGATCTGACGCGTACTTGGCAGAGAAAACTCTAGAATACAACCGCGATTCAATTAAGGTGTAGTCGTTTCGGCATCTGGGCGACGTCGAGCAACAGGGGTCTCCAATTTGAGGCGAATAACCATGAGGAGGCCGATACGTTTGATGATCCAGCAAGCAATAGCTGCATCACAGCAACACACGGGAGATATTGAGCTGACGATATTCTCACCTGATACGGATGTTGTGGTTCTTGCCATAGCAAACTATCATCTCCTGCCAAGACACACATCTATCTCAATGGCATCTAGCATTGTCAAAATCAAGCCAATCTGGAAGGCCCTAGGTGAGGAGAGAGCCCAGGCATTGCCAGCCTTCCACGCATTCACAGGTGCCGATAATACTGGGCGGTTCGCTCGACATGGTAAGGCAAAGTGGTTCCAGTGCTACTTGAAGGCCGATGACACATGGTAGATGCCTTTGCTATGCTCTGTAAGGATGCTGAACTGTCAGAGGACCTATACACAACTTTAGCAAGATTTTGTCTGTTCAGGTTATTGTCCAAGTGGTGTCAATATTCCAGCATCCCTGAACTTCTGTGGCATCTCTTCTGTAAGAACATGGCTGAGAATGACAAGTTACCACCAACTGTCCGTGCTCTGAGGCAGCATATCATGCGGGTACATATCCAGGCATACGTTGGGGTCAAGCAGCAATATTCTCAGCAAACATTTCTTGATCCATTAAAGATATGGCATTCC
>CM068958.1:110946545-110958807 GCA_035128595.1 Eptatretus atami | reverse complement strand
AATGAACTTTGTTTATCACTGTGCACATCCAAAAGTGTGCATTATAATAAATGTGGATCTAACTGCCATCACCTCTTTCCAAACATGATGTTTGAGGGGAGGTCTGTATTTCTATTTATTTTAAATTAACTGAGTTTGGGTGCATTTATTTTGTGCAAAGCGTCGGTCGCTGCAGCCAGCATGTATTGTAAAGGCACTGGTTTCGGCCTCGGTGACATAATCTCGCCATGCAGTGTGCATCTTTGGTGTGATAAAACTACAAGGAGGCAGTTTTCACCCTTTGGGTTCGTCATCTCAACTACCAAGAAGGTCAGTGGATAAAACTCAAAAGTCATAATGCTGTTAAATATTAGGTATAAATAAATGTCTTTTATCGACACCAAGCAACACATTATAAGGTGGGTGACCCTGTGAAGAAGCGACTGAATTTTTTAATTTATTATTATTTATTATTATTATTTTTAAAATGGTTGTAAAAGTGATTTCACACAATATTCAGTCTTCAATTTTTTTTGTGTTTTTTTCCTCAACAATAGCCTGATACATATCTTGATTTAACTTTCATTTTCTCAGCCAGCTTGTCATTGAGGAATAATTTTCTTTGGATGTGTACTGCCAAATAGTTTAGAGAGCATCAAAAACATGATTGCATAAAGAGGCAATTCAAGCTTTTGAAGACGACACAAATATTGTGATGGAAGTATTGTGTCCTTCTCGTTGACCTTTAGCAGAAGCTGTTGGCAAACTCTGAAGGAGCTGAGCAGCTGCAGTCTGCAGTTCTTGAACCCTCCCTGACACAATGGCTCTTCAAAAACAGTTTCTAGAATTTCAAGTCACTTGCACAATACCCAATGGCTGAGTTCTGGTTGAACTACACAATATCCAATCTTCATGCCACACATTACATCATCATCATCTTGTTATGAATCAAACTCCTGGGTCTCATGACCAGCCTTGATCTTACTTGGGCAAACCACTGCGCAAACCATTTCTCAGTTGGCTTCCAAAGCCAGTCGTCGACTGCACATCATCAGTTGTGCAAAGTCCTTCCTTGGCACTCCTGAACACGTATCCACTGACAAGGCCATCATCTGCAGCTTGATGGAGTACTGCTCTCTCCTCTGGGCTGGCTCCCATGCCTCACATATTGCTGAGTTTGACGCTGTGGAAACCAAGGCTTTCAGGACCCTTGCAATCTCCCGTGATTAATCTGAGTCTATGGGCCTGAGCAAATCCCATTTTGTGCATGTTGTAGACAAATCTCCCCTGACCCTGAGTGGAGCCGGTTCAGGCAAACCCAAGATGATTGCGGTAAGTCCCAACACTGTGGCCGAACCGCGGGTTCATCGATAAAATTCTTCTGGTGAGATTGATTTGTGGCAAATTGTTTGGTCCAAAGACTGCTTGCAGCAATAAGCAGTAAAAAATCGTAACCTTTCAGAGGTGGTGTTGCATTGGCCAGTGGATGATGAGACGATGTGTCGGCGTTTGCCTGTCATGAATACAGTCCTGCAAAATATTAATTTATTTATTCGTATGCAGCTTGGTTGCATCATTTTTCTTGGAGTGCGGCTGTGCTTCTGATGCAATGCCCCTTGTTGCAGTAAGCTGGTACTCATTTTGCTGACCTCGGAAGGATGACACGCTGATTCAACCTGCCTTGTGTTAATTCAATGGTAACGGGCTTGAATTCAAGACCCCAAGATCTTAAGCCAGCCACCTTCACTGTTAAGTCAACACCAGGCTTATGTAAAAGATGAGTCGGCTGTTTAGTTTTTTTTGTTTGTTTGTTTAAAAAAAAAAATTGTACAATATTGAACATGTGGCCGAGGTGATTGGTGTCAAGCGGTTTTATGTCACTGGTCGGTAAGATGTTGGGGTAGCTTTTATGCATCCTGATACAATTCGCATAGACTTGTTTAATGCAATGCCAACTTTAGATGTGTGTGCTTCCCCAAACAACTGAGCAGTATTCAGCAGGAGCATCAGCAAGGTCTAGTGCAGAGGTGCGCAAAACATGGGGAGATGTGCCCCATTTCATACCTGCCAGACTACTTATGAGAGCATTTCTTGAGTTTACTTTCTTGCTGAGCTTAGTCAGGTGTGGCTTGAAGGTCAGGCTCCTGTCAAGGCATACTCTCAGGTAGGTGGGACTGGCCTCAAACTTTATCAGTTCATCATGAGCAAATATGGCCAGTTTCACTTAGCATCACAATTTTGTAAGGGAAAAACAGAACTCACTGTCTTGGCAATGCTGAGCTTTAGACACCAAGGTTGAAGGTAATTCGTCATCGTTTGCATGTCGTTAGTCAGCAATTTCTTGACTTGCTCGAAAGAAGAGGCCAGAGCCACCAAGGCGATATCAGCATACATTGAGGGATATCATCAGTGTATACATTGTGGAGAGTCTGTGTTAGCACAGACCCTTGTGGAACACCAATTTTTTCAACAGTATGGTTGGCTGATCTACCCATCAACAGTTTTCAAAACAAATGTGTGACTATATAGAAGTCCCATGATGAAATTAACCATCACACGATCCGGTAAGACACACAGCAGTTTGTGGCAGAGGCCTTTGTGCCAAATGGTATTGTATTTTGCTTTAAGGTCAAGGAAGAAAGCTCCGACTATTTCTTTGTCATCAAATGTGTATTCAATATCCTGCGTTAGCAGTGCCACTTGACCAGCAGTCAAACGTATTTGACGAAACCCATCCTGCTCGTGTGGGAATTGCTCATCAACTACATCGTAGATTCGTTCCAGGATAAGCCTTTTCAAAAGTTTACATGTTGCACTTAGCAGTGAAATAGGTCTGTATGATTTTGGGTCATCCAGTAGCTTACCCAGTTTTGGGATGGCAACAACAATGGCCATAAGCCAGGTTTTCGGAATGTGATTTGTCATGCAGAACGAGAAAAATTTACATAGCTGAGCATCGAAATATCAGTGTCGGCCAAACCTATTGTGCACACCTTCAGGGCCCGGTGCTTTATTGAGATTAAGTTGACCAACAGCAACTGATATAACCAATTTTCAATGTAAAACGTATATTCATGCTCCATTCATGTTTTGTATCATGCATATTTATGTTTTGCCTCATGCATATTTATGCTCCGCTTGTGTGTTGCATCTCCGCCGGAAGTGGGGAGACTGGCATGGGCCTGTATGGCAAGACGTGTGGTTGCATCTTGAAAAGGCACAGTTTTTATCGTCGCACTTGGAATGTTTTCAGAAAGAAAAAGTTATTTAAACCTGCAAGTGTTGGTTAAACTGCCTCGAGCATTCTTATTCAAGAATCGGACATGGAGGCCATTCCAGGATTGTAAAAACCCGACTTCACATTTGTCTCGCTACTGGGAGGAAGAATAGCAGCCATGTCGAGCTCGCTTCATAAGCGGTCTGTCGCTGGCTCCCGGGTTTCGTTCAACTCTTCCAGGTCTGCGCTCTTATTGAAGGCCAAGGTAGAAGCAGCTGAGGCTTTTGTCAGAGCTGCCATGGGATGTAAATCGGACAAAGCTCGATTTGCTACTCGAAGGGCAACAGATGTAGCAACGATTGATGGTTGCACAGCAGCAGAGTGATCTTGAGCAGCTACAGGCACAGCAAAAGCAGCTACAGATGCAGCAACAGAGTGATCTCAAGCAGCAAAAGATGTAGCTACATAGCAACAGATATACACTACATGGCCAAAAGTATGCAGGCACCACTTATAATTAGTGTATTCAGCTACTTCAGCCACACTCATTGTTGACAGGTGTATAAAATCAAGTACGCAGCCATGCAATCTCCACAGAAAAACATTGGCAGTAGACTGGGCCACACTGAAGAGCTCAGTGATTTTCAACGTAGCACCGTCAAAGGATGCCACCTTTCTAACAAGTCAGTTTGTCAAATTTCTGCCCTGCTAGAGCTGTCACGGTCAACTGTAAGTGCTGTTATTTTGAAGTGGAAACGTCGAGGAGCAAGAGCCGCAAAGTGGTAGGCCACACAAGCTCAGAACGGGACCACCGAGTGCTGAAAAATCGTCCGTCGTCGGTTGCAACACACCACTGAGTTCCAAACTGCCTCTGGAAGCAACATCGGCACAAACACTTCGTCGAGAGCTTCAATAAATGGGTTTCCATGGCTGAGCAGCTGCACACAAGCTAAAGATCACCATGCGCAATACCAAGCGTCGGCTGTAGAGATTGAAAGCTTACTGCCATTGGATTGGAGCAGTGGAAACGTGTTCTCTGGAGTGATGAATCGTGCTTTACCATCTGGTAGTCCGATGGACAAGTCTGGGTTTGGCGGATACCAGGAGAACGCTACCTGCCCAAATGCATAGTGCCAACTGTAAAGTTTGGTGGAGGAGGAATAATGGTCTGGGGCTGTTTTTCATGGTTTGGGCTAGGCCCCTTAGTTCCAGGGAAGGGAATTCTTAATGCTACAGCATGCAATGACATTCTAAATGATTCTGTGCTTCCAACTTTGTGGCAACAGTTTGGGGAAGGCCCTTTCCTGTTTCAGTATGATAATGCCCCCGTGCACAAAGCGAGGTCCATGGAGAAATGGTTTGTCGAGATCGGTGTGGAACTTGACTGGCCTGAAAAGAGCCATGACCTCAACCTCATCAAACACCTTTTGGGATGAATTGGAATGCTGACTGCGAACCAGACCTAATCGCCCAACATCAGTGCCTGACCTCGCTAATACTCTTGTGGTTGAATGGAAGCAAATGCCCACATCAATGTTCCAACATCTAGTGGAAAGCCTTCGTGGGAATGTTATTCAGCAATGCCACGTCTCTGCCGCCATCCCTTTTGGCTGAAGACGATACTGAAGGTATTCCATCGGATACCCGGGTACGTGCTGACCCAGCTATGTTGCTCAAACCAGTGTCATTTCACACCGACCCCCTTTTACCAGCTGCCGTGTCCAACAGGCAAGTGCTGTCTGCTCAGTGTAATATGATGCCAGCTCCTGTTCTATCGTACGCAACTCACCAGGCACCAACTAATGTCTTACACACAACCTTTGTCGTCAGCCTTCTGTCAGTCAGCGTCACATTTGCACATTGACCCCAAGCGTGTTAACGTGCCCCGTTCTGAGCTTGTGGGTCACAAACCTGGCACCGGTTCTGACCGCTCGGTATTCCACCATGTATCCTGATCTTATGTTGCTGTCCAGTGGGATTACAACTGACAAACAATTGGGTTATGGCTCATCCAATCCAGTGTACACCCATGCTGTACCCGCATATGTTGCGAGCATGTACAACACACATCTGGAAACAACATTATTAGTGTCTTGCTATTCACTGTTGGGTTGAAGAGTCAAGCCATCAATCATGCCAACAGTGCTGCCTGCCATGCAGGACTGTAAACTATTTGTCTCGTGAAGACTTGGTTTCAAATAGGATTTCTGTGTTTGACGATAAGTCTGAGAAATTGAAGACATGGCGTGCGGCCTTCCAGAACATGATTAGAGGAGTACCGCTAGCATCCGATGAACAGCTTAACCTCAGGGTACAACATATGGCTGATGGTTCAGAATCCAATGCACTTGGAAAGCGTATTATCCGAGTCTACATTTCTAACCCTCGTGTTGGTTTCGAGGAGGTCTGGAATCACCTTCAAGAAAGATTCAGCAGCGATGAAGCATTTACGCAATCATTGCTAACCAAACTGGAACTTTTGCTTCATATCTCTCCTCATGACCGGAAAACTTTCCTGAAGTTTAGCGACATCGAGGAGATATAGGCTGCCAAAAGGATGGTTCCTTTCACGGACTTGCAGCTTTGGATATATAATCTGTTCCTCAAATCATTCATAGCAAAGCTTTCATATGATCTTGTGGATCATTGGAGGAAGGAGGCCTTCAAGTATAAAGAAACCCACAATGTCACCTTTCTGCCATTTTCGATGCTTGCATCCCTCATTCAGTGCAATGCAAAGATTCAAAATGACCTCATTCTGATGGTTTCCTCAGGATATGATGACGGATCACATTCTTTGGCTGTTAAGGTGAAAGCTCCACTCACGACGAAGAAACGAATTTCTGCATTCACAAGTGACACTCATCCAAGGGTCAGAGTAAGCAAGTCCAAGACCTAAAGATAAAAATAGGTCAAGGTCAAAAAAAATGTCAACCCCGCATACATTTTATTCCCACTATTGTTGCAAATTTTCATTCTGAAAGTCCTCAGACATTGGCATAGAGATAAAGGGAGAAAAACCTAAATGGTGGTTTTGTACTCCTCGGGGTGTGAGACCTTGACCTTTAACCTGGAGGGGTATGATGTAAATTAAGTTTAAATGTGGCTTGTTATTGACTCTAGCGAGGGCTATCATGGTCATTGAGCAAATGCTGTCTGAGCAGTTTTACTTTATCCTCTTGTGACAATAACTTCCCCCAAACAAATTTATTGTGATTACAGTGCCTACAGAGTACGAGGAAGAGTAAAAGAAAGATAAAGAAATGGGGAGTCAGAAGGAGGGGGCAATAGACAAGCTTCCAAGTTTATCTGTTGACCCCCACTGTGCATTTTTGGGGTGGTGTTGCATCATGTTTGTTGATCTTGAGGAATTGGGACAAAAAGTATAAGTACCAATTCAAGTGTGGAATACACGTTTCAATAATATGAGTATACGTAACAAGGGTATGCCGCTGAACATTTCATTGGTTGTTCGGTATATAATTATCGTTTTGAATCCGACTCCGGCGGTCATTTTTGCCAACAGAACGGCTGCTTGCTTGTTAACGAACACACACCTGTTGTTCCTCTTCAATACTTCGTGGAAAAAAATTTTTGACAAGTATGTTTGTCTGTCTGTCTGGCACACGAGTTCTGGCCACAGTTTTCAAGCAATTGTTCTTAAAAAAATTTTTGTGTGTAGGTGACTGGCCAAGGACAGCAACGCTTAAATGATTCTTCACCGTTGAGAGATGGGGCCAAAAACAATATATCGCACAATATCTCAAAAGGTTAGGGATGGATTCTGACAAGACTTGGTGGACAGGTTGGGAGTGCTGCTAGGAAGAATCGAATCAATTTCGGTGAAGATCCGAATCTAGATCTGGATGCGGGAATTATTTAATTTTTAAATGATTCTTCACCATTGAGAGATGGAGCTAAAAACGATATTGCGGGACGTCTCATAGTTGTGGACGGATTCGATGAAACTTGGTGGACAGGTTGGTGTGTGACGAGGACGAATTGATTCGATTTTTGTGAACATCCGGACTGATCATTTTTAAAGCGATTTTTTTTTAGATCCTCGTGGAGGATCTTTAAGTCTTACTCACTGTTTGTTCTTCATCTTCTCTTGTGGACTTTTTTGTTTCACAGCCTACAGTTTTCATCGAAACTTCCTGAAACTTGGCGTGTATATGTAAAAATACCCTGCGCAGACAGTAACCATCTCCGATTTTGAAAATTCCTCCTAGAAAAAAAGTTATGACGTCAAAATATCTCCGCTAATGGAAATCGCCTAAAAAATTATCTCCGAAACTAGGCAAGCTTTTTGAATTTTGTTTGCGGGAATCAAGCCGGGCATTAGCACAGATAATTTATCGCAAACCTGATACATCACAATGACGTCATATTCGTTTTTATGACGTCATCATTAAGAGGACGAGGATCTTATCTCATTTGAGCTTGTTTTCTTCTTAGAGAGAGATTACAAAATACATATATATATAATATATATTATATATATAATATATATATATATATATATAATATATATATATAATATATATAAGTATATATACACATAGGGCTAAAAATACATAGCACAATATCTCACAAGGTTATGGATGGATTCCACAGAAACTTTGTGGACCGGTTGGGTGTGTGAGAAGGACTAATTGATTAATGTTTGGTGAAGATTCGAATCCGGATACGAAAATTTTTTTCAGTGATTCTTCGTAAATTGAGAGATGGGGCCAAAAACTATGTATAGCATGTTATCTCTTAAAGTTTTGGACGAGTTGTGACAAAACGAGGTGGAGGAGTTGGTTAGGTGACAAGAACAAGCCGATTCGATTTTGGTTAAGGTCTGGAATCAGATCCGACCTATCAGTGGCATTCAAAATGTAAACTATTCATCCAGGTGGAGGTATGTTCTCTACGGCATGTCATTCCGTTTCACCAAGTTGTCACTCTGAGTGATTTTATTTATTTACTTTTTTGGACTGTATGGTGCACAAAATAAAATTGACCCCGTCTACCCCCCAATCCAACAAAACAAGCTCAAATGAGCTAAGATCCTCGTCCTCTTAATGATGACGTCATAAAAACGAATATGACGTCATGTGATGTATCAGGTTTGCGATAAATTATCTCTGCTAATGCCCTGTTCGATTCCCACAAACAGAATTCAAAAAGCTTGCCTAGTTTCGGAGATAATTTTTTCGGCGATTTCCATTAGCGGAGATATTTTGACGTCATAACTTTTTTTCTAGGAGGAATTTTCAAAATCGGAGATGGTTACTGTCTGCGCAGGTATTTTACATATATATGCCAAGTTTCAGGAAGTTTCGATGAAAACTGTAGGCTGTGAAACAAAAAAGTCCACAAGAAGTCCCCACTCCACAGTGGCTTCGCGCTATGCTCTCGCATGATCGAGACCCTTGATTGTGAACCTACTCTTATGTTTGATCCCAAAGGTCACATCAACAACTCGAACGGCATATTAGGTAGTAAGCACATCCCTCTACAAGGTTGAACGGTTTACGTTTTGTATCCCACTGGCAGGTCGGATCTGGACCTGAACCAAAAATCGAATGTGTTTGTTGTTGTCAGTGATCATTTACCAAACTCATCCACCAAGTTGTGGTATAACTCGTCCACAGCCTTTCGAGATATCGAGATGTAGTTTTCAGCTCTATCTCTCAATAGTGAAGCATCAGTTGAAAAATTATCCGATTCGGATGTTCACAAAAATCTCATCGATTCGTCCTTGTCACACACCCAACCTGTCCACCAAATTTCATCCGAATCCGTCCACAACTTTTTGAGATATGCTGCTCACAGACGGCCAGGTGGTGAAAACATCACCTGCGTGCCACCTTTGATGTCGGAGGTGATTAAAGGTCGCGGGATTCTCGACAGCAGAGATGATTCGGACGACGTAGTATGGTCTGCTCAATGATTTCCAAAGGGCACGTGACATTTGATCTTTCACCTGTTTAACTTAAAATGGAATCATTTCATCTTTTGTTTCGCTAACAGTCGATTAGTCTGTCTGTACCTGTGCCAACGGCTTGGGACCGTACAACGGTTTTGGATTGTGCCAACGGTCTTGGATTGTGCCAACGGTCTTGGCCGTACCAACGGTTTTGGATTGTGCCAACGGTCTTGACCGTTCAACGGTCTTGGACCGTACCAACGGTTTTGGATGTGCCAACGGTCTTGGACCGTTGCCAACGGTCTTGGACCGTGCCAACGGTCTTGGACCGTACCAACGGTCTTGGACCGTGCCAACGGTCTTGGACCGTACCAACGGTCTTGGACCGTGCCAACGGTTGGCATTGCTGCTGCATGGTGAGCTCCAGTTTGCCGACATCGCTTTTTGTGGATGTCTCGGTACTTTGGATATTGCGAGCTGCCTTTGTCCTAATAAATTCCACATGTGACAACAAGGGGACGGAGCCGTTGTTCGCAACAGCCAATCAGAAGTGAGCAGTTAGACGACGGACCAATTGGATCGCGATGCACATTTAAACAGGCCGTTCGCCACGTGCGGCTCCCTCGGCTGTGACGTGACGAGCATTTGGCGGTTGCTTGTTGCCGGTTGCCGGTTGCCAAGTCCTCCATTCCGTAAACGAGATGCGCTCGCAGGCAGAATTTCCAGAACCCTGCGAGAAGCATTTTCCTTGGAAGAATGTCGGAGATTTGTGTCGAGCGATCCCGCAGAGGTTTCCAAGTCCTTCACGCAACCAGGTTGGTCGGAATCAAAACACCAAGATCATGGAGTTGTGTGGATTAAACGATGTGGTTAAAAACAACAACAACCTTGTCTCGCGGGAACAGAGGGATCGCACTGGGGTCGGGGAGAGGACGGTCACCACTAACAAGGACGAACTTGAGGAAGACGAGAGGTGGAAGGGAGTGACGCTGTACCTGTGAGTTCTGTCTCTCGTTGTGCACATTTCAAAATGGAACACGAAGTTAACACGAGGTGTGCGGGCGGGTCGGGACATTTCGGTGAGGCGGAGCACGTTGTCACGTTCACGTGTGTCGTTCTCACCGCGCGACGTTTAACCACCAACACAATCAGTTTGAAGAAACCGCCAACCATTCTGTTAAAGATAATTTAAAGGGGATGCTACACGAGCTTACAATGGTGGTGTGGTGAATTGGTTGTGGGAGGACGTAGGTTTTTAGACCAGTGAGGGGTGATTGTGGTGGAGGAGGAGGAGGGTGGTGTTGGTGGTGGAGGAGGGTGTTGGTGGAGGAGGGTGGTGGTGGTTGTGGGGAGGGTGTTTGTGTGGTGGTGGAGGAGGGTGGTGGAGAGGGTTGTTGGTGTGGTGTTGGAGGAGGGTGAGGAGGGAGGGTGGTGAATCTTTATGATAATTGACAGACGTGTTGTGTGTTTTACTGCGACTCCTCCAGTTCTGGGCTGATTACATTCATACTTGCTGTGTTGGATTGATCAGCATATAATAACGTGGTGTTTATATCTGTGCTGGTGGGTGGAGGGTGAGGTGTGGTGGTGGGAGTGAGGGTGTTGGTGGTGGGTGGAGGGTGAGGTGTGGTGGTGGGAGTGAGGGATGTTCGTGGTTGGTTGGGGGTGTTGGTTGTCGTGTGTTTGTGATTGTGTTCCGCCTAGAGTTCTGGGCTGATGATGACGTACTTGTTACATTGGATTGATCAGTATAACCACAATTGATGTATTGGGGTCGTTTTATCTTTGCTGACGGTCTTGGGACGAGGGGGGCCGAGGGGGGCCGGGGGGGTGAGGACGCAAATTCTCCATGTAAATGTGTATCGTGTCGCGCCGCCTCCAGGTGGGAGAGGGTATTTCAAGTCTCCACCATTTACAGTGCAGTGAGGTGTTTTGAATTACCACCAGTATGTATGTTTTTCCTTCATGCACCTAACCCGGGTTATTTATTTTTCCTGTACGGAGCTGTCGCTTGCCTATACACCGCCCGAACAAAGGTGTGCGTCAGAAGAACGTATTGCATGCTTGGAACAAGATTGCCCATAGGGTGGGTACTCTGTGCGTCAAATTTAATTATTTGCCAGTGATTTGCATAGGGGGGGCCGTTGATAGAATTTAATTATCTTTGTCGCTGTATCTCTGTTTTTGAACGTGTCTCCGCGTTGGTTATTTCCGAACGGTATTTGTCTCCAGACATCTCTGGGCTGTTTGTCTCTGGGTGGTATTTATAGTATAACTAGTAGAAAATGGATTTCAGACATTATTTTGTTTCCATCTTCACTGTTGTTCGATGCAGAATCATTTTGATGAAACGGTATGAATCGTAATTATTGGTTCACCAAATGTCTGCCTTCCCTTCCCCCACCCCTCCTTACATGCCCCCCCCCACCCCCCACCATTCGTATCCTTGTCAGCGAAGTGACAGGTTATATTTGCTAGTTTACAAATAAAACTCAAGATCAGGGTCTCTCTCGAAAGAAAGTCATTAAGCTCGAGAGCAAAAGAGGTGACATTTTATGCATCCGCAGGTTGAGTACCGTTCTGGAACAAGACTCTATCCGGGGGCTCGTGGATCCGAAACATGTACACGGCGCATACATTAGGCATAATGCTCATCACGTCGGCAAACATGGCATTGTGACACTTGAAGACAAGACTGGTATGTCTCGTTTTCATTGACCATGTTGATCCCCAAAGTGTGTGGTTGTTTTGTACAATGAGGCTTTCATCACTCTCCCTCTTCCCTCTTCTTCAGGTGACCTTCCTCAGTGGTTGCTGTCTGCTCTAAGAAGTCTCTCCCATTGTGAGTGATTGGTTTCCTAGTTGATGCACTTACCTTGGTTCAATGTTCAGCCATCAACTGCACCACCATTAGCACAATGTTCGCTCGCTGAGCGCTGCTCCAATGTCGATATTCTGCCATTGACCCAAAGTTGGCCAATGTCCCAAATGCTTGTTTTGGTCAATATTGGCAAATACACCTCTGTTTTACCCTAAATTGATGACTGTAGACTAATGTTGGAAATCCTCTTTTGTGACCGGTCTAACGTTTGTCAGCATTGGGCCAATGTCTGTGTGCTAGCTGGGTTCGATTATACAGGTAGTGGACA
>CM068958.1:110921536-110933007 GCA_035128595.1 Eptatretus atami | reverse complement strand
GGGTTGACTCTGCCTGTCATCCTTCTGAGGTCGGCAAAATAGGTGCCAGCATGCTGGTATACTGTGTCGGATTGACAAGTAGGGACCCGTCCAGGATTGTGTCCAAGAGCCAAGGAGACTGCTTAGGCAGCACCAACACTCTGCACAGAGTATGGTCCCAATGGATGGAACCTGTATGGAGAGAGACCTGCATAAAAACTTCAAACAAGTAGTCAACAATGCATAAATAAAACTAGAAGGGCACTCAGTGGAGCGCATACCTCCGCTACGTTATGCCTGATCCACGAGAACATATCGGGCCCAATACATTTTTGAAATATCATGCAATACAATCCTATATTGTTTTTGGCCCTATCTCTCAATGGTGAATAATCACTTTAAAAATTAAATGATTCTCATATCCAGATCCGGAATCGGATCTTCACCAAAATTGCATCAATTCGTCCTTGCGACACTTCCAACCTGTCCACCAAGTTTCGTCCGAATCTGTCCACAACTTTGAGATATCGTGCAACTTGAAACTTTGAGACATCATTTTTAGCCCCATCTATCAATGGTGAAGAATCACTCAAAAATTGTACTAGTTGGATACGGATCCGGATCTTCACCAAAATCTAATCGCTTCGTTCTTGTTACACACTGAACCTGTCCACAAAATTTCATCTGGATCAGTCCACAACTTTTTGAGATATCCTGTACACAAACAAACAGATGGATAAGCAGACAGAAAGGGGGTGAAAACATAACCTCCTTCACCTTCGGCGACAGAGGTAACTGGAATTGTCACTTTATAACCGCTGGCAGTGATGACCGGGTCCCAAGATGTTCCGCATTGCAACCCCCCTTTGATCGGACACTTGACCCTGACCCATGACATTTATTATTATTCAATTGAATTCAGAATTGGATTAAAATAAATTCAATTCAAACAAGAAAAAGAGCAATCAGATTGCTCGGACTTGTTTTGAGTGGTGTATTTTTTTTATAGGTTTTCAGGTAAATCCAATATGGCTGCCAAACCATGTGACCTATGATGTCATGTGTGTGACTCTTTTTATTCCTCATGGATAGGTGGTTATATGTGTAATGTTTTGCCTCGATCTTTTCAGCCATTTCAGAGAAGATTTTTGAAGGTTAAAAAAAAAAGACAAAGAAACAATGTGGCTGCCGAATCGCGTGACCGATGACGTCATCATTACATTTCTGTGGACCATTTTATCCCTAGATGACCCTCAAAAATTTTCATACTGATAGGATGTGGCATTCCACAAATGCAATTATGACGTCGTAGAGAATTACCCTCATTCCTCATGAGGAGTACTTGCTATGTGCCAAGTTTCAAATTTTTCCTTGGTGGAGTTTCAGAGATGCAGAGGTCAAATTTTTTTCTTCTGTTTTTTCCAATATGGCTGCACCACCACGTGACCTATGACATCATAATTATCATTGAAACATTCTACATCAGTAATCACACCAACGGTGAAAATTCCGTCTCAATCCGGCAAGCGGTTGCGGAGAAAAACACAAGTTCTGTGCGGACAAACAAATAAACAGACAAATGGACCCAAATGCAATTCCCTCTCCTTCGGCGAGGGTAATAAAAACATTAAAATGAATTACTTTTTTTTTATCAGTGTTTTGATTGTGGTTGGATGCAGTGCATATTGCTTGTGGCAGGCTGTCCAGTTAAGTTTGAATGCTCAGAAGATGAAATGGAGGCTGATTTGCTTGGAAGTTTTTTGAAGATCTTCATAATGGAGACTTGAGTTGCTGCCTTCATTTTCTGTTCCCAGACTTCCTTGGAACATTTCAGGACATTATCCGTCTCCCTCTGCACCTTGGAACTTATCATGCATTCGGGATCACGTTCATCAAAGATGGCCATGGCTTCATCGACCAACTTGAAACCTTTAGCCATGACCTTTGTTGTGAGGGTTTTAACAGGCACAACCTCCTCAGGACTTGATTCTGATTCCTCTCTGCACTCTTCCTCCAGAGCCAGGAGACCTTCATTGCTCAGCTCCTCTATGTGTTGGAGAAGCAAATCCTCAACATCATGTTCGTCGATCTCCTGAAATCCCACTTGCAGGGCCATGTCCACAATCTGTTGCCTTGCTTCGCTGACTTTAACCTCTGTGAAGCCTCTGAACTCAATCACTGCTTCAGGCCAGAGTTGATGGAGATGAATATTATTGAGATGAAAGTGTGGACATGCGTTTCCAATAAAGTCCAGTTTCATCGAGGTTAAACACCTGACTTTGTGTGTAACCTCCATGTGCAATCAGCGATTTGAAGACAGCTGGAAATTGTTCGGCATCAGCTTCCCCAGTCAACTTGAGATTGTGGAACGCATGACGACTCTTGAAGCGCTCGAACCACCCATGACTGGCAGCAAAAGGCTGGATCATTGGTATGTTTGGTTGGATCGCCATACAAACCTCCTCACCTTCTCCTGAATGTCCATTACAGACAAGGGCATGTTCTGTTGGTTCTGATGCTCTCTCCACATGGTCAGAATCTTCACCATTTTCTCAACAGCATCAGGCGGAGCGAGATCTTGCAGTTCTGGGAACACTGATATTCACTGTTGTCTGAGCACTCTTACGGATTTTATCACGATTGTCACTAATGGTTCTCACTGGAGAATCATGAAGTCCCATCTCTCTTTGAATATCAATGCTGCGCTCACCTTTATCAACTCGATCTGAAGCTTTTAATTTCACCTCGAATGAATGAGACTTTCTTGACTACTTCTTCACTTGATCATTATCTCCAGTGGCACTTGTTATACACTTTGCAGCCATCGTTTCAGCCGCTGTGAGTGACCGAGCACGAATGACTCGCTCAGAATGGCATAGCGTGGCAAGTGTCTGTTTTGCGACATTTCTTTGCAGAGATTGTTTTACAATTGGTTGGAAGTCAACGTTCCTCAGGATGTCATTTTCCATGCACATGAGTGAAAGCCAGTTCAAACGCTGCTGTCCCATTGTGCTGCGAAGCTGATTCTTTGTTAGTTTCAATCTTGAAAATGAGCGTTCCCTCATACGGTTGGTCACCATCATGCACATGAACACGCTGAGTGTGATTTCAACATTGGGAAACACAGATTTCAAGTTATCTGTAATGAGTTTGCTGTACACCGCAGGGAGAGTCTCACATTCTTCATCGTGGACCATGTAATGACGTTTTGTCGGGTCAGAGTTCAGGGAGTCCAGAATAGGGAGGAATGTGTCCACCTTGAAGTTTTCACTTTTGTGCAGAAGTATCTTTTCTGCCGATCCATCGTATCTCGTAAGATGTACACTTCGCTTTCGTTCACGTTTGTTTACATTCGCTATATTCCGAATCTGGACACCTACTTTTGGCCTTCAGTTCATATTCACTGAATTTGTCTCTAACTTCCTGAAGATGTGTTTTCAGCGACTTGAGAAGTTTCATAACAACAAGTATGTCCACATCTTTTGATTGCAGAACCATACTTGCTTTGCTCACTTTTTCGAGAATGTCGTTCCAAAGAATTGTCAGAAAGATGGTCTCCAGCTTCTCCATTTTCTTTCTCATTCCTTCTGCATTGTGCCTTGTGTTCACTTCCTGGTCAGTGTCGGCTGATCGAGAATCCAGTGCATCTTGAATTTTCTCGAAACCTCCGTGCAGAGCAGTGACAGCATCAAAATGTGCCGACCACCTCATGTCAGACAGACGCTTGACCACAACATGATCCTTTTCCAACGATGTGTGGAAGCCGAGAAAAAGAAATACAAATGCTGAACAAAGTCAAAGAAGGAGACTATCTGTGGACCACACTCCGCCGCTTTTACTCCCACCAAGTTCAGACTGTGTCCAGCACACAAGGGACATAGATGGCGAATTCATTTATTTCACGGATCCGTGCTTGCAATCCAGTTTTTAAAATAAAAATAGTATTTTATATAATTTAGTAGTGGCACGCTCTATTCATGGGGCTCCTAAAATCATGGGGGTGCCCAGCGTGCCCATGTGTAAAGACTGCTCTGTGTGTCCCATGACGTATGGTAGGATATTTCTGCATTCTCCTTTGTGAGCATGAAGCATTGTGGAAAAGGAATTGCACTCACGTAGCCTATACAGACATTTTAACTGGAATGTAAATTTTTACAAGGGAACAATCTTGTCTGCAAACCGATTACATTGTGCTCCTTCATGCATGTGATGAAGTGAACGGCCTCAGCCTCCAGGTGACTAAATGGCATTGCGCATGATCCGGTGTAAAATTAACTTTTTATGTGACAGAACCTATTTATGATGCGTCATCGGACAATGAAGTGTGGACTAGGCTGTAGAACGTGGCAGACATGGGTCTGTCGTGGTTGTTTCTGACCGTTGCTGTGTGTGGTGAACCGCTTGATGCAGGGCGAGGAGCAGATGGCTTGTACGAGGGTTTTGAGCGAGATGTTTTTCGCTCGGTCATCGATTACTTCCAGAAACTTCCAGAACCTCTTCTCACATATCGTCTCTATTCTGTTTTCTCCAAAATATTGGGTTCGTTGTTATCTTTGCTTTGTAATTAGTTGGCACTCATGCTTGTTTACTTGAATTATACGATTTGAGACGAAGAAATGCATTCATAAACCTGTCCTGTTTACTGCCCTGAACCCTTTTCCCTCAGTGTTATCAGGTTACCTGGTGCTCTCAAAATATGCCTCACCACCACGACCTCTCGCCCCATCGCACCGTCGTGATCCCTGGCGACCAATGCCCCAGCAGCAGCATCCTCATCGTTTTAGCTCGTGTGAAAGCCTCGCACCAAACGCACTGCATGGAAATGGTTTTGAGCATGAATTGTACCAAAATGGCGAGATGCTTCGCCAACGGCCCTCTCGACACTTTTACTTGACAGATGTCGGAAGGAAATGTTACAAGCGTGAACGATCTTGTTCCGCGGTGAGTGCTGGTGATGTGCTTTTGGAGGTTGGTGCCGGGCTTAACAGCATGGCGAATGTGAAGAGAGGACGATCTCAATCGTTGCCATCGACACGTGAGGTTGCAGTTTCCACAGAGAAGGGACACCCATTTGTAATTTGTCCAGGCCTATCCAAACGTTCAAATTGCTTCAGCCAAGAGAACATCGATCCAAAACCATCATTATGCAGCCATATTCATTATGCAGGACCCATTCCCCGGGCTCAGTCTTTGAGTTGCATAGTGCAGACCTCGCTGTTGACGACTTTTGCTGAGACTTCAAGTGAAGTGAATTGCAAGTCGGGCACATTCAGACCTCAAAGCCTTTCTGCGAGGTCTCAGATACTTCCCACACTCTATGGTCCAAATGGCATTACAATGGTGTTAGGTGAGGTTCTGAGCTTCACCAACAATCGAAATGGTCTTCATCATGACACTTTCCATAGCTTATACATGGTGTTAACTTTTATTATATTGTTACGAATTTGGAAGCTTACTGCACACAACAGCCTAGTCTTTATAGCTCAGTTATATCGGTAAGTGTGTGTTTCTAGTTAGCGTCCCGTCCTAGTCTAATGGGAATTAAATGTACGTGCACTGCGGAGTGATTTTGATAGATAGGATTTTTACATTTTACATCACCTACAAATAACAACAACACCCGCCTTCGGCATTCTTTGCGCGCTTGCCGGTATGCGGGCGTCTCTGGAATTCCATGTCTCAGGCGGTGTGCGTTTCGGTGTGGATTTTGCACCGTATATGGTCACAAAGCGTATCGGCGTCAGCTGCGCGCCAAATAAGGGTATGCGTCGTTTTCTGCCAATGGGCGACGAGCAGACCAGAGTCGGGGCGGTCCTTGGCAAGAAGGCGGAGCCGCGACACACGGTCCACCAATGAGAGCAGGCCACGGACGAGAGGACAGCGCCCGGGAAGGGGAGAAGGAGACAACGAATGATTGCGTCCAGTGGGCAAAAAGCGCTTCGGTCTGGTCTGCGCAGACAGCATCGTGCGCTTGCGTCCAGTCTGCTCGAGTGTGCATCCAGTCTGCTCTAGGCACTTCCAGTCTGCTTGAGTGCGACTCCAGCAGTCTGCTCGAGTGCGCGCCTTTGTCCGGGTCTGGGGCGACTGCATCGCGCAGATCCGAGGCGTCTCGTCTGGCGCATTGCTGCGGGCGGTTGACCATCTCGACTCGGGAGATCATCTTGTGTTGGCTGTCTGCGAGCCGGAGGAGCATGCCAACGCCTGACGCTACCCCTCCGTACCTGGAGCTTGGAGCGGCCTCTGTTGCGGGTTCGAGTCCCGTTACCCCAAGATCGTCAAGAACCACACGAGGTGGACAGGTCCATGTCTTTCTGGGAATTTTTGTGTGCGTG
The DNA here is from genome assembly GCA_035128595.1 of Eptatretus atami. Lineage (NCBI taxonomy): Eukaryota > Metazoa > Chordata > Myxini > Myxiniformes > Myxinidae > Eptatretus > Eptatretus atami. The sequence continues at coordinate 110,926,696 of CM068958.1, read as the reverse complement.
CGTGTGTGTGTCCTTGGGCCCGTCTTTAAGTAACAACTGTGCAAGTGCTTTCTTTGCTCATTGTATATTGAATTTCTTATAGTCGTGATAACTCTGCTCCTTGTGCACTTCCCCTTCCGGATTATTGGAAAATAAATACCCCTATTGTTGAATGTACCAGCTCGTTTCTGTGCTTCTTTCATTGGCTTAGCATTGTGCGTGTTGGGAAATTGGGAAACGGTAAATTGTGAATTTGGACCGACGGGTCTACTTGGTAACAATCCTTTTGGTTACGCACGGTTCGAGCACGATAACTGTCGTTCCGCTCGAGGCCTGCCGAGGGTGTGAATTCCCGGTAGCTTTCCCGCGTGGATACTTAGGTATATTGAAGTTGGCAATTCAACCTATTCCACGCGGCCAAATTATTGGCGATTCACGGTCCTTGTAAGGGACTCGTGCCTTTCGGAGTTCTCCGAGAAGCACGATCTAGATTCCAGGTGTTCGGTGGAGCCGACTCTACTGCTCACCTAGCGGTTGTGCTCACCACCGACACCCGGCGCCACAACAATATAACCAAAGAATTCTCCACTTATACGGATGTTTCATATTTCATATATTATGTTCATATATTATACAATGTTTCACAAGAGATGCATGCTGACAGAGAACCTGTTTCATTCATTCTCTTCAACATCCCATATCAACTGCTTTACCACAGTCGCACTGCAGCTGGCATAGAGATTGAGCAGACTGGAGATCTATTCCACACAATGACTGTGCTTAAGGCAACTTGGTCGCAAAATGCCTCTGAGCAGAGAATGTGTTTTGTCCTCCTAAAGAGGTCTAAACCACATCGGTTATGAAGATTATAATTATCTCCATTTTGTCCTCCAGGAATTAGCAATGAAACCCAAATGGTGTGTGTGGGAAGGATGGCAGAAATGGATACACACAAACCTTAATCTAGACTAAAAAAGGTGTGTGTGTGTGTGTGTGTGTGTGTCGGTGTGTCGGTGTGTCTCCATAACTGCAAAACTATAAAACCGAGCAGCCTGAGACTTTGCAAGCATACTAAGAAAACTCCAAGGAAGTGCAAGAGTGAAAACTGGATGTTTGGCTAATTAAAACATCCCTTTTGAAGAATATTCACGGCCTTATTTAATTATATCCTTCATCACGTGATCCTCGGCCACCGCTGTCTGAGTCTTTAGGCGTTTCCTGGGTAACCTTGCTGGGGTCTGAAGCCGCCATTTTTTTGGCCTGCTCAACCATGCAATGACTTGGAACAGGCCGCAATGATTTCTTACTAAAGTTTTTTTTTATTTTATTTTTCACTTTCCTCACTCGTATTATCGAATGCCCGTTCATCATAGCTACGAATCGCTGGGTATATTGCAATGCTTATAAATACCTGGAGACACCGGCGTTCGTGGCTTTATTTCATTTGTGTATATGAATAACCAAGAGAATCTCTTAAACTAAGCAGAATTTCAAATCTGGAGCTCACATTTTGTCAGTATGAGCTGTTCCGACTCCCCAAAAAGTGTTGATTTGTCCAATTCGGACATTGCTTGGGCGCTTCTGGGTACATACTTGCATCAACGGCAATTGGTAATCGCTTGCCAAGCCAGGCTTTCTGTTGGAGTGCTTGAGTACTTAAGCCACTTTCCAAGCTGTGCAGTTCGTGTCAGTTGATAGCGGTGCAGTTCGTGTCCCGATCGGGATGTACAGTCGATAGTTACTACAAGGTAGAGGTACGTATATAGCACACACGGACATGGTACATGTGGGTAGATTTGGATCTGTGCGGACTCTCCTCGGGTGTTTGGACATGACATGACATGCCATGCTTGTTTTGGGCGCCGTTGTGGCAAAGTTTCATCCCGTGTCACATGGAGGTTCTTTCAGGTTTTCCTTTTTCCTCGCGCCTTTGTCTAAAGCATTTGGTTATCGGATTTGCTTTACAAAGGTTATGTGGTTTCTCTTTGTGAGTTTCAAAGCAAAATATATTTGATAACGTCCGATTTCTGAGCCGTTTGCTGTATGAACGTGTTTTCGAAATGACTGAGCCAAATTTTTTTCCACCCGTCACACGCAGCTGTTTATAAAGATTAATGGTTGTGATCATATCCTTGAAACGTCTATATAAATGCAACTGTTTTTCGTTGAAAGCTACTCAAGGTTTCTGGGTTGTATACAGCACGTACTGGAGTTGGTAATCACACTGACTCCAACCTAGCGATTCCCGAAAAATTGCCGTGTGTGTTTTTTCACAACGCATTACATATTCTCTCTGATAATTCCCAAAGCAACCCCTCTTTCTCTCTCTTTCTCTCTTTCTCTTTCTTTCTCTCTCTCTCTTTTTCTCTCTCTCTCTTTCTCTTTCTCTTCGTATCCGGATGGTCGTAATGTCTGGACGGTGGTTATGTCCTGGCGGGGTTTATCTCCGGACTCGTCCAGGCGGTGTTTATGTCTGGATGGGAGTTCGTCTCTGGGCGGTGTTCGTCTCCGGGACGCGTCCGGGCAGTGTTCGTTTCCGGGCGGTGTTTATGTCCAGATGGGAGTTTTGTCTCCCATCCTGGGTAACCTGGGTAACATCACTGGTTACGCTTTCCTGAGTAACCTCGCTGGGGTCTGAAGCTGCCATGTTTTTTGGGCTGCTTAACCATGTCTTGATTTGGAACAGGCCGCAACGATTTCTTGACGATAAAGTTTTTTTTCACTTTCCTCACTCATCAAATGCCTGTTCATCATAGCTATGAATCGTTGTGTACATGACTTTTGTAAGTTCTATAAGTTTTCAATTCGGAGCTTGGAGCAATTTTCACTCATTATATGATCCGATTTTCCATGATCTACTCTCATGGACTAATTGAAGTATATCAGCGAAATATTTCGGTTTCGAGGATCGGATATCGTCCGGACTAAATAAGTGTCGAACTCTTTTGTGAAATCTGATAATTTAGAGAAATAACGAGTCTTGTAACGAAGCCAATACACCAATTTACTTTAAGCAAGCAAGGCTATGTTCCTCCTCCATACATACACAAGAAAAAGTGTAATTTCCAAAGCATTAAACATCTTTTTCTTCTGTTTGGAGAATTATATTGAGTGAACAAAATTTTTTAGGAACGCAACAAAATTAACCAGCTTCATTGAGCTAAATGATTCACTGCTGCACCTCGCACCCTGTCCCCAAGAGGGACTGCCTATCCAGAGTGTCTGCCAGATCTGTGTTTATATTTTCAGAGGTTTCACGAGGTGCTCTACAGGGAATCGAAGCAAATCTGGTTTAAAAAAAATTAAAAATGGAAGTTAAAAAAAAAAGTTTTATAACGTTTGCGTGGACCTCGAACCGATGTACCACGCGACACATGCACAGACTAGCAGGCAAATGGTGCATTTTCTGCAATGTTTATTTCACAGGCAATTCAACTTTGTGATATCTCCAGGGTTGTTCTGCATTTAGCTGCAACTCTTTTGTGGATTGTCATTTTATTTCATTAACTGCTGCGTGCGCAGTGAAGATGGGCTTTGAAGTTAAAGGGTACTTTATGGTACGCAGCGACAGCCTGGCCAACCGATCCTTATCAACCATTTATTTGGAGTGCTTGCATGAGTGCTTCAGCCACTTGCCCGAGCGCCCATTGTCGACAACGGTACAGTGCTATGTCGTTCTGAGCGAATCGTTCACTCTCTGCGGACGCTTTTGCCACACCACATCATTCAGAGCCGAGTGGTTTGCTGCTCCCGTCACCCTGAGCGAGTGGTTTGTGCTCCGTCACCCTGAGCGAGTGGTTTGTGCTCCGTCACCCTGAGCGAGTGGTTGTGCTCCGTCACCTGAGCGAGTGGTTCGTGCTCCGTCACCCTGAGCGAGTGGTTCGTGCTCGTCACGTCACTGAGCGAGGTGGTTCGTGCAATAACACCCGATTTCCAAAGCCAAGTAATCAACCCACATCCTCACCAGCAACTCTCAGTCCCAGAGTATAGTTCAGACATCAGATTGATCAGTTTTGGTGGCACCCCACAAAGACCAAGAACCCTCCAGAGGGCATCCCAATTCACTGAATCAAATGCTTTGTAGAGATCAACATGGGCTGCAAGCAGCCCCTGCCGAAACTCTCGTCTGCATTTGGTGATTACCCAAAGGGGAAGGATACGGTCAATTGTTGAAACCTTTGGTGTAAAGCCTGACTGCTGTGGGCACTGGAGCTCAAGCAGATGGTGGCGAATCCTATCAAGAATTATCCGAGCAAAGACCTTGCCCGGCACTGAGAGCAGTCTCACCTCTCGGTAGTAGTAGCAGTCCTGGCGATTACCCTTGCCTTTCCAGAGAGGAACAACAAGGCACCTCTTCCAGTCGGTTGGGATGATGCACATGTTCCAGGCAGAGCACAGAACTGCATGCAACGACATGAGCACAGCATTTCCACCAGCCTTGAGAAGTTCAGCATGGATGCCACAGATCCTCGGAACTTTACACTATTTCAACCGGTTCACCGCAGCCGGTATTTCCACAAACAAAGGTGAATCACAGTTGATTGGAGGGTCAGCAATCAGAATAGTAACACCCCTGACATCCAATTCGACAGCAGGTGGATCAGCCTGGCACAGCCGCTCAAAGTAACCGGCCCAGCGGGCCTTCACTTTGGACTTCTCTGTCAAGAGTCCAACACGGACTGGCTTGGAGGAACGCAATGCACGAATTCCCCTGTAAGCAGGATGAGAAGCTCTCGACCACAGGTGATGCTCTACCCCCTCACAGATTCCTCGCACATGCCTCTTGTCCACCTCCGTGGCCATACAGTTTGACTCCTCAACTCCCTGAACAGCTCTGCTCTGCCATTAAGCCTGGCCCTGTGACTCTGGTCAATGGTATCGTGTGCGTGAGAGAAAATACATCAAGGATGGTGGTCTTGAAGGCACTCCACAACTCTTCAGGATTCCTCAGAGCACCCAGGCCTCACAAATCCCCACTCAGCCTGTTCGCAAACTCAGCTACGCTCTCATCCTTGAGTTTGCCAATATCCAGCCGAGGCTGGGATGGTACCATTCTACGAGATTTAAGCTGCAACTTCAGAGTTGCTACCACAAGCCTCTGGTCGGTGTTGAACTGAGCACTCTGGTAGACCCTGCAGTTATGGATCATTCTCCAGTGACCATTAACGAGCACTTGGTGAA
>CM068958.1:110910136-110921394 GCA_035128595.1 Eptatretus atami | reverse complement strand
AGAGAGAGATTCCAATGAAGAATGAGGCAACACCGCCAATGAGCGTATGAGACAAAGGATTCATCACTCCTCGTGTCATTTCGCCTGGTCTCGTGTTTATGCTCCGACTGAGGCGATTGATCTCACCATGAAGGACACTTGTATGGCCCACGCTCTGGAGTCTGGGTTGATCAGAGCCCCAAGGAAGATACTCTTCTAGTCTTGGTGGATTTTCAATGCATCTGACTAGGAACTGATAGGGAATGGGTTATGAGACATTTGTTGGTCCCCATGGGTCTGGAACTGTGAAACTGAAGCACTAAGTCTCCTTGACCTTGCAAAAGTTCATGGACTTAGGGTGGCTGGTTCATGGTTTCAGGCGCCCACGAAGGCTCACTCGGCTGGACTTGGTATGCCCAGACACTGGCAGTGTGGCAAGAGGAGACAGGTGATCATCCTCTCTTAGGGATAGGACATTCCAGGCACCCACCCGAAGGGACCGCCTCAGGTTAATCTCAAGGAACCCCTCAGCACCATCCCGACACACACTATCATAATTTGACCCGCGAAGGTTACCCTATGGTTTTCCTCCTATCAAAGAATGGGGGTCCTGAAGGCTTGCCCCAATCCCATAATCTGGTGAGCTGCCTTGCCGGGCGGAGATGCCATTTTGGTCGCAGAATCTCACCATTTTCTCAACGCATCAGGCGGAGCGACGATCTTGCAGTTCTGGAACACTGATATTCACTGGTGTCTGAGCAATCTTCGGATTTTTCACGATTGTCACTAATGGTTCTCACTGCGAGAATCATGAAGTCCATCTCTCTTTGAATATCAATGCGCGCTCACTTTATCAACTCGATCTGAAGCTTTTTAATTTCACCGTCGAATGAATGAGACTTTCTTGACTACTTCTTCACTTGACATTATCTCCAGTGCACTTGTTATCACACTTTGCAGCCATCGTTTCAGCCGCTGTGAGTGACGAGCACGAATGACTTCGCTCAGAATGGCTCATAGCGTGGCAGTGTCTAGTTTTGCGAACTTTCTTATGCAGAGGACTTGTTTACAATTGGTTGGAAGTCAACGTTCCTCAGGATGTCATTTTCCATGCACATGAGTGAAAGCCAGTTCAAACCGCTGCTGTCCCATTTGTGCTGCCGAGCTGATTCTTTGGTTAGTTTCAATCTTGAAAATGAGCGTTCCCTCATACGGTTGGTCACCATTCATGCACATGAACACGCTGGAGTGTGATTTCAACATTGGGAAACAAGATTCAAGTTATCTGTAATGAGTTTGCTGACACCGCAGGGAGAGTCTACATTCTTCATCGTGGACCATGTAATGACGTTTTGTCGGGTCAGAGTTCAGGATTTCCAGAATAGGGAGGAAGTGGTCCACCTTGAAGTTTTCACTTTTTGTGAGAAGTATCTTTTCGCGATCCATCGTATCTCAGTAAGATGTCACTTCGCTTTGTTCACGTTTGTTACATTCGCTATATTTCCGAATCTGGACACCTCTACTTTTGGCCTCAGTTCATATTCACTGAATTTGTCTCTAACTTCCGGAGATGTGTTTCAGCGACTGAGAAGTTCATAACAACAAGTTTGTCCACATCTTTTGATTGCAGAACCATACTTGCTTTAGCTCACTTTTTTTCGAGAATGTCGTTCAAAGAATTGTCAGAAAGTGAGTCCCAGCTTCTCCATTTTCTTTCTCTTCCTTCTGCATTTGTGCCTTGTTGTTTCACTTCCTGGTCAGTGTCGCCTGATCGAGAATCCAGTGCATCTTGAATTTTCTCGAAACCTCCGTGCAGAGCAGTGACAGCATCAAAATGTGCGACCCACCTCATGCAGACAGATCGCTTGACCACAACATGATCCTTTTCAACGATGTGTGGAAGCCGAGAAAAGAAATACAAATGCTGAACAAAGGTCAAAGAAGGAGACTATCTGTGGACCACACTCCGCCGCTTTTACTCCCACAAGTTCAGACTGTCCAGACACAAGGGACATAGATGCGCGAATTCATTATTTCACGGAATCGTGCTGCAATCAGTTTTTTAAAATAAAAATAGTATTTTATATAATTTAGTAGTGGCACGCTCTATTCATGGGGCTCCTAAAAATCATTGGGGTGCCCAGCGTGCCCAGTGAAAGACTGCTCTGGTGTCCCATGACGTATGGTAGGATATTTCTGCATTCTCCTTTGTGAGCATGAAGCATTGTGGAAAAGGAATTTGCACTCACGTTAGCCTATACAGACATTTTAACTGGAATGTAAATTTTTACAAGGGAACATCTTGTCTGCAAACGATTACATTGTGCTCCTTCATGCATGTGATGAAGGTGAACGGCCTCAGCCTCCAGGTGACTAAATGGCATTGGCTATGATCCGGTGTTAAAATTAACTTTTTAATGTGACGAGAACCTATTTATGATGCCGTCACGGGACATGAAGTGTGGACTAGGCTGTAGAAGTGGCAGACATGGGTCTGTCGTGGTTGTTTCTGACCGTTGCTGGTGTGGTTGAACCGCTTGATTGCGGGCGGGAGCAGATGGTGTACGAGGTTTGAGCGAGAGTTTTTCGCTCGGTCATCGAATGACTTCCAGAAACTTCCAGAACCTCTTCTCACAATCGTCTTATTCGTTTCTCCAAAATTTGGGTTCTTGTTATCTTTCTTTGTAATTAGTTGGCACTCATGCTTGTTTACTTGAAATTATACGATCTTGAGACGAAGAAACATTCATAAAACCTGTCCTGTTTACTGCCCTGAGCCCTTTTCCTCAGTGTTACAGCGATTACCTGGTGCTCTCAAATATTGCCTCACCACCACGACCTCTCGCCTCCATCGCACCGTCGTTGATCCTGGCGGACCATGCCCCAGCAGCAGCTCCTCATCGTTTTAGCTCGTGTTGAAAGACCTTCGCACCAAACGCACTGCATGGAAAATGTTTTGAGCATGAATTGTACAAAATGGCGAGATGCTTCGCAACGGGCCCCCTCTCGACCACTTTTACTTGACAGATGTCGGAAGAAATGTTAAAGCTGGAACGATCTTGTTCCGCGCGTGAGTGCTGGTTGATGTGCTTTGGAGGTTGTGCCGGGCTTAACAGCATGGCGAATGTGAGAGAGGACGACTCAATCGTTGCCATCGACACGTGAGGTTGCAGTTTCCACAGAGAAGGGACACCCATTTGTAATTTGTCCAGGCCTATCCAAACGTTCAATTGCTTCAGCCAAGAGAACATCGATTCCAAAACCATCATTATGCAGCCATATTCATTATGCAGGACCCATTCCCCGGGCTCAGTCTTTGAGTTGCATAGTGCAAAGAGACCTCGCTGTTGACGACTTTTGACTAGACTCAAGTGAGTGAATTGCAATTTCGGGCACATTCAGACCTACCAAAGCCTTTCTGCCGAGTGTCTCAGATACTTCCCACACTCTATGGTCCAATGGCAATTACAATGGTGTTAGGTTGAGGTTCTGAGCAGTTTCACCAACATCGGAAAATGGTCTTCATCATGCCCACTTTCCATAGCTTATACATTGGTGGTTACTTTTATTATATTGTTACGAATTTGGAAGCTTACTGCACACAACAGCTATCTTATTAGCTCAGTATATCGTTGTAAGTGGGTGTTTCTAGTTAGCGTCCCGTCCCCTAGTCTAATGGGAATTAATGACGTGCACTGCGGAGTGATTTTGATAGATAGGATTTTTACATTTTACATCACCTACAAATAACAAAACAACAACACCCTGCCTCTCGCATCTTTGCGCGCTTGCCGGTAGCGGGCGTTCTCTGGAATTCCATGTCTCAGGCGGTGTGCGTTTTCGGTGTGGATTTTGCACCGTATATGGTCAACCAAAGCGTATATTCGCGTCAGCTGCGCGCCAAATAAGGGTATGCGTCGTTTTCTGCCCATGGGCGACGAGCAGACAGAGTCGGGCGCGTCCTTGGCAAGAACGGCGGAAGCCGCCGACACAACGGTCCACCCAATTGGAGAGCAGGGCCACGGACGGAGGAGGGACAGCGCCGGGAAAGGGAGAAGGAGAACGAATGATTGCGTCCAGTTGGGCAAAAAAGCGCTTCGGTCTGGTTCTGCGCAGACAGCATCGTGCGCTCTGCGTCAGTCTGCTCGAGTGTGCATCCAGTCTGCTCTTAGGGCACTTCCAGGTCTGCTTGCAGTGCGACTCAGCCATCTGCTCGAGTGCGCTGCCTTTGTCCGGGTCTGCGGCCCGACTTGCATCGCGCAATCCGAGGCGTCTCGTCTGGCGCATTGCTTCGGGCGGCTTGACCATCTCGACTCGGGAGATCATCTTGTGTTTTGCTCTGTTCTGCGAGCCGGAGGAGCATGCCAACGCCTACGCTTAACCCTCCGTACCTGGACTTGGAGCGCCTCTGTTGCCGGGTTCGAGTCCCGTTACCCCAGATCGTCAAGAACCACACGCAGGTGGACAGGTCCATGTCTTTCTGGGAATTTTTGTTGTTGCGGTGCGTGTTGTGTCCTTGCGGCCCGTCTTTAAGTAACAAAACTGTTGCAAGTTGCTTTCTTTGCTCATTGTATATTGAATTTCTTTATTAGTCCGTGATAACTCTGCCTCCTTGTGCACTTCCCCTTCCCGAATTGGAAATAAATACCCCTATTGTGAATGTACCAGCTCGTTTCTGTTGCTTCTTTCAATTGGCTTAGCATTCGTGCGTGTTGGCGAAATTGGAAACGGTAAATTGTGAAATTTGGACCGCGGTTCTACTTGGAACAATCCTTTTGGGTTACGGCACGTTCGAGCACGATTAACTGCTCGTTCCGCTCGAGGCCTGCCGAGGCGTGTGATTCCCCGGTAGCTTTCCCGCGTGGATACTTAGGTATTATTGAGGTTGGCAATTCAACCTATATCACGCGCAAAGATATTTGGCGATCACGGTCCTGTAAGGGACTCGACATATATATATACAACGTATCTAGATTCCAGGTGTTCGGGTGGAGCCGACTCTACTGCTCACCTAGCGGTTGTGCTCACACCGACACCGGCGCCACCAACATTATAACCAAAGATTCTTCCACTTATACGGGATGTTTTCATTATTCATATATTATGTTTCATTATATTATACAATGTTCACAAGAGAATGCATGCTGACAGAGAACCTGTTTCATTCATTCTCTTCAACATCCCCATATTTCAAAACTGCTTTACCACCAGTCGCAACGCAGCTGCATAAGATTGAGCAGCACTGGGAGAATCTATTCCACCAATGACTGTGCTTTAAGGCAACTTGGTCGCAAAAATGCCTCTGAGCAGAGAATGTGTTTTGTCCTCCTAAAGAAGGTCTAAACCACATCGTTATGAAGATTATTAATTATCTCCATTTTGTCCTCCAGGAATTAGCATGAAACCCAAATGGTGCTGTGTGGAAGATGCAGAAATGGATTACACACAAACCTTAATCTAGACTAATAAAGGTGTGTGTGCTGTGTGTGTGTGTTGTGTGTCGCGTTGTGTCGGTGTGTCTCCATAAACTGCAAAAACTATAAAAACCGAGCAGCTGAGACTTTGCAAGCATACTAAGAAAACTCCAAGGAAGTCAAGAGTGAAAAAACTGGATGTTTGGCTAAATTAAACATCCTTTTTGAAAGATAATTCACGGCCTTATTTAATTATATCCTTCATCACGTGTCTCTTCGCCACCGCTGTCGGAGTCTTTAGGCGTTTCTGGGTAACCTGGCTGGGTCTTGAAGCGCCTTTTTTTGGCCTGCTCAACCAGTGCAATGACTTGGAACATGCGCAATGATTTCTTAACTATAAAGTTTTTTTTTTATTTTTATTTTTCACTTCCTCACTCGTATTATCGAAATGCCCGTTCATCATAGCTACGGAAATCGCTGCGGTATATTGCAATGCTTATAATTACCTGGAGACACCGGGTTCGTGGCTTTATTCATTTGTGCATATGATAACCAAGAGAATTCTTTAAACTAAAGCCAGAATTTTCAAATCTGGAGCTCACATTTTTGTCAGTATGAGCTGTTCGACTCCCCACAAAAGTGTTGATTGTGGGTTCCAATCGGACATTGCTTGGGGCTTCTGGGTACATACTATGCCATCAACGGCAATTGTAATCGCTTGCCAAGCCAGGGCTTTTGTTGGAGTGCCTTGATGTACTTAAGCCCTTTCCAAAGCTTGTTGCAGTTTCGTGTCAGTGATAGCGGTGCAGTTCGTGCCCGATCGGGATGTACAGTCGATAGTTACTACAAGGTAGAGGTATCGTATATAGCACAACACGGACATCGGATACTGCTGGGTAGATTTGGATCTGTGCGGAACTCTCCTCGCGGTGTTATTGGAACATGACATGACATTGCCATGCCTTGTTGGGCGCCGTGTGGCAAATTTCATCCCGTGTCACATGGAGGTTCTTTCAGTTTTCCTTTTCCTGCGCTTTGTCTAAAGCATTTGGTTTTATCGGATTTGCTTTACCAAAGGTTATGTTGGTTTCTCTTTGTGAGTATTCAAAGCAAAATATATTTGATAACGTCGATTTCTGAGCTTGTTTGCCTGTCCATGGAACGTTGTTTTCGAAATACTAGCCAAATTTTTTCCACCCGTTCACACTCAGCTGTTTATAAAGGTTAATGGTTTATCATATCCTTGAAACGTCTATATAATGCAACTGTTTTCGTTGAAAGCACAAGTTTCTGGGTTGTACTACAGCACGTACTGGAGTTGTGTAATCACACTGACTCCAACCTAGCGAATTCCCGAAAACATTGCCGTTGTGTGGTGTGTGGGGGTGTGGTGTGTGTTTTTCACAACGCATTACATATTCTCTCTGATAATTCCCAAAGCAACCCCTCTTTCTCTCTTTCTCTTCTCTGCTTCTTTCTCTTTCTTCTCTCTCTCTCTTTTTCTCTCTCTCTTCTCTTTCTCTTTTCTTCGTATCGGACATGGTCGTAATGTCTGGACGGTGGATTATGTCCTGGCCGGGCGTTTAATTTCCGGGACTCGTCCAGGCCGGTTTTTATGTCTTGGATGGCGAAGTTCGCTCTCGTGTGTCGTGGCCGGTTCGTGTTCGTCTCGGACGCGTCTCGGGCAGTGTTCGTTGTCGGGCGGGTTTATGTCCAGATGGGAGTTTGTCTCCATCCTGGGTAACTGCCGGTAACTCACTGGTTACGTCTTTCCTGATGTAACCTCGCTGGAGTCTGAAGCTGCCCATGTTTTTTGGTGCCTTAACATGTTTGTTTGGAACAGGCCGCAACGATTTCTTACGATAAAGTTTTTTTTCACTTTCCTCACTCATCAATGCCTGTTCATCATAGCTATGAATCGTTGGTACATGACTTTTGTAAGTTCCTATAATGTTTTCAATTCGGATCTTGGAGCAATTTTTCACTCATTATATGATCCGATTTTCCATGATCTACTCTCATGGACTAATGAAGATTATTAGCGAAATATTCGGTTTCGGGATCGGATATCGTTCCGGACTAAATAAGTGTCGAACTCTTTGTGAAATCGGGTGATAATTTAGAAAGAATATACGGAGTCTTGTAACGAAGCCGATACACCAATTTACTATTAAGCAAGCAAGGCTATGTTCTCCTCCATAACCATACACAAAGAAAAGGTGATGTAATTTCCAAAAGCAATTTAACATCTTTTCTTCTGTTTTGGAGAATTATATTGAGTGAACAAATTTTTAGGAACCGCAACAAAAATTAACCAGCTCTCATGAGTAAATGATTCACTGACTGCCACCTCGCACCCTGTCCCAGAGGGACTGCCTATCCAGAGTGTCTGCCAGATCTGTGTTTATTTTTTTTTTTTTTTATTTTTTTCAGAGTGGTTTCACGAGGTGCTCTACAGTGAATCAAAGCAAAATCTGGTTAAAAAAATTAAAAATGGAAGTTAAAAAAAAAAGTTTTATAACGTTTGGTGGACCTCGAACCGAGTTACCACACGCGACCTGCACAGACTTAGCAGGCAAATGGTGCATTTTCTGGCAATGTTTATTTCACAGGCAATTCAACTTTGTAATATCTCCAGGGTTGTTCTCTTTAGCTGCAACTCGTTCTTCTGTGATTGTCATTTTATTTCATTAACTGCTGCGTGCGCAGTGAAGTGGGCTTGAAGTTAAAGGATACTTTATGTACGCAGCGACAGCCTGGCACCGATCCTTATCAACCATTTATTTTGGAGCGTGCTTGCTATGAGTGCTTCAGCCACTCCGAGGCCCAACTTGTCGACAACGGTACAGTGCTATTGTCTGTTCTGAGCGAATCGCTTCACTCTCTGCGGACGCTATTTGCCAACCACTCTATCAGACGTGGTTACGTCGTCGCACGATTGTTTGCCCGCCGACGGTGGTTTGTGCTCCGTCACCCTGAGCGACGTGGTTCGTGATCTTCCGTCACCCTGAGCGAGTTGGTTTGTGCTCTGTCACCTAGGAGTGGTTCTGTGTCCAGTCAACCCTGAGGAGTGCGTTCGTGCTCCGTCACCCTGAGCGAGTGGTTCGTGCTCCGTCACACCTAGCCGAGTGTTGGCTCTCACCCTCGGGTTGGTGCAATAACACCCGATTTCCAAGACCAATATCCTACTACATCTCACAGCACTCTCAGTCCCAGATGTATAGTTCAGAATCAGATTGATCAGTTTTGGTTGCACCCCACAAAGACCAAGAACCCTCAGAGGGCATCCCCAAGTTCACTGAATCAAATGTTTGTAAGAGATCAACATGGGCTGCAAGCAGCCCCTGCCGAACTCTCGTCTGCATTTTGATTACCCAAAGGGGAAGGATACGGTCAATTGTCTGAACCTTTGGTGTAAAGCCTGACTGCTGTTGGCACTGGAGCTCTAAGCAGATGGTGGCGAATCCATAATCCAAAATTATGCCGCAGCAAAGACCTTTGCCCGGCCACTGAGAGCAGTCTCACCTCTCGGTAATAGTAGCAGTCCTGGCGTATTCCCCTTGCCTTTCCAGAGAGGAACAAAACAGGCACCTCTTCCAGTCGTGGGATGATGCACATGTTCCAGGCAGAGCACAGACTGCATGCAACGACTATGACACAGCATTCCACCACCTTGAGAAAGTTCAGCATGGATGCACAGATCTCGAAACTTTACACCATATTTCAACCGGTTCACCGCAGCGCGTATTTCCACAAAACAAAGGTAGAATCACAGTTGATTGGAGGGTCACAATCAGAATAGTAACACCCCTGACATCAATCGACAGCAGGTGGATCACCTGGCACAGACCGCTCAAAGTAACGGCCCAGCGGCCTTCACTTTCGACTTCCTGTCAGAGTCCAACCACGGACTGGCTTGGAGGAACCCAATGCACGAATTCCCTGTAAGCAGGATGAAAGCTCTCGCCAGCAGGTGATGCTCTACCCCCTACAGATTCCTCGCACATAGGCCTCCTGCCACCCTCCGGTTGCCCCATACAGTCTTTACTCCTCAACTCCCTGAACAGCCTCTGCTCTGCCATAAGCTGGCTCTCTGTGACTCTGTTGTCAATGGTATCTATTTGTCCCTTGAGAGAAAAATATCTTCACCCTATGGGAGTTCCAAGACATCTACCAGCAACATTCAAGGATGGTGCTCTTGAAGGCCACCCACAACTCTCAGGATTCCTCAGAGCACCCAGGCCTCACAATCCCCACTTCAGCCTGTTCGCAATTCAGCGTACGCTTCTCATCCTTGAGTTTGCAATATCCAGCGAGGGCTGGGGATGGTACCACTTTACGAGATTAAGCTGCACTTCGAGTTGCTACCACAAGCCTCTGGTCGGTTGTTGAACTGAGCACTCTGGTAGACCCTGCATTATGGATCATTCTCCAGTGAACCTTACGAGCACTTGGTGATATCCTTTGCCACACTCAGTTGTTGGAATACCAAGTCCAGCGATGAACCTGTGGCGCTGAAACATTGAACCAGCCACCCTAAGATCCATGGACTTCTTGCAAAGTCAAGGAACTTAGTGCTATTCAGGTTCACGTTCTAGAACCCATGGGGACAAACAATGTCTCATAACCATCCCTATCATTCCGTCAGTCGATGCATGAATCCACCAAGAACTCAGAAGAGTATCTCACTCGGGGCTCTGATCAACCGCAGACTCGAGCTGGCCATAAGAATGTGTCCTTCACTGGTGAGCATCAATCGCCTCAGTCGGAGATAAACAGAGACAGGGAAATGCACCAAGGAGTGATGAAATTCCTTGTCTCATACGCTCATTGGGCGGTGTTGCCTCAATTCTCATTATGAGTCAGCTTATTGGCACAGCTTCAGCACTCCTTGGATGTAACCATCAAAGCAACCAGACCCAATAGTAGGTGTAACCACCTGCCCTGCATTCTCGCCACTATCCAGGTTCCGAACCTCAAGAGTGCTGCAATACCGAAGTTCAAATGCTTGAGAGCTAAGATGATAACAGAACAGGTGATCATCCTCGCTTAGGATAGACATTCCAGGCACCCACCCGACGGGACCGCCTCAGCTAATTTGCAAGAACCCCTCAGCCACCGATCCGACACACACTATCATAATTGCCCGCCGAAGGTTAGCCCTATGGTTTATCCTCCTATCAAAGAATGGGGGTCTGAAGGTGCCCCAATCCATAATCTGGTGAGCTGCCTTGCCGGGCGGATAGGGGCATGGGGGGCACCTGCACAGGAGTACTCCGATGGATTGGGTTTTCCAATTTTTACTTATGAAATCTATTGATGACTTCCGTCCTCTGTTTGTGTTTGTGTGTGTGTTGTTGTTTGTAGCAGATAACTCGAGAATGGAAGAGCTCCAATGTCAAATACACCCGTGTTTCAGGAGGTGATGCGATAAGCGCTACTAGATTTTGCGTCAAACGGTCAAAGGTCAAGTCAGTGAGGTCAAACACACAAAACATAATCGAGAACGGAGGGGTACAATGTCAAATTACACCACGTGATTCAGGAGAGGGTGAATGGCGAGCGCTGACTAGATTTGGTCAAAATCGGTCAAAGGTCAAGGTCACAGTGAGGTCAAACAACAAAACATAACTCGAGAACGGAGGAGCTACCAATGTCAAATTACAACTACGTGATTCAGGAGGGTGATGGCTGAGCGCTGACTAGATTTTGGTCAAAATCGCGTCAAGGTCAGGTCACAGTGAAGTCAAAATTCGATTTTTGATGGTTTGGTACAGAATCATTGTATAAACTTCTGGTTTGCGTCGCTACCTTCTCTAGAGACAGCTTTTATTGTAACAACGGTCAGGAGGTCAAGTTGGACGA
>CM068958.1:110891477-110903343 GCA_035128595.1 Eptatretus atami | reverse complement strand
ATCGATTACATGTCATGCACACAAATTTGAAAGTGGTATGATTTGAGAGGCCTAACTGGAAAAGATACTTTCATGAGGGACTTGAACACTCGGAGGGAATAATGCTGAAACAAAATATTTGAGAAACGTCCGTCACAGAGCAAATTAGGATCACATTTTCTGATATTTAAGAGTATGCAGCAAATCCTCACAGCATCTCAAAACATCTAAATAAAAGGCAAGCCTCCCCCACCCCACCCAGGCCTCTCACCCCTCTCTGTCTTTCGGTCTCTGGGTCTCTCTGTCTCTCCGTCTCTCCGTCTCTCCGTTCTCTCCGTCTCTCCGTCTCTCCGTCTCTCCGTCTCTCCGTCTCTCCGTCTCTCTCCGTCTCTCCCGTCTCTCCGTTCTCCGTCTCTCGTCTCTCCCTCTCTCCGTCTCTCCGTCTCTCCGTCTCTCCGTCTCTCCGTCTCTCCGTCTCTCCGTCTCTCCGTCTCTCCGTCTCTCCGTCTCTCCGTCTCTCCCGTCTCTCCGTCTCTCCGTCTCTCCGTCTCTCCGTTCTCTCGTCTCTCCGTCTCTCCGTCTCTCCCGTCTCTCCGTCTCTCCGTCTCTCCGTCTCTCCGTCTCTCCGTTCTCTCCGTCTCTCTGGGTCTCGGTCTCTCTCACCTCACTCTCACCCCTCTCTCTCACCTCACTCTCTCTCACCCCTCTCTCTCTCCCTCACCTCGCTCTCTCTCTCTCTCACCCTCTCTCACTCTCTCTCAGCTCACCCCCTCTCTCTCACTCCTCTCTCTTCACAGCCCTCTCTCACTCTCACCCTGCTCTCACTCTCATCTCACTCTTACCTCTATCACTCTCTATCACCTCACTCTCTCTCACCTCACTCTCACCCCTCTCTCCTCACCTCACTCTCACCCCTCTCTCTCTCCCACCCCTCTCTCTCTCTCACCTCGCTCTCTCACTCTCACCCCTCTCTCACTCTCTCACTCTCTCACTCTCACCCTGCTCTCACTCTCATCCCTCTCTCTTACCCCTCTCTCACTCTCACCCCTCTCTCTCTCACCCCTTCTCCCACCTCACTCACTCTCTCACTCTCCTCTCACTCTCACACCTCACCCCTCTCTCACACCTCACCCCTCTCTCACCTCACTCTCATCCAGGAATGTACGACATCGAGAAGGTTACCATGGTAAAAGGTGAAGAGTATTTGATTGTCATGAGCAGACAACCTTTGGAAACTAGACTTTTTAATATTCCCAAACTGGACATATGGAGATAAAGATAATGGGATAGGTGGAAGCATATTTGTTGAAAGCATGGGGAAATACGGTGCCGACGTTATGGGAAGAGCTTGATGGACCAAGCGCTTTTTAAAGAGCCAGCCAGCCAAGTTAGTAAAATATGCCTTTGTTTTGTTCATTTTAAGTCAGGTCAAGTCAGGTGTGGGAGCATGCGTCCACTTTCCGCTCCACTCCAGGGGCTTCCGTCTGGACATCCCCCAGGCAGATGCCTGACCAATCCCCATCTCTTTGAGATTTTAAGTGAGGAGGAAAAATAGGAGAATGTTCAAGAGGCAGAAAGGACAAAACTTTAGGAGAAAAAGAAAGCAGAATGAGAAACAACCTCAAAAGTCAGACAGATTTTGTTTGTCAGCTATCCAAAGAGTATGTCTGAGCTACATCAAAACGAATTTAACATGGCAAATTGGACAAAAACAAAGAGCAGCACCGGGACAGATCGATAACAGAAAAACACAACAGCTTTTTCAGGAAAAATTCGCTTTGATGGAGGTGGAAGGAGCAGTTGCAAATTCAACATGCATGTGCAGCAACCCAAAAGTTTGCCTGCTGTTTGCTCAATTTACAGAACTTGAAAGGATGCTACAGTCATGGATGTTCCCATTATAAAAATGCAAGACATTCGTGTTAAACCAAGGCTTGAGCTTAAACCAATTTTGAGATCCACTGTCTCAAAAGAAGAAGAATTACAAACGGGCTATTCGAATCGGTCAGTTTTGTAGCTCACCGATGTTGTCCAAGGGTTTAATGCGTTTTACTGGATGGGAAATCTTCCACAGATGACTAGTTGGTATTTTATAGCTTTATAAGTTTGTATCTTGATCGATTTTTTTTTTATATTTTTTTTAAGGATTTGTGCTGTATTAAATCTATGGAGTGTCCATGCCATTCCTCCATTGGAAGTCTACCACCTTCCTGATGGAACCAGCACACAATGGCCAACTCTCGATGTGTAACCAAACTTATAGCTGGCTTGTATTTTTAAAACTTGCATGCTCTATGATGTAAAGAATGGGGCTGATGGTTTATCATCAATGCACCAACCACACTCTTGAGAGCATTGGTGCTGTCAAAGCAGTCTCTTGGCAAAGATTACTCGAGGGGGCTTGCCCTTTGCCTTCCCCGCAGTCGTTCGGGAAATGATTTGTTATTTGCTGAGGGTGTGGGCAATGAGTGGCTTTCTCTTCACAAAAGATAGTGTGGGATATTTGTCTACCAACAATGTGTTGGCAGATGGGTCCTCTGGCTTAATGTCCTTTTGATGGACAGTGTGCATATTGATGTCTCGTCCTACATGTGAAACACCAGGCTGACTGTCTGTTTATAGCTGGGTTAGGAGTCAAACCGTCTGAGGGGAATGTGCATACCTTAAAGATAGCCAACTCGCCCTGTTGGTTTAGAGGCAGATCCTGTTGTTAGGAATTTAAAGTAGATAAGATGCAAGTTATTGCCAAGCACATTTGGTTCAATGAAAAGCCCACACTTTGACGAGGCATCACACAAAGACCAGGCTAATTTGGGTGAAATACGTCTGTAGGTGATATTGATGGTTGGTTCTACTGGTGAATCTTAGGCATGCCATTTGCAGAAATCTTCCTCTGCTTCAAATGCTGAGCTCTTTGATCACATACTCATCTTTTATTTTCTTTGGCAGCTTCAAAAGCAGGAGCGAGACGGGAAGGGGAAGCAGCACTCCCGGGCACTGCACAGCGCCGAGTCGAGACGCAAGGCATTGCCGCATATCAAACCTCCACTACTCAAATATCTTTCTCACCACCTTCGCCAGCTCCCTGGCCTGCGCTGAGGGCACCTTTGCACAAAAGCCAAAGTGGTTACCAAAGTGATATCCTTGGAAATTTTGGGAGAGCGAGAATAAGCTACACAACCAAAGACAGATACAAAATCAATACGTTTTTGTGCATATTTTATTGCTTTATTTGTGAACATTCAAATTGGAGACGAGGTTACAATAAACAGAGCATGTTCCATATGCGTCGGCCACCACAATGCATGTAAAAGATCCTCTGTCTATTCATTATCTCTCATTGTATACAACACTTTCAGACAATAAATAGAAAACTGTAAACAGACATTTGGTGGACATATGTGAGGTCACAATATTAAATGGCACATTAAAGATGAACAAACACTATCTTTTTGTATCACTATTTGTGTGTTGTCCATGTATTCTAATTCTCACAGGGGTGGGGTTGGGTTGGGTCGGGGGGTAATCTTAAATGGTTTTTGTGGCAATATAAGCAAGAGAGATGTGAACAATTAATAGAGAGACTGAAAAACCATAGGGACCACAATAATGATGTTAGACGATCGCTCCTAAGAAAAAAAATAATAATAATTTAAAAAAAACATGAAGAAATATTTGGTTCTTGTTACACAAAAGTAATGTTAAAAAAGAAAAGTGGTGCATTTTTATTTTATTTTAACTAATCACTTATAGTTTGGCTTATGTTAAACTTATCTATATAATTAGGTTTGACTGAATACAGAATAACACACCATATGTACAAGCATCATTGCATGAGGATTATCCAAGTCGATGCTTTGAAACAAAACCATTCGAAAACATTCCATGAACTACAGTGTCCAATAAAGGAGAGAAGGGAATAGCTCGACGGACAGTCATGGTCTTGTCTTTGTAATACATTTTTAGCTAGGCCATGGCTGGCTGACAGCTGCGTGTGAAGTTTGCGTTTTCCAAAATTGCCTCGACCTCTGACTTGCGTCTACAATGACCACAAAGTGCCGAGAAATCATTCCAACCGATTCGTAATAATAATGTGAAACCCTAATAATAGTCACAAAATGCAGCCTTACTTTGAGAAAATAAAAAAATAAAAAAAACTTTTAGGAAAAAGCATAACGTCATTTAAATTATTGATATTTTACAGGGTTACAACAAACCAAACAAGGCATTTTGTTTAAAGTTATCATATTTCAGTAGGCAGTAGGTCAACATTTAAAATTTTCAATGGGGGGGGGGAAGAGAAGGGAGGGGAAGCAAAATGCTTCCGCCTTTCACAGACCCCCTCGAGTTTGTTCCGAAAGACCACATGATGCTACAAGAGTCCCAGGCGCAATGGTCGTTTCTCCACTATATGTGTCGCTGACAGATGGAACCCCAGCGTCAATTCCTGCATTTACATCATTTCATCAAATTACCTTTAACTTCGTGGTGTGCAATACACGTCCAAGCTCCTTCACCCACCGGCGGTGGAGGAGGGGGTAGTGTGGGTTAATTTTTATTGCTTATTAAACGGTTCCACACAAAGTATCGCCGATGTGTGATATCATGTCAATTTCATCGCAGAATACAATGGTTAATGAAACCCTAACTTGACTTGTAACTGTATAACGATGGTGCACGTTCACTGCTCAGTAAGTGTTAAATTGTTAGCAATGCGGTTGGGGGTGGTCGTGGCCATTTTGTGCCTGTCGACCAGCCATCACTGATGGCCATGATGGCAACAGCAAAATGCGAGGTACTAGTGACGAGTTGAAGGAAAACGTTTTTAGTAAAACACTGTTTACATAAGTCGGTTACAAAAACAGTGCAAGGTAAACAGGTATTTCTCTAAATCTGCTGCTCCTGTCACATTTATTCTTCATTTTCACACATTATTTTCAATATCAAGTGGCAGAATAACGATTGGTTCAGCTTGAGCTCCATGTTACCCTATTTAGACAATATACGCATAGGCACAATCGACACTGCGGTCTCCAAGGCCTTCAAGCCGAGCCTTCATGTTCATGGTCTATAAGCATGTAAACAACATGCAAGGCGACAGTTCTGAAAATCAGTTAACGTCAGCGCCGGCCTGTTTGAGAGGCAAAGTGGACGCTTCGAGACAAAGGCAGACTTAGAAAGCGAACAATATGTTTGGATTAAAAGCCATCACAGCGTGCAAAATCGTCCAAAAGCTGCAATGCGGAAATTACAAAGTTACAAACAAGTTGGAAACGAGGTGAATGGTAATTACGTGGACACAGCAACTTGATTGGTACTCCTCGTTGCGAGGCTTGCGAAAGGCCCGAACCTCTCTGTACACAATTTACAAAAATTATAAAAAGCAAGTGCTCGCAGGATATACAAAAATAAAGGGGAGGAAGGAAAACCAAACAAAAATGGCTGCTGTGTGCAAGAAGCTTCTAGATGTGAGAGCGGATGTACAGGCTTTTGCTTTCAATCGGTTACAACAGTTCAACAAAATTATTGTAAAAAATATTAAAACTGTTGATATGAGGTGGGGGGGGGGACGACGACACACACAGCCTGGTGTTCCGTTAAGTTTTCTCGATCTGCCTGCTTGAAGGAACAAAAGAAGGAGAGGGAAGGATGGTGGGTGGAGGCCTACTCCATTGGCATTTCTTCACTTGAGTAACCCCAAGAATCCCAAATCCATCCGATAAAATATTTTCTCCAATTGTCACGCTCCCAGCAGGATCTCCCCGCGTTAAGATTGTGCCACACATTTTCAGTGAGACAGGAACGGGTTGGCAGTAACCGCAGACCTGAAGACTTTGATGCACTACGTTCCGGCCACTGCACTTCCGTCTTTTAAACCCTCGTCTTCGGGTCTCACACCCTCATTCTGAGCCTCTGCCGGTTCATCCGTGTCACCGACACCTTCCCTTACTTCATCATCACCTTCTCCATCCTCTTCCTCAAGGGTTAGCTCAAACTGGAAGCGTTCACCGTTGGGTCCAAGGGGGGCATTTGGAGCAGACCATCCTGACAGATATCTTGTCAGGCAGGATGGGGTCAGAGTTTCAGCACAAGGCTGCTGGGAGTCAGGTCCACTGTCAGTCCAGCATTCGGTCAGTGGGGATGGACTCTCTGGGATCATGCTCTGGTACCAATCGCGGTTGTCCTCCAAAGTGTCAAGGATGTCCTGGGCATCTGGATGCACCAGGTCTGCCCATGTCTCCCACAGAGGATGCACAATGTAGTCAATGAAACCAACCTGTGGTGTTTGAATAGGCATCAACTCTTTACAACCAAAGTTTTGTCCAAATATGCATGTATGTATACACGTACACGCCAAAAACGTGCGTTTGGGGCAATCCACTTATTACATAAGCAAAATGGTCTTTTTTTTTTACCTCCACAGATTCCTCCCAAAGACATTTTCCTCATTCCTTTCTTCCACCTCCCTCCTTTCCCCAATCCAGTCACAATAACCGTATTTGCAATTCACATTATGGTCTGTACATAACCAAATGCAGGCACAGTAGCATTTAATTTCGACTTCCATTCATACTGCTGGCAGATGCCACCGATAATGCTATTTGGGTCAAAAATGCAAAAGTACCAAATATATTTCGGATTTGGATGAAGCATTCACAGCTCTTGGATTGGCGCACGGTCTTGTATGAAGCAATTGCGAATTTGAAACAGAACCTTGGTCAATGATAAAAACGCAGCGTAGTTTGACATGAAGGAATATTTCCCTGGCAGCACCAGACTTAGAATGTCTGTGTATGATGTGCTCCGGGACAAAGAACTCCTCTCAAGCACCCCCGACCTACTCCCTCCCACACCAAGCACGACTGGAATAGAGCGGTGCTGAGGTGGAAATGCATAAAAAAGTAAGAAGCTGGATGCTTCCTGCAACCTGTGTGTGCTGAGCACAATTTTTGGTCAATGGGTTGGTCAATCTGACATTCCCATCTGAGAACATACGGTATTGGAAATAATTATGGAGAGAGAGAGGAAAACATGGATATATCATCGATCCATTAAGACCATTCTCTGTGCAGAGCGTTGGTGCTGTCTAAGTCGTCTCCTTGGCTATTGGACACAATCCTGGACGGGTCGCCACTCCGACACAGGATACCAGCTAGCTGGCACTCATTTTGCCGACCTCGGAAGGATGACAGGCAGAGTCAACCCCACCTGGTATTAATTCAACAGCCGAGGGGGATTTGAACTCAGGATCCTAGGATCCCAAGCCCACCACCCTAACCATTAAGACAACACCAAGCACATATGGGTATACAATGCAAGCAATATGTGATACAATCACATCTCGTTGGTCATGAATGCCTCAAATATAGACCTGAGGGTACAGTCATGTGTTGATATCGCACACCGACATTGGTCGTCATGTAAGCAATCAGGAATGGAGCTGCTCACACCACACTGAAGGTTTATGCAGACATATTTCTTTTTCTTCTTTTTACGGGATTCCGTTCCATAGCAATACGATCAGGTCCAAATATTTTTCTTCAACTCGGCATCGTTCACCCACTTCTCGATTCCTCATTCATAACGAAGTCTTCCGCTGCACTTTGTACCGTAAAGCCTTTAAAAGCAAACCGTGCAACCTTCCTTCATTCTTTGAATTCAACTACTGCACGATTCGCAGACTGTACCGACACAACACAACTCCTGTTGCTGAATTGTGAGAGGACTTGCTGTATCCCATGTAGATTTGAGGATTAATCGGGGATAACGTTTTCTTACATCCGAGTCTGCTTCCTGCTCTGCCGATTGGATAATTGAAGGTTTATTTTGTAATAACCACCATTGTGGAGTGAGTCTTGTATTCCAAGTCATAAAGTAATTCACTATCTTAATCATGATCTCGGCCTCATCTGCGTGGTGCTTTCTTACTTCTGAACTCAAGCTCTACCCCTACGTCATATCTGTAAGGCATAAACCAACTCTGAATGACTTGGCAAGCTGAGTATAAATGTTTGCTTGGTTGAGTGACCGAATGGAAAGGTACCCAAATTGGATCAATTCCTTGAAGTTCAGTGATGAAGCACACTTCCATTTGAATGGGGTTATCAACAATCACAACAACATCTTCTGGGGGTGCTGAGCCTCCTGAGGAGGTGTCTGACATGTCTCTCATGGGCCCAAAATCCACTTGCACCTGTGCAATGAATGGCAGATGGGGCATGCTGGCTATGGAAGTCTGAATCCGTTAAAGAGTGTGTAATGACACCTGTCAAATCAACTGGCACTGAAAATGGATAGCGCGGGTGTCGGGCCGATACCCGGCTGTCGCAGGCGATGTACCTACCCTTCGCATGTCACGCGTCGCCGTTGTGCATGGTCAATGCACTGCGTGCTATGCCGCAAAAAGTATGAGGGCCACCGCAGGTGCAGATCTTCGTGGTAGTACCAAATATTCAAATAACATCCTTCCTAATCTTAATCACTCAGTAATCTGGGCAAATAACATCACTCGGTAATCCATTCATTGGGACCATACTCTGTGCAGAGCGTTGGTGCTGCCTAAGCAGTCTCCTGGGCTATTGGGCACACTCCTGGACGGGTCGCCACTCCGACACAGTATACCAGCAAACTGGCACTCATTTTGCCGACCTCGGAAGGATGACAGGCTGAGTCAACCCCACCTGGTATTGATTCAATGGTAGGTGGAATTTGAACTCAGGACCCTCGGATCCCAAGTCCACCACCACAACCATGAAGCCAACACCCAGAATACTCGGTAATCTGGCAACTAGTAGCCCCCTTTCCCATCTCCCAAATTGATAACTCGTACTCCACAGTCTACCTAAAGGACACCAAGTAGACTTTAATATCCAAAGCACGAGTTTGTCAGTGCATATTCGGGTCGGTCGGCAGTGATACCCTAACCAGCTACCTATCAACCATATTTTAGCGTACATTACACAGTTTACGAGGATTTTAAATCGGAGCCAAGAAATAATTCATTATTTAAAACGAAAAGGCAACTTCCACCTAAGTTGCAGTCTGTGAAAGAGACAGAACCACCAAAAGGCCGTGTCCAGCTACCTCATTAATTGCTAACCACAGCAGTATCAGTCAGCCACACAGGCTTGAGAAACCTTTTTTCAGCAATTATAACAGAAGCACTTGGCGTGTTCCATTCACATCACAGATAGGTTGGTGGGCTCCCTGTTTTTGTTTTTTTGTTTTTAATGAGCTATCATCTGGTCTTGCTCTGTTCTGCCAGTCCTCCAACTCTCCCCATAATCTCCAGAACACACACGTTCTTATGGTAACCCCCTCCTGGTTAAACTCCCAAAATTCCAACTAAACACTTACCACTGTTTTCTCCCATCTGTGGAATCACCTTCCTGAACAAACTCTTCCCTTCGGGGCTTTAAGTTGTGGGAGCAACACACCTCAATGTCATCTCCCACCCCTACCTGTCATTTTTTTCTACCCCATTTACCCTACTCCCTAACTTTCAGGTTTCCCTTACCTGCTGACTGCATATACTGCTCCACAGTCCAGCTGTTAGTTTGTTGCATTGTTGCACCTTCACTCCACTTTCCATGAGCCCAGATTTTGCATACAAATTATTAAAACATCCATTCGTTTCGGTTTTGTACCTGTGACTTCTCAACAGAGGCGCTGTGCCGATCGCACATGGCACTTATCTCCATGCCGCATTCACGCTCCCGATCCCCCTGTTGACAGAATTCTTCCATGATCCGCTTCGTCCACTCTCGATAGAGCTCCAGCGTTTTGGTCGGGTTACTCAGGTCTGCACAGTGGACCATGTTCTGTAGCACCTGTTGGTTGGAAGGGGGGGGGGTAGGTATTTTCTCATTGTCAGACCAGAATCTTACCCGTAATGCTTTAATATAAAAACAAAAACAAAAAAAGTCAACATTTTTCTTCAATAAAATCAGTCAAAGACTTGTCTTATCAATTTGCACATTGGTTGCAACCTTGCTGAATCAACTTGTGCTTCACTGTAGTCTGTGTAGCTGATGGGCTACCCCCAAACATTTATGGACAAGCCAGATCCAAGGTCAATCGCAAAAAGGCTAGAATACGCATTTGCACAATGTAGATGTTTTCCACAAGCATTCAAACAGTTACAGATTCCGAGCATAAGCACCATTCATTGCAATGTACAGGGCGGCCCCAATGTCTTGTCACCCCTTGTAAAAATGATGACATTGCCTTTGTGTGCAGAGTGTTAATTCGTTTCCTTTTCCCCTTTTTCAGATTGAGTGAATGTAACCAATGGGTGATACAAGCAAATTATACCATTGAACAACGGATTGTTGTCAGTTTCAGGGTTCACGTCAAAATTATCCTCTTTAATCACAACGATGGAGCACAAAACGGATCCACCGGACTCGTACGGCTTGTGTCATACGCTGTAAAATGTGTAATAAAGTAAAAGAGTCCTGCGAATGTATGTGGTATAACTCGTAGAACCCTTCAGCGTTGTCAGCTAATATGATAAAAGGCAATGCTACAATTTTTACAAGGGGTGACAACAAGACATTGTGGCCGCCCTGTACAAATCCTTGTCCCATTGGCATGTGATTGGGACTGTAATAAGTTTCACAAAGGAAAGTAATTCCTCAGGATGATTAATTATCCCCTTTCAGCCTTGAAATTTTTTTTTCGAAATACAAATATACCATTCTAAAGGGGGGAAAAAGCAGAAAAAGAAGAAACATTGAGAAATCAGGAACACCAAGTTAGCCTGATAGTATTCCCATCTGAACCCTTGGCTCATGATATGCAGAACTCAGGTTCAAATCCCATATCCGTTGTGTAATTTTGCAAATTAATAGTACATTGATGTCACCTGACATCTGTCCTGCATGCAATTTGAATAGAAAGTCCATCACGAGATTTAGACGACGACAATATCAAAACACCAAAAACAAAACGAGCTGTATTTGCAAACATCAAATTCAATAGATGACGAATCCGAGATTCAAACGAAAAGCAAATGAAGAGGTGAGGCTTGCTGTAGCAATGCAACCATTTCTTGCCTGCATCCGGTCCGTGTAATTGTCAAGAAGCAGGACGCCAGAACTGGTCACCTTCTTTGTCTCCACCATTGTCTTCAGGTTGGCGAGGAGGCTCATGTGCTTTGACATGTCTGTGGCAAGGACCTGATGATGACAAATTAACTTGATGAAGCGTTTCAAACATTTTGTTCTTGCGACATTTGCTTTCAATCTCCAAAATGTTCATGTCCTTTGTGTTTGGCTCACGGTTTGGAAAGGTGTAAACAACATGGTTGGGGCTAGCCTGTCAGGCCCAAACCTAAAATATTGGTAAAGACTCGATTTCACTCCAATAACAACACAACTCCTGGAGTTACCGGAACTCATACTTGTACTTTTTGCAAACTGTCTAATTCTCTTTTGGACTGGTCAACTGTCCTTACCTCTTCCTCCCTTCACAACTAACTATTCCACAGAATAACTGCACTTTTTGTATACATAGTCGAAGCTCGTGGAAGAGCTTTTGAGTAGAAAATTTTTTTTGGAAAACCTTTTCACAAGGAATTACTTTCATATTTATGCAGATATTGTGGCTGACAAATATGGGATGTAATGACAACGACCATCTGTTTATTACCTCCACCACCAAAGGTGGACGAAGGTTATGTATTCACCTCTCTCTGTCTGTTTCTGTCTGTGAACAGGATGTCTTAAAAAGTTGTGGACAATTTGAATGCAACTTGGTGGACAGGTTAGGTGTGTGACAAGGACGATTTGATTAGATTTTAGTGAAGATCCAGATCCGGATACAGATATGATCAACACGTTACTCATCGGTTAGAAATAAGTTTCGGGTACGCTAAACATTACCT
>CM068958.1:110879365-110891467 GCA_035128595.1 Eptatretus atami | reverse complement strand
CGACTTATGATTAACTTACAAGTAACGTGTGTCGACGTGTGTCAACGATCGCATGTCAACGATCGCATAACGTGCCTACAACTTATGACCAGCGTAGTGGAACTTGTGAGTCATACGCTGGCATAAGTCGTAAAATTTCAAGCATGCTAAAATTGAGGACAACCGCAAAGTACAACGATGAAAGCCAGCGTACTACGACGTATGGCAGTGTTTTTCAGCGTGCTCTCAATGTTTCCAAAACTTACCCATAACGTATTCGACGTTTTAGACAAATTTTTCAAAAATCGGCATAAGCTGGCTAAAACGTCAAGGTGTGACTGGGCCTTAACTCCGGAGACCATGCTGTGGAACTCTTGGAGAGTTCAAAGTTTGAATCGCACTCTAAGCAAGCACTCCAATTAAATGGTTGAAGAAACTTTAAAAAACGAAATGTTTAATTTTTATGGATGCATTTATGTCGAAGTGACACGTCATATAATGAAAGACGATCATACAAAAAGGGGAAGTGTCAAAAGAAAATTGCACATTTTCAGTGAGCAAGCCACTGTCTGAGAGACTACACGATAATGTGAGGCCAAACGCAAGTGAGTAGGGTCTGAACTTTGTTCACGTCGATCGATATATTCAGTGATAGTGCGAATACTTTTGCTGTGTGAGGCCATGGTTCAGAAACAAACAACCAAGCAGCTTGTATAGTGCTCACCAAGTGGCTTAAGCACTCAAGCAAGCACTCCAATGAAATGGTTGATAAGGAACTGGTTGGCAAGTGATTAGCAATCGCTGATCAGTCATATAAACACCGTGCACCCGGAGATGCCTGAATTTGACAAATTAACAATTTTTTTTGTAGCAGTCAGAACTACTGCTGAAGTGAAAAAAGAATTTTACATTTTGAAGTTCGTCTGAGATTAAGGGGATTATCGAGGTTATGGCATGTGCAGAAATAAAACAAAGGCATAAACGCTGGCATCTCCGGGCATTTATAAGCACTGCAATGTATCCGGCGATTTGTAGCTATGGTGAACACGCATTCGATAATATGAGTGAGGAAAGTAATAAAATAAATTAATTAATTAATTAATGAACTTCATCGTAAAGAAACCGTTGCGGCCTGTTCCAAGTCAAGGCATTGTTGAGTCGGCCAAAAACAATGACAAATTAAGGCCTCAGAGAGGGACAGCGAGGTGACCAAGGATGAGCTTTGATTAAGGCTATAAGTAAATAACGCCATTAATTATCATCAAAAGGTGTGTTTTAATTAACACAAACATCCAATTTTCGCTCTTGCACTTCCTTGGAGTTCCCTTAGTATGCATGCAAAGTTTGGGGTCACGAGGTTTCATGGTTTTGGAGTTATGGAAGAGACAGATGGACAGACTGACTGACAGACTGACATACATTGATATTTATGTGTGGAAGATATGATCTGCTCCCACACTGGATGTCTCATACAGTGTTGGTTGGGGGTTGGGGGGGGTATCATCAATTTGCACACTGGATGTCTCATACAGGTGGTTGGGGGGTTGGGGGGGGTATCATCAATTTGCACACTGGATGTCTCATACAGGTTGGTTGGGGGTTGGGTATCATCAATTTGCACACTGGATGCCTCATACAAGCCTCTTCTCTTACTCATATGTCCTTCTAACACCTTTGTCCTCCAGGGTACCACACCACAAGATCCTTAACATCCCAAAACTATATACAGACAGGACAACTGGTTTAAACTTCCACATCAGGTATATTCCCAAAGCTTTAGCCAAGAACATGTAACGTTACACGAGGTATTTATTTTCACGTGTTCTTTAACTTAATCCCCTAACCTAGTTCGGATCTTTTTTTTTTCCATGTGCAATGCAATAAAAGGATCAAAATTGCCGATTCAAATGAAACCTCAAAAGCCCAGCTGACAATCATGGAATCATGAAGGTTAGGAAACCAATTTAAAGGCAAAAAGACAAGAGAAATCAAATGATTAGCAAAATTGTCACGTCACAACATTTCTAAAAAAAAAAAAAAAATTGGCCTTCATCGGAAATATCAAAATACCCACAGTGACTTCATGTTATCCTTCGTTACAATGCAAGTGGGACTGTGGGAGGATGTAAAGTGCAGCTCTTCCATATTCTAGTTTGCTACAACAATATCGTACGTCAATCTCTCGGCAAGAGAGGAACCTCCGTGCTTTGGGAGTCCAAACCTTACAAACCAAACAAACAATATTTTCATCCCTGCACACACCAGGAAATTTGTGGTGCAATACCAATTAGTTTCTGTAAAAGGCTGTACTTTGCACTCAAAGAGCACGTTGAGCATAAAGTTGAAGTAAAAACTGTTGCGCCATGTTTGCCTTGATCATTGTGGTGTTCCATGTGCAGACCACTCACCATTTCGATGACCATCTTGCGTAGAGAGAGCCACTGCTTCCGCAACATGTTCCGGAATATATCACAGTTCTTCTCTTGGAGGAGTTTGAAGCCGACAGCCAGGTGATGGTTCTCCAGCACAGACTCATCATTGTACATGAGTGCCAGTTCTGAATCTTATGGGCACACAGATATGCATGGTTTCATGGTGCAACAACACAACGAGGTAGATACACCATAAAAGGGAAAGCAAGAAGGAAGCAGATAAGCAACTCACTCGTATTGATGAGGAATTGATTGGATACGCCCGGGTGGTCAACATCATGGATCGCAGAGGCAAATATGGCGGCAAGAATCTCCAGGTCTGTAAAAACGGCCTGAAAACAAACATTCGAGGTTATCGAAGAATTACAATTAGACGAAATGAATTGCTTACTCGAAAATGGCATCTTTTGTCATTTTTAAGCATACCATTATTAATGGAGGTGAAAAGCACTGGAAGATTTCAACTCTACAATCCAAATTAGAAAAGGAAGAGGACATTTGTCCCACAACACCTCATACATGATTTTTATTGTGCGACTTTTTTTGCACATTTTTCCACAAACAAACAAACAAACAAAAAATCACTCATAGAGTGACAACTTGGCAAAACAGCACAAAGTACAATGGCACTCAGTAGAGTGCATACCTCTGCCAGGTGGAACAGTTCACGTTTTGTATCCCACTGACTGACTGGATCCAAACCAAAATCCAATCCGCTTGTTCTTGTCACCTATTCAACTCATCCACCTTGTTTTGTCACAACTCGTCCACAACCTTTTGAGATAGTGTTATATTTAGTCGTTGGCCCATTCTATAAATTTTAGAAATTAGGCCTGTGTCGACCTTCTGACCTTAAAATTAATTGGTAGTTGAATTCAACGACCTGACATGAAAATGCTCTTCAAATTTCAAGTCAATCACATGAAAATTGAGGATTTTAGAAAGTTTGGCCCAAATGGGCCTTTTGGACTATTTTGACCTTTAGACCGATGATTACCTTAAAATTAATAGGTGGTTGAATTTGGTGAACTGATGTGCAAATGGTCTTCAAATTTCAAGTCAATCAGATGAAAATTGACAATTTTAGAAACAATTTAAAAATTTGGCCTATTTTGGGTTGACCTTATGGCCTATGTTGACTTTTGACCTAAGGTAACCTCAAAAGTAATAGGTGGTTAAATGAATTGACATGATATGCCAATTCTGTTCAAATTTCAAGTGAATCGGATGAAATTTGACGATTTTCGAAAATTTGGCTCAAATTGACCTATTGGCCTATGTAGACCTTTTTGGTCAACCAAATTTTACAAAATATCAATGCGGGACCCGTCGCAGGGTCGGTGACATTAATCTCTGAAAATTTCAGAACGATCGGTTTGGGCTGGAAGCGAGCTGGGGGGAGGGGGAGGTGGTGGGGTGGGGGGAGGGGGAAGTGGTGGATTTTCATCTGATTCTCCACAAATAGATATCATGACCCCAATGGAATTCGCATAAATTGGAGGAAATAAGTTTGTTTGTTTTTTCAAAGTATATTGCCACAATAACGGGAGGTAGAGAAGCTCTGTTTCTGAAAAACAGAAACATGCATGTTGAAAAGCAAACGGATTCATAAATAATCAGATGGAATATGCAAACACTACCACCACCTCCCTCCCCCACATTCCAACCCCTCCTTCCCTCCCACAAGCTGCAGTGCATTTGTGAATGCAACAATGTATTTTCTTGTTTTGTCAATGCCAAGCCATGACGGAACAACAATTACGTAGCATTTGCCAATGTGTAATTACAAAAGTGCCTTCCAAACAGGTCCGCGTGCATTCAAAACCTTTGCCTGCATTTCCAATCTTATACATGAAGAAGCTGCCTCAAATCGCACAAACTCTGTGGAATTAAACTGTACCCAAAGGTATCATGTAACAATTTTATAATTCATTGTAATTTAAAATATATATTATTTTTATTTAACTCCACAAGTGTGGCAGCACATCTGGGTATGGTAACAAAACACCAGCGTTATTCACACTGCCGTGACACATTGGACAATCAACTACAACACAATGATGATTGTCAAAACAACCAACCAAATGGAAAACACTGAATAATTTTAACAACAAATGCACTGGCCTCTTTAGAATGACCATTTGAACATAGCTCATGATGTTGAGGGAGCTCAAGTTCAAATCTCATACACTGTCATCATTTGTTTATCAATGGACTTGTAAAATATATGTATATATATATATATATACATATATATATATATATATATAATATATATTTAATATATATATATATATATATACATGAAATTTGAGAGATGCATGCATGTGTGTTTTGGTTTGGGTGATTTTCATTGACACCGATGCATTCCGAAACTACAGGACAGAATGAGTTGAAAACTGCTGGTTGTACTTTGCATGTGCACGAGATACTTTTCAGGGGTTAAAAAAAAACACGAAAAGAATGTTCAAAGTCCCGGGGATTTCAGATGGAAAGATCCCAATTTTCTCCATGTAATCAGCTGGCAGGATGGCCGAGAGGTATGCACACTCACCTCTGAGCTGTAAAGCCTGGGTTAGAACCTTAGCCCAGCTATAAACTGTCATCCTGGTGTTTCACAGGCAGGGTGATTCATCAATGTGTGTGCCCATCCCTCACATGGATGTTAAACTCATTGTCCCTTCTGCCAGCATTAGTTGGTGGATATGAAATAACCCACGGTGTCCTTCGCAAAGAGTAGGCGAGCTATCGCCGGGCACGATGGCCAATTTATAAAATTCCTGCCCTAAATACTGCTGGGAAAGCAATGGTAAACAACCCAGTATAACCCTTGCCAGAGACTGCTTTGGTAGCATCAACGCTTGGTCAACAATAATATGGAACATCAGAATAATCAGAAAATTTGCATTTCATACAGCGCCACTGGGTGGAAGCCGGTATTACAATAACAAAATATGCCTCGACATAGAAATGGGGATATTAACCCGCGAGTCGATAAGGATGGGTTTATTGTTAGTTCATGTAAAAACACGCTGTAATCTTCAGATGTCCTCATCATATACGTGGTAAAAGAACAAACTCATCGTACTTGTGATACAAAAAAATGTTAATGGTTAAAAAGCTAATTTTGACCTTCGATCCTTAAAGGAATCGAACTCACTTCCAGTGCAGGTGTGGAGAGCAATATGTGTGTTGACTGAGCAACGTCAGCCGCGTGAAGCCTGTTGTGGTAGGCCACGTCAAGATGATAGTGATCCTCCAGCGTCACCATATAGGTGATGAACGCATCGGCTGGAATCTGGAACGTCTTCAAGAGGTCTCGCTCCTTCAGGAGGTGGGTATAAAAATTCGGTTCGAGTGCAGATTAGACAGAAGAAATAAGAACCAATTTCTCATTGCTGATGTTGGTCATAACAAAAGTTTCCTTAACAAGAAAGAGAGCAGCACCTGGAAAATGGCGTACATGACGACGGTGAGTGGGTGATTTTGTGATAGTTCATTCACTTTGAATATCTGCAAGCCCCAAATGTTGATGCTGTCCAACTCCTGCGAACAAAGGGCATGCCGTACTGAGGTTAATCGAAGCAAGACAAAAGGAAGGCAACAGTAAGTTAAGTACAAGCCCCGGATAGACATCACGCAAGTCAGATACCTTTGCGAGCAGGTCTTCATGCTTTATGGAGACACCAAGAAGTGGAATGGTGGAATGCTCAACATTGGTGTCGTGTTGCAGTTTCCGTAATCCACTAATCTGGCCCATTGGTGGTCTTTGTTTCCTCTCCTTTTCTTTCCCCGTTGGAGATGGCAGTTCCAACTCCTGTTGTTTGTCTGTGGCACACATCACAACGATATGATCATTTTTTTTCCCAGCTGAGGAATGCAAATGCATTGATATTTGATTTTTGGGGGAGTCAAAATGTGACAACTTCAGAAACAGCACATCTGGCTCTGTCTGTCCATTAAATTGTTAATTACCGCTTTGATGTTGAACTTTGTGCAAGCGAATGTTTTGCTACAAACGCATTTTAATGAAGTTGACAGCTCGCTTCATGGTCATCATGCCTTGGCCCTTGGCCTATGAGCTGTGATTTTCATGTTTTTTTTTATTAGCAATTCTAATTACAACTACCACTTTGTTGCATTGCTAGCAGGAGGGTACCGCATTGCGGAGAATGCCATCATTTGAGAAATCATAACATGCTGTCCCGTCTGCAATCATCTATGGATGCAAAAATAAAGCACGGTACGTTTGGCAAGGCCAAACCGTTTTCATTGGTACCATGGTTATCTGTGGGGAGAAAAATAAATAAATAAATAAAAAACAAGCGTGATATGCAAATGTAGCGGAACCAATAGTCATAGCTGTAAATCAGAATTAGGACCTTTTCCACGATTATAATGATGGACGGATAGGTTTGAGACAAATTAAATGAAGTGTGCATGACTATGATGGAGAAATTTTTTTTAAAGGGCAACTGGAACTGTTGTGGAAGGGGTCATTGTGCTCTCGCTGGGCCAAACCATCCTCGTTTATATGCCGCATACATTCTTCTTCCCTTTTATCCATCCCCTCACTCCTAATTGCCCATCTTCCTTTCTCTCATCAAACCCACTCTCTCCCCTATTTTCATTTTTCTCAATTTACACTCCCTCTTCCTGTGCATATAATAGGTTGGCCCCCCATTGGGCAAGGTGTCAACCTCATTTTATAACGGCCATCCTCAACACTCTTATTCTTCCTTTTCTTCCTATTAGTAATTACAAGAACACTCTTCCTCTGAGAAATAAAAAGCAGTATATCGCCACTTTTATCAAAAGCTTTTCAGGTTGGCCTGTATTAACAGTCCCAAAATCTCACATTACACCATACATGTTTGGTGGACGATGGGCAATGTCCTCGTAATTAATGTAAAACTCAATGTCAAGGCTTGTTGCATCACGAAGTACGCCGTCGTCTCCTAAAATGTTTGTCTTGCATGTGATGTATGTACCGGCTGCCCTTTGAGCCCGAGATCATGCAATGTAGAAAATAAAATAGAAAGCGTCATCCGTCGGCTTAGCATTGCAGTCGCATCGTCACGATGACGGACAAAATTCAACCATTTTCACCCTCTCTGGCCAATCAGTTCGTAGCAGGCTTCATGTGGCTCCCCGACTGAAGATCAATGCTTAAAAAAGGTAAACATCTTTTGAAAAAAAAAAAAACTTTGCAAATCAATAGCGGCAGGTAATCATTCAAGTCCGTTTTCAGGATATTGTAATTGAAAGACATCAAAGCAATTTGTACGTCTTCCTAAATTTTAAGAAAAATTAATAAATCTTTAATTCTTTATGGACAGTAAAAATAACCATCAATAACAAAAGCCTTGTGTTATTTTTGTCACAGTGGGTTTCCTTTGAGTGGATTCTCTCTAAGGCTTGGATGCTGGGTTACAAACAACCAGCCAAAAAGGCTCTTTCCCCCCCCCCCCCCGAAGCCTTTAACACCCGGTAAATGCATGGAAGCAGCTTGTACAATGTGGACACCAAATTCAACACCATGGCTCCTCGGGCCTCAGGTGATAATTAAGGGCTAAATAACAAAGGAGGAAAAAGTGCTGGAGGGAGATTGCGATTCAAAGGGGACAGGTAAGATGGAATTTAAGAGGAAAGGAAGGTCGGAAAAAAATATTAAAAAAGGGAAATAAAGCAAAACATTTTTTTCTTCTTCTTTTCTATGAACCATTTTGGCATCGTTCCTCCTTCACAGGAACACACTGTGGAGAGAAAGGACCTTCGAGCTGTTCGTGCTCAGGACAGTAATGCCAAGTCGAGGCCACCATTGGCATGCCAATGAGATCCACACACTCAGAAATTTGGATTCACTGCAGGGCATCTTCTGTTGGGATACCAATTTCTGATCCAGCATGGAACGGCTAGCGGTTTGAGCATCGAAGCCACAAACGCCTTTTTTAGAGACGAAAAACATTTAATTTCCATCTTCATCGCTCGGCAGCACCAACGCACTGCACAGAGTATGGTCCCAATCTCCTCCTCCTCCTCCTCCTCCTCTTCCATTGCTCGAGAAGCCTTTCATTTTATTGTAAAAGCAGATTTCGTTGGTCTCATGCACAGGGCTTTAAAATTGCTGTTGTTTAGCTATTTGTCAAAGAATGCTTTGCATAATACAGGAGAGAGTGCAGAGTGAGCATCAATCAAAATAATTAAATAATTAATTCATTAATTCAGCAAAACAGCATTTTGACAGCATTTGGACAATACAAGGACATAAAATAAGTCCGGGAAAGAGAAAAAGGAAACGTGGAATGTTTAATGGCTGTGGAGCACAATCAACATCATTAAAGACCACACACCCCCTCTGGTCAGGTCAGGTATGGGAGCATGTGCCAGAGCAGCGCGTCGCTGTGTCCCCTTCCCGTCGGTACTCCAGGGGCCTCCATCTGGCCACCCCCCAGGCAGATGCCCGGCCCATCACCATTTCCTTGAGATGCTGATCAACTTGCTACACCTCTCCCTCCCCCTCCTCCCCCCAAAAAACCCCCAAAATAAACTCATATCTATTCAAGATGTGAAAGCTCGTTCATTCATGTCTTTCCCTCCCATTCTTGAGTCAAACAGTGGGTAAAGCTGAAGGATTTTTAATGAACCATGAAACATATCCACTCAGCTTTGCCTTTGTGCCATATTGCGAGCAGTACAATCTTTCCCAATGCTCACCATGCTTTTTCATAGCTGGTAGACTGGCCAAGCACACCTTCGCAATTTGCATTAGATCCACATCTTGCTAGCAATCTGTCACACGAGTATACAGAGTTTGCGACTGGGTTTACAAGATTGATAATTATTATCTAATGAATAATGTGCATGGATTTCAAATTCACTTTCACTGAACACAACTACCGGTACCAGGAGAATTCCACATTGAGTGACTCATCAAATCTGACAAGTGAAATGCACTCCTGGTTAACAAAGGAAATGTCCAACAGGCTGGTGGAGCAGACAAAGTATCTGGAATTTAGCAAAAAAAGATGGACAATTCCCAACCTACCTCCAAATTCCAATTATTCAGCAGAATTACTTTCCACACTCGATGTTGCTTTCAACACAAGATAGTTAAAAATATATATCTCTCAGAAAAGCTTTCGATGCCAAATTTTGCATTTGGCGTCTCCATTTGGAACAGCATAAATGGGATTTGAATTTGCATAATACAATCTCTGGGGTGTTTTACATGACTCAAAGCAAGGTCGTTACATCGTGTGCCAGGGACAAACAGTACTGTAAGATTTTTGAGTTGACTCGCAGAAGTCCATGGTAAAAACCACAATATGGAAAAACAAAACAAGGAAGCCTTATATTCTTGACCTGGTTGAAAGAGCTCAAAAAATGGGATATTATATATTTCTTTAGAGCAATGAAAACAAGGAAAACTCGAAGGGCACTCGGTGGAGTACGCACCTCCGTCACGAAATGCCTGATCCATGAGAACATATCCGGCCCAATACATTTTTGAAATATCAGGCTATATGTTGTTTTTGAGCCCTATCTCTCAATGGTGAAGAATCACTCAAAAAATTCTCAGATCCGGATCCGGATTCAGATCTTCACCAAAATTGAACCAATTCTTCCTTGTCACGCATCCAACTTGCCCACAAAATTTCATCCAGATCCGTCTACAACTTTTTTTAGATATCCTGAACACAGACACAAACAGATGGAGAGGGGTGAAAGCATAACCTCCTTCACCTTCAGTGGCAGAGGTAAAAAGACAAAGTGTCATAGCCCCCATGGTTTTATTAAATTTGCTGCATGGAGTTAGAGGGCTAGCCCAAATTTACAAGATTTATGTGTACACGCAACTGACTTGACTGGTCATGTAACATGGAAGATTGCATACGACGGGACACGATTGCATAAGTAACAAAATGGCTGCCAGTAAAGCCATCTTGGATCTGATCTTGAAGGACGATTATGTGCATATGTAAGCCATCATTCATTATCTGTGTGCTAAGTTTGAACAAGATCGGTAAATACGTGTCCGACAAATGGATGAGAACGTGTTCAATGCTGGGTTTTTTTTCAACTAAAATGGCTGCCATCTTTTATCAGATCACAAAATTAACGGAGATACACGTGTATGCCATCGCGTTCTGTGCTTGCGCCAAGTTTGAATAAAATTGGACCATGCATGTTCAATAAATAGTTGGGGACGCGTTTAAGTAGCAAAATGGCCGCCGGTTGGCCATCTTGGATCTGATCTCAAATAAGAATAATGTGGAGCCATCATTTGTTATCTGTGTGTTAAGTTTGAACAAGATTAGTAAATGCATATCTGAGAAATGGTTGAGGACATGTTAAATACTGGGTTTAAAAAAAAACAACCTAAAATGGCCACCTGTCTACGAGTCAGCCATCTTTGTTCAGATCACAAAACAAAGTGAAGGGCATGTGTGTGCCATCACGTTTTGTGCTTGTGCCAAGTTTGAACAAAACCAGACCACGCATGCCTGAGAAATGGTTGGGGACACGTTAAAGTAACAAAATGGCCACCAGTCGGCGACAATGGATTTGATCTCGAAAAAGAATGACGTGCATATGTAAGCCATAATTGATCAGTGTGCCAAGTTCGAACAACATTGGTGAATGCATGTCCGAGAAATAGTGGGTGACGTATTTAACATCGGGTTTTTTAAAAACTAAAATGGCCGCCTCTTAGAGAAGCAGATCTGAAGAGAGAGCACATCCCCATGAGACCTTACTGTTCTGACGTGTCATACCAAATTTGGTCCATAACGGTCAAGTTGTTTGTGGTGAAAAAATGTTTTAGTGATTATGAGTGATTGTGGAGGGGGGCAGTGGTGTCCTTTACAGGGGAGATATAGCCATGGGGAGCACATCTTAAGCTGTTAGGGCATGGTCACGATGCCGCATTGCCAGTTTGGTCTGGATCCAGTTGTCGGTTTCTGAGAAAAATATTTTTGAATGAAATACCAAAAATTTGGGGCAAAACCCCCCTTTCAACCCTTTTAAATTGGCGCATTTGGATGGGGAGCACAACCCCATGACAGTTTATTGTCCTGATGCATTGTACCAAATTTGGTCCTCATCGTTCAGGTAGTTGTGGAGATGTATTTGTGAAAATGAAAGATTTGGGGAGGGGCCCTTAGCCCCCTTTCCAGGGTAGACAGGACATGCGAAGCACAACTCAACGTCAGGGTGAGATCCTGATGCCTCGTGGCAAGTTTGGTCGAGATCTGCTGGCGATTTCTGGGAAGATGATTTTTGAATAAAATATCAATATTTGGGGTAAAACCCCCTTTCAACACCTTTAGAGGGGGTGCATCGATATGGGGAGCACAACCCACAAGAAGTTGCTGTTCTGAGGAATCGTACCAAATTTGATCCAATCGGTCGGGAAGTTTTTGAGGAGATGATGTTTTATTAAAATGTTAACGGACATACGGACATACGTATGGACGCCGGGACCCACTCTAGGAGCTTATTTAGGATAATTAACCCAAAAAGCACTCCCTCTGCAAAATTCAAAGCACCTCTTCATATAAAAACTGCTCCCATCACAAAGTTCGAAGCACCTTTCAGTACAAGTAAAAACTGCTCCCATTACAAAGTTCAAAGCACGTCTCTCTCTGTAATTAAAAACACTCCCATTACAAAGTTCAAAGCATCTCTC
>CM068958.1:110849156-110871596 GCA_035128595.1 Eptatretus atami | reverse complement strand
GAAGAGTTATGGATTCACTGCAGGGCATCTTCTGTTGGGATACCAAATTCTGATCAGCTGGAACGGCTAGCGATTTGAGCATCGAAGCCACAAACGCCTTTTTTAGAGACGAAAAACATTTAATTTCTATCTTCATCGCTCGGCAGCACCAACGCACTGCACAGAGTATGGTCCCAATCTCCTCCTCCCCCTCCTCCTCCTCCTCCTCTCCTCCTCTTCCATTGCTCGAGAAGCCTTTCATTTTATTGTAAAAGCAGATTTCGTTGGTCTCATGCACAGGGCTTTAAAATTGCTGTTGTTTAGCTATTTGTCAAAGAATGCTTTGCATAATACAGGAGAGAGTGCAGAGTGAGCATCAATCAAAAAATTAAATAATTAATTCATTATTTCGGCAAAACAGCATTTTGACAGCAATTGGACAATACCAGGACATAAAATAAGTCCGGGAAAGAGAAAAGGAAACGTGGAATGTTTAATGGCTGTGGAGCACAATCAACATCATTAAAGACCACACACCCCCTCTGGTCAGGTCAGGTATGGGAGCATGTGCCAGAGCAGCGCGTCGCTGTGTCCCCTTCCCAGTCGGTACTCCAGGGGCCTCCATCTGGCCACCCCAGGCAGATGCCCGGCCCATCCCCATTTCCTTGAGATGCTGATCAACTTGCTACACTCTCCCCTCCCCCCTCCTCCCCCCAAAAAACCCCAAAATAAACTCATATCTATTCAAGATGTGAAAGCTCGTTCATTCATGCCTTTCCCTCCCATTCTTGAGTCAAACAGTGGGTAAAGCTGAAGGATTTTTAATGAACCATGAAACATATCCACAGCTTTGCCTTTGTGCTATATGGCGAGCAGTACAATCTTCCCGTGCTCACCCATGCTTTTTCAAAGCTGGTAGACCGGCCAAGCACACCTTCGCATTTTGCATTAGATCCATCTTGCTAGCAATCAGTCACACGAGTATACAGAGTTTGCGACTGGATTTACAAGATTGATAATTATTATCTAATGAATAATGTGCAGGATTTCAAATTCACTTTCACTGAACACAACTACCGGTACCAGGAGATTCCACATTGAGTGACTCATCAAGTCTGACAAGTGAAATGCACTCCTGGTTAACAAAGGAAATGTCCAACAGGCCGGTGGAGCAGACAAAGTATCTGGAATTTAGCAAAAAAAGATGGACAATTCCCAACCTACCTCCAAATTCCAATTATTCAGCAGAATTACTTTCCACACTCGATCTTGCTTTCAACACAAGATAGTTAAAATATATATCTCTCAGAAAAGCTTTCGATGCAAATTTTGCATTGTCGTCTCCATTTGGAACAGCATGAACGGGATTTGAATTTGCATAATACAATCTCTGGGTGTTTTACATGACTCAAAGCAAGGTCGTTACATCGTGTGCCAGGGACAAACATACTGTAAGATTTTTGAGTTGACTCGCAGAAGTCCATGGTAAAAACCACATACAGAAAAACAAAACAAGGAAGCCTTATATTTTGACCTGGTTGAAAGAGCTCAAAAAATGGGATATATATTTTCTTTAGAGCAATGAAAACAAGGAAAACTCGAAGGGCACTCGGTGGAGTACGCACCTCCGTCACGAAATGCCTGATCCATGAGAACATATCCGGCCCAATACATTTTTGAAATATCAGCCTATATGTTGTTTTTGAGCCCTATCTCTCAATGGTGAAGAATCACTCAAAAAATTTCAGATCCGGATCCGGATTCAGATCTTCACCAAATTGAACCAATTCTTCTTGTCACGCACCAACTTGCCCACAAAATTTCATCCAGATCCGTCTACAACTTTTTGAGATATCCTGAACACAGACAAACAGATGGATAGGGGTGAAAGCATAACCTCCTTCACCTTCAGTGGCAGAGGTAAAAAGACAAAGTGTCATAGCCCCCATGGTTTATTAAATTTGCTGCATGGAGTTAGAGGGCTAGCCCAAATTTACAAGATTTATGTGTACACGCAACTGACTTGACTGGTCATGTAACATGGAAGATTGCATACGACGGGACAA
The DNA here is from genome assembly GCA_035128595.1 of Eptatretus atami. NCBI lineage: Eukaryota > Metazoa > Chordata > Myxini > Myxiniformes > Myxinidae > Eptatretus > Eptatretus atami. The sequence goes on along the minus strand of CM068958.1, from coordinate 110,869,551 downwards.
GATTGCATAAGTAACAAAATGGCTGCCAGTAAAGCCATCTTGGATCTGATCTTGAAGGACGATTATGTGCATATGTAAGTCATCATTCATTATCTGTGTGCTAAGTTTGAACAAGATCGGTAAATACGTGTCCGAGAAATGGATGAGACGTGTTCAATGCTGGGTTTTTTTCTTCCAACTAAAATGGCTGCCATCTTTTATCAGATCACAAAATTAACGGAGATACACGTGTATGCCATCGCGTTCTGTGCTTGCGCCGAGTTTGAATAAAATCGGACCATGCATGTTCAATAAATAGTTGGGGACGCGTTTAAGTAGCAAAATGGCCGCCGGTGGCCGTCTTGGATCTGATCTCAAATAAGATAATGTGGAGCCATCATTTGTTATCTGTGTGTTAAGTTTGAACAAGATTAGTAAATGCATATCTGAGAAATGGTTGAGGACATGTTAAATACTGGGTTTAAAAAACAAACTAAAATGGCCACCTGTCTACGAGTCAGCCATCTTCGTTCAGATCGCAAAACAAAGTGAAGGGCATGTGTGTGCCATCACGTTTTGTGCTTGTGCCAAGTTTGAACAAAACCAGACCACGCATGCCTGAGAAATGGTTGGGGACACGTTAAAGTAACAAAATGGCCACCAGTCGGCGACAATGGATTTGATCTCGAAAAAGAATGACGTGCATATGTAAGCCATAATTTATCATGTGGCCAAGTTCGAACAACATTGGTGAATGCATGTCCGATAAATAGTGGGTGACGTGTTCAACATCGGGTTTTTTTAAAAACTAAAATGGCCGCCTCTTAGAGAAGCAGATCTGAAGAGAGAGCAAATCCCATGAGACCTTACTGTTCTGATGTGTCATACCAAATTTGGTCCATAACGGTCAAGTTGTTTGTGGTGAAAAAAGTTTTAGTGATTATGAGTGATTGTGGAGGGGGGCAGTGATGTCCTTTACAGGGGAGATATAGCCATGGGGAGCACATCTTAAGCTGTTAGGGCATGGTCACGATGCCGCATTGCCAGTTTGGTCTGGATCCGGTTGTCGGTTTCTGAGAAAAATTTTTTTGAATGAAATACCAAAAATTTGGGGCAAAACCCCCTTTCAAATTGGCGCATTTGGATGGGGAGCACAACCCATGACAGTTTATTGTCCTGATGCATTGTACCAAATTTGGTCCTTATCGTTCAGGTAGTTGTGGAGATGTATTTGTGAAAATGAAAGATTTGGGGAGGGGCCCTTAGCCCCTTTCCAGGGTAGACAGGACATGCGAAGCACAACTCAAGGTCAGGGTGAGATCCTGATGCCGTGGCAAGTTTGGTCGAGATCTGCTGGCGATTTCTGGGAAGATGATTTTTGAATAAAATATCAATATTTGGGGTAAAACCCCTTTCAACACCTTTAGAGGGGGTGCATCGATATGGGGAGCACAACCCACAAGAAGTTGCTGTTCTGAGGAATCGTACCAAATTTGATCAATCGGTCGGGAAGTTTTTGAGGAGATGATTTTTATTAAAATGTTAACGGACATACGGACATACTGTATGGACACCGGGACCCATTCTACGAGCTTATTTCGGATAATTAACCAAAAGCACTCCCTCTGCAAAATTCAAAGCACCTCTTCATATAAAAACTGCTCCCATCACAAAGTTCGAAGCACTTTCAGTACAAGTAAAAACTGCTCATTACAAAGTTCAAAGCACGTCTCTCTCTGTAATTAAAACACTCCCATTACAAAGTTCAAAGCATCTCTCTGTAATTAAAAACTGCTCCCATTACAAGTTCAAAACACCTCTCTCTCTGAAATTAAAAACTGCTCCCATTACAAAGTTCAAAGCACTCTCTCCTGTAATTAAAAACACTCCCATTACAAAGTTCAAAACACCTCTCTCTCTGAAATTAAAAAACTGCTCCCATTACAAAGTTCAAAGCACCTCTCTCTCTGTAATTAAAAACACTCCCATTACAAAGTTCAAAGCACCTCTCTCTCTGTAATAAAAAACACTCCCATTACAAAGTTCAAACACCTCCTCTCTCTGTAATTAAAAACTGTCCCATTACAAAGTTCAAAGCACCTCTCTCTCTTGTAATTAAAAACACTCCATTACAAAGTTCAAAGCATCTCTCTCTCTCTGAATTAAAAAACTGCTCCCATTACAAAGTTCAAAGCATCTCTCTCTCTGTAATTAAAAACACTCCATTACAAAGTTCAAAGCATCCTCTCTGTAATTAAAACTGCTCCCATTACAAAGTTCAAAGCACCTCTCTCTCTGTAATTAAAAACACTCCCTTACAAAGTTCAAAGCATCTCTCTCTCTGTAATTAAAAACACTCCCATTACAAAGTTCAAAGCACTCTCTCTCTGTAATTAAAAACTGCTCCCATTACAAAGTTCAAAGCACCTCTCTCTCTGAAATTAACAACTGCTCCCATTACAAAGTTCAAAGCACCTCTCTCTCTGTAATTAAAAACACTCCCATTACAAGTTCAAAGCACCTCTCTCTCTGTAATTAAAACACTCCCATTACAAAGTTCAAAACACCTCTCTCTCTGTAATTAAAAACACTCCCATTACAAAGTTCAAGACCTCTCTCTCTGTAATTAAAAACTGCTCCATTACAAAGTTCAAAGCACCTCTCTCTCTGTAATTAAAAACACTCCATTACAAAGTTCAAAGCATCTCTCTCTCTCTGTAATTAAAAACTGCTCCATTACAAAGTTCAAAGCACTCTCTCTGTAATTAAAAAACACTCCCATTACAAAGTTCAAAGCATCTCTCTCTGTAATTAAAACTGCTCAGATTACAAAGTTCAAAGCACTCTCTCTCTGTAATTAAAAACACTCCCATTACAAAGTTCAAAGCATCTCTCTCTCTGTAATTAAAAACTGCTCAGATTACAAAGTTCAAAGCACCTCTCTCTCTGTAATTAAAAACTGCTCCCATTACAAAGTTCAAAGCATCTCTCTCTCTGTAATTAAAAACACTCCCATTACAAAGTTCAAAGCACCCTCTCTCTGTAATTAAAAACTGCTCAGATTACAAAGTTCAAAGCACCTCTCTCTCTGTAATTAAAAACACTCCCATTACAAAGTTCAAAGCATCTCTCTCCTGTAATTAAAAACTGCTCAGATTACAAAGTTCAAAGATCTCTCTCTCTGTAATTAAAATCAACTCCCATACAAAGTTCAAAGCACCTCTCTCTCTGTAATTAAAAACTGCTCCCATTACAAAGTTCAAAAGCACCTCTCTCTCTGTAAAAAAAACTGTCCCATTACAAAGTTCAGCAAATCTCTCTCTCTGTAATTAAACCTGCTCCCATTACAAAGTTCAAAGCACCTCTCTCTCTGTAATTAAAAACACTCCCATTACAAAAGTTCAAAGCATCTCTCTCTCTGTAATTAAAAACTGCTCCCATTACAAAGTTCAAAGCACCTCTCTCTCTGTAATTAAAAACTGCTCCCATTACAAAGTTCAAAGCATCTCTCTCTCTGTAATTAAAAACCCCCATTACAAAGTTCAAAGCTCTCTCTCCTGTAATTAAAACTGCTCCATTACAAAGTTCAAAGCATCTCTCTCTCTGTAATTAAAAACACTCCCATTACAAAGTTCAAAGCATCTCTCTCGCTGTAATTAAAACACTCCCATTAACAAGTTCAAAGCATCTCTCTCGCGTAAATTAAAAACACTCCCATTACAAAGTTCAAAGCACCTCTCTCTCTGTAATTAAAAACACTCCCATTACAAAGTTCAAAGCACCTCTCTCTCTGAATATAAAAACACTCCCATTACAAAGTTCAAAGCACTCTCTCTCTGTAATTAAAAACTGCTCAGATAACAAAGTTCAAAGCATCTCTCTCTCTGGTAATTAAAAACTGCTCAGATTACAAAGTTCAAAGCATCTCTTCTCTCTGTAATTAAAACACTCCCATTACAAAGTTCAAAGCACCTCTCTCTCTGTAATTAAAAACTGCTCCCATTACAAAGTTCAAAACACCTCTTCTCTGTAATTAAAACTGCTCCCATTACAAAGTTCAAAGCACCTCTCTCTCTGTAATTAAAAACACTCCCATTACAAAGTTCAAAGCATCTCTCTCTCTGTAATTAAAAACACTCCCATTACAAAGTTCAAAAGCATCTCTCTTCGCTGTAATTAAAAACTGCTCCCATTACAAAGTTCAAAGCATCCTCTCTCTGTAATTAAAAACACTCCCATTACAAAGTTCAAAGCATCTCTTCGCTGTAATTAAAACACTCCATTACAAAGTTCAAAGCATCTCTCTCCTGTAATTAAAACACTCCCATTACAAAGTTCAAAGCATCTCTCTCTGTAATTAAAAACTGCTCCATTACAAAGTTCAAAGCACCATCTCTCTCTGTAATTAAAAACACTCACATTACAAAGTTCAAAGCACTCTCTCTCTGTAATTAAAAACACTGCCATTACAAAGTTCAAAGCACCTCTCTCTCTGTAATTAAAAACACTCCCATTACAAAGTTCAAAGCACCTCTCTCTCTGTAATTAAAAACACTCCCATTACAAAGTTCAAAAGCATCTCTCCCTGTAATTAAAAAACTCCCATTACAAAGTTCAAAGCATCTCTCTCTGTAATTAAAACTGCTCCATTACAAAGTTCAAAGCACCTCTCTCTCTGTAATTAAAAACACTCACATTACAAAGTTCAAAGCACCTCTCTCTCTGTAATTAAAAACACTCCCATTACAAAAGTTCAAAACACATCTCTCCTCTGTAATTAAAAACTGCTCCCATTACAAGTTCAAAGCACCTCTCTCTCTGTAATTAAAAACACTCCATTACAAAGTTCAAAGCATCTCTCTCTCTGTAATTAAAAACTGCTCAATTACAAGTCAAAGCACTTCTCCCTCTGTAATTAAAAACACTCCCATTACAAAGTTCAAAGCATCTTCTCTCTCTGTAATTAAAAAACTGCTCCCATTACAAAGTTCAAAGCACCTCTCTCTCTGTAATTAAAAACACTCCACATTACAAAGTTCAAAGCACCTCTCTCTCTGTAATTAAAACACTCCCATTACAAAGTTCAAAGCATCTCCTCTCTGTAATTAAAAAATGCTCAATTACAAAGTTCAAAGCACCTCTCTCTCTGTAATTAAAAACACTCCCATTACAAAGTTCAAAGCACCTCTCTCTCTGTAATTAAAAAACACTCCCATAACAAAGTTCAAAGCATCTCTCTCTCCTGTAATTAAAAAACTGCTCATTACAAAGTTCAAAGCACCTCTCCCTCTGCTAATTAAAAACATCCCATTACAAAGTTCAAAGCACCTCTCTCTCTGTAATTAAAAACACTCCATTACAAAGTTCAAAGCACCTCTCTCTCTGTAATTAAAACACTCCCATTACAAAGTTCAAACCATCTCTCTCTGTAATTAAAAACTGCTCCATTACAAGTTCAAAGCATCTCTCTCTCTGTAATTAAAAACACTCCCATTACAAAGTTCAAAAGCACCTCTCTCTCTGTAATTAAAAAACTGCTCCCATTACAAAGTTCAAAGCACCTCTCTCTCTGTAATTAAAAACACTCCCATTACAAAGTTCAAAGCATCTCTCTCTCTGTAATAAAAAACTGCTCCCATTACAAAGTTCAAAGCATCTCTCTCTCTGTAATTAAAAACTGCTCCCATTACAAAGTTCAAAGCACCTCTCTCTCTGTAATTAAAAAACACTCCCATTACAAAGTTCAAAGCACTCTCTCTCTGTAATTAAAAACACTCCCATTACAAAGTTCAAAGCACCTCTCCTCTCTGTAATTAAAAACTGCTTCAGATTACAAAGTTCAAAGCACCTCTCTCTCTGTAATTAAAAACACTCCCATTACAAAGTTCAAAGCATCTCTCTCTCTGTAATTAAAAACTGCTCAGTATTACAAAGTTCAAAGCATCTCTCTCTCTGTAATTAAAAACACTCCCATTACAAAGTTCAAAGCACCTCTCTCTCTGTAATAAAAACTGCTCCCATACAAAGTTCAAACACCTCTCTCTCTGTAATTAAAAACTGCTCCCATTACAAAGTTCAAAGCATCTCTCTCTCTGTAATTAAAAACTGCTCCCATTACAAAGTTCAAAGCACCTCTCTCTCTGTAATTAAAAACACTCCCATTACAAAGTTCAAAGCATCTCCTCTCTGTAATTAAAACTGCTCCCATTACAAAGTTCAAAGCACCTCTCTCTCTGTAATTAAAACTGCTCCCATTACAAAGTTCAAACATCTCTCTCTCTCTGTAATTAAAAACACTCCATTACAAAGTTCAAAGCATCTCTCTCCTGTAATTAAAACTGCTCCATTACAAAGTTCAAAGCATCTCTCTCTCTGTAATTAAAAACACTCCCATTACAAAGTTCAAAGCATCTCTCTCCTGTAATTAAAAACTCCCATTACAAAGTTCAAAGCATCCTCTCTCGCTGTAATTAAAACACTCCCATTACAAAGTTCAAAGCATCTCTTCTCTCTGTAATTAAAACATCCCATTACAAAGTTCAAAGCACCTCTCTCTCTGTAATTAAAAACTGCTCAATTACAAAGTTCAAAGCATCTCTCTCTCTGTAATTAAAAACTGCTCAATTACAAAGTTCAAAGCATCTCTCTCTCTGTAATTAAAAACTCCCATTACAAAGTTCAAAGCATCTCTCTCTCTGTAATAAAACTGCTCCATTACAAAGTTCAAACACCTCTCTCTCTGTAATTAAAAACTGCTCCATTACAAAGTTCAAAGCACCTCTCTCTCTGTAATTAAAAACACTCCCATTACAAAGTTCAAAGCATCTCTCTCTCTGTAATTAAAAACACTCCCATTACAAAGTTCAAAGCATCTCTCTCGCTGTAATTAAAAACTGCTCCCATTACAAAGTTCAAAGCATCTCTCTCTCTGTAATTAAAAACACTCCCATTACAAAGTTCAAAGCATCTCTCTCGCTGTATTAAAAACACTCCCATTACAAAGTTCAAAGCATCTCTCTCGCTGTAATTAAAAACACTCCCATTACAAAGTTCAAAGCATCTCTCTCTGTAATTAAAAACTGCTCCATTACAAAGTTCAAAGCACCTCTCTCTCTGTAATTAAAACACTCACATTACAAAGTTCAAAGCACCTCTCTCTCTGTAATTAAAACACTCCCATTACAAAGTTCAAAGCACCTCTCTCTCTGTAATAAAAACACTCCTTACAAAGTTCAAAGCATCTCTCTCTGTAATAAAAAAACTGCTCCCATTACAAAGTTCAAAGCATCTCTCTCGCTGTAATTAAAAACACTCCCATTACAAAGTTCAAAGCATCTCTCTCGCTGTAATTAAAACATCCCATTACAAAAGTTCAAAGCATCTCTCTCTGTAATTAAAAACTGCTCCCATTACAAAGTTCAAAGCATCTCTCTCGCTGTAATTAAAAACACTCCATTACAAAGTTCAAAGCATCTCTCCTCTGTAATTAAAAACTGCTCCCATTACAAAGTTCAAAGCACCTCTCTCTCTGTAATTAAAAACACTCACATTACAAAGTTCAAGCACCTCTCTCTCTGTAATTAAAAACACTCCCATTACAAAGTTCAAACACATCTCTCTCTGTAATTAAAAACTGCTCCCATTACAAAGTTCAAAGCACCTCTCTCTCTGTAATTAAAAACACTCCCATTACAAAGTTCAAAGCATCTCTCTCTCTGTAATTAAAAACTGCTCAGATTACAAAGTTCAAAGCACCCTCCTCTGTAATTAAAAACACTCCCATTACAAAGTTCAAAGCACCTCTCTCTCTGTAATTAAAAACTGCTCCCATTACAAAGTTAAAGCACTCTCTCTCTGTAATTAAAAACTGCTCCCATTACAAAGTTCAAAGCACCTCTCTCTCTGTATTAAAAAACATCCATTACAAAGTTCAAAGCACTCTCTCTCTCTGTAATTAAAAACACTCCCATTACAAAGTTCAAAGCATCTCTCTCTCTGTAATTAAAAACTGCTCAGATTACAAAGTTCAAAGCACCTCTCCCTCTGTAATTAAAAACACTCCATTACAAAGTTCAAAGCACCCTCTCTCTCTGTAAATTAAACACTCCCATTACAAAGTTCAAAGCATCTCTCTCTCTGTAATTAAAAACTGCTCCCATTACAAAGTTCAAAGCATCTCTCTCTCTGTAATTAAAAACACTCCCATTACAAAGTTCAAAGCACCTCTCTCTCTGTAATTAAAAACTGCTCCATTACAAAGTTCAAAGCACCTCTCTCTCTGTAATTAAAAACACTCCCATTACAAAGTTCAAAGCATCTCTCCTCTGTAATTAAAAACACTCCCATTACAAAGTTCAAAGCATCTCTCTCTGTAATTAAAAACTGCTCCCATTACAAAGTTCAAAGACACTCTCTCTGTAATTAAAAACTGCTCCCATTACAAAGTTCAAAGCACCTCTCTCTCTGTAATTAAAAACACTCACATTACAAAGTTCAAAGCACTCTCTCTTGTAATTAAAAACACTCCATTACAAAGTTCAAACACCACTCTCTCTGTAATTAAAAACTGCTCAATTACAAAGTTCAAAGCACCTCTCTCTCTGTAATTAAAAACCTCCCATTACAAAGTTCAAAGCACCTCTCTCTCTGTAATTAAAAACACTCCCATTACAAAGTTCAAAGCATCTCTCTTCTGTAATTAAAAACACTCCCATTACAAAGTTCAAAGCACCTCTCCCTCTGTAATTAAAAACACTCCCATTACAAAGTTCAAAGCACCTCTCCCTCTGTAATTAAAAACACTCCATTACAAAGTTCAAAGCACCTCTCTCTCTGTAATTAAAACACTCCCATTACAAAGTTCAAAACACTCTCTCTCTGAATTAAAAACTGCTCAATTACAAAGTTCAAAGCACCTCTCTCTCTGTAATAAAAACACTCCCATTACAAAGTTCAAAACACTCTCTCCTGTAATTAAAAACTGCTCAGATTACAAAGTTCAAAGCACTTTCTCTCTGTAATTAAAAACACTCCCATTACAAAGTTCAAAGCACCTCTCCCTCTGTAATTAAAAAACTCCCATTACAAAGTTCAAAGACCTCTCTCTCTGTAATTAAAAACACTCCCATTACAAAGTTCAAAGCACCTCTCTCTCTGTAATTAAAAACACTCCCATTACAAAGTTCAAAACACTCTCTCTCTGTAATTAAAAACTGCTCCATTACAAAGTTCAAAGCACCTCTCTCTCTGTAATTAAAAACACTCACATTACAAAGTTCAAAGCACCTCTCTCTCTGTAATTAAAAAACTCCCATTACAAAGTTCAAAGCACCTCTCTCTCTGTAATTAAAAACTGCTCCCATTACAAAGTTCAAAGCATCTCTCTCTCTGTAATTAAAACTGCTCCCATTACAAAGTTCAAAGCACCTCTCCCTCTGTAATTAAAAACACTCACATTACAAAGTTCAAAGCACCTCTCTCTCTGTAATTAAAAACACTCCCATTACAAAATTCAAAACACACTCTCTCTCTGTAATTAAAAACTGCTCAATTACAAAGTTCAAAGCACCTCTCTCTCTGTAATTAAAAACACTCCCATTACAAAGTTCAAAACACATCTCTCTCTGTAATTAAAAACTGCTCAGATTACAAAGTTCAAAGCACTCTCCCTCTTAATTAAAAACTCCCATTACAAAGTTCAAAAGCATCTCTCTCTCTGTAATTAAAAACTGCTCCCATTACAAAGTTCAAAACCCCTCTCCCTCTGTAATTAAAACACTCCCATTACAAAGTTCAAAGCACCTCTCTCTCTGTAATTAAAAACTGCTCCATTACAAAGTTCAAAGCATCTCTCTCTCTGTAATTAAAAACTGCTCCATTACAAAGTTCAAAGCACCTCTCTCTCTGGAATTAAAAACTCCCATTACAAAGTTCAAAAGCACATCTCTCTCTGTAATTAAAAACTGCTCCCATTACAAAGTTCAAAGCACCTCTCTGTCTGTAATTAAAAAACTGTCCCATTACAAAGTTCAAAGCACCTCTCTCTCTGTAATTAAAAACACTCCCATTACAAAGTTCAAAACACATCTCTCTCTGTAATTAAAAACTGCTCCCATTACAAAGTTCAAAGCAACCTCTCTGTCTGTAATTAAAAACTGCTCCATTACAAAGTTCAAAGCACCTCTCTCTCTGTAATTAAAACACTCCCATTACAAAGTTCAAAACACATTCTCTCTGTAATTAAAAACTGCTCCCATTACAAAGTTCAAAGCACCTCTCTGTCTGTAATTAAAAACTGCTCCCATTACAAAGTTCAAAAAGCAGCTAAAGTTCAAAGCACCTCTCTCTCTGTAATTAAAAACACTCCCATTACAAAGTTCAAAGCACCTCTCTCTCATTAAAAACCCTCTCTCTGCAAAATTCAAAGCACGTCGCCACCATGTTACATCTCTCAAAATACCGAGCTGCTCCCCACAAATTATCATGTGACTGACTGACATCTGCAGGGCTACCTGCTGACATATCTATGGCACCATTTCTCAGGCATGCATGGTCAGATTTCGTTCAAACTTGGCACAAGCACAGTACGCAATGGCATACACCTGCACCTCACTTTATTTTGTGATCTGATTAAAGATGGCCGACTGGTAGACTGGCAGCCATTTTTGTAATACATAAATATGGGCTAGCCCTTGAACTCCATAAAGCAAAATTACTAAAACAACGGGGCCAATGACATTGCCTCTTTACTTGTTGATAATAGCATCAATATGCCTGACAAACATCCACCTCAATCATTGACTGCACCTCTGCATGCCAAGTACGTACATCAAGCTGTGACCTATCAGCCAAGCCACCACGACTCCGTTTTCCAGCTGTACCTCCTCCACTACTCTGCCTCTCAGCCGTGCCATCATAATAGCCTGTGAGAGTGTCAAGGAGTACAGTGACGTTAACAGAGAGGAGAGTGAGGAGTTGGACAGCCCTGTCCGTCTCCCAGAGTGAAACACTGAAGTTTTTGCTATAACCGTATACAAGTTGTATTATCTGTGCAGGCTATACTGCACAGTATTGGTGCTTAAACCATTATAAATGTGATACAAATGTAATATTTTTGTGTGTTTAATTTACTTTGGGTCTTAAAATATATATTTTTTTAAAACTTTAAATGCGCAAAATAAACGTCATGTAGAGCGATAATACGCCCTACCCTCACCCTGGAATGCATCCATCCCCTTATTTCCCATTTGTGCAATTGTTTGCTATACAGCTCGGTTTACTGGAACATAACCCAGGCGTATAACGAGGGATGCCTTATAGATTTTCATGTTCCATACTCTTCATAGAGGATTATACTGAGTGGTTTGCCATTGCCTTCCCAGCATTGTTCACCTGGGCTCTATCCTTTTTAATGGTGAGCGTCAAGCAAGGAAACAACACGTATTTTTTGTTTTTTTGTAAGTATTTGGTACGACTCGGCCTGGGTTCAACCACCGACCTCGTAAACTCACAGCGGATGCTCAGACCATGAAGCCATTGAGGCTGGTCCTGTAAGGCTCCATTCACATCACACCGGAATGGCTGCTAAAACCAATGTTGGTATTTCAATATGGCATTTTGTCTGTGGCAATAATGGCTTTATATTACAGATAAAACAAGAAAAAGAGCAATCAGAGATTGCAGACCCTCGCCAGGACTTCTTTTGTGTGGTGTATTTTTCTCGGTACAAGGGCAAATCCAATATGGCTGCCAAACCATGTGACATGATGTCATATATGTGACCCTTTTGTTCCTCATGGATAGGTGGTCATATGTGTGAAGTTTCGCCTCGATCTGTTCAGACATTTCAGAGAAGAATTTTGAAAGTTTTTTTTAAATTATTATTAAAACAAGCAATATGGCTGCCGAATCACATGACCGATGCCGTCAAAACAATTTGGTGGACCATTTTATCCCGAGATGACCCTCAAAAATGTTCTACTGATCAGATGTCGCATTGTACATTTGCAATTATGACGTCATAACGAAGGCACCTATGACGTCATAAAAAACATCACACTCGTTCCCCATAAGTACTTGCCGTGTGCCAAGTTTCAATTTTTTCCTTGGTGCAGATTTCAGATACAGAGGTCCTTAGTTCTTCCATTTTTCCAACATGGCTGCCACACCAAGTGACATATGATGTCATAATTACCATAACATTCCACATGAATAGTTGCACCAACGGTGAAAATTTCGTCTCAATCCCACAAGCGGTTGCGGAGAAAAACACGAAAGTTCTGTGCGGCCAAACAGACAGGCAAACGAACAAACAGACGAACCCAAATGCAACAGCCTCTCCTTCGATGAGGGTAATAAACTATAAATTCCTCCATCTGCCCATTCGTTTGTCTCCATGCATGATAATCACCATTGGGTGATCTATCCTTCAACAGCACAAATTATCCTAATTTTCTCTTGTTGTTCTTTAATGGCCCCAATTATTCCTTGCCGGGTCACCTTGCTGGGTCGGCTGGAAGGGGAACGGTTCGGTTCTGGCCTTAGTCTTTCACGAACTGCCTGGCCAGTTTGGCTTTATGTTCGACTAAAGGTGGGAAATTATAATTTGCAATTTGTTCAGGGTGCCAAAAAAAAGCAAGTGAAGAGGTGCCAACAATAAACACCAAGGGATCTTCAACATCTGCCAATATTACCAGCACAGGCAAGCATGTCCCTTGGGCTTAACTGATTTAATCTCTTTACCAGTAAACAAAATCGAAAGACCTCGCATCAAACAAGATACATAGTTAAACACAAACATGCATTAACGTCCTGAAACTAAGAATGTGGCAAATTTTAACCTCTCTCACCGTCTCATAGCTTGGTAAAATAAACAGCACAAAACCAAAAAAAAAAACAATCAAAAACCAAAGCATGCCTTGGCAGCACCCCTTCTTATTGTTAATGAGAGCGCAGAGCGTATTCTAAAATTCTCATCCACAACAATAGTAGGCAAGCATTGTGGCAAGAACAAATCTGGAATGGCTCCCAAACATCCTGTGTGCTGGCAAGCAGCCTTTGCTTTAGATGGGATCCTGTTCCATGATGACATCCCATGAGCAGGCATTCTGAGCCGAATCCCACTCTTGCTGTACCTCAATGACCTCTCTCTCTCGAATCAACAGAATATCCATTGCCTCACTTTACAGATGACTCCACTGTGTGCAGTATAGTACGATGTACCTCCACCGGGCAAGCTGCGGCAACATCGCTCTCTGCCAAATTTGAGAAAAAATAAAGAACTGGCCTCTGAGCTGGAACTTGTTATTTTTTTTTAGCATGGGCAGGCCCAATAGTCTTGCCTTGTCCTTCCACAAGGACAGGCTGGATACTCCTCAAATTTAAGCCAGGTTCCACCATGGAATTCTCCAAAGGATACAGAGAGCTACAGGAGTTCCTTCACAAGGAACTTTGACATAGGAGGAGACCATTAGACCCATTAAAGTCTGCACTATTATTCCCAACTAATGGCTGGTTTGTCCATGCTCTATCCTTTTAAATGCTGAGCATCAAGAAAGGAAGCAGCATGTACCATTTTTAAAATCTTTGGTGTGACTCGGTCAGCGTTCGAACCTCCGACCTGCCAGACTCGGAGCGGCTGCTCCAACCATTAGACCATTAACCATGACATGAGTCTGGTTAAAGGATGAATTATTTCTCAGCCATCTCCACCATATAAAGGTTCACAAGGTGTTCATCCAAAGTGATGTGGGATGTGGTCCCGACAGGCCACAGATGAAGCGGTGCTCCTACTTCCGAGCTGCTCACTCACTCCCCTACCTCCACCCACACACCCTCCTTTGAGGTGCCAATGGCATCTCTCGACAGGAGGTTGATACCTCGTTTACAGAGCATTGCCGTGCCAAGCTAAGAGGCGTAACCTTTTGAGTAGTGCCAAATAGACACATTCACCTCCATCTCACCCACACAGGTATAGCATATGTGAATACGTAGTCTGTAGGCATGACAAAGGCAAAAAGTCATTTCCATGCCCACAATTTGTCTGCCCGGTTGGTCTTGATTCTAGATCGCGTAGCGCTGTATAAAGGATAAAACAAATAAATAATGGTACATAATGTGAATAAAACATTTGCTGAATACATTAGACTGTAGAGTGGAGTGATGCTCCCACAGAGATGATTTTCATTCGCTTGGAGAGATTTAAATGTCAAGTGAATTCAAAATTACGAACACGACATTTTACACGATCATCGTAAGATTAAAACAACTAGTCCCAAGTGGGACAGACGCTCGTCTCCCCAATGGAGGGTGGCCATAGCTGGGATTCATCGAGTGATGAAGTTGATTTTCAGTTTGATTTGATGGGAAATTAGGGGGTCTGCGGCGGTTGAAAGACCTGATAACATGATTGTATTTGCACAGTGAAAACTATATGGGAAGCGGATCCTGAATTGATGAAAAACGTTCCATTAGTTTTTGTCCAGTGAAAGGAGCCTTCAACCCCTTTTAGACCCTAAGGGGGTGTAAAGGGTCTGAAGGGTCTAAAGGGTGTAAGGGTCTAAAGTGTTGAAAGAGTTGTAAAAGGATTAAAAGGGTCAAAAAAGGGCTTAAAAAGGGCTAAAAAGATTTTAAAAGGTCTAAAGGGTTTAAAGGTCCAAACGGTCAAGCGGTCTAAGCAGTATAACAAGTTAGAGGGTGTGTTTAATTGGGTTTAAAAGCGTTTTAATGGTCTTAAGAGGTCTATAAGGTCTTCAGAGTGTAAAGTGTCAAAAGCGTCTTAAAAAGATTAAAATGGTAAAAGGACTAAAAGAGACTAAAACAGGACTGTCCCCTCTCGACCACCCACTCCTCCCTCAACACATCTCTCTGTCCTCCGCTCTCCCTTTCTTTCCCGTTCTTCAGAACAAAAGGGTATGGATGACCAACATGTTAAAACTTAATCAAGAGGTCAAATTAAATTAGGATTAAGATCAAACGAAGGAGTTTAAATTAAATGACGACGAAACATCTCTTGAGGTGACGGACTCTCGGAATCTCACAACATCTGATGGACATACAAGCATAGATGACATTTTGAATTAATAGGTTAATTATAATATCACCACCTTGATGGACAGAAAAAGGGTGGCTTAAACTCTCGACTTCATCGTAGGCTGGTGAGGTTGGCCGATGTATCTGGAAATGTGATAACTTTAAGGTGCTATGCGGTTGGACATTTTCTACGGCTCGCTAACCAGATTGAACACGTCTCCGACTCTCTAGATACGAGACGAAGGCTTGGTTTTGGAGAACAAGGTGGGTTTGGGTGCAAAGGCAGTCAGTCAGAACGGTTCTCACCATGGTACGCGAACGACGTGAACTTTGACGACAAAGTATTTGCTCCTTGCCTGTCAAGGTCACATGCTTTCTCCCAGAAACTCAAACCTTGTACCTCCTCCCCCCCCCTTAGGTTTAAGGTGAAAGGCAACTAACATTTTATTGTCACCTTCACCTCTCGTCTGTGGAACATCATCCTCCAGAGTCCGTCGTCTCGTGCTCCTCCCTCCAGTTGAACTCTCTCTCAATTCCACCTCTGGCTTTTCTACAACTGCGGAGCCTCTACCCCACCCCCTCCCTACTCTCACCTCCCCTCTCGTCCCGTGGTGCAGTACATCGCTACATTGTTGTTCACCTGGTGTTGATTTGTTCTTTCACGAATTTCAACATCTGCTTATTAAATCTGTGCTGCTTTGTAATGTCAGATATATTGGGTTAGGGCCAATTTGGTTACGCAAAGTAGCTTAGCACTGGTGGCTGCCTTTATCATTCATAAATATTACCCAGGTATTATAGTTTGCTCGATTGTTATCCAAAGTATGTAGTAAATTTGATTTGTTATTAATACTACATTTTAATCACAATCGCAAAGAGAAGGATCACAAGAAATAAAAATTCAAACAAACAAAAAACAGGTGCGATGATGAAGCGTACAAGGTATCACATAAAAGACGTACACAAAACCATGGCATGGCTTGATCCAATTAGAGAGCTGGCTTAATTAAAGGGCTGCCATGTGTGCTGTGATGGTACGAACAAGCCATACCGATTGCACCTACAATGACAGCCCGTTAGTAACTACCTAAAAATAAACTGCCCAAATTGAGCACAATGCAAACTTGCATACGTTCACGCGCGCGCACATACGGCATCAGCCGGCATATGACATCAGCCGACCTACTCATCAACTGAAACTATGAGTACAATA
The DNA here is from genome assembly GCA_035128595.1 of Eptatretus atami. Taxonomy (NCBI): domain Eukaryota; kingdom Metazoa; phylum Chordata; class Myxini; order Myxiniformes; family Myxinidae; genus Eptatretus; species Eptatretus atami. The sequence continues at coordinate 110,853,329 of CM068958.1, read as the reverse complement.
TCAGTAACTCAAACCACAATACACAATGAAGCATCAGAACATTTAACGAGTCATATTTATTTGGAGTTTCTCATTTGATATTTGAAAAAAATAAATAAAACCTTTCTTCTCTTGGTCCACTCTTTTAAAAGCAATTGCCCCACGTTGATGGGGAAAACAAAAAATATTCCGAGCGTACATTTTCTCCTAAGATCGGTTACCAATACCACTTTAAATGGTTGGGTTCCTCTTAAATTAATGGTTAATAATTGTTTATCGTCCATTTATATCGTTCAAACGTATGGAAAAGCACCCGGTGCTTGAGTGCAGATCACAATGATAGACAAGGAACGTGGATGTAGGAGAAGGCAATTTGGCCCATAAACCTTGCGCTATACGAGATCGCTCCCGACCCAAGCGGCTTCCTTCAACACATATGGGTCAGGATGCATCTGCCTGACCAAGCTGCCCCCTCTGCCAACGGAACCAAGAAAATCAGCTCATAGGTCCTCAAAAATCCTGCTCCAAGTACCGTTCGAAGGACCGCCTTCTGTCTCAATAAGTTACAAACTATTCTGTGATCTACCCAGAGAAAAAAGGAGACATTATCGAGAGAATATTCATGAACAAGATTTTATCAAGAGGACTCAAACGAGGTTTTGATCAAGGGATTATTGATAAATGAGCAGAATTAGATCCACAGATCCCAGATTGATTGGGAAGTGACTGTGAACCACTGCAGTAATGTCTGCAATAATCTAGTCTACCAAGTGAACAACACAAGGGTGGATTGAAAATGCTGAAGAAAAGGAAGTCGAGCAACATGAATACTTAATGATAACTTAAAGGATTAAGGAAGCACTGAAAAGAGCCAATAAAGCTTGGTGGTGGCTTAACGGTTAAGCTGGCTGGCTTAAGATCTAAAGGTCCTGAATTTAAAGCCACTGCCGTGGCAAAATAACACCCGGTGGGTTGACTCAGCCGGTCATCCTTTTGAGGTCGGCAAACTGAGCACCAGCTCACTGGGAAAAATGAGACATTTCAATATCCTACGTCAGAGTGGTGACTCGTCCGGCATTGTACCCCCTTTCCAATGAAACGGCCTCGGAAACGTTATGCACCTGGACAGTGTGAGGAGTACCATCCAAAGAGAGCCAATAACTGGAAAGCACCAGGTGTATATTGAGATACATCGATTCAGAGAGAAAAAATAGATATTGCATCGATGCATGTTAGTCTGATGCTACATCTTTGGCCAGCGTCATCAGCAGACGTAGGAACATGTGACTCGCGAAAGAATAGGACTAATCATGAAAAATAAAGACATGGATCTGCTGGTGGGTTTCACTGAGATCGTGGGTTTCAAGGTGGGAATGTCTCACCATTTTAATCCACTTTCTATTTCTACCCATGATTTTGTTTTCTAACCACACTAACCCTCTTCTCTCCAAGTTCTCTCTTTACTCTAGCCTCCTCTTTTTATCACCTTTATCACATCTAGCCTCTTTTTATCACCTCCACCACTGAAGGTGAAGGAGGTTATGTTTTCATCCCTCTCTGTCTGTTTGTTAATTGCCGGAATCCTTCGCATTTCGGCAATTATGTTGGTCGGTTGTGTGTGTCATTCTGTGTGTCTGTTTGTCTGTGTTGTGTGTTTGTTTACCCTGTAGCAGCCACACCGTTTCAGCGATCATGACCAAACTGGGTACAGACGTCGGCCATGGTCCAACTTAGACACTTGTCGTTTTTGGTGATTCTAGGTCAAAGGTCAAGGTCAAGGTCACAAAAAACCGAAATTATTATTTTGCAATAACGTCCGCTAAAAGGTCGTATCACTTCAAACCAAATCCAAAATGTGCATCTTCCAATTCTGCATCCAACCATATGTCTCATTGTGGTGTCACACCACCACCTTCTTAGCGTCGGGGTCGAATGTCAGGGGGGTCGGGTCAAAACTTTCAAATTGCGATAAAAACGCCATTTCAAGTCCGATTGACTTCCAAGTTATGATCATGACCAAACTAAGTGCTATAACTCATTAAACAGTAGCACTATCGACTTATAAGAACCAAATTGATTTCCAGGTTTTTGTTTTTCAGAGATCATGGAGATATGAACAAGTTTTTCCGGCAATCTCTTGCTCAACGAGCAATTTTTTTGTTTGTTTGTTTGTGTACAGGATACTCAAAAAGTTATGGACGGATCCGGATGAAGTTTTGTGGGCAGGTTCGGTGTATCACTAGGACGAACGATTAGATTTTGGTGAAGATCTGGATTCGGATCCGACTACTAGAATTTTTTTAAGTGATTCTTCACCATTGAGAGATCGGGCCAAAAATGATATATAGCACGATATCTCAAAAAGTTGTGAATGAGTTGCGACATAACTTGTTGGATAAGTTGGGTATGTGACAAAAAATGACACAATGAGATTTTGTTTACGCCCCGGATCTAGATCCGGCCTATGAGTAGGATACAAAACGTAAACTGTCAGCTGGGCGAAGGATATGCGCTCTAGCGAGTGCCGTTGTAGTTTCCAATGGAATAAAATGCAACAGTCATTCAGTAGACATTTAATATTCCATAGCATCTACCAATGAATAAAAATATCATTGTGTGCCAGGACTCTGGTCAATTCCTAATTAATGTCTTCTGGTTCTCTGACCAGACTGCTGGAGTAGCCCTTGATGACATCAGACTAACAAGGCAAGATCTACCAGTGATGACCTTTCCTATATTATGAATGTCTGGTTTTCTTATTCAAGAGACTTTGGAGATCCCTTTATTGAAGCCCTTGATATCTTGAAGCTTTTGACAGTGTGTGGCATCGAGATCTGATCTCAATCCTCCTTTTAGCTTTCCTCCTTCACTCTGCTCTCGCATGTCTAGCTCTTACTCCGGTCGCCCTATCTCCATAATCGTTAATAATTCAACCCTTCCTTCCTTCCCTACCAACAGCGGTGTCCCTTAGGGTTCTGTCCAGTCTCCTACACTCTTCTTTCTTTTTTATCATTGATCTTTCTTCTACAAGTAACCAATGCACTTGTATGTTGATGACTCAACATTACATTCCTCTACATTTTTCAAATCTGCTCCATATTCTCTTGCTTGATCTACATCTCGTTTTATCACAACCAACTCCATAAATTCAGATTTGATAGTTTAATAAGTGGAACAATAGAATCAATTTTTTCATATTTCTTTAAAAATAGAAACAGAGCAAGTGACCAAAACATTGTATGTGCAAAAGACTCTGCTAAGGGTTAGAGTTCAGGATAGTCAGGTAAGGCTATTCGATTTCAGGAAGGCAAATCTTGAGGGTATGAGGAGAAGAGTTGGGTGATGTGGATTGGGAGAAGCTCATAAATAGGACAATCAGCATCAGAGAAATGGGAAACCTTCAAGGAACAAATGTGTAGAGTGCAGAGTAAGTACATTCCAATGAGGTGTAAACTAGAAGTAGAAAGAGACCAGGGTGGTTGAGCAGTGACATAAGGAACGCCATTAAGGAGAAGCAGAGGCATTTATTAGGTTAAAATAACAGGACTGGAGTTAGATTTATAGCACTATCGGAGTAAACAGAGGCAAGTGAAGAAAATAACTCGGCAAGCAAAAAAGAAATATGAGAAGGACGTGGCTAAGATATTAAACTAACAGCAAGGCTTCCTTGAAGTTTATCAGGGAAAAGAACAGGTTAGGACCATGAGGGCCCATTGAGGAATAGTACTGGGAGAGTGGTTAGTGATGAAAGTGAGATGGCAGGTTATTAAACGGGTATTTTTCTTCAACTTTTACACAAGAACAGTCAGGAGATTTCTAATAGCTGAGATTATCTATCGAGGAGGTGAGGAAGGGCTTTTACAGACTATCCAGGTTGGAGTGGAGAAAAAGGAACAGCGAGGAAATCTAAGTCGATAAGGAATACCGAGAGTATTGATTGAAGTGGCTGAGCAGGTAAGCGAGATGTTAACGGATATTTTCAATAGTTCTCTGGAGTCAAGACAGGTACCGGAGGATTGGAGTCAGAGTAGCAAATGTAAACAACATTATTTAAGAAAGGATCCAGAGAAGAATTGGGAAACTATAGACCTGTTAGTTTGACTTAAGTTGTGGGGAAGTTGTTGGAGACATTAACTAAGGACCACATTGAATAATTTAAAACTAATTGAAGGTAGTCAGCATGGGTATACTAAA
>CM068958.1:110832921-110848069 GCA_035128595.1 Eptatretus atami | reverse complement strand
TTGTTCATTCATGCAAATAGTCTGCACCGTTGACAAACGTCACTTTTCAGCTAAATCTTCTTGCTGGCAATGCACACTGCACTACGAGTTCGGACCATTTTTCTGTGAGTTCCATTCCGAGGTCAGAAGGTCTACAATGCGAACAATAGTAATTAGAGGACAGGATAAAAATCTAACAAATACTGAAAGTTTAACTCGATTTCTACCAGTTTAGCAGCTATATCGACGTTTAGGTCGGACCATTTCATCTAGTGCTGTGGAAGTATGAGTGGAGAGCCTAACTTTTAAACTCAACCACTCAGAGCACTTGTCACATGACATGTAATATGGCAGTTCCATGGCAACAACAATCCGTTTGTTATTTTGGACTAGGAAATTGTCTTTAAAGGGCTTTTTGCACTACAAAGCAGTGAAAATGGACTTGCACACCGATTTACTCCAATCAGATGAAGTGTCGTGAATGTTTGAATAAGTGATTCAAATCAGATAACGGTTGTCAGGCTATTGTGAGGAATCATAGGGTGGTAAACAAAACCAAAATCTTTTGCGCTGGGGCTTACTATTCATCATTTGAAAGTGATGGGGGCGAGGGTACAGAGTTGGATACTCTTCATTGTCAATAATATAACACGAGAAGGGATTTTTGGAACTTCCACACAATGTAAAATGTGATTTGAAGTCCTCAACTCTAACCCCCCCCCCCCCGCCCCTCACAAACCCCAAGTCATCAAACACCCCTCGTAAGCCCCAAGCCCCAAGCTTGGTTGGGAGGAGGCAGAGTTGGGGTTGGGAGAGGGCAGAATTGGGATTGGAGAAGGGCAGAGTTGGGGTTGGGGGCAGAACAGAGTTGGGGTTGGAGGGAGGGAAGAGTTGGGGTTGGAGGGAGGGAAGAGTTGGGTTGGGGAGGGCAGAGTTGGGGTTGGAAGGGAGGGCAGAGTTGGGGTTGGAGGGAGGGCAGAGTTGGGGTTGGAGGGAGGCAGAGTTGGGGTTGGAGGGAGGGCAGAGTTGGGTTGGAGGGAGGGCAGAGTTGGGGTTGGAGGAGGCAGATTGGGTTGGGGGGAGGACAGAGTTGGGGTTGGGTTGGAGGATCTTGAGACTTGGGGTTGGGAGGGGATCTTGAGGACTTGGGTTGGAGGGATCTTGAGGACTTGGGTTGGGAGGGGATCTTGAAGGACTTGGGGTTGGAGGGGATCTTGAGGACTTGGGGTTGGGAGGGGATCTTGAGGACTTGGGTTGGAGGGATCTGAGGACTTGGGTTGGGAATCTTGAGGACTTGGGTTGGAGAGATTGAGGACTGGGTTGGAGGACTTGAGACTTGGGTGGGAGGGGATCTTGAGGACTTGGGGTTTGAAGGGTTGGGGGGGGGTTGAGGACTTGAAGAAAAATTTGAAAGGGAGTATTGAGAGAACTTGTAGTGTGGGGGGCAGAGAGAGACAGTTGGGAGAGGGGGTGTGGGGTTTTTGGAGAGGAGGGGAAGGGGTGATGAATTCGGAATGGAGTGGGGGGTGAGTATTTGGGAAGGGAAGGGTTGTGAAGACTTGCAGTGGGGCAGGCATTGAAAACAAGTTGGGGATGGTTTTGAAGACTTGTGATTGGAGGGGGGCTTCAGGTTCTTGGGTATGGGAGGGTGGTTGAGAACTTTGGATTGGAGAGGGGGGGAGGATCGGGGTTGAGGACGAGGTCACATTTTACATTACGTGGAATTTCCGTGGCTCCCTGCTATTTTGAAATATAATGCGATATGATATATAATATAATGAGTTCCCTTCCAAGGAAATTCAACACAGGAGGAAGCCATTGGACCAGTCTAATCTGGTGCATTGGCTCCCAACTTATGGTTGTTTGTCTGCTCTCTATCCTATTTAAATGGTGAGCATCAGGCAAGAAAGCAGCACATACCATTTTTAATGTCTTTGGTATGACTCAGCCAGGGTTTGGTTCGAATTGCCGACCTCACAGACTCGGAGTGGATACGTTAACCATTACATCCGTGAATCTGGTTCACAATAAAGCATGGCCATTGTGCATCGGAAGATGGCATCATTGACTTGGAGACAAGATTGGAAGAACTTTAGCAGAGATCGCAAAGATTTTGAAGACTTGCTTTCTACGGCATCAAGAAGGGCAAGGTGCGAGGCAGGGGTGCCTGCCCAAAGTAATACATGCCAGACAACAAAATTAATTGGTGACACATTCTCCTCAATTCTTGGGTGGACTGAATTTTGCTCCACTCCAGGAGGCAGAGACATTAAAGAAATTGGCTAATTATTACCTGCCACTAATTGAATCCTCACCATCCGAAATGTCAACTGTGAAAGAAATCCTGAACAAAAATCAAGATACAGCCGATCAATGACATTTGTCACACATGGTCCTCTTTTTTTTTTTTTTTTCTTTTTATCAGGCAATTTATTCTGAAGTAAAGTATTCAGATGGAAATATGAGATCCTAAATGATTGATTCATTGCCAGACGAGAGGAATTTCATACCTGCATGGCCTTTCTTGCTCTTACAGGGATGTGATTCGCTGACGAAGGATATTCTGATTGAATCATAGGTTGTAGCTGAGGGATCCATCAATGGTGTGGGAAATGGTCATCAATACAACAGCAGAAAACAAAGTCTTCTGCCTTGAAACATCATCCCCATGTGAGCAATGTATGCCCCCAACAAAGGATGCTTTGAGTCAACGCATTAGGTGTGCCTTGTATCAAGCTGTGACATTTTGGCACTCGCTCAAACCTCTGATCAATACCTGATCCCTTGATGGACATGGATGGGTAGTATCTAACAATGAACCGTCCCATCGCATGGATAACTGGAATGGCACTCGTAGTCTCGCCTCGTGCACTCATTCTGAACAAAGATACCATCATCAACTGAACACGCCACTATTATATTATGGACACTGCTATTATGGCCAATATAGCTGTAACATTGCCATTATCTAAAGCTTTATTGATTGTTGATTCATTATTAGGACATTCAACAACAACTTTTGTGCACATCAAGGTGAAATTGCATCAATGAAGGTGGATATGAAATAAGTTTCAAACTATATTCACCATGGCTGGTCCATCATATGTATGAACTTGCTCATCGATCTGTTAAGCAGTTCTGGAGTAGAAAATGTTTTTTGAACGTTTTTATCTTCAACCCAATATGATCACCAGGCCACATGACAGATGATATCATCAATGTAATTCTTCATACACATCTGGTCATAGATTAGATATATGAAGTTTCAAATTTTTTGGATAAGGATTTTGATTCATTCAATTATGGCTGGAATACCACTTCACTGATGATATCATCGTTATTACTCTATATACCCCGTGGAGAGTTGACGACATAGACCAAGTTTCAATTTTTTTCAGTGAGTGATTTCAGAGAAAACGATGTTCAATTTTTTTCCTTCAATATAATATAGCTGCCATAGCATGTGACCTTATGATGTCAGAGTTATCAATAAGATCTTCTGCATGGGGAGTCCCTCCTATTTTTAAAGTTTCACATCGATCGGGAAAGCAGTTGCAGAGAAAAACATTTTGAAAGCGAAAATATGCGGATGCGGACGCGTGCAGACAGGACACACACAGGACACATACACACACAGGACACACACACACGATGCAATAATCTTGCATCCCCTTCAGGCCAGCTCGACTAACAATGGCCCCAGCTCCAAACAGTTACAATTAACTACTTTGAGGATTAAGAACCTCGAAGTAGTTAATTGTAACTGCTTGAAAACTCACTGTGAAGGAGGGCTGTGGTCGTGTCACAAGCAGGATTTGTTTTGCACGAATTTGTGTGGGTGCAGGAACTGAAAATATGACACCGCGACTAACCACGAACAGCACCTGCAAAGTAATGGGGTTGTCGAAGTTGATGAAGACGGGGTAATGATGGATGAATAGCGTAACATGCTGGTCTGTTGCATATTTTTTTTGTTTTGTTATTTCAGGTTGCCTCCACTTGTCTTAACCCACTGTGTCATTGTGTTTCCTGTTCAATGGTTTACAGACATGATCATGTACCCTTTGAGATCGATAAATTAGTGATGGAATTTTAAATTATTGCAGTCTGGTACTACCATATGTATGGTGTTGGCTTCATGGTTAGGGTGGCAGGCTTGGGATCCTATGGTCCTGAGTTCAAATCCTGGTCTGCTGTTGAATTAATACCAGGTGGGGTTGACTCAGCCCATCATCCTTCCGAGGTTGGCAAAATGAGACCAGCTTGCAGGGATGATCAAGCCATTTGGGTATCCTGCATCAGAGTGGCGACCCATCCAGGATTGTGCCCAATAGCCCAGGAGACTGCTTAGGCAGCACCGACACTCTGTACAGAGTATGGTCCCAATGGAATGTGTGTATGTATGGTACTACCCTTGGAGGCCTAGAACCAACTTTGTTCCCCTCTATTGGACCCTTTCAATGATGCTGTATTAATATTTGTGGTTTCAGCAATAGGGATACCAAAATGTTGCTGCGTACTTCCAAGACCGGTCTCAAGGAGGCTTTTGTAAAGTGCGATGAGTCTGATGGGAAATGAAAATTAAATGAGTTTGCAAATACTAGTATATATACATATAATTATATATATTGTGTTCATGATCAAGGGTTGTGGAAGAGTTAGAGTGGAATGGAATGGAACAAAATGGAAAGGGGAAAACACCAAGAGCTGCTAGAAATGAGTGAGCAAGATCGAAGAGAAGGGCAGAAAACACATGGGGTGAACAAGTTGCACACAAGCTTAAGCACAACAATAAGAGGAAGAGGAAAGTAGGGATGAAATATAAGAGGAACAAATCAACCAAAAAACAAGAAACCAAAATAAGTGTGGGTGGGGCGGGGAGGGTGGAGGGGGGACCACAATGACCTGGAAAAAGGGAATGGGGTAATAATTTGGGGTCAAAGAGTTCATGGGTATGGATGGGGGATGACCTCAGTTGGTGTTGAACAGCGGTCTTGAAGCCCTGGAGGAAAGGATGGGACTGAACAGATTGAGGAAGTTGGTTCCACAGGTGAAGGAAAAGAGGAACAAAATGGTAGAGGTGAGCAGTGAGCCTGGATTTTGTGAATTTAACAAGAAGAGGGTTACTTGCAGACCATGTGTACACTGTAGACACCTGGGAGGGATAGAGCCAAGAAAGAGGAGAGGGTGCAGGGCCAAAAAGGAGGTGATAGAATACGGAGGCCACCTGCCTGCGATGTGAAAATAACAGGCTTCAACACTCAGTTTTGTCATGGGAAATCCCAATGGTTTTGAGGGCCTTGCTTTCCACAGTATCAAAAAGAGCAAGGTGTGAGGTAGAGGTGCCAGCACAAAGGGGAGAGCTGCTGTACCCCTATCAAGTGCCAATTAAGCCCTCATAGATTTTCAAAAGTTCAAACTGGCTAAAGAAAGACCTCACACGGCAAAGGATGACCAGTCGGTGGCTGGCTTTGGAGGCCATCTTAGAAATATGGTTTACCCAAGATCATGGCTGATGGTGAGGCCCAAAAGTCTGAGCGACTTAAGCTATTCAAGCGGTTTGTTTCGGAAGGAGATGGGAGGTTTTGCCAGATGGTCCTTTCGGAGAGACAGGCTGACTGAGATTTGTTGAGGTTGAAAGCTAAATTGCAAATGTCGGACAAGCTCCTGATTTTCTCAAGGTCTGCAAAGAGGGATGAGCCTGCTCTTAGTCTGTATGAAGGATGAGAAATGATATGGTGGAGGGTGACATCATCAACAAAGAGATGAGCAGGATTTTCCATGCAATCAGAAATATCATTGATGAAGATGAGGAACAAGACTGGGGCCAAGACAATGCCCTTGGGGCACTCCATCTTTGATAGTTATGGAGTTGTCATCTCATATACTCTCCCTGTCAGAGATAGACCTTCAAAAAGACCTTCAAAAAATGGGTCATGGGATGCCTTTTTTTAATGCTGTTCTCATGTCTAAGTATTCCTCAAATAGTTAAAGGCCTGTTATTAGGCCATAATTCATTGAAGCATATGACAGAGCCTTCCCACCAGAGATATCACATAGCTCCACCCAGCTAAGGAACAGGAAACATTTTTGCTGATGAACCCCAACCGTCCTCTCTTGCCTGTGCCGGGCACCAAACTTTCACCTCAAGTATTGCCTCCCTACTATGGGACCACCTAGTTTTGAAGGTCTATCTTGGATATCTACAGAGCTATTCAGGCTCAATGTTGGAGAAATGTACAATTTGTTGCAATATTCAGGATATAGTATCACTTTCACATTTTTATAATATCAGTATACGATACCACAAACCTTCAAAATCGGTTGGCTGAAAGTACCAAGGGAGGTCGATGAGGACCTAAAAATCTGAACCAAACCATAAACCATACTGTGAAGTGGCTCCATATGACCCACTTTGACCTCCTCATTTGAGATAAATAGCTGAATTTCAGAGTGAAGCTTTTAATGAAAGTTTGGATGAGGTAGCTATCAAAAACAGTGTAGAAAGAGTAGGCCCTCTTGTTTGGACCAAAACTCATTTTAAAGAACATTTTCACGTCTCAGCTTGCAGCCTATAACTTCTTATTTAAAGTGTGGGGAGGATTTTGCTTGAAAAGAGATGTTTCTCATGTTGCTTTCTAGATTCCTCCCGAAAATAAAAATCCGATTACACAATGTGAGTCACACAGCCAGCATATATCTGACATCAGCTGGTGCAGATAAAACCTGGCCTGGAAGACAATGTTAAGCCAGAAACTTGATCCCACCCTCCTCCATATATTTGAAATATTTTCCCCTTTTAAGCTCAGATCTGAAGATATTTTTAAATCCTGGATAAGACCTGCAACAGAAAACTGACTTCACATCACCTGAAATAATTCATCTCACCACCCTAATAACCCATTCTCCAAATTCATATCGCATGGAGATGTCAATTTGCCAATATAACAGCAAAAAGTTTTCACACCTGACCATAGGTAACAATTGTTGGAACTATACTACACATCGATGACGAGGGCGTTGAGGCATTTTTAAAACAGTGTGCACATCGTATAGAACTTGTCACATAGTATGTATGCATCATCTACACCTGCTGTAAACAATCAGGTCTACATACTGGGGTACCAGGCACCAGGAAGTGGAGTGAGTTGTGTTGGGGCTATAGTTTGAAAAGCATTGTACCGAGAAAGGTGCTTGAGATGTACTCAGAAACTTGGTTTCCAGAGCGACTCGTCTCCGATAGGTGAGTCAGCTCACGGTTCAACATCCGCTTGAACTGCAGTACACAAGAATACCAGGAAACTGCGATTAGAGTGCGACAGAAAATCTGCGTGCTTATTATGGTCTCGTGACCTCGATAAAGGATCACTCGCCATTGTTCTATCTGGTCTGGGTTAAATTCCCAACAACTATAAAAACTGTCGCCCTGGAGATTTGCAATCAGGGCATTGCACCAATCAGTACACAGTCCTTCTGATAGACGTTAAGATGGGGGTCCCGTGTACTAGCACAGTGAACATCTGTCCAACTGTGACTTATTAAAAGCAAATATTTGGCCAGGGTACTGGCCAACAAAAAACCAAATCCCTGCCCTTACCTGGCCCAAAGATATTGGCACTGCTTTGTCAACACATGCGCATAGTAATGCCAACATGGCAACCCTACAATCTTCAAGGTAATGGGATAGATTAGAATTATACGCAATTAGCAAACAATTATAAAAAAAAGTATGACTACAATGTGATCAGCATTACAAACAGTAAATAAATTAACAAATTGAAGCAATCAAGGATTAATAATGATGTAGCTGTGATGCTATCTCAGTCAAAGAACCTCATCCAAAGACAATTTATCTGCAAAGTGACTGCAAATGTGGGATCATTAAAGCCAAAAGAAATGTGCAGCATAATCCAGTGGTTTTGATATTCAATTACTGCCAACAAGACAAAAGAAAAGTACAAAAGGATTGACAGACCATTTAAACACTGCACATGCTAATGCCAGTACTGTATTGGAAAGATGAGAGAAGAAATAGTAATGAGACTAAAAAATATAAAACAAGTAGGGGTACATTCAAAGTACTCTACCCCCATGCCAAATAAATCAATAATAATCCTCCAGCGCACGACATCACCGGGGCGCCTCCGGCACCGCTACCTTGCAGCACATGGAGACGGCATTTGGAGGGAGTCGTGTGCAACATTTGATTAATTAAGTGCATCATTAAAACAAGTAAATAAATAACTGTAAAAAATAATTTCTTAATCAATTGGCTAACAGCATACCTAAACCACCACTGTTTCATCTGAATCTGTAACTTTTTAAAAATTAAGTAATTAATCAAAAAATTAAATAATTAATCGTTAATCAATAAATCAAAAAATACCCTTTGTAGCCAAATCACTTGTCCACTGTCCTGTCCAAATATCAGCTTCCGAGCTCAAAAGGTGCCCAAGATGTTGCCAGGATGAGAAATAAAACAAATAATTAAAAACCGATAATAATTAAGCAATTAATCCATTAATTGATTCATCAAAAGATAAAAAATAACGTTTTTTGTCGAAGCACATCTTCACTTTTGTCCCCAAATTTCAGCTTCCGAGATTAAAGGATGGCCGAGATATCGCCCGGACAAACAAACAAAGAGTAAAAACTGAGTACTCCCTTTGGCACCCGGCAGTGACGTCATTCATCACCAAGATATGGAGTTGGGAAGGAGTGATGTGCAATAAAATTTATAACATGGCCTCTTATATCAACCAGCATGATAAAAGACGTGCTTCCCACATCGCTATTAAACCGATTACAAATGGTTTTCCGATGTACGAGAAGAGTCGACGCTTCCACAATAAATGCAAGACCCACGCGATGGGCCAATCTCGACACGGAGCTTCGAGAGGGATGAAGGCACCAGTGAGCTCGGATACAAGGCGAGTCATTATGGACAAGAAGCCAACTGTGGTGATGCCATCAACACTGGAATCCATGGCCTTGTAAGCACATTACTCTTAGAAATGGAAAATCATGCTTTTTTTTGTATACCTTGTCGAGGCTCGTACGAGAGCGAACACACAACGCACAGCAAGGGGGGCATGAAACAAGATGTGTCATGTCATGAGACTGTCTGTGTCCGTCCGTCCGTTCCTGTCCGCACTCTAACTCCCAAAGTTTTCAACTTTCACGTTTCATATTTGGTACATCGGTACAGACTGTGGAGATGGGGTGTCGCGACAGGAATGGGAAAGACAAAACAGTGGGGAACAGAGACATTAGGAGATCTGTGGAAGGGAGAGGGATGGGGTAGGGAACATCGGGGACATTACAAGATGGACATTACAGGGACTTTCAGGAAGGAAAGCAGGAATTTGAAGGAGGTGGGCTTGGGTGGATTATCGGGGGTAGAAAAGATCGAGGATTTGGATGGGGGATGATAAGAGGTGTGGTGAACAGCTGTTTTGAAAGCCTGGAGGGAAGAATGGGATTGAATAGAGTGAGGGAGTTTATTCAAAGGTGGGAAAAAGAGAATGAAAGAGTGAAGGTGAGCAGTGATTCGTGATTTTGGTAGTTTTACCAGAAGGGGGTTGTTGGTGGACCTTGAGCGCCCTGCGGAAATGTGGGGGACAAATCGCAGAGAGAGAGAGAGAGTAGGGGGGGCGAGGCTGGAGAGGAGACGTTAGAAGACAAAAATACCACCGACCAGCTGCGGTGAGAGAGTGAGAGGCCCAAAGATTCAGCCTCATCGCGGGAGATGCCAATGATCCGAAATGCCTTGGTTTCCACAGCGTGAAGCCGAGAAAGGTGAGAGGCAGGAGCACCAGCCAGAGAGGAGAGCAGTACTCCATCAGGTTGAGGACGAAAGCTTTGTAAGTGGTCAGGAGCTCAGGTGGCCGAGGAAGGACCTTGCACGACGGAGGATTCCCAGTCGGCGACTGCTTTGGAGGAGAGGTTTGAAATTGGCTCTCCAGGAAATGTCATGGCAGATAGTGAGACCCAGAAGCTTGAAAGAAAGGACTTCTTCCAGAGGATTGTAGAGAAGTGGATGGGGGGGTTTTCTAAACGGTCCATTCGGAGAGACATAGTGAGAGTGTGAGATTTGTCCGGATTGAAAGACATGTTCCACCTGTTGGACCAGTTTGTGATTTTATCCAGATCTGCAGTGAGCGAAGAAGCTGCTGCTTGCCGGTCTGACGGATGACAGATGGTACGGCAGAGGGTGAGTCATCAGCAAAGTGATATAGAGGATTTTCCAGAGTGTCGGAGAGATCATTGATGAAAACCAGAAAAAGAACAGGGCCCAGAACGCTACCTTGAGGAACTCCAGCCTGGATAGGAAGGGGGATGAAAGAACTCCATTTAGGGCCACACGTTGACTGTGACAGGAGAGGAAGTCTGTGAGCCATGAGTGGAGATGGCCTTGGATACCATAGGAAGAGAGTTTGGTGAGCAGGGCAGGGTGCCAGACCGTGTCAAAAGCACGCGATATGTCTCTGATTTCATGTCTGGCATTGAGGACCTCCATCCATTGTTGGGAGAGCAGAAGCAGCATATCCAGGTAGAGTGACCTGGTCTGAAACCAAATTGAAGATCGGAAATAAAGCCATTGGAGAGAGGAAGATTTGATGTCTGAAGCGATGATGGATTCCATACCTTGCTGATGATTGGGAGAAGGCTGATTGGTCTGTATTTGCAGGAATCTGTTTTTGAACCTTTTTAATGCAGGGCAGTGATGTTTGCTGATTTCCAAGCAGATGGCAGATGACCTTGAGCAAATGAGAGGGTGAATAGAACAGAGAGAGGGTGAGCAAGCGCAGAAGAGCAGGTTTTCAGGACACGTGGGCTGATGCCGTCTGGACCGGTTGCAGAATCTGAGTCGAGGTTTGACAGCAAGCTCTCCACCTTGTCAAGAGAAAAGGACACAGAGTCCAGGGACAGTTGGGTGCGATTGAGTAAGGTGGGTACAGAAAGTGATGCTTTGGACACAAGATTTAGCTGCAAACACCGAGTTTAGGCATTCAGCCTTTTCACGTGCGGTATCAGCAGTGCGGCCATTTGAGGTAAGGGAGGGGATGGAGGGGCAACATACACCAGGGAACCAGGGGAACAAACAAACACCTGCATATAAACTTGAAAATTTGTCGGATGTCGCTGCATATAAACTTGAAAATTCTCCAAATGGCAGAACTGATCAGTGAGCTCTTATTCAGAATGAATTTGAAGGCCCATCAGAGGAAAGAAGTTATTTTTGTTACAATTTGTGGGGAAAAAATGTTTCCACGGCATTACCAAGAAAACTCATCATCGATGGTTTCTTAAACATGAAGTGTTACACCATTAGAGGATGCTGTGTCCACTTTCTCATATGCTGTGGTTTTGGTGGAGTGTTGTGAGGACACAAATTAGAAAAACGAATCGAGCTCAGGATCCCAACTCAAATGTCGACCATGACACTCTGCACACATTCTGGAAGGAAGATTCATGTGAAAATTGCATTTTTTCCATTGTACGGCAATTCATCAGGGAGACTGGAACGTGTCTGTAATGGTGCAAGAATACCAGTTGGAAAATGTGTGTCGCAAAGTGCATACCTCGTCATCACCACCCCATGATCACAATGACGTATGGATAGATACGACAAGGCAGAGTTTCTACTTCTGTTTGCTCTTAACATGCTCTTTGTGAGGGAGAACAAGGTTCCACACTGCAGCTCAACATTCCCCGATTTCTGATTCATACATTTGTGTATTTCTCAGTTATACAAGGTGCACAGAGCTGCTTCATTACTCGAAGCAGAGGAGAGGGTGTTGAATTTAGGGTCCGTTTGTCTGTCTGTCTGTCTGTCTGTCTGCACTTTGCCAACGTAGGCCACAAACAACACTTGGTGGTGGGCAGTATTACACGTTAATATTTTTACAGCTGAGTACTTCTAAAAGGTACACTGTATATACAATTAGAATGTTGTCGCTTCATGTGCAGCCTGTGGCTGCTGGGTGCATCATTTTCTGGAAGTGCAGCTGTGCCGCTGATGCAGTGCCGATGTCCAGTAACCTGGTACTCATGTTGCAGACCTCGGAAGGATGACAGGCGAGTCAACCCACCTGGTGTTAATACAATGGCTCGGCAGGGGATCAAACTCAAGACCTGAAGCCAGCCACCTTAACTGTAAAGCCAACACCAGGCTTACAATTCGAATGCGAGTACTTCTATAAAGTACATACTATTACAATGCAAGCATATGTATAAAGTATGCACAATTAGAATGTGAGTACCTGAATAAACTATGTACTATTACAATGCGAGCACGTCTATAAAGTATGTACCATTAGAACGCGAGTACATCCACAAAGGATGTACTACTAAGAATGCGAGTACATCTAAAAAGTACATACAGTACCATAAAATACATCTAAATAAGGAAAATATGTGTATCTATGAAATATGCACATACACAAGTCGATAAAAATCCATACAATTAAAATGTGAATCTATAGAATGAAACCAAAATAGTCTGTGTGTCCGCTGTATGAACATAAACCTACATCGTCAATCCATCACCACACAAACAAAAATAAACCAGCACATAAAACAAGTCCTGGTGAGGTTCTGCAATCCTGATTGCTCTTAAATGTTTGTTATGGTATACTGGCATGGTTTTTGAACCTGGTTTCACCTCCCATCATGGGCCAGGGGTCAGATGGGAACACTATAATTGGCCACATGTACCTGGAATCCATCCCTTTGGGAGTTATAACTCAATATTGCCTGAATAATAAGCAGTGATTGTAAAAAAACTTGTACTGCTGCTGTCACTTATGCATCAGCATAGACATGGCAACCGAAAATTGATTTTGTCCATTGCTTCAATGTATTCGAAATGAATATGGTTTCCCAAAACTTTGCCGTTCAGATGTCAAAAAACAGATGAAAATAGACATTTTCCCGCATGATTACAGATGCAAACAGCGATTCGTAATTGAATGAGGTGAGCTTCACATTCATCGACTAGAAGGGCGCTCGGTAGAGCGCATACCTCCGACACGCAATGCCTGATTTATGAGAACATATCAGGCCCATAACATTTCTGAAATATGATGCCATACAGTACGATATCGTTTTTTGGCCACATCTCTCAATGGTGAAGAATCACTTTGAAAATTAAATAATTCTCTATCCAGATCCAGATTCAGATCTTCACCAACATTGAATCAATTCGTCCTTGCTACACACCCAACCTGCCCACCAAGTTTCATCTGAATACGTCCACAACTTTTTGAGATATCGTGCTATAGTTCGATTTTGCACCATCGATGGTGAAGAATCACTTAAAAAATTATTGAATCTGGATCCGGATTCGGATCTTCACCAGAATTATCAATTCTTTATCACACACCCAACGTGTCCACCAAGTTTCATCCGAATCCATCGACAACTTTTTGAGATATAGTGCTATATGTCATTTTTTTGCTCCATCTCTCAATGGTGAAGAATCGCTTAAAAATTTTTAGTAGTTGAATCCGGATCCAGATCTTCACCAAAATCTAATCAGTTTGTCCTTGTCACACACACACACACACACACACACACAACACACACACACACACACACACACACACACACACACCCAACCACACACAACACACACACACACACAACCAGTCCACAAAATTTCGTCCGGATCCATCCACAACTTTTTGAAATATCCCACACACAGACAGACAAGAAGACGTAGTGCAGAACACCGACACTTGCAAAATCCATAAAACAAATTTGACCTCAAAAATAATTGGTGGTTGAATTAACTGACCAAATATGCAACTCCTCTTCAAACTTCACACCAAAGGCCTTACCTTTATGTATCCCCATGATACAGAGAGCAGGTAGTTTGCTTCGGGCATAATGGAAGTCAGGAATTCGCAGCAGCGTCGGTTGAAGGAAGAGCGCTCAGGTTTTTGGAGTGCAGTCGTATGAAATGGGTGAAACGGGCAGATGGACAGCAGGTGCCAAAAACGAACACGGAGAGGCTTTGAATCAGAGGCGCGGATCAGAGTGCAGGAGATGAGGGCAAAGCAGAGGCGAGATGAATTTGGCAGCAATGGAACGTTGGCTGCATTGCATAAACCATCCTCCCAATACCGCTCATCATCACCCACCCACATTACATCATTATTCCGCCCCTATTTTCCATGCCTCCCTCTCTTGCTTACCCCCACCCCTTGCCACTGCACAGCCACCCGACCTCCGCAAATCCAGTCTGCCTCTTTGGACATAGCACATCGGGATACCAATTAATGCCTGACCGTCTCTCCCGAGGATGCCCCACTCGCCTGCCGAATGCCCTTCCCTCGGGTGTCCCGTGGTCACCCATGGTATATCGGCAGCTGTACTACAGTCTGGTTAGTCAACTGTAAAAGCCTTAGAGATTATCGGCATTCAGACTGGGAATATACAACTACGTGCATCAATGCACTCTCTCTCCCTACTCATATCGCTCAATTTATTTGACAAAATCCATCTTATTTATTTATTTGCCAAATGTGACGAATGATAGGAAAAAACAAATAAAGAATGATGTTATTAAAACCACCCCCCCCCCCCCCATCCCAGAATGTTGCAATACGTTTTGATAGCTTTTTCTCATTGCTGTGAATAAAACACCGATATAGCACAAGCGATGCTTTGCATCGTAAATGAGTATCAAATGCAGATATTGCGTTCTCCGCTTGTTGGTGGCATGCCTGCAGTTGCACTGAAGGTCACAATTAGTTTTGCATTCTTTGGAATCCTGATAACTAACACGATGCACTCAAAATAAAGAGTCGGATGCTAAATGATGCGCACAAGCCATTTTGCATTTGAGTGAAGGAATGAAACGGCGATATTCATGAGAAATGCTCCAGAATCGGAAAAAAAGTCAGGTGAGAAGGTTGAAAGCCCAGACAGGATAAAGTGAGACAGGACGTCACAACAAAACACAAGTGAACAGGAGTGGGTGGGAGAAAGGCTTGTTGTTGGCTTCGGTGAATTTGTCCTTTTTTAAAGTCATGGTCTTGTACAATAGGCCAGCAATACATTCCGCTTCTGAAAACATGCTCAGCCGGTGGAGACATCCTGTTTTTGCCTCCTAGCCTCGTGAGGTGTGTCATGCTAAGCACATAACAGAGGTGGAGAATTG
>CM068958.1:110792529-110804298 GCA_035128595.1 Eptatretus atami | reverse complement strand
TCGTACCCGACTCCTTTTTTTATTTGTTATTTTGGCAAACGTCCCGGAATTTTTTTTTGCATCATGTCGGAATGAAGTTGTGCAGTGAGCAGCTACCACTTAAATAGTGGCCCTGAAGAAGTTGTGGATGAGGAGCTACACGTCTAAATAGTGGCTCTGTGGGGGACTGACGGTGCTTCCTTCACAGGCGGAGCGATCTTACTGTCCTGATGCAAATAAACAATTACACAAAAAAAAAACAAATCAAGAAAAAACAACAAAAACAACGATTATGCGAATGAAACACGGGTGTTAGAAAGGTGGTTCTCAATTTTGACTGTTTGAGGGATGGAAGGAAAGGACATGAGGACATTGAAGCAGTTTGCACCAATTAAATACTATTTTCTTATTTTCAATGTGCTCCTTACAGGTACAGTACTGTAATCTGCTTGAAATTTTACTTGCACACATGATATGTTTTCTTGTGTATTTGATTTTTTAAATTATTAATCTTGGCGCGGGGGGGGGAGGTGTTGGGGTGCCAAATAATCTAGTCTCTAGGTCCCTCTAATGAGACGGGAACACTGGAATGAGATGCCAACGCCTCGCTGCCTCGTCTTCGAGTTTAGTTACAGCATTCCGCGCACTCCTTTTTGCGCTCCTCTCTCTTTGAGGCATCATTGGCCACAGCCATTGATCAGCAAATGAGGGCGGGGCCATTTGGGCAGTACAACTTTCTCCCTGCGCTTGCGCTTTCACATGTCATGGAGAAAATTGTCCTCATAAGTGTCAATAGGGATCGATGATAGATGCAACAAAACAAATTTTCCACCCCCCTCGGGTGGCCACCCCGTGTCCCCCCCACTTCGCCTACGCCAGTGGCCTATATGATGCTCCCTTGGGGCACTCAAATCTCCACTGAGGAAAGAGCTGAAATATTCATTGAGATATGTGTTGACTTTGTGAGTGAAGGCAATCAAGCCAAGAAGATAAGGTGACCTTTAATTCCATCTATGAGATATATATATATATATATATATATATTATATAATATACAGTGGGGAGAAAGTATTTGATATATGACGCCGATTTGCAGTTTTCCCACTTACAAAGCATGATGAGGTCTGTAATTTTTATCATAGGTACATCTTCAACTGTGAAAGACGAATCTAAAACAAAAATGCCTGAAAATCAATTGTATGATTTTTAAATAATTAATTCTGCATTTATTGCATGAAATAAGTATTTGATACATCAGAAAAACAAACTTATAATTTGTACAGAAACCGTTGTTTGCACATTACAGAGATCAGACGTTTTCTGTAGTTCTTTAACCAGGTTTGCACAGACGCAGCAGGGATTTTGGCCCACTCCTCTATACAGATCTTCTCCAGATCTTCAGGTTTCGGGCTGTCTCTGGGCAACACAGACTTTCAGCTCCCTCCAAAGATTTTCTATTGGTTCAGGTTGGTGCTGGCTAGTGGCTAGCCCACTCAGGACCTTGAGATGCTTCTTACGGAGCACTCCTTAGTTGCCCTGGCGTGTGTGTTTTGGTCGTTGTCATGCTGGAAGACCCAGCCACAGCCCCATCTTCAATGCCTTGTTGAGGGAAGGAGGTTGTTGGCAAGATCTCGTGATAGCATGGCCCCATCCATCCTCCCTCAATACGGTGCAGTCGTCCTGTCCCTTTGCAGAAAGCATCCCCAAGAAGAGATATTTCCACCTCCATGCGTTCACGGTTGGGATGGTGTTCTTGGGGTTGTACGTCATCCTTCTTCTTCCTCCAAACACGGCGAGTGGAGTTTAAACCAAAAAGCTCTATTTTGGTCTCATCAGACCACATGACCTTCTCCCATTCCTCCTCTGGATCATCCAGATGGTCTGGCAAACTTCAGACGGAGGGCCTGGACATGCGGCTGGCTTGAGCAGAGGATCTTCGTGCGCTGCAGGATTTAATCCATGACGGCGTTGTGTGGTTACTTATGGTATTTCTTTGATACTGGTCCCAGCTCTCTTCAGGTCACATTGACCAGGTCCTGCGTGTAGTTCTGGGCTGATCCCTCACCTTTCTACATGATTATTGAGGCTCCACGAGGTGAGATCCTTGCATGGAGCCCCAGACCGAGGGAGAATTGACTGTTATCTTGAACTTCTTCCATTTTCTAATAAATGCGCCAAACAGTTGTTGCCTTCTCAACCAAGCTGTGTTTGCCTATTGTCCTGTAAGCCCATCCCAGCGCTTGTGCAAGTCTACAATTTTGTCCCTGATGTCCTTAGACAGCTCTCTGGTCTTGCCAATTGTGGGAGGTTGGGGTCGAGCATTGATTGAGATGTGGACAGTCTCTTTTATGCAGATAACGAGTTCAAACAGGTGCAGTTAATACAGGTAATGAGTGGAGAATGGAGGGCTTCTTAAAGACAAAACTAACAGGTCTGTGGAGCCGGCAATTCTTACTGGTTGGTAGGTGATCAAAATACTTATTCATGCAATAAAATGCAAAATTAAGTTATTTAAAATCATAAACTGTTGATATTCAGGATTTTTGTTTTAGATTCCATCTTTCACAGTTGAAGATGTACCTTGATAAAAATTACAGACCTCTACGTGCTTTGTAAATGGGAAAAACTGCAAAAATCGGCAGTGTATCAAATACTTGTTCTCCCACTGTATATATATCGCCTAATTCTGTCTTGTCTGTCTGACCCACCCTGAACACACTCACTGGGAGAAAAAATTAAGTGAAAGGTTGCTTCAAAGATCAATCAACCTACAGGAAACATACCAACACATAAACAACATCCCGCAAAAAAATATATACCAAAAAAAAGAAATCTGAAAACCCACTTCGTGGGGTACCTCCTGTGCAGCTGACTGGATGATGGGATTGGGGCAAAGCCTTCGGGACCCTCAATCTTGATGATAGGAGGGAAACACGTGGTACATCCGGGTCAGTTTGTGGTCGTGTTTGTCAGAGTGCTCGCTGAGGTGTCATCCACAGACGGCGGTTCCTTGGGTTAACCTGAGGCGGTCCTTTCGGGTGAGTGCCCTGGAATGTCCTATCCTAAGAGAAGATGATCACCTGTCTCTATATCATCTGAACTCAAGCGTTTGGACATCGTTATTGCAGCACTCTCTGAAGTTCGGAGACCGGATATGGCGGATCATGGTGGGTGATTACACCTACTATTGGTCTGGTCGTTCTGATGGTTTCCATGACCAAGGAGTTGCTGTAGCTGTATCCAATAAGCTGACTCCAATGTAATTGAGGTAACACCAGTCAACGAGCATATTATGAAAAGGAGGATTCATCACTCCTTGGGTGTCATTTCCCTGGTCTGGATATGCTCCGACTGAGGCGAGTGATCTCACCGTGAAGGATGCATTCTATGCCACGTTCGAGTTGTGTTGATCAGTGCCCAGGCGAGATACTACTTTCTAGTTGGGCGATTTAAATGCATCAATTGGAACTGATAGGATGGTAATGAGACGTGTGTTGGTCCCATGGGTCTGGAACTGTGACCAGAAACAGCACGAAGTGCCTTGATTTCGTAAGAGTCATGGACTTGGGTGGCCAGTTCATGATTTCAGCCACCCACAGGCTCATCGCTGGACTTGGTATTCCAACGCTGGTGGTGTGCAAATGAGATTGACATGTGCTCGTTGATGGTCACTGAGGATAATCCAGAATTGCAGGGTCTACCGAGAGCTCAGTTCTGAACTGACCACAGGCTTTAAGCAACTCTGAAGTTGCAGCTTAAACTCAGGAAATGGTACATCCCAAGCCTAGGCTGCATGTCGGCAGCCCAGGATGAACGGTAGATGCAAGAGTTTGCGAACAGGTTGAGTGGAGATTTGGGGGTCTGGGTGCTTTGGGAGATCCTGAAGTGTTGTGGAGTGCTATACACGGCCACCATCCTTGATGTTGCGGTGGATGTCTTGTAACTCACTGTCGGACAAAGAGAAATTTTGACTCTCAAGGAACACTGGATACCGTTGATCAGAGTTGCAGGACCAGGCTGATGGCAGAGCTCAGCTGTTCAGGGAGCTGAGGCGTAAAACTGTATGTGCTCAGGGTGGACAAGGAGGTCTATGTGCGAAGAATCTGTGAGGGGGTAGAACATCACCTGTGTGAAGTGATTCTCATTCTGCTTACAGGGAAATTTGTGCATTGCACTTCCTCCAAGCCCATCCCTCGGTGCACTGCAGTTAGAGTGGAAGGCTCTTGACAGAGGAGATCCAAGTGAAAGCCCGTGAGCCAGACTACTTTGAGCGGCTATACCAGGCTGATCCACCAGCTGTTGAGTTGGATGTCAGGCGTGTTACTGTCCTGAGTGCTGACCCTCCAATCAACTGCGGTTCCACCTTCGTTTGTGGAAACAGACTGCGGTGAACGGTTGAATGGGGTAAAGCTCCTGAGATCTGTGGCATCCATGCTGAACTTTTCAAGGCTGGTGGAATGGCTGTACTTGTGTCATTGCATGCAGTAATGTGCTCTCGCTTGGAACACAGAACATCACCCCAACTGACTGGAAGAGGAGCCTGTTGTTCCCCCTCTGGAAAGGGAAGGGTGACGCCAAGACGCAACAACGACCAAGGGTGACACTGCTCTCAGTGCCAGGCAAGGTCTTTGCTTGGATAATTCTTGATAGGGGTTTGCCACCATCTGCTTGAGCACCAGTGCCCAGAGCAGTCAGGCTTGAACCAAAGAGGTCAAGGATTGACCGATCTTGCTCTTCGGGTCTCGCCGAACACAGATGAGAATTTCGTCGGGGGCTGCTTACAGCCGATGTTGAGCTCTGTGATGTTTGATTCAGTGAATCGGGATGCCCTCTGGAAGATTCTGGTCTTCGATAGGGCGCCACCAAAACTGATCAATCTGATGTCTGAACTATATCTGGTACTGAGAGTGCTGTGAGATGTGGTGGTACCATCTCTGACTTATTTCCATTCGTTACTGGAGTTGTCAAGGGTGTGTACTGGCCCCACACTTTCAGCACTTGTATGGACTGGATTATGGGAGGATGTTGGAGAAGATCAAGTTGCGGGCATCATTTGGGAATGTCAAGATCTCTGACCTTGATTTCGCAGATGATGCAGTCATCTTTGCGGAGACTCTAGATTATCCTTTTGGGGGCTGTCCAAGGTGCTGAATGAGGAGTCGGAGCCACTGGGATTACGGGTTTTCCTGGGTCAAAACTAAGATCCAGGCTTTCAATGACATCTTGGATGCTGCTATCCTGTTATACCTGTTTGTGGCCGGGATGTTGAGTCACGGAGAGATTCACTTACCTTGCGCAGTGATATTCATGTCTCTGCTGGCTGTGAGCCAGAGGTCAACAGATGTCTGGGTCGGGCCTTCGGGAGATCAATGGATTCACAAGGATAATGGGGTGTGGGCTGCCGGTACTGTCGGGAGGACAAAAGTCCGAGTCTTAGGGTCCTTGGTGCTTTCAGTCTTGCTCTAATGGATGTGGGACTTGGACTCTAACCAGGGATCTGAGATTGAGATTTAATCTTTGGTACCTGGTCTCTTCGGAGAATCCTTGGCTATAACTCGTCTGACTTGTGTGCAATGAGCAGTTGCTGAGAGAGACTCAAATGAGCATTTTGTAACTGCAGTTGTCTGACTCACAAGACCAACCAGGGAACCGGGGAAAAAAGGAAGCGGGTGGGGACGATCGACTGGTATTTATTTGGGCCTTATCTTGCACGCACGTGCCCTTCTCATTCGGGAACTTGAACTCAAGATTATTTTGGTAAATGTCACAATTAAATTAACTTTATTACTGATTTACTGTCTTTATTATGTGGTAAATGATAATATTCTAATGTCACTTGTATCTGAAACAATCATTATATCACCCCGGTTCCCTGGTTGGTCTTGTGAGTCAGACAACTGCAGTTACAAAATGCTCATTTGAGTCTCTCTCAGCAACTGCTCATTGCACACAAGTCAGACGAGTTATAGCCAAGGATTCTCCGAAGAGACCAGGTACCAAAGATTAAATCTCAATCTCAGATCCCTGGTCGAGTCCAAGTCCCACATCCATTAGAGCAAGACTGAAAGCACCAAGGACCCTAAGACTCGGACTTTTGTCCTCCCGACAGTACCGGCAGCCCACACCCCATTATCCTTGTGAATCCATTGATCTCCCGAAGGCCCGACCCAGACATCTGTTGACCTCTGGCTCACAGCCAGCAGAGACATGAATATCACTGCGCAAGGTAAGTGAATCTCTCCGTGACTCAACATCCCGGCCACAAACAGGTATAACAGGATAGCAGCATCCAAGATGTCATTGAAAGCCTGGATCTTAGTTTTGACCCAGGAAAACCCGTAATCCCAGTGGCTCCGACTCCTCATTCAGCACCTTGGACAGCCCCAAAAGGATAATCTAGAGTCTCCGCAAGATGACTGCATCATCTGCGAAATCAAGGTCAGAGATCTTGACATCCCAAATGATGCCCGCAACTTGATCTTCTCCAACATCCTCCCATAATCCAGTCCATACAAGTGCTGAAAGTGTGGGGGCCAGTACACACCCTTGACAACTCCAGTAACGAATGGAAATAAGTCAGAGATGGTACCACCACATCTCACAGCACTCTCAGTACCAGATATAGTTCAGACATCAGATTGATCAGTTTTGGTGGCGCCCTAACGAAGACAAGAATTCTTCCAAGAGGGCATCCCGATTCACTGAATCAAACATCACAGAGCTCAACATCGGCTGTAAGCAGCCCCCGGACGAAATTCTCATCTGTGTTCGGCGAGACCCGAAGAGACAAGATACGGTCAATCATTGACCTCTTTGGTTCAAAGCCTGACTGCTCTGGGCACTGGTGCTCAAGGCAGATGGTGGCAAACCCCTATCAAGAATTATCCAAGCAAAGACCTTGCCTGGCACTGAGAGCAGTGTTCACCCTTGGTCGTTGTTGCCGTCTTGGCGATCACCCTTCCCTTTCCAGAGGGGGACAACAAGGCTCCTCTTCCAGTCAGTTGGGGTGATGTTCTGTGTTCCAAGCGAGAGCACATTACTGCATGCAATGACACAAGTACAGCCATTCCACCAGCCTTTGAAAAGTTCAGCATGGATGCCCACAGATCTCAGGAGCTTTACCCCATTTCAACTTGCGGTTCACACGCAGTCTGTTTCCACAAACGAAGGTGGAACCGCAGTTGATTGGAGGTCAGCACTCAGGACAGTAACACGCCTGACGATCCAACTCAACAGCTGGTGGATCAGCCTGGTATAGCCGCTCAAAAGTAGTACTGGCTCAGCGGGCTTTCACTTGGATCTCCTCTGTCAAGAGCCTTCCACTCTAACTGCAGTGCACCGAGGGAGGGCTTGGAGGAAGTGCAATGCACAAATTTCCCTGTAAGCAGAATGAGAATCACTTCACACAGGTGATGTTCTACCCTCACAGATTCTTCGCACATAGACCCCTTGTCCACCCTGAGTCACATACAGTTTTACGCCTCAGCTCCCTGAACAGCTGAGCTCTGCCATCACCTGGTCCTGCAACTCTGATCACGGTATCCAGTGTTCCTTGAGAGTAAAATTTCTTCTTTGTCCGACAGTGAGTTACAGACATCCACCGGCAACATCAAGGATGGTGGCCGTGTATAGCACTCCACAACACTTCAGGATCTCCCAAAGCACCCAGACCCCAAATCTCCATCAACCTGTTTCGCAACTCTTGCAGCTACCGTTCATTCCTGGGCTTGCCGACATGCAGCCTAGGCTTGGGTGTACCATTTTCCTGGTTTAAGCTGAACTGTCAGAGTTGCTTAAAGCCTGTGGTCCAGTTCAGGAACTGAGCTTCTCGGTAGACCCTGCAATTCGGATTATCCTCAGTGACCATCAACGAGCACATGTCATCTCATTTGCCACACCACCAGCGTTGGAATACCAAGTCCAGCGATGAGCCTGTGGGTGGCTGAAATCATGAACGGCCACCCAAGTCCATGATCTCTTACGAATCAAGGCACTTCGTGCTGTTTCTGGTTCACAGTTCCAGACCCATGGGAACACACGTCTCATTACCATCCTATCAGTTCCAATTGATGCATTTAAATCGCCCACACTAGAAGTAGTATCTCGCCTGCGGCACTGATCAACACAAGACTCGAACGTGGCATAGAATGCATCTCTTCACGGTTGAGATCACTCGCCTCAGTCGGAGCATATCCAACCACGGAAATGACACCCAGGAGTGATGAATCCTCCTTTTCATAATATGCTCGTTGACTGGTGTTACCTCAATTATCATTGGAGTCAGCTTATTGGATACAGCTACAGCAACTCCTTGGTCATGGAAACCATCAGAACGACCAGACCAATAGTAGGTGTAATCACCCACCATGATCCGCCATATCCGGTCTCCGAACTTCAGAAGTGCTGCAATAACGATGTCCAAACGCTTAGTTCAGATGATATAGAGACAGGTGATCATCTTCTCTTAGGATAGGACATTCAGGGCACTCACCGAAAGGGACCGCCTCAGGTTAACCCAAGGAACCGCCGTCTGTGGATGACACCTCAGCGAGCACTCTGACAAACACGACCACAAATCTGACCCGGATGTACCACGTGGTTTCCCTCCTATCATCAAGATTGAGGGTCCCGAAGGCTTTGCCCAATCCCATCATCCAGTCAGCTGCACAGGAGGTACCCCACGAAGTGGGTTTTCAGATTTCTTTGCTTTTTGGTATATATTTTTTTTTGCGGGATGTTGTTTATGTGTTGGTATGTTTCCTGTAGGTTGATTATCTTTGAAGCAACTTTCACTTAATTTTTTCTCCATGAGTGTGTTCAGGGTGGGTCAGACAGACAAGACAGAATTAGGCGATATATATACAGTGGGGAGAACAAGTATTTGATACACTGCCGATTTTGCAGTTTTTCCCATTTACAAAGCACGTAGAGGTCTGTAATTTTTATCAAGGTACACTTCAACTGTTGAAAGATGGAATCTAAAACAAAAATCCTGAATACACAGTTGTATGATTTTAAATATTAATTTTGCATTTTATTGCATGAATAAGTATTTTGATCACCTACCAACCAGTAAGAATTCCGGCTCCACAGACCTGTTAGTTTTGGTCTTTTAAGAAGCCCTCCATTCTCCACTCATACCTGTATTAACTGCACCTGTTTGAACTCGTTATCTGCATAAAAGAAAGCTGTCCACACTCAATCAATCGTCGACCCAACCTCCCACAATTGGCAAGACCAGAGAGCTGTCTAAGGACATCAGGGACAAAATTGTAGACTTGCACAAGGCTGGGATGGGCTTACAGGACAATAGGCAAACACAGCTTGGTGAGAAGGCAACAACTGTTTGGCGCATTCTATTAGAAATGGAAGAAGTTCAAGATAACAGTCAATTCTCCCTCGGTCTGGGGCCTCCATGCAAGGATCTCACATCGTGGAGCCTCAATAATCATGAGAAAGGTGAGGGATCAGCCCAGAACTACACGCAGGCCTGGTCAATGTACCTGAAGAGAGCTGGGACAAGTATCAAAGAAATACCATAAGTAACCACACAACGCCGTCATGGATTAAATCTGAGCGCACAAATCCTCTGCTCAGCCAGCCGCATGTCCAGGCCCCGTCTGAAGTTTGCCAGACCATCTGGATGATCCAGAGGAAGGATGGGAGAAGGTCATGTGGTCTGATGAGACCAAAATAGAGCTTTTTGGTTTAAACTCCACTCGCCGTGTTTGGAGAAGAAGAAGGATGAAGTACAACCCCAAGAACACCATCCCAACCGTGAACGCATGGAGGTGGAAATATCATTTCTTGGGGATGCTTTTCTGCAAAGGGACAGGACGACTGCACCGTATTGAGGGGAGGATGGATGGGGCCATGTATCACGAGATCTTGCCAACACCTCCTTCCCTCAACAAGAGCATTGAAGATGGGGCTGTGGCTGGGTCTCCAGCATGGACAACGACCAAAACACACACAGCCAGGGCAACTAAGGAGTGGCTCCGTAAGAAGCATCTCAAGGCCTGAGTGGCCTAGCCACTAGCCAGCACCAACCTGAACCAATAGAAAATCTTGGAGGAGCTGAAAGTCTGTGTTGCCCAGAGACAGCCCGAAACCTGAAGATCTGGAGAAGTCTGTATAGAGGAGTGGGGCCAAAATCCCTGCTGCGTCTGGCAAACCTGGTAAGAACTACAGAAAACGTCTGATCTCTGTAATGGCAAACAACGGTTTCTGTACAAATTATAAGTTTGTTTTTCTGATGTATCAAATACTTATTTCATGCAAATAAAATGCAGAATTAATTATTTAAAAATCATACAATTGATTTTCAGGATTTTTGTTTTAGATTCGTCTTTCACAGTTGAAGATGTACCTATTGATAAAATTACAGACCTCGATCATGCTTTGTAAGTGGGAAAACTCGCAAATCGGCGTATATATCAAATACTTTCTCCCCACTGTATATATATAATATAGTATATATATATATATATATATCTCATAGATGGAATTAAAGGTCACCTTATTTCTTGGCTTGATTGCCTTCACTCACAAAATCAACACATATCTCAATGAATATTTCAGCTCTTTCCTCAGTGGAATTTGAGTGCCCCAAGGGAGCATCATATAGGCACACTGGCGTAGGCGAGTGGGGGGGCACGGGGTGGCCACCCCGAGGGGGGTGGAAAATTTGTTTTGTTGCATCTATCATCGATCCCTATTGACTTATGAGGACAATTTTCCCATGACATGTGAAAGCGCAAGCGCAGGGAGAAATTGTACTGCCCAAATGGCCCCGCCCTCATTTGCTGATCAATGCTGTGCCAATGATGCCTCAAAGAGAGAGAGCGCAAAAAGAGTGCGCGGAATGCTGGTAACTAAACTCGAAGACGAGGCAGCGAGGCGTTGGCATCTCATTCCAGTGTTCCCGTCTCATTAGAGGGACCTAGAGACTAGATTATTTGGCACCCAACACCTCCCCCCCCCGCGCCAAGATTAATAATTTAAAAAATCAAATACACAAGAAAACATATCATGTGTGCAAGTAAAATTTCAAGCAGATTACAGTACTGTACCTGTAAGGAGCACATTGAAAATAAGAAAATAGATTTTAATTGTGTCAAACTGCTTCAATGTCCTCATGTCCTTTCCTTCCATCCCTCAAACAGTCAAAATTGAGAACCACCTTTCTAACACCCGTGTTTCATTCGATAATCGTTGTTTTGTTGTTTTTTCTTGATTTGTTTTTTTTTGTGTAATTGTTTATTTGCATCAGGACAGTAAGATCGCTCCGCCTGTGAAGGAAGCACCGTCAGTCCCCCACAGAGCCACTATTTAGACGTGTAGCTCCTCATCCACAACTTCCTTCAGGGCCACTATTTAAGTGGTAGCTGCTCACTGCACAACTTCATTCCGACATGATGCAAAAAAAAATTCCGGGACGTTTGCCAAAATAACAAATAATAAAAAGGAGTCGGGTACAAAAAAAGGAAGCGGGTGGGACGATCGACTGGTATTTATTTGGGCCTTATCTTGCACGCACGTGCCCTTCTCATTCGGGAACTTGAACTCAAGATTATTTGTAAATGTCACAATTAAATTAACTTTATTACTGATTTACTGTCTTATTATGTGTAAATGATAATTCTAATGTCCTTGTATCTGAAACAATCATTATATCATCGTACTGGAATTTCAACTCTCCTAATGCACCACTACTCCCCCCCCCCGCAGACTGTCACCCGAGGCAGACCGCCCTACCCGCAGCCCCTGAGTCGCGCCAATGCATCTCAT
>CM068958.1:110771279-110783910 GCA_035128595.1 Eptatretus atami | reverse complement strand
GTTGCATTTTCACGTACAAGAGGTTACTCCTATATATCTATCAAAGTGGACAATAATTCCTCACAAGGACGAATCAGCAACAAGACACTCACCCAAAATGTCATCTACAGGGAGGTCCTTGAGAAAACTAAGGACAGGTAACCATTGCGCATCACATCCCTAATGACACCCTCCCCAGCTTCCCATCACATCAACTATTATGTCTCATCCACCTTTTGCCACCCATTCAACTCCGTGCGGAGCACGGGTATATGCTCGTGTATATATATATATAGTTGTTGTGTGTGTGTGAGTAATAGCTATACATCTATATATATATATATATATATATTATAAATGAACAGGAAATGAACATATGTACATGTGGAAAAATTACATGCACAGACCTGTGGTTGGCAGTGAGTGCCCTGGAAGCAGCAGGGGAAAGAGAGTGGCATCTATACTTTATGTGGGAGAATTGCATATTTCAGCCTGTGGGTCGACCAGATGGCAGAGCACTGGTACAGTTTTCCCGAGGACCTGGGTTTGATTCCTTGTCGGGGCATGTAATTTTTACGCATGCACTATATATAATAAGATTCCTTTGATGCCTGTCTGTCCGCGTTTTTTGCAAAGACCGCTAAGCCGACAACCACCAAATTTGGCACGCACACCAAGTCCGACCCGGGGGTTGCCCTCAATGTATTTTCATCAACAACCTCAGCCTTTAAAGATCCTGAAGAATCATAAGGCCTTTTTTTTACATGCTTGAGAGATTACAATACATGCCTGAGAGAAGACTTTTTACATGCTTGAGAGAGACGACCCCTTCAGACCATTGAATTCCCCAAATACAAATAAGACACTTTAAAACCCCGAATACCCCAAAGACCTTTGGACCCCAAAGATGGTTAAGATCCCGAAGACTACTGAAACCCCTAAGACCTTGAAGACCCTCAAGTCTTTTGAAGACCCTTATGACCCCTTAGAGCCGAAAGACCTCAAATACCCTTCAGACTTTGAAGGTCCTTAAAACTATAAGACCCCAAAGAGCCTTTACGACCTCAAAGACCCTTAAGACCCAATGACCTGTAAGACCTTTAAGACCTTAAAGACATTTAAGACCCCAAGACTATTAAAGACCCTTAAGACCCCTTTACCACCTAGTGTTATGGCTCTCCTGCCCTCCACACAGTTCCTCCCCCCACCGCCCTCCAGCCACCCCCACCACGCCGGTTCGACTGCCCCCGATCCATCTACCACATTCTCAGCCCTGCCGGCTCTCCTGCTTCTCCCACTTCTCAGTACCCCCCCCCCACACCCGGGTAACCCTGCAAGTATAAAATAATATAATATATAATTTTTTTAAAAAGTTATATATATATATAGCAAGGTACCCATGCTATACACGGGAGGGGGCGGAATAGCTTCATGAAGGACTTGGGCAAAAAAAAAAAAAAAAAAAAAACTTACTGCAGCTGACCCCAACAGAAGTAAATTGGGTCATATTTATATGGTCACAATATGGCAAATCTGCAAATGGCAAATCCGTGAATGTCACGGATGGAAACCCTCACAGTATTTCCTCATTCTGCTTTAAACTCAAACTTTAATTTGTGATTAGAATGATGCTGTTTGGAATGAAAATATAATCGTACACCATTAATATAACAAAATACAATGTTACAAACACTCATGACGTAAATGAAGAGAAACGCCATTCTGATGTTACATCCAGATCGGGAGCAGCTTCGCACGGATTGAAACTCAAAATCATAATTGTATTGAGGTATATATGAAACCTCCCACCCACTTTAGGATACCAGCTGAGACCCCAAAATGTTCCACAGAAGGTTTGGTGGGGCTAGCCACAAAACTGAGGGAGTAGTTCTGGGACAGACGGAAAGACAGACAGACAGACAGACATAAAGCGGGTGGCCTTGCACTTGAATTGTAAATAAATCAAACAAGAAACAAAATTTGTACACAACAGCGATTTAAATTCCCTTACCTCTACATGACACGTGCACCCACAGAACGGATCACATTATAAATCAACTCAACGAGATAATTATTTGCCTGACAATAAGAGATACAATTTGGGATAGACAAGACATTTCCCCCTCCCAACCCTGCCCTGCCCCGCCTGACCTGGTGTGATGGATTCTGGGGAGTCTGCCATGTCCCTCCAAAAGGTTGCATGAGCTTGGAGGCCCATAGCTCCTGGAGGGTGGTCGAGGTTCCACAACGACTGTGGTGAACAGTACCCCCATGCACTCCATTCTTTAATGTGTTGACACTCAGTCGTCGGGCACTATTGACCAACAGCCACGAGATTCATGCAAGCTTGCCCAGGGCACAGAGATGTTAACTGCCGTGCTGCTTTACTCCACATCTGCATCAGGTCCATCCCGGAACAACGTGACTGTTTGCGTGCATGATGGAGGTGTGCGACCTATGCCAAAAGGATTGGATTTGCTGGTCGCTGGCAGATGTAAGATCAATCTGGGCCAGGGCGTTCTGTGGGTGTGGTTGGAAGAGCTGCCACTCAGGGGAGTGAGCACAGAAGACAAAGTGGAGCAGGGGGCTCCGGACTACGTGACCAACCACCCGGGAGCTGAGGCGATAGTCCAGGCACAGTGACGGGCTAACCAAACCTGGTGGGAGCCTTGTGGCCTCGTGGAACTGCTGGCAGGGTAATCAATCCAGGGCTTAGTCTTGGGGCGCATTCTCAAATACTGACGGGCCTGTTGTGGCTGTCAGAATAATTAATGTTAGGATGGAACCATGCACTATAGGACAGGATGAGAAGGTAGCAGACTGCAACCCAGTTATTGACATCATGGAGATAGGGACAAAAACATCTGTGACATGGCGCACCAGGGGGAATCTCCAGATTTCGATAGGAATTGGCCTAACTGATCCCATTTGTGAGATAGTCAATCGCAGTTGCATAAATTTAGAGGAGGCCCAGCAGGAAGCTTTACATAAATTAACCCATCGCCATGTAGATATCTTCTCCTTGTCCTCCAAGGACATTGGAATTAGGGGCCTGGTGAAACAGCAGATCAACTCCAACGAGGCCCGGCCTATCTGTCGGGCCACTTGACAGCTCCCATGGAGCAAGAGTGAGAAAGCTGATGAGCAGGTGGAAAAAATGATTGACGCAGAAGTCATTGAGTCCTCGGTAAGTCCCTGGCTGTCACCCATTGTGCTGGTTAAAAATAAATATCAGACCACATGTTGATGCATGGACTTTCGCCAGCTGAACAACGTGACATTAAAAGACTCATATCCCTTGCTTAGAATTGATGATACCCTTGATGCCATTTTGAGCTCAAATTGTTTTTCCACATTGGACCTTAATTAAGAGTGGGTTTTGGCAAATTGAGATGAATGGAGCAGGGAAGGAGAAGATTGCATTTTCCACAGGTAAGGGACTATATCAGTTAACTGCGATGCCGTTTGCTTTGTGTAACACCCCGCCACCTTTGCGAGACTGATGAGCGTGTACTGGGTGGCATGCCATGGCAATCATACCCCGGTGTACCTGGATGACATCCTGGTTTTGCTCTTCCATAAGCTTCGAGGGCCTTTTATAAAATAAGTGCTTTCAAAGCTTCGGTTCTCATTTGTGCAAAAATGAAAGGAATTCAAGTAGAAAACAAAGTAGTACATGATTACATGAAAATAAAGCAACGAGGTCAATCACACTCTTCCTTCTAGAGCTTCAAAGCAATCGGTGGACCACCATCTCAAGTGCTCCCCATTCCGACAAATGATCCCTTCTTACCCCCATTAACTCTCGCCCACACAACCCTCTTATTTAAAGGTTAAAGAGAACTCTCATTCATTCACTCTTTTTCTTTCTCTCTCTTTGCTCGTTTTGTTCAACTGTGGCCCAACTGTTAGTATTTTGCCTTTTATGCCGTCTCTTCACTCTTCCATGAACCTACATTTTAGAAACAAAAATAAATTAACCATAAAAAATGCCTAACTATGAACGGAACCAATTGTTTATATTACTTTACCAGCCATACACAAGGGATCGAGTGAGAGAGCAGGATGGAGGGAACGGCGTACAAGGGGAGTTGGACAAAGTAGATCGAGAGGAATAAGATAAAACATTCCTTATTATATTAGACAGGCCATGAGCATGAAGTGATGGAGGAGGGAATTAATGAGGAGAGACGATTAAAAGGAGAAGGGGAAGTGATTAAAAAACAAACAACAAAAAAAAAAACAACAAGACGATTGGTGTCCCTCCCTCCCGCCTCCGCTTAATGAAAATTTGCCACAACGAATGGTTTAATTTAGGACCATTCATCCCTCAACAAAGTCTTTCATTCGCTACAATGAAGGAGCCGTTGCAGTGTCATGGTGATTGTGCAATGTCATCTCCATGGCGATAAGTACGATACGTTTTTGCACCGAAGAACTTTTCAATACGAGGGATTAAATTTTAAGAAGGCTTGCAAATAATCAACTTTTCAGAATGAAAGGGTTAAAAATAACCACTGCTGCCTTTTTGTATAGAAATTTGGACTCAACATTGGTTTGGTAAGTGTTACAACTAAATTAACTTTATTATTGCATTACAGTCTCTATTATTAGGTAAATAATAATATTATAAGTGTCACTTGCAACTAAAATCATTACACCAAGCATATATGGCTTTGCTTTGAGACGGACACATTGCGGTTAGGAAATGAAGTATAATTTTCAGAATAAGAAATAATGGAAAACGAGCTCCCGCATCACGAAGTTGAATAAAGGTACTAAACAAATTCGTTATGCAGGGGATACCTGTATTTAGAAAGGGTGAGAAGAGGAAATGCAGAGGAAGGAGAGTAAAGCAGAGATGGAAGGAAGGAAGAAACCAGACCATGCATAACATTCATGATTAAAATAACAGAACTGGTTGTTATGGATTAGTAAATCCTATATAAATCCTATATGATTGGAAATGTTAAATTTTGTGTTGAAGAAATTATTATGATAATTCAGGGACAAAGGCAACTCCAGTTTATGTGAATTAATTAAATCAGATATAAAGTGGGACAAAGGATTCGTGCATAGACATCGGCATGCGTCATGGACATCGTGACATCGAGATGGATTGTCAACGAAACTTTGAAGATGACTGGTGTTGAGGCCGTATGCTTTGGTCAACAGGGGCATTACACTGTGTGAACAAATTAGGTGAAAATTTTGTTTTGGAGAACGACACTCTCAGTCAATGGTCAAGCTGCAGTCAATCTTTGGATTCAGACAGAGTATCACCTTGCTTCGACATTGACCTCACGAGTTTGCCATAAAAAGGTGAGGTGAGGAGCAATTTGGAGAAGGAGAAGCAGATGTGATGCAGTGGTGATCTTGGAGGTGACCCGGAGATCCAAGTCTAGCAGCGTACATAGCTTTGGAATGGCGGAGTGCTGCGTGCACAGTGGGAGACAGGCAGCAACGGTCTCGTGAGCTTTTACATTGAGCACACGGTGACTACTGACCTGATCCTGTGTACCAGGCTGGTGTATGGCTTCACTCCTGCTGGCTGAATGGTTGTGCTCACGAAGAGCCAACACAGAACGCAGGTGTGCTTCCCTTGGCAGCTATGCGCCAAGGTCACTCTCTCCCTCCACCTCGTGCCTTCTCACGGCTCGGCGAGACACGTGATGAGATCCACACTGCATGATCATTACCACGGCGCTCACTCGCTCAACACACAAAGCTGATCGCTAATCTGCAAGGTTTCTCTCTGCACGACCATTCATTTTCACGCTCACTTAAATTACATGGCAAAACTACAAGTTTGTTTTCACACGGCAAAAGATTAACAGATCTGCACACTTTTTTTTCTTTTCTTTTGTATACATTGTCAAGGCTCATATAAGAACTAACACACAGAACGTATAACAAGGGGAGCAAGAGACGAGAGGGACAGAGAAGGAAGCACAAACAGTGGGGAACAGAGACATTAGGAGATCTGTGGAAGGGAGAAGGATGGGGCAGGGAATACAGGGTATACAAGATGCACATTGCAGGGAATTTCAGGAAGGAAAGCAGGGAATTTGAAGGAGGTGGGTTTGGGGTGGATTAACGAGGGTAGAAAAGGTCGAGGTTTTAGATGGGGGAAGATAAGAGGTGGTGGTGAACAGATGTTTTGAAGGCCTGGAGGAAGGATGGGATTGAAGAGAGTGTGGGAGTTTATTCCAAAGGTGGGGAAAAAGAGGAATGAAAGAGTGAAGGTGAACAGTGATTTGTGATTTTGGTAGTTTTACCAGAAGGGGGTTGCTGCGGACCTTAAGCGCCCTGAGGAAATATGGGGGGGAGGAGGGACAACATACCGCAGACAGAGCGGGGGGGGGGGGGGTGGGACACGGAGAGGAAGATGGTAGAAGACAAAAAGACCACCGACCTACCTGCGGTGAGAGAGTGATAGGCCCAAAGACTCAGCCTCATTGTGGGGATACCAATGATCCTAAATGCCTTGGTTTCCAGAGCGTGAAGCCGAGAAAGGCGAGAGGCAGGAGCACCAGTGCATAGTGGAGAGCAAGTACTCCATCAGGCTGCGGACGAAAGCTTTGTAAGTGGTCAGGAGCTCATGTGGGCAGAGGAAGCACTTTGCACGACGGAGGATTCCAAGTCGTCTCGTCAATGGCTTTGGAGGCCAGGTTGGAAATGTGGCTTTCCCAGGAAAGATCATGGCAGATAGTGAGACCCAGAAGCTTGAATGAAAGGACTTCTTCCAGCGGGTTGTTGAGAAAGTAGATGGGGGGGGGGGGAGTTCCAAACAGTCCTTTCGGAGAGACATAGTGAGTGTAAGATTTGTCAGGCTTGAAAGACATGTTCCATGTGTTGGACCAGTTTGTGATTTTACCCAGATCTGGAGAGAGTGAAGAAGCTACTCCTTGCCGGTCTGAGGGACGACAGATGGTACGGCAGAGGGTGCAGTCATCAGCAAAGAGATAAAGAGGATTTTCCAGAGAGTCAGAGAGATCATTGATGAAAACCAGAAAAAACAGTGCCCAGAACGCTACCTTGAGGAACTCCAGCCTGACAGGAAGAGGGGACGAGGGAACAACGCTAAGGACCACACATTGGCTGTGACGGGAGAGGAATCAGCGAGCCATGAGTGGAAACGTTTCGAATACAAAGATTTCAATGTAAACACCGAGTTTAGGCATTCAGCCTTTTGTGTTTGGTATCAGCAGTGCAGCCATTTGAGGTAAGGGAGGGGATGGAGGGGGAACATACACCAGAACACATTTGATGAGATGCCACCAGGATTTGCAGGAGGGAGAGAGGTTTGAAAGTTCAGACTTGAGATTAGAAAGATGTTGTTTTCTGGCTCTCCTGAGGGTAGACACACACTTTTTTAAGCTTTATGGAAGGAACTGAGATTACCCTCAGTTGGGTTTGCTTTCCATGAGGCAAAGGCAAGTTGTTTTCGGACAACTGCCTCAACCAAGCTTCAGTGAACCAAGGCGGGAGGAAGGGTAGGACAACCTGAAGACGAGAGGGGATAAATCTGTGCATGAGAGAGAGCAAGTTTCTTTGAAAGAATTCCCAGGATGAGTTGATTGTGGAGAAAGTAGCGATGGGAGACCAGTCTAGAGTTTGATGGCTGCTTGGAGACCCTGCCAGTCGGCTTGAGTGAAATGCCAGACTCGACGGCGCTGAGGTGGTTCTGTGAAAACAGCCAGAGAGATGTCCACTTTGACAAGGACGTGGTCAGAAGAACCGATTGGAACGGCTGAAGAACAGCAGATATTTTCAGGGAAATTTGTCAAAATCAGATCCAGAAGAGAGGGAGTACCATTGGTTGAGATCCAGGTTGGGAAGTTGACCGATTGAGTCAGTCCCAATGAGTCGCAGAAGTCTTTTGCTGAGGTGCCATGACAGGTGAGAGAGGTACCCACACCTAGCCAACTGGCATGATGACAATTGAAGTCGCCACATATGAGGAAGAGAGAGTTCGGATGAGAGGATAGAAGTTGGTCCAGGTTTTTGGATAGTGCGGTGTAAATGGAGTCATCACTGTTAGGTGGACAGTACAGTACACATATAAACATGAGGTAGGAGTGGAGGGGAAGCCGTAGACAGAGGTATTCCTGGGGTGTGAGGGAGTGAGGGCAGTGCATGGAGAGTGAGGAATAGAGTCTTTGATGAAGAGAGCAGGTCCTCCACCAGGACGAGGCTCAGGTCTGTCATACCGGAGGAGGGAGTAACCAGGGAGAGATACTCAGGAGTCAGAGACGTCTTGGGGAGGAAAGTTTCTGTTGGACAGATTATGTCTGCTTTGTCAGTGGCAACCTGTATGGAAAGATCTGTAAGGTTTGAGCGAAGGCTCACTGTTAATGATTTTGAGGTCCATACCATTAATGAAGAGGTAGGGGAAGAGGCTTTGGGTGCAGGGAGGTGAGAGGAGGGGGAAGGTAGGACAAGTGAGGAGAAGGGGGGGAGGTAAGGAGAGTTGTTGAAAGAGTGTGGGGGATTGCAGAAGAGCTAGGGGAGGGGGTTGGATGAGGAGGAGAAAAGGTTCTGTGGTGCTGGGTTGAGGTACAGTGGGGATTATCAGAGAGGGGCAGAAGGCAGTTGAGGATTTGAGGAGGTGGGGTGATGAGATGAAGGAGAGAGGGCAGGGGAAGGAGGCAGCTTTGTGGATGTGAGGGGGGGGGTAACTTTGAGAAGGCTGAGTGAGGGGAGTGAATGGTGGGAGAAGGGTGAGTAGGGAGAGTTGAGGGAGAAGGTGAGAGGAAGCTTGGAGGGAGAAGTGTGTGATTGTTGCATTGAGAGGGAGGGTTGAGAAGGGTGAGTAGGCACTGAAGTTGGAAAAAAGAATGGTTGATGGAAAACGAACAAGCACAGCAAACTGGGTTTTTTTTTGGAATTTTTAGTTCCGAGATGCGATTAAAGACATTTCTTGATGGATGCAATGAAGGCGAATTAAGAGAATGGAGAGAAGAAACATTGTAACAGTTGGATTTTTTTTAGACAAGGTATGAATGAAACGTTGAATTGAGAGCAGTCTGTTTAAATCGAAAAACAGTCGTGAATTATGATACAGTAATGAGAACCACACGTGTGAAAGAGGAAGATGAAGCATTATAAGAGATCGTTTTTAACAATATATTAATACTGAAGGACCAATTTTGTGCTCCTCCTCGCGGTCGCGTCACGTTTTTCTCGGTACTGTGACCTGGACTGAAAGAAACTTCATACCTGTAAGAGTGCATCGCACATAGTGGCAATAGTCAACTTTCAACTCTGAAGCAGAATAACACTTTTTGTTGAGACGGGGGCGGGGGATGAAGAGACGGGGCAGGGAGTGAAGAGCGGGGGCGGGGATGAAGAGGCGGGGGCAGGGAGTGAAGAGGCGGGGCGGGGATGAAGAGGCGGGGGCAGGGAGTGAAGAGGCGGGGGCAGGGAGTGAAGAGGCGGGATGAAGAGACGGGGGCAGGGAGTGAAGAGGCGGGGCGGGGGATGAAGAGGTGGGGTAGGGAGTGAAGAGACGGGGGCAGGGAGTGAAGAGGCGGGGGATGAAGAGACGGGGCAGAGAGTGAAGAGCGGGGGCGGGGATGAAGAGGTGGGGCAGGTGAGCGGGGCAGGAGTGAAGAGGCGGGGGCAGGGAGTGAAGAGGCGGGGGCAGGGAGTGAAGAGGCGGGGCAGGGAGTGAAGAGGCGGGGGCAGGGAGTGAAGAGGCGGGCGGGGGATGAAGAGACGGGGCAGGGGATGAAGAGGTGGGGGGCAGGGATGAAGAGACGGGGCAGGAGTGAAGAGGCGGGGGCAGGGGATGAAGAGACGGGGGCAGGGAGTGAAGAGACAGGGGCAGGGAGTGAAGAGGCGGGGCAAGGTAAGCAAATTTTTTGGCGGGGGTAAGCAAATTGAAAGCGGGGAGACGGGGGGGGGAATGGGTGGGGGATGAGTGTGTGGGGCTGGGGTGAATTAGGCGGGTTGAGTGTGAGGGGGTGGACAGGGGGCGGGGGCAAGTGGGCGGGGATCAAGAGACGGGGGCGGGGTATTAAATTTTTGGCAGGGGTAACCAAATTGAAGGCAGGGGGGGAATAGGGCAGGGGCGGGGGATGAGTAGGCGGGGCAAGCACGCCCTGTCCAGTCCATGTCCCTCGAGTGTGGGTGAGCTGGTGAGGGTGGTTGAATGAATGGAATCCGTCTGTGACGGGGTTTAGGCTAGTTATTAGGGTACCCTGTCATTCTGACAGGGAACCCTATTGTTTTTCTTCTGTTTATTTCATTATTATTTTTATTATTTATTTCTTTTTCCGCCGGCAATTTGCGGGTTTCTTTCGCTTTAAAAATCATTTTCTCAGGAACGTAAGTCCGATCGACACGAAATTTTCACCATAGTATGTATCTTTTTTGATAGCAAACTAAATTGGTAATTGTGACGTCATAGGTCATGTGGTACGGGCGCCATCTTGAAAAAACCGAAAAACTTTGGACCTCTGTATCTCTGAACGGTGCGATGGAAATTTTTTTCGCTTCATACATTTGAATAAGCTCCTCAAGGGAACAGGGGGATTTTCGTGAGGTCATCGGTCAAAGAGTGTGCCGGTCAAAATTCGTTAGGTACAACGCTGCATCGGAAAAATCTGAAATTTGAGCCTCATCTGCACAACAATTGACCGTAGAAAAAATATATTATGACGTCATAGGTCACTTGGCTGGCAGCCATCTTGTTTTGGGAATTTTTTTAAAAAAATCTTCTTCTCCAGAACGGCTAAACAGATTGAGGCGAAACTTTACACACACATTCCCCATGATGTCCTTTATCAAGTTTGTTAATTTCTTATTGATCGGTCATACGGTTTGGCGACCATTTGAATTTACCCAAAACCTTCAAACATCTTCTTCTCTCCAGAACGGCTCGTAAGATCAAGGGGAAACTTCACAAACCTATTGCCCACGAGTAGTGAATATAAGTTTGTTAATTTCTAATTGATAGGTCACATGGTTTGACAGCCATGTTGGATTCATGAAAATATTAAATAATGTTTTCTCTGGAATCACATAACCTATCGAAGCGAAAATTTGCAACTATCATCCTCCATGATGTCTGCATTCATAGTAAAAATTATGACGTCACAAGTCACAGGGTTTGGCGGCCATCTTGGAGGGAATAACGCATCTTATCCGATTAACACGAAACTTCACACACGTATTCCACTACGGAATAGGAGGCAGGATGTAAAGTTATTATGTCATAAGTCATATGGTTCGTCAGCCATCTTGGATTGAAATAATAATTTTTAAAAATCTTCTTCTCCAGAACGGCTAAACAGATTGAGGCGAAACTTTACACACACATTCCCATGAGGTCCTTTATCAAGTTTGTTTAATTTCTTATTGATCGGTCATACGGTTTTGGCGGCCATGTTGAATTTACCCTAAAACCTTCAAACATCTTCTTCTCCAGAACGGCTGATCTGATCAAGGGGAAACTTCACATACCTATTAGTAGGGTGGATATACTGATT
Organism: Eptatretus atami; assembly: GCA_035128595.1. Lineage (NCBI taxonomy): Eukaryota > Metazoa > Chordata > Myxini > Myxiniformes > Myxinidae > Eptatretus > Eptatretus atami. The sequence continues at coordinate 110,772,436 of CM068958.1, read as the reverse complement.
CTGGCTCACTTTTCCCCATGTAAATGAATGGGGGATTTTCAGCGATTCACATTTTTTTCCCCTAAATTACACCCCTTTTATCCCAAGGTATATTTGTTTGTCTCCCCTTTTAACCTAGGGGCATTCTATTCAAATAACCAATGCGACAAGATAAAGATTGGTTCAAGTAGCAACGTAGTAATGTGGTTTGTTCAAGGTGATTCTGAAGAGATATCTGAAACCTGTAAGCCTAGGGACACTCTTTCAAATAACCAATGTATATTGTTTAGCTCACTCATTGACCTATAAACATTTGTTCATTCTCATATTCCTTAAATAGTTTAATTTTCTTTGCACAATAATCCCCATCTAAATATTTAAAAAAAAACATTGAATCTTTATATTTTTCAAGATACCCTTTTGTGCCATTAGAATGATATACTTCTCTTAATGCTCTTGACACCTCCTGAGCCATATCATTTTGAGATTATAGTAAATTGTTTTTCCATTGTTCAATTGATAACCATCGAAGTTTCAGTCCGTGCCGTGAAAATGAGGAATGTTTTTCCACACGACCGGCCGAAAATGAGGAACTGTTTTTCACAGTCATATCGTGAAAAAACAGGAATATTCTGCGCATCCCAAGGTCTCGAGCCAGGCTCCATTTAACATTTCTTTGCTGCAATGGTGTGCCGATACGTGATCCTGCAGTGGCATGAGCTTGGTTTGGAGTTCGCATATTTTGTATGGAACTAAACTTTCAACTTGAATGTCGGATTCAAACCTATTATCTGTTGAGGTAAGATTTTTATTTTCCTATTTTCAGTTCCTTTAAACATCGACTCATTTAATAATTAAATAACTTAATTAATACATTATTATTTTCTCTCACAGGAAATTGTATCTAAATGCAATATCAAAATACCGATTTTGCCACAACTTGGGGCGAAATTGTTGGCTTGGTTGAAGACCTTATGAGCGACCAAGACCCACAGAACGAGCTCGTCCTTGATGACCCAACCAAAGAGTTATACGTTGGAGACCTCATGGGACCAAGACCCACAGAACGAGCTAGACCTTGATGGGATGACTTTGGGGTTCCTTGGATATCGACTATTTGTATGGAACTAAACTTTCAAGCTGATGAATTGGATTCAAAACCTATTATCTGTTGAGGT
>CM068958.1:110756613-110771254 GCA_035128595.1 Eptatretus atami | reverse complement strand
TATAAATGGAAAACATAATGAATGTGAAAAATATCAAATAAGTCTTATTGAAAAAATAACGAAAACAAAGGTAAATAAAACAAATAAGCGAATCAATTTAAAAACTAGTAAGTTAGAGGATGTAAAGAAAAAATAAATATCCTTCAATGGACTGAAAACTTCGATGGTTATCAATTGAACAATGGAAAAACAATTTACTATAATCTCAAAATGATATGTGCTCAGGAGGTGGTCAAAGAAGCATTAAGAGAAGTATATCATTTCGTAATGGCACAAAAGGGGTATCTTGAAAAATATAAAGATTCAAATGTTTTATTTTTAAATATTTTAGATGGGGATTATTGTGCAAAGAAAATTAAACTATAAAAGGAATATGAGAATGAACAAATGTTTATAGGTTCAATGAGTGAGCTAAACAATATACATTGTTTATTTGAAAATGAGTGTCCCTAGGCTTACAGGTTTCAGATATCTCTTCAGAATCACCTTGAACAAACCACATTACTACGTTGCTACTTGAACCAATCTTTATCTTGTCGCATTGGTTATTTGAATAGAATGCCCCTAGGTTAAAAGGGGAGACAAACAAATATACCTTGGATAAAAAGGGGGTGTAATTTTAGGGGAAAAAAAATGTGAATCGCTGAAAATCCCCATTCATTTACATGGGGAAAAGTGAGCCAGAATCAGTATATCCACCCTACTCCTATTGCACATGAGTAGGGAATGCAAGTTTGTTAATTCTAATTGATAGGTCACATCGTTTGGCAGCCATGTGGGATTTAAGAAAAATATTAAATAATGTTTTCTCTGAACCGCTTAACCTATCGAAGCGAGAATTTGCAAATGCCATCTTCCATCAATTCTGCATACATGGTAAAAATTATGACGTCACAAGTACAATGGTTTGGCGGCCATGTTGGATTTAAAAAAAATATTAAATAATGTTTTCTCTGGAACGGCTTAACCTATCGAAGCAAAAATTTGCAACTGTCATCCCCCATGATGTCTGCATACATGTTAGAAATTATGACATCACAAGTCACATAGTTTGGCGACCATCTTGGATAGAAAAACGCACCTTTCCGATTAACACGAAACTTCACAAACATGTTCCACTACACAGTTGAAAGCAGAATATAAATTTTTTTGTCATCTCATGTATCTCATGTTGTATCAAAGGCCGAGGTCTGGGTACCCGGTCATCACTGCCAGCAGTTATAAAGTGGCAGTTCTAGTTATTATTACTTTTTTGAGAGGGTTTTCATCGGATCAGGTAAAGGAAAGGTTGAAGAAAAAATCGTAAGGTGAATGGTGAATTTGGATCGGTAAACGCAGGGGGTGAAACAGATCACATCACGTGGTTACGGGAGAAGCACGTGGTTTGGGAGGTGTATAGTCAAAAGTGAATTTATTTATTTCTAATAAGGATTGCATAAGATTCGGAAAAGGAAAGGTTGAAGTAAAATCGTGGACGTGTGTGGTGAATTTGAAACGGTAAATGCAGAGTGAAGCTGATGGATCGATGAAAAGTACCAGGAAGAGGGTAGAGAGACACGTGGTTACAGGAGGTGTATAGTTGGGAAGGATACAAGGGAAATTACTATTTTTTGATGGATTTTTGAAGATTAGGTAAGATTCGGGAATGGAAGGTGTAGAAATAAATCGTGAAGGGAATGGTGAGAGTGGGTCAGCTCAAGTAGAAGAACGATGGAGGAGGAGGAGGAGGAGGAGGAGAAGAAGAAGAAGGAGGAGGAGAAGGAGAAGAAGGAGAAGAAGGAGAAGGAGAAGAAGGAGAAGAAGAGGAAGGATCAGGTCTCGTGGGCATGGAGGGTTTTTTTTTTTTATATTTAATTTGACAAGAAACAGAGTGTTTAGTTGGGAGGGAATAGATGGGGGCGTTGGGAAAGTGGGGAAAATAGGAATTGAATGTAATAGGGAGAGAATACAAATAAAAACGATTGTACACTTGGAGGGGAAGGACGGGTAGGCCTCAAGGAACCCGGTAAGACAGGTTGACAAAAACTCACAAAATAGCATGATTTCTGAAACAAAACCGAACTAGGAGCACACACCAAGCATATCGGTGATGAAATAAACAGTTAAAACGGGACAAATAACGACCGGAAACTTATGTTTGAGAAAGGCGGCAGAGAACCCTGAGAGAACCTGCCGTCGCTCCAAACCCAGAACCGGAAGTGAAAACACAGTGAAACTTGATTCAACATGGCAGGTTTAATTGCACGTTCGGACACGGCAAGATGTTAACTTTGGTTCACGGCACGGATCCCGGTAAAAGGGGTGTATTAAAACACGAGTGTGAAGTTGCCCTTATCAAAAGAGAAATCGCCTTGGTAAACAGTTGTTGAGGTAACTTTGATTAGGCATTGACCGTGACTCATACTTTCCTGTGCGGAAGTTTACAATTACTGATGAACTATTGATTGAATTGTGATTGCATTATTATTACTGATTGATATTCGCACCTTTTTAACAAGTGGGTTTTAAATAAATTTCATTTTAAGTTCCTTCTGTTGTTTGTCACTGGTTCTCACCCGGTTGGTTGTCAATTGATTGAAAAGTTGAGAGTGATCGCTTTTATTGGCTGCCGTGCTATCCTTTGGAACACTCAATAAACACTCGTTTTGAGGCTTTGAAGGCGGCACGTAACACTTGTGTAGAGCATAATGGACTTAAGAGTGAAACAACAATGAACACAAAAGATGCTTACATTTATAATGTAGAGTTTCACAGTGAGGGAGGAGGTGGAGACCAAGCAAGGAATGAGATGGATCAAACACAAATGAGGATTACAAATGAGAAGTGGAAGGGAAAAGGGGCAAGGAGTGGGGCAGAGTAACCATTTTTAGCCGCGTCTCGCGTAGCGAACGCTGGCTCGAAGAGAGCTCCGCATTGTTCTTCTTGTTCTTCTTCTTCTGGTGAAGACAAAACCTTTAGGACGTGGCTCTTGGACACATTTGTCCTTGTTTGTATTAAAAGTGATTAAAAAAAAGTTTACTTAGTAAGGCATAAGGGATGGTGTTGTACAGAGAGGAAATTGAGCAGGGAACAGAGATCGAGAAAGTGAGGAAGGAACTGGCCCACATGGAACAAAAATGATTAACACAACACAACATCGATGTAAGGAACTCGAGTTAAAGTGAAATAATAAATAGATAGCTGGCATCAACAATGTTTAAATGAACCGCTTGACAGGAGACAGCAGAATAGAGATATTTTGAACAATCGGAGGAGGGGAACGGAAAGCAAGGGAGAAAGCTAGTCAAGGATGTGAGGCCTCGCGAGTAACTCAAACAAGCTACAAAGGCAAGTACAGTATACAAAAACATATGGGATTCTCAAGGACAGCAATTATAATTATTATTTTATATGCAACCTGTGGCTGTCAGTTGCATCATTGCTGGGAGTGCTGATACAGTTCCCCCCCCCCTGTTTCCAGTTTCCAGTAAGCTGGTACTCATTTTGCCGACCTTGGAATGATGACAGGCCGAGTCAACCAACCTGGTGTTAATTAACGGAATGACAGAGACTCGGACTCAAGACCCTAAGAACTTAAACCTGGTGTTGGCTTAACGGTTAAGATAGCTGGCTTAAGGACAGCAATGAAAATAACATTGAACATTGGAAAAAATATGAAGTTACAACAGATGGACTGAAAAAGTGAAAAAGTTGTTCTACTTTTTATAAATAAATTCCTTCCTTCTAAAAATAACTTGTATTATTTGTGCATCGCACCTTGTCACATTCATGTCAATGTTCAAATAAATTTCTCCAAGATTGTGGACCTTCAGTTAGCTTGTTCTGCTTGCTTGCTAACCGCGATCAATTGATCACATATGCATATTTAAGAAAATTAATTTGCCATTTTGGCAAATCAACATACACACCATCTCACTCAAGTGCAAACAAATTTTGTGAAACTGTAAATTCCGTAAACTTTTTAACGACCGCCTCTCAAAACACCAGCAATACAGAGGTTGCATGGACTTCCTTTCTCGAGCTGTCGAGAGAAGACGACCATGCCCTGAAACGGTGCTAAACTTTTATGACGAAATGCCAAAGTGTACTCTTAACATTAGTAAAAAATTCCAGGAAATCCAATTTGTAATGCTGTCATGGCACATTGTAATGAGATTGCAAAAAATATGTTGATAAGAATGAATAATCAGTTATGCTTTTATGCACAAGTGTGATCTTATCAAGCATAATATCTCTTCCTCTGGACAAAATACCAGAAAATTATCCTGATTTACTGCTTAATGGTTACAATAAAGTACTTTTTTCTAAAGCAATGCACAAGGACGTGTTGGATGTTTCCAAGCAAAAACGCTGTCAATGCATTGAAACAACTAATAATCCATGTTTGGGATTGTTGAGAACCAGACACATCTGAAGTCATTTTCAAGAAATGTTTCACTTGGAATATATCTTTCAATCCTGACAAGCCTCTGCCTCTGCCTCTGCCTCTCTGAAAGGACCATCTGGCAAACCCTCCCATATACTTTCTTAAAATCCTCTTGAAGAAGTTCAGTCACCTCCACCTTTGGGCCTCGCTATCAGCCCTGATCTTTATTGGCAAACCACACTTCTAAGTTGGCCTCCAGAACCAGTTACTGATTGGACATCGTACATCGTGCAAAGTCTTTCCTGTGCCAATGTGAACTTTTCACAACCAACAAGACCTTCACTGACACCTTAATGGAATACTGTTCTCCCCTTTGGGCTGGTTCCCCTGCCTCAGACCTTGCTCAGCTTGGCACCATGGGAAACGAGGCTTTCAAAATAATTTGAATCTCTTGCGATGATGCTGATTCGCTGGGCCTATCATTTTCACATTGCCGAAAGGTTGGTTGTCTCTCCGTCTTCTACCGCCTCCTTACTGGTCTTGTGCACTCTGCTCATTCCATGCCCTGTTCCTCCCAGGTTCCGCAGGATGCATGCAGTCTGCCAGCAACCACCTTAGAGTGAAACTCTCCAAATCTAGAATCACCTCTCACATCCACTCAACTGGTCCTCTTTTACCCTGCCTGTGGAACCAACTTCCACATTCTCGTCATTCACATTCTTCCCTCCAGGGCTTCAAAATAGCTGTTAACCTCCATCTCAGAGCCACCCCCCCATCGTAATTCTCTCGACGCAAATTCTCTCTGTAAATGTGTATCGTGTAGCACCGCCTCCAGGTGGGGGAGGGTATTACAAGTCTCCACCATTTACAGTACAGTATTCCTGTTCCCACGTTTTCCAGTGCAGCGAGGTGTTTTGAATACGTTTTTGTAGGTATGTTTTTGCTTCATGCACGTAACCCGGGATATTTTTTTTTTGCGTATACCGAGCTGCCAGTTGCCTATACACCGCCTAAATAAAGGTTTGCTTCAGAAGAACATGTTGCATGCTTGGAACAAGATCGCTGTAGAGCGGGTACTCTGCGAGTACAGAAAAAAAAAGGCAACAAAACAAATAATATTTGGACAATTAAACCATTCACATCTCGTAGTTCTTTCACATGCCAACAGAAGTGAAAGCAGCTCACCTCCAAATCAATTTCATTAATCCATAAAGAAAAATACCAAAAATCACAACTTCAGGTTTGGAGAACAATTATAAAGTGATTATAGAAACCCACATCCAGTGTGCTGGATCAGATACACACATTTAATTAGTACAGTTTAAAATATATAACCTAAACTCTTTCAACAATAGACAGATCACATTCACTTTTTGTTGAGCCAAAACATCGAGGGAAACAAAGGAAGACACACCTGCATGCTAATAGAGTGATTACTTAATACAGACAATGGGAAAGTAGTCTTAGAAAGACTAGAGCCTGGCTACATCAGCAGAAAAATAAGGACAATTAGTTTTCTCAACCAAATGTTGACAGAGGTGTGCAATCTTCCATGATAAAAGAAGGTAAAGGGACATTTTGGGTGAGAGCCCTTCCTCAAAAAACACGAGGCTTGCTTGCCCACTTTGAAGGGCTCACGCTCAAAATGTTGCGACATCATTTTCCCCATGGTGGTTTTCATACCTCTGTCAATATTTGGTCGAGAGAATTTGTTGTACCTGATACCTAATCTGATATTCAATTTGGTAATTACAATCCATGGGTCATGAGGAGGCAATATGAACAAACTTAGGCTTCATCAATACTAAGGTCTGCCCACAAAACAGCCTTGCAAGGGATACCAAGGAGGACCATAACTACAATGCAAGTAGCAGCCAACTAAATGGTGTCTTTAAAATGGTGCTCCTGTCGCATCACCCCCTGTTGGCACGACTTTTGAATGACAGTTATTACTATATTCCGTAGAGCAAAAAATAGAACTATACCTTTGGAAACGAACACAGTTATGTGGGGTCCTTGATTTCCACAAGCAAGGGGAACAGAAGGGACATCAGGCCTAGCAAATCCTCAGAAAATCAGCTCACTATATGATGCAACACAGCATTTCTGAAACATGATGACAGCTAATAGTATTGCATATTGGGGTGTTGAGGTATTCACAGAAAGCACTGGGAATCGAATGCAACTAGCCAGCCAACTAGCACTAGCTAACTTCTGCTCCAAAAGGCTTTCGTGGATAGTTTCCACTCCAACACAACATCTGGCTCTCAACAAATGTGACGACCAGTTTCACCAGCAAAAAGTATAAATTATTAAAGTTTCAAAATAAATAATGGTTGGAGCTCTTAAATCTGAACCAATATATCAGGATCGTCTTCCGTGATACAACGCTGGCCTTTCACACAATCTCGCATCCTGATCTGCTTAACAAGCTCTGGAATACAAGACAACCTTCATAACTGGTTGACTTTTTTCATTCGTGAAGTCAACACCACTCCACTCGTTTGACTTTCTCCACTCTTTAGCTCTTCCACGAGCCTTGATTTTGTATTAAATAAATAAAAAATCAATAACCACATTGCGAGTAATAGAAACTTCTTCCTCATCCCTCCCAGCGGGGGCTGAAGTTAGAGTACCTTAAGGCAGTGTCTATCTTGTTCTCATTTTAGATAAACAACCTCTCAAATGCTTTGGAAAAGCCTTTATTTTTGACATGAGGTGTGCAGTAAGCCTGGATTTAAAAACGTTAAATCAGGAGGTGCTTAGTGGAAGAATACTTGCATCATGGATTTGCTGGAGAGGGTGAGATCAGCCACCTCAACATTGTCGTATCGTGGTCCCCCATCCCATTGACAGGGAGACTGCAGCTGCATCACTCTCTGCTGATCCGGAATTAATGAAACTCTGCTCTGACAAATGGAACAAGTCCTTCAATCCTTTAAAATCTCAGTCTCACCCTGTTGTTCTGGAAGAATCATCAAACAAAATCATCTGCATAGTCCCATGGTCAACCAATGGAAGAGGTCAGTGTCTTGAACTTCAAAGCCACACCTTTAGTCATGACCTCTCCCGGGCTGATGACATTGTGATGTTGACTTCCAAAGCAAGTTGCAGATGAGGCACCCTCCATCATTCCAACTGATTCCTTGAAAAATCACATCTACACTCAGCTGAAAAGGCCTATGTCCATAACTCAATGGAGTACTACTCTCTCCCATCAGCTGGAGCAACAGTGTTAAATTTATCCCCCACTGGAATTTGTGAATTGTAAAGCTTTCAACATTGTTGGTGTCTCCTGCAGTGAGACTAAAACACAAGGCCTATTACTTTCACAGTGCAAACAAATCAGTATGGCCTCTCTTGTTTTTTTACAACCTCTCCTCAGGGCTGCTCCGACAGCCCTCCAACCTAGCTCCCTCTACTCCGACAGCCCTCAAACCTACCTCCCTCTGCTCCGACAGCCCTCAAACCTAGCTCCCTCCGCTCCGACAGCCCTCAAACCTCGCTCCCTCCGCTCCAACAGCCCTCAAACCTCGCTCCCTCCGCTCAGACAGCCCTCAAACCTATCTCCCTCTGCTCCGACAGCCCTCCAACATCGTTAACTCTACTCCAATAGCCCTCCAACCGAGCTCCCTCTGCTCCGACAGTCCTCCAACCTAGTTCCCTCTGCTCCGACAGCCCTACAACCTAACTCCCTCTGCTCAGACAGCCCTCAAACCTAGCTTCCTCCGCTCCGACAGCCCTCAAACCTCGCTTCCTCTACTCTGACAGCCCTCCAACATCGTTAACTCTACTCCGACAGCCCTCCAACCTAGCTCTCTGCTCTGGCAGCCCTCTCCCCCTCTGCAGCAAATCCATGATGCAAGTATTCTTCCACTAAGCACATCCTGATTTAACATTTAAAAATTCAGGGTTACTGCTCACCTCATGTCTGTTTTTCCTCTTTTATCACATTCATGGAACTGCCTTTCGGGGGCAGTTCAATCATACGCTTCCTTCTATGGCTTCAAAAGTCAGCCTTTTGTCATCCCCCAAATATACCCACAATCTTTTGCAGCCCCGTAAACCCTCCCAAAGCCAATCCAACAGTCTTACTTGCAGGTTACTGTGTTTCCTCCCCTCTTCTCTCTTTTCCTGTTCATACATTAGCTTGCTTATTATGTAGAAGTGTTGTCCCTCTGTCAGTACATTACCTTTTTACCATCACCACGCTCTCCCATAACCCTAGATCTTGTGTACTAAGCTTTTGTATTGATCTGAAAGTTTTAGCTTTATGACAAATTGATTATACAGTATCCAGTTATACAAAATGTGCTTGCAAAGGAAACACTCAAATTAATGTGAAGAAAAGATTTTCGCCTTTGCGGCAAGTTTGCTGCGTACCTTATTAGATGCCATTTCGCTCACAGAGCGATGAGTTTGTACAGTCTCTAGCTGATCCAGACACCAATCGAGCTCTTCCAAAGTCTCCAAGACCATCTTTTGAAGTCCTTCCTCTACAAAATAAACCAAACATAAAGTACCTTATTAATTTGGGTCGAAATCAAAGAAATTACCCCAATGACCCCATTTCCATTAGCAAATTATTCCAAGAGCTACCAAGATTCCAAGGGCTCAGCAGCCTTAATGGAATCAGTGTGAGCATTTGTTAAATTAAGCAAACTCAGCAAGTCGTCATCATTCATGCAATATGTGTATAAACTCTACCATAAGTCAAATATAAACTAGAAAGAAAAAATTGACACAAATGCATTGCTGACGCTGGATGTTAACCCACTGTTACATTTGATCTCAATTAATGGTCACATGAAAAACTAGAATGGCACACGGTAGAGCGCATACTTCCGCCAGGCTAAATCGTTTACATTTTGTCTGCCACTGCTAGGCTGGATCTGCATCCGCACCGAAACCAAAATCTAATCCACTTGTTCTCATCACCGACCCAACTCATCCGCCAAGTTTTGACATAACCTGTCCAAAACGTTTTGAAAAATCGTGCTATATATAGTTTATGGTACAATCTCTCAATTATGAAGAATCGCTGAAAAAAATAAAAATAAATATGAATTTAAAAAATCTCGGATCCAGATCCTGATCTTCACCAAAATCAAACCAATTGGTCCTTGTCACACACCCGACCTGTCCACCAACTTTAATCTGAATCAGTCCACAACTTTTTGAGATATTGTGCTATACATCATTTTTTATGCCATCTCTCAATGGTGAGGAATCACTTTAAAAATTCTGGTATCTGGATCCAGATCCAGATCTTCACAAACATCAAACAAATTGGTCTTTGTCACACACCCAACCTGTCCACCGATTTTGGTCTGAATCTGTCTACAACTTTTTGAAATATACTGTTCACAGACAGGCAGAGACAGACAAACAGCCAGGGGTGAAAACATAACCTTAGTGGTTGAGGGGGGGGGGGGGTGGGAAGAGAGAAAGAGACATAGAGACGTAGAGACGTGGAGACGTGGAGACGTGGAGACGTGGAGACGTAGAGACGTGGAGACGTAGAGACGTAGGGAGATAGATAGAGAGATAGATAGAGAGAGATAGAGACATAGAGACATAGAGACATAGAGATAGAGAGAGATAGAGAGATAGATAGAGAGAGATAGATAGAGAGAGATAGATAGAGACGTAGAGACGTAGAGACGTAGAGACGTAGAGAGGTAGAGAGATAGAGAGAGATAGATAGAGAGAAACATAAGATGCTTCTTTCTCAAGTCATTGTCTGCAAAGTAATTTTCAAAGGACACATGACCTTTGTCATTTTCAACCTAAAATTGAATCAGTTCATCTTTCCATTACATTCCATATGTCAAGCATGATTGAAATCTCTGGAGTAGTTCACAAGTTATTGCAGAAGCACAGATTTTAAATTAAAGGGCACTTGACCTTCAGCCTTTGACCTTTTAAACCCAAAATCTTATCAACTCATCTTTGCATCATCGTACATAGCTGAACCAATTTGGTCAAAATCCCTTCAGTGGTTCATAAGTTATCAGGCCAGATGCATGGACAGACGGAAGCACGGATACACAGACAACCCGAAAACATAATGCATCTGGCACCTCTAGTGGCGGAAGCATAAAAACAACAAAAAAAAGGCATGGTGTGTGTGTGTGTGTGTGTGTGTGTGTGTGTGTAATAAATAGTGTTGTTCAGCAATTCAAATAATGGTTATGTAGTATAAACGACTTGGTATTTGGTCAAAAGCTTCAGCGACAAGAACATCTAAAGTTCTCGTTAAATTTTTGGTGATGTAGAAGAAAATGCTAATGAAATCGATCAATAGATTTTTGAAAGAAAAATAAAATTCCACTTCGGAAAAGACATCTTGCATCTGTTGTAAAGATAAAAAAAACACAGCCATGTCCACCGCGTTGAGGACACTTCAATAGGAAGGCTTCTGTGCTGGGATCGTACAATCGTTTGATCAATCGATTAAATTTAAGATTGAGATCATGTAGAATAATGTGATGTGGATAAAGATTATTAACGGCACCAAGTCAAAGATGGTATGACGAAACCTTTGAAATGACTCTCAGAAGGGTGAATGCGAGACAGGACGGATATACAAAATGTACTTGTGTATCTTTTCAATAAAATAATCAGATACACGGATGTGAGGTTCGTAAGTAAGGCCTCAATCGTTTACAAAGATTCCCAATCTATATTCTCACTCAATTGAACCCTCAACCCTAAATACACATCTGCTCTTAGAGAGGGCAATTGCAGCATTCTGTTAAGGGAAGAGAGTGAAGGATAAGTTATTGAATGCAACTCTGGGTGGATGAAACTGAAAATGGATACATTTCACCATGCCAAGAAATGATTATAAAATGGGGTCAATAAGTTGTACGGTCACACAGGCGTAGTAACGGATCGCTATAGATGTAAAACAGAATGTTCTTGCCTGTGTGCAGTACACGGCCATGGACCTGTGAGGCTTGGGACCTTCTGCAGGCAGGAGCACAATGGGAAAATTATTTGCAATTGAAAACAAGGCAAAGATAAACAAGGCCGAATTCTTGAAGAAGTTAAAGATGGGTTGCAAATAAGGCTGTGAAGATGATCATTTTTTTGATTGAAGCAAGCAGACATTAATTTTTCTCAAATAGCCAAAGATAACCAAAGAAAGGTCCGTAATGTCCTCACTTGTGTGGTGTTCCAGGGACTGTGCTGAGCATCGACACATTATGCCGCACATTGCGAAGACTTGCAAGCACCTAAGGTAAAGGACAGAGCGAGGTCAATATCTTACACACACGCCTTTTTATGGGGGCTTTGGTTAAATAATGTCAAACTTGGAAAAGAAAAGTAAATTCATTAAAAATATTTTAAAATAATAATAACAGATTGGCTGAAGAGCAGACATGCCTGAGCAAATGGGGTGACGATGAGGTCATCTCCATGCCTGAAAAAAAAAACAAAGGAAAACAAAACAAAACAGCAAAATGAGATTATTACACACATAAAGCACTTTTTAATACGAGAAGCAAATGTGGAATCAAAGTCAATGAAGCCCACTGAATCAGCAGACCCACAAAATTAAAAGTGATAAAAATGGATGACCAGAAGCACCAGTTTGTCCACCTTTCGGGCGGTGCCCTCTACTGGCAGACAATTTGTTCGACTTGTGGTCGGATATAATAGATAATATAAAGTCTCGATTGCGCTTTCCGTTGATGAAACGATTTATTTTGGTGCTTTTCAATCAAACAATCGTAAACAATTCAATAACCCTCTTGTACATGAAAGCTGTTCACCTAAAACTGCATTATTTCTGAGAGCAATAGATGCTTCAATGGTCTGAATAGTAATTATACAAGTGGGAGAATTGTTGAGCAGAAAAGTTGTGTCACATTCAACTGCTGAATCACTCTCATATCCACAGTACTCATATGTATCTGTCATGCAGGGCTTATATCTCACCGGACTCCATCACCCTCCGCACCACCACCACCACCACCACATCGTCACAATAACCTTTAAGCACAGATGCTCACATCTCACTGGCAACCGATGAGTTCCTGGAGAAGGATTTTGGTGACATGTCGAAGTCGCTGTCTGACCGATACAAGAACGACTCTCGCCTCTGGCTGTGTGGGAAGCCATGAAGTATAACAGCAGAGCTGGGGCTTGCCTGTACTTCGAGGGAGCTGCGGCCCGGAGATGCACCGTTGTCGACATCAAAGCTAAAAGGACAAATGGTGATGAGAATAAAAAGAAAAAATGGGCAACGATTTGTTGGTTTTGAAAATAAAATTAAAAAAATATATATACGTATATCTAAAAAAAAAAATACAAAAAAAAACTGTTCATATATTCACGTACATCGAGTGAGATACTCCATCGTGTACCATCCCCTTCAAAATTCTGAGACCAAAAGAGCTAGCTCTGCATCTCAGGAGCAATGAATACATATGCAATCACTTCAGAGGTACATTAATGACAATGATGAACTGTAATGAGGGAAATAGAGCTTGTAATATGCCATGATCTAACTGGTATTCAGGGAGGTCAATGTTCAAGTTGTCTCTTTTTCAGTTTCCACATCATTTTAAGTTCTGTTTTCCCTTGTTTTCTTCTGGCATATTGTATGACCAATGGAGAGAGGGCCTAAATTAAAAGGAGCTGCTACTCCAGGTCTAGAGTATCAGCCAGAATCGATGTGTGTAATATGAAATCTAAATCTCGAACGGTTTTTGAAATATCGCGCACACAAGTCAAGTTACTGAGATGGTTGCCATGGCCTCATAATTCAACCAATCACCGCCCTGATACATTCAGGTTGAGATAATGTCGCGAGGAATAGATATCTGCAATATCAAAGCTAAATATTCAACGGCTTTTCAAATACTGTGTACAGAAAAGCACATGGACGGATGATTGGTCAGTTGGTCAGAGCACATTTTAATGTCCCCGTCTCCGACCCTGTTACAGGGGAATGGGACAATAAGGTTGTTGAAGCCGCTAAACTGTCCAGACAGGTGAATCCCTTTGTCAGAATAAAAATGAAAAGCAATCTCTGCTTGACGAGACTGGTGTGTACTTTTGTTTGTTCAATAAGAGACCTAAAAAGAAGACATTTGATTTGAGTTGATGTACCTTACTCTTAAACAGGGCGTTAGTGGTGCCGAAGCAGTTTATTGGCAAGGGTTATACTGGGTGGTTTGACATTTCCTTACCAGTGTTGTTTGTCCATCCTCTATCATTTTATATGTGGCATGTCAAACAAGGAAGCAGCATGTACCATTTTTCAAATCTTTAGTATGACTCAGATGGGATTTGAATCATCAACCTCAGAGACTCAGAGCGGTCACTCTAACCATTACACCACAGTCTGGTTAAAGAGAACGTGCGATACATTTTTAAATGGGACAAAATGGAATGGAACACTGGAATTGGCAAAAACAGGACATTTTCCATCAAATAATAAAGTACTGTATTAAATAAATATGCCAAGTCAGAGGGAAAGGAGTTGGTCTCCGACGTAATAGCCACCAACTGTTTGTTGGTTTTGAAATCCAGGACAGTATCGGATAGCCTCATGTACGAATGACTTTTTTGTGTCGATGCATAAACCAGCACCACCAAATTTAACAGTGAGCAAACAGGCAATGGGCACACCATCACAAAAATACAAAACCTTAGCATCTCCATGAATCAACAACCACCTTAGTGGATCACTCATCTATACAGTTTCATCATCATTCCTCTGTAATGCTCAGCTTCGTTTTAAAGTTAAGACCATTCACTATTCTTTGTTCAGGTTTATGATATACTTAAACCAGCTTCTCATTGTGAACTATTTTCACTTTCTGTACACCAGAAAAGAATGCAGCCCAAGATAAACTCAACACAATGCAGTGGCATAGGACATAATAAAACATACTTATAACTGCAGGGATTCTAACATCAAAAGTAAACTGGAAACAAAACACCAAATTATACGCGTTCATTCAACTAACTGGAACGGCACTCGGTAGAGCGGATAGCTCTGCCAGGCTGAACAGTTTACATTTTGCAAGCCACTGATGGGTCGGATCTGAATCCAGACCTGAACCAAAATCGAGTCTGCTTGTTGTCATCACCTTACCAACTCATCCACCTAGTTTTGTCATAACTCGTCCAAAACATTTTGAACTTGAAGTGCACTCGGCAGAGTGCATACCTCTGTCACATCATGCTTGATTCAAGAGAACATATCGGGCCCATTACATTTTTGAAATATCATGCTACATATCGTTTTTGGCCCTA
>CM068958.1:110719801-110737594 GCA_035128595.1 Eptatretus atami | reverse complement strand
TCTTGCTGGGAGGATGTAAGTTGTGGGTACCTCAGGGATCAGTACCGGGACCATTATTATTCATAATTTACATAAACGATTTGGATAGTGGGGTGAAGAGTCAGCTTTCTAAATTTGCACATGACACAGAGCTTGGAGGAAAGGTGTGCAGTTTTACATCAAGAAATGTAAGGTGCTGGGGTTGGTAAGAACAATGAAGAGAGATATTGCATGATGCAAGAGCAGTCTTCGAGCATGTCACATAGGAGAAGGATCAGGGAGTGGTAATAGATACGGGAGGTAAAGGCCCTGTCACACCTTGACGTTTTAGCCAGCGCATGCCGACGTATGAAAAATTTGGCGAATACGCTGGCACACGTCGAATACGTTATGGGTAAGTTTTGTATACGTTAAGAGCACGCTGAAGCACGCTGGCATACGTCGTAGTACGCCGAGCTCGTCGACAAATTTTGTGCATGCTCAAAATTTTTCGACGTATGCCAGTGTATGACTCACACGTTCCGCATACGCTGGCCATAGTTGTAGGCACGTTATGCGATTGTTGACACACATCGACACACGTTACTTGTAAGTTACTCATAAGTCGGAATACGTCGAGGAAATGTCTAGCGTAGCCGAAACTTATTTCTAACCTATGAGTAACGTGCTTTGAACCTATGTGTAACGTATCTCCAACGCATATTGACGTATGTAGACGTATTTGACGTCTTCCGGACGACCACAGAACTTACTGAATGGGTTTCTAACTTACAGCTACCGTATAATGGCGTATTGGCAGCGTTTAGGGGAATTGGTATATAAAAATGGGCTTCACAGGAGGAACCCGTCAGTGTTCCAGACTCCATGTTTTTTTTATTTTTTATTTTCTTTGGCATGACGGTGATGTTGACACTTCGATGTCTAGTGCGGTTATGATTTGAATCATCGAGCGGCAGCCTTTTAATAGGCTACGCCACGTGATCGTCGGCGATACTCTGCCGCGCTATGCATCAGTTAAACTATCGTTGGGCATAAGTTGTGAACACGACAACACGCTAAGCATTCGTTGGTATAAGTTATCTATAACTTTTCGAAACGTTCTGTGTACGTTACTAATACGTTATGCATACGTCCAACTCGTTAATATACGCCCAAAACTGAAAAAAACATCAACAGTTCAGCCGTACGCCAGCGTTTTAGATCAATTTTGATACGTTGCCATACGCTGACTAAATCGTCAAGGTGTGACAGGGCCTTAAGCAGACAGGACAGTGACAGGCAGCTATAGGTAAAGCAAATTGGGTTTTGCTTGTATTTGGAGGGGGATCAATAATTATAAATCAAGAGAGATAGTGTTAACACTGTCTAGGAATTTAGTGAGGCCACATCTAGAATATTGTGTACAGTTTCGGTGACCATATCTGATGGTGGAAATAGCTGCAAAAGAGGTTTCAACGTCAGGCTACTAGATTGATTCTGGGGGCTAGCTAGACAAAGCCATAACAAGCGACTCAAGGAAACAGAACTTTGTACATTATAAAGGAGACAATTACAAGGGGATCTGGTTCGATGTTTAAGATGATGAAGGGTTGAAACCAAAGCAGTGCAGACGATTTTTTCAGCACAATAAACAGTGATAAGACCAGGGGCCATTGCTTGAAAGGAAAGAAAATGAGAGTAAGGACACTATTGAGGCAGGGGTTTTTCAGTCAGAGAGTAGTTAATGCATGGAATGGTCTCACTAGATATAGTGGCAGCAGAAAGAGTAGATAGTTTAAAATTGGAATTGGATAGGTACTTAGACACAATGAAGCCAAAGGGATTATCGGTATATGGGCACGACTTGTCGGTAGCTTGTGTGTGTATGGGTGATTGGTTATGGAGTGCGTTCAGTCTCAACATGATGGGTAGAATGGTCTCCTCTTGCACCAAAGTTCCCTGTTCCCCTCGCTGAAGGAGAGGGTATTGCACTTGGGTCCGTCTGTCTGTCTGTCTGTCTGTCTGCACAGAATTTTTGTGTTTTTCTCCACAACCGCTTGTCAGATTGAGACAACATTTTTAACATAGGTGCGACTACTCATGTAGAATGTTTTAATGATAATTATGGTGTCAAAAGTCACGTGGTGTGGCAGCAATGTTGGCTCTCTATCTCTGAAATCGCACCAAGGAAAAAATTAAAACTTGGCACATGGCCATGGGGAATAAGTGCGTTTTTTATGGCGTCATAGGTGCCTTCAGTATGATGTCATAATTGCATATGCAAAATGCTACATCTGATCAGCATGAAAAATTTTGAGGGTCATCTCGGGTTAAAATGCTCCACAGAAAAAAAAAAAACATTGATGACATCATTGGTCATGTGATTTGGCAGCAATATTGTCTTGAAAAAATAAAAGTAAAATAAAAAAAACTTCAAAAATCTTTGAAGTGGCTGAACAGATTGAGGAAAAACATTACATGTATGGCCACCTATCCATGAGGAACAAAACATTCATACATATGACATCATGTCACATGGTTTGGTAGCCATATTGAGTTTACCCTATAACCTATAAAAAAAATCTTCTTCACCAGAATGGCTGAACAGATTGAGGAGAAACCTCACAGAAATGTTCCACAAGGCTTGGGTGTACAAATTTAAGGAATATTTTATAGATCACATGTTTTGGCAGCCATATTGGATTGAAGAAAAATATTTGTTTTCTCTGGAACCACTTAATCAATTGACATGAAACTTCAAAATTATGATCTAGTAGTGATGGGGAATACATATTTTAAATTTCAACTTGATGAGACACATGGTCTGACAGCCAGAATTATTTAATTTTTTTTTTTTTTTGAATAAGGCTCACTTGGCTGTGCCTGGATGGGTTTGAAGGTAGAGGAGTAGCAGCTGAAATGCAAATTCCATCCAGGTTCCTCCTGATGACTTCATCTTTGCTTTTTGCTTGTTCGGGTTCCCTCTGATTACTCCAATGCAGGACTGTACCTATTTGGTCTTCCATTTGATTTGAATTGAATATATTTTTATCCCATTCTGAATTCAATTGAATAACAATGAAAAACGTGATGGGTCAGGGTCAGGTGTCCAATCAAAGCCAGGTTGCATCAAGGCAGGACGTCTTGGTACCTGGTCATCACTGCCAGCAGTTATGATGAAGTCTCTCATTAATTACGCAACACACCAGCACACAAAATACACCACATAAAACAACTTCTGGCGAGGGTCTGCAATCTCTGATTGCTCTTTCTAGTACAATGGTGAAAAGACATTGAGCAAAGAAGAAGATGTATTCTGAGGATCTGCTGCTGATTGGCCAATCATGTTCAAGTGAGTTCCTTGCCATGACCTGAATTATTAAATTAATGGTTATGTGCAATACATAATAACGAATCACAACACAAGTACAACATATAAAAGATATTTTAGAAAGTTACAAAAAGATATTTTGTTTTGTGATGTTTGCTTCGATTGAAACGATTGGTCTAATGACCGTAATTATTGTTGTTATGGGACTTTTTTTTGTCGGAGAAATGTTTTCGTATTGTAATGCTAGTTGAGGAGAGTGAAAAAAAAAAATGAACTAGTTTGATAATAATCATAGTAACAAGCTCAAATGAGCTAAGATCCTCGTCCTCTTAATGATGAAGTCATAAAAACGAATATGACGTCATTGTGATGTATCAGGTTTGCGATAAATTATCTGTGCTAATGCCCGGCTTGATTCCCGCAAACAAAATTCAAACAGCTTGCCTAGTTTCGGAGATAATGGTATCGGCGATTTCCATAAGCGCGATATTATGACGTCAACCTTTTTTTTCTAGGAAGAATTTCCAAAATCGGAGATGGTTACTGCCTGCGCGTGGGCTTTCTGCATATACATGGCAAGTTTCACGAAGATCCGGTGAAAACTCTGGGTGTGAAACAAAAAATATTCAAAAAATAGAGAATGACGTCATAAAAATTGATATGACATCATAGTGATGTATCATATGTGCGGTAATTCATCTCTGCTAATGCCCTGTTCGATTCCGCAAACAGAATTCAAAAAGCTGCCTAGTTTCGGAGATAATTTTTTAGCGATTTCCATTGCGGAGATATTTTGACGTCATAACTTTTTTTCTGGGAGGAATTTTCAAAATCAGAGATGGTTACTGTCTGCGCAGGAATTTTACAATATTTATATATATAATATATAATATATATATGCCAAGTTTCAGGAAGTTTCGATGAAAACTGTAGGCTGTGAAACAAAAAACTCCACAAGAAAAGGATGGAAGAACAACAACGTGAGTAAGACTTCGAGATCCTCCACGAGGATCTAAAAACAGCATGTGAATAGCAACTCACCCTGGGTCAGAATCGGCCATTGTTGTTGGACAGTGGTACAGCTGGGTGGCTGGGCAGGGATTTGTCTCAGGAAATTGGAAACGTACCTAAACAAATTGTGGCCTTTGAGCCACGGGCACCCATGTGATCGGCCCATGAGAAGTGATGGGTGTTCCGGTATGCTTGGCATAAAAGAGGCAGAGGATCTTAAGACAGAGCGTAAGAAAGGAGAGATCGATTTGTGTTGCTAAGGCAGTGAGATGAAGGAAGAAGCACACCAGGGGAGAGACCTTTCTTGTTTTTAGGGTCTAAGACTCATAAAGCAGCTGCATACACAATTCACACACATACGTAAACATATACACACATCAAAAAAAAAGAGAAAAGCTCAGCGCTGACCACGCTTCTCTGGATCATAGCAATAACTGAAGAAATCATTTAAAAACCGGTGTGTTTATCAATAAAACTATGTTGGTAAAGTATGCCTTGACAAATTACTCGACATAAACAGGTTTTGTTGAATTTTTCGTCAGAAAATGACGATATCTATTAATATAATGGAAGTTTCCCACTAAATAATGTGATAACTTTAAAATGGGGCTTCTGGCAACACATCCTGTGATGTAAGGTCCAAGACCAGCCTATAATGATGTCCAATTCAGTCACAATGGAATGAATGTCTCAAAAGGTCTATATAATGTGTATAAACACTATTAGAATGGACCTTCCTTCTCATTTCCCAAATAAGCCACCAAAGGGAGAGAGAGAATCCAAAGGGAGTTTTTGGTTTTGCCATTTCTTGTGCAAAAACATTTCCGGTGAGAGTTTGCTTCTGTATCCATCTTGTCTACCCCGTGTCCTCCCTTAGTCCTCTTATCCCTTATATTAAAGTCCCTCTCTATTTTATCCACCAACCCTGCTGTTGTGTGTTCCCCCTCACCTGCTGTTCATTTTGTTCTGTTGTGTCCGGACCCGTTCTATGTTCTTGCTGCTCCACGAGCCTAGACTCTGTATACAAATAAAAACAGCCTCCAACTGCACCAGTCTACAAAGGAGGGTCCATTTTCTTAAATATATGCCTAAGAATGTCCAAAACGTGCCCTATTGGATTTCAAATGAGGATTCCTCGCTGACCCAGGGCAATGTTGTGATAGCATCATTTCACAATAAGTCGGTAAATCTTCAAAAAATGTTGGGGTCTGGCATTAGCATCCATATGCCTGGTGTTGGCTTAATGGTTATGGTGGTGGGCTTGGGATCCTATGATCTTGAGTTCAAACCCTGCTCGGCTGTTGAATTAATACCAGGTGGGGTGAACTCTGCCTGTCATCCTTCCGAGGTCGGCAAAATGAGTGCCAGCATGCTGGTATACTGTGTCGGAGTGGCGACCCGTTCAGGATTGTGCCCAATAGCCAAGGAGACTGCTTAAGCAGCAACAATGCTCTGCAAAGTATGGTCCCAATGGATGGATGGATTAGCATCCATGACTACATGTCTTGTGAGAAGCGGGTGGTTTCAAAATATCAAACAACAACATGATCCAAAATGTGCCTGCAGTACCTTTCTCCTTTCAGGTCACACGTTCCAGGGGCAAGGTCAAATTTACAATTGTAACAGGCAGCACATCACAACAGATCCACCACCAAACAGGATGGATCCTACAATGCTTTTGGGTGCATAGGCTGTGTTAGGTTGCCACCAAACCAGAGTTAAACCATTCTCTCTCTATCGAGTGCAGCCTGTGGCAACTGGTTGCATCATTGGTTGGGACGCGGCTATGCCGCTGATGCAGTGTCCCCCTTACCAGTGCACTGGTACTCATTTTGCCGACCTCGGAAGGATGACAGGCTGAGTCGACCTCCTGGTGTATTAATTCAGCGGCCCAACGGGGCTTGAACTCAGGACTCTAGGATCCCAAGCCGCCACCCTAACCACTAAGCCAACACCAGGCTAGTGAAACCATTAGTTGCATGCAAGAGAAATAGACTATAATCATACCAATGGATCTTCTTCCAGATGGGAGAGGTTCCATGTGTACACATGAGACAACATTGGACTCAACTTCAGACAAACTGCCACTGAGCTTTGGGAAAGTGAGTTGATGTCCCAGAGGCAACACCACTTTGCTGTCCACACTCAGTTGGGCAATGGAGGAATAATTTACTCCTTCCATTGAAAGAAGTCAAGGAATATTCCTCTTCCCCATGGATCCCAACCTAAAGGAGTTTTCAATGCTCCATCATTAAAATGTTGAGTGTCGAGCAAGGAAGTAGCACCTACCAGAATAAATTTGGTATGACTCAGCTTGGGTCATAATCAAATCTCTGACTAGCCAAACATAGAGCAGACACTCTAACAATTATGTCATTGAGTCTAGTGCAGTTACTTCATGTTTGTAAAGTAGCTTCACTGGGATCGCATCACATTGTGTCCTACTCAGTTGAGCAATGAAAAGAGAGAATACATGAAAACCAAGCAAAAAATTTCCAAAAGACACATGTGAATGGAAGAGGTCACCTGAAAGTGAAACACCAATGAATACAGCCCCAACGATTGCAAAAAAAAGAAGACAAAAGAAAAATATAAAATGAAATATCAACAGATTTTATACACTGACAACTGTAAAAACAATAAAAGAGCAGTGAGGTATAAAAAAAAAAGCTGGACAGATTGGGCATAGATGAAGAAGGCTGTTTGGAATGGCAAAGAGGTGGTCAGCTCAACTGGGATGAAAACAAATCGAGTATGAATGCCCAAGACCAAGGACACAACACCAATGGCTTTAAGAAGATGGCAGGACTGAATAAATCAGACAAGTGTAGGTTCTGCAAGGGAGAAACAAAAGTACGAGCCACCTATCGGGATGTAAAAATCAAATAAAATAAAATAAAGCAAAAACGCACATCAGAACAGCTTACACACAAAGGCACAACATGGTATGCAGAGTAATCCACTGGCACATCTGCAGAAATGTCAATATCCCAGTTCCAGACAACTCATGGAAACATGAAGCAAAAGCAATCACTCTATCTCTCTATCGAGTGCACCCTATGGCTGCTGGTTGCATCATTGGTTGGGACGTGGCTATGCCGCTGATGCAGTGTCCCCCTTACCAGTACACTGGTACTCATTTTGCCGACCTCGGAAGGATGACAGGCTGAGTCAACCTCCTGGTGTATTAATTCAGCAGCCAACGGGGCTTGAACTCAGGACCCTAGGATCCCAAGCCACCACCCCAACCACTAAGCCAACACCAGGCTTAAAGCAATCACTGAAAACAAGGAAATAATGCTCACGTACGACCTGATGATCCCATCAAGCGTGAACATAGAAAATGCATTGTGACGGGATGCAATACTGAGATACAAAAAAGAAAAGAAGGCTCCATTTGATGTTTAACCAGTGATGACCTTAACTCTGTTTTTTTGACAATGAGTGGCCGGACTGAAGCCTCCACGTTGGAGGCACCGCTTTGTTCTGCACATGGATGCATCTCACGTCTCATCCCTCCCCCTCCCGCAGTGAATAGCAACGTTTGATGAGGTGTCGCTCTCACCACCTCCCCCCTCTTCATCCTCTCTGCCTCTCTTCGCCTCTCTCACCCTACACCTGCCTCTCTCACCCTACACCTGCCTCTTTGTCTCTCTCTCCCCCATTCCCTTTATTGTTCCCATCAATGAAGGACGGGTTGCATTTGCTTCCATATATATATATATATATATAATATATATATATATATATATATATACACATACATATATACACATACATATATACACATACATATATATATAATATATATATAATATATATATATAATAATAATAATATATACATATACAGTATATATATATATACAACACACACATACATGATATACACACATACATACACACACATACATATATATATATATATATATATATATATATATTATATATATATATATATATACACACATACATACCATATACACACCCATCATACACACATATACATACATATATAACATATATTACATATACATACATATCATATACACACATACATTACACACATCATCCAATACATATATACACATACATATATATATATATTATATACATATACATATAACACACATAACATTATAATATATATATATAATTATATATATACATATACATACATAACATATATACATACGTACATACATACATATACATACATATACACACATACATAATACATACATATAAATACACATACATATATATATATATACATATATACATATACATACATATACACACATACATACATATATATATATATATAAAATATACATATACACACATATATATATATATATATATATATATATATATATATATAATATATATATATACATATACATACATATAAATACATACATAACATATATATATATATACATATACATCATATACATATAAACAATACATAATATATATAATATAATACATATACATACATATACACATACATACAATACATATATATACATATATATACATCATATATATATATATATATATATATATACATATACATACATATATATATATATATATATATATATATATATATATATGAATACTTTGACACCTTGGAGGGCTCCGTTCCACCTTCTGAAGCCCACACATGGAGATAACGAAACGTACAAACTGGAAGGAATTTGAAACAAAGGCTAGATGAACACGAGAGAGCAGTTAGACTTGTAAAGGTGACACAATCAGCCACCGTGCGTCATTGCCTGCAATCTGGCCACAAATTTGACTTTGATGGGACCCGTATATATTCGACACTTGGCATGGCAAGAGCCGAAAGGTGGTGCTCACTGAGGAAGCTATGAACATACCCAAACAATGTACACCTTTGCTACAAAGGAAAAAAAACGAGCAGGGTACCTGGCATGGGGCCTGGAGCCGAGAGAAGAAGAAGGAGAGAAGAAGATTATTTCATTACTATGTTTATTACAAATATAGGCTAATCCATTATATTGGTCAACTTTGTTACCATTGATTTCATGGACCATATTTTCAATACAAAACAGATTAATGAAAATAGTAATACTTATTTACATTCCGTAGTAATTTTGGGACACTGTACGGGAAAAAGCAATTGATTCCTGAACTGCAAAACACTTGCTGCTGACTGCACTACTCGACCTGCTCTGAAACTTGTAATCCTGTAATTATGGCCTCGAACATAAGAAGGGGAATGAGAGTCTGCTGAAAGAAGCAGAAGAAAGTAATGATTTGACAAAAAATTATTTGTTAGACAGACTGCTCAGGGTATCTGTGCACAGTCACGCAAAATCATTCTTCTGACTTCCTCTGCAATATCGCAACCATCGACATCATCGTCCTCGTCAAACTTCAATAAAACACAATGTTCTGCATACTGTCGTGATTTCTTTACTTCAATCATTGTTCTTAAACATTTACTATTTCCTCATGTTCAGTCTGACCCAGGGACTGAACCCCTTTCCCATTAAACCAAGGTATCGGTAATCGCGAGGTTTTCCAGGAAAGTAACCCTCACGGATACTAAGGGCTGTGCTTTTATACAACGCCCTGGTGACGGCTGTGCCTGCCGCACTATGATGTCCACTCCTCCACACGCACCCTTTTGAATATCTCAATAAACTAAAACATTGAATTGATGTGGTGTTAATGTAGCGCATGCCACCTCCTGATTCAATGTTTTTGTGTATCCTTGTAAGGCACGGTATGGTAGCTTGTTTTCTCAACACGGAAGGCAATCATTTGCAATTTTGTATAAAAAAAAGAAGAAAAAACACAAGTGAATGGAAATCCTGAGCAAAACCAGAAAAGCACATTGACCTTGTCTTAAAGGGGAACCCAAATGCAATTCTTTTTTTTCTTTTGGAAAACCAGTCGTTAATCACACTCGAAGTGGAAGGGGACAAAAAATTGAATTTTTTTTGCCAATCGCAAAGTGTCAAAAAAAAAAGCCCGAGTGCTGATTTTTTTTATTTCACCACTTATGTCACACGTTGAACCCACCTTGATCCAAAAGGCGGCTTTACATGGAGAAACGGTGCACGTCGAGCTCGGATTCCGATACCGATTCCACCGTCATTAGCAACTCTGAAGGTTCTCAGAATGTCAGAACTGATCAGTGGGATTTTGAAGAAACTGTTGGAGACAAAATTAGTGATGGAAATACTTTTGGGGGAATTGTGGAGCCGAATCGTTTTGAGCTTTATATCAGCGATTCAGAGGAAGAAGGCTGAAGGGGTCGTGAAGATGGAGGTGCTAAAAAGATCAAAACACCGGTTGCATGTCGACTACAGCTCGGTAGTTTTTGCTTTTCGTTCAAGTGACAGTTTATAAAGGGAGGGATTATATAACAATTGATAAATCGGTTTATATACTACTTGAGAAGAAATACCCATCACTGCCCAGGCTCACTCGGAAACTGCAGACAAAATGGGTGATGAATGCTTTGTCTCACCATCGCAGGTTGACCAGGTGTCTTGTAAGTCACGGGATCGTCCCATTTCATACTTTCTCCGGGCGCCATTTATGTCCGTGCCGTGGCCCACCATCATGTCCATGAGTTGTTGATGTCCCATCCCAGTGGAGGAGGGAGTGCTGCTATGGTGGAGGAGGGGGGGCATGGGTGTTGTTTGGGTGATGGTTTATGAGGCATTGTGAGGGGTGAAGGGGAAGGACCCTGAAAGTGTTAGCACCGGGAGGGACCCTGAAAGTGTCCTTGGTCAAATCCTTTCAGAGGAGTAGATGATGATACATGCATACTTCCTCTCCACGATAAATAGATGGAGGTTTATTTGATTTGTAGATATTTGTGTTGATAATAGATAATTATTTTCAGGTGATCTTGCGGTAACTGCTGGGCAATGGCAACATGCGTTTGATTCACCGCTCAAATTGGCCGTGTACATGTGCTGATAGTTGGGTAGAGATGGTGTTCCAGTTTCAATCGACGGCTGCTTCTTCTGGTTTATTGTGGGTATGGCATTCTCTCAATCATGGTGGACAACCACAAGATCTAGCCATCTCTGTTGTTTCATAACAGTTCTCGGTGACATGTTCCGAACACAAAAGCGAACATTCTGTCGGCCTGTATTCACGCTCGGGTATTTAGAACAAACCTCGTCCGATTTCTGGCAGCTTAGGGTCTTTCAGCCATTGGTGTAGCATGAAACCATCTCGGTCTGCATTAATACAAGCACCAAGGACGCATCGACTCGGCATTTTTGTGGAGTTAAATCATACTCAATCAATCATGTAACCCAGAGACAGTATTGGACCTGGCTGGCCGTCTTCTTCCGTGTGATGTTACGGCTAATCTGAAGAAGAAGAAGAAGATTTAGACTTTTAATTGTAAATTTACACCACTTGATAATTTGGAAATCGGAAAAACACATCATCATATCTATATTGTAGGGTATCAAGGGATAGATTAGTGTTGAGGTGGTATGAGCATTTGGGTTCCCCTTTAAGGATGAGCTGTCCAACCTGTCTGTTCTCAAAAACCTGATGGTACCTTGTAAAATATGTCTCTGGTCGAAGATGCATCTCACGACAAGCGGCTTCATTAAAGACTCCACTCACAGTCCACGCGTTATCCAACCACAGTCAAGGTGGGTAATTGTTGTCTGATCATCAGGAGATAAGTTAGTTTTACTCTACTGACACCAGATTTACAGACAGCAACTTAAGTTGGAATGAAAGGAACATGCGAGTGAGAAAACTGGGAACGAACTTGGCTGACAAGCCAAAAGTACAAATGCTACCTTCTGAGAATCAAGATTGGCAAAATTCAAGTGATAAATCCAGTTGGAAAATGCAGATAAATGTGAAACTTGAACACCATCGAGTTGCATCTCAGGATTTTGAGCCAGGAGATCAAATGGTGGGGAATTGTTAAACGATGTGTGCGCAATTTGAAAATCAATCGCTCCACAGTCCAGACACTTTCAATCAAAGCACTAAATATTTGTGGGAAAAGTTCAAACATAATAACTCGTGCGGTGTCTGAACAATATGTCTGAACTCAGTATTTTTCTCAAAGCCGATGCACTCAACCCATCCCATGCTCTCCTCTCTCTGCTTTACACAACCCCCACCCCCCACCTCCTGCAACTTATTCCTCCCTTTCTCAGCTTTAAATAATTTTTCACTTGAAATGGTGGAGAAAATTCTAACAAACATCAACGCCACCGTTGCGACGAGCACAGACAGCATCAGTGTCCATTTTCTCACCCGAAAAGACAGCCTACCTCGTCTCTCACAATGGTAAACTTGCGTTTGAAATTCGTTTTGGAAAATCCAGTATTTTTAGTTCATATCCTCCATCACATTGCCCTTCCACAAGCGGATCTTAAATAAGGATGATAAATAAAGTGCTTCAAAATAGCAGCTACACTTGCTGCTATTTCTACGTACAGAAATATGCTCTTGTGGTAACTGCTCAGTCTGTATTAATACAAGCACCAAGGACACATCGACTCGGATTACATCACAAAATGCAATGAATACAAAATGTGAGCGAACAATTAATACACAACAATCCCTAAACTTACCATCATTGTGGTATGCGGAGCAGAAATAAGTACTGCATTGTAAATAAATTAAAATATCTGCATTATTAAACTCTGCCATCAACCAATTGAGGCCAAAAAAAAAGAAGTCGAAATCACACACAGTTGGTTACAGTACAGTTGTCATGATATTAAGGGAACGACATTCGCTTGATCTGGAATAAAGAAGTGTTGGTTCCAGTTGAATTCAACTACATTAAAAAAACAAAAAGAAAAAGTTTCATTCCAAAAAATTTTGATGCAAATAGCAAATGCACCGTGACAGTATTTCACTGCACTGCCCTGTCTGCTTGCAAACCCTGCATATTGGAGTTTTACAAATCAGGTGCCAAAATTAAAATTACAGCTTTCAACAAATTCAATCGTGCATCTTGTACGCCCTCTGGTGCACTCCGAGCACCGAAGCTCACAAAAAAAAAAGAAAGTGAAGAGGAGAGAAGATGATAAATGCAAGACCGACTGTGCGTGCCTCTCTCTCTCCTCTCTGGGCAGATTTGCAGCATGACTCAACCATGAGAAATGTGATCTCAGCTCATTAATCACAGTCTCCAATAAATTGCTGTGCCAGAATAAGTCACAGGCAACGTCCCAAGCAAAGCAACACTGAAACAAGAGCTTTCCACAAATCTCTAGCCCTATTAACAGAAAAATAGTTGTTATTCTTTCACAGTTGACCAGGTTATTACTGAGCTTGTGAAATATTTTGTATTGGCCACGGACGAGGTTTATCCAATTCCCTCTTGTCGTCCATTAGTTGTAGAGTCACGTGATCACAAAATGAAATTCACTTAATAGATAAGGCGAGACTGGATAGACACACTGGTGCCTTCTCGGTGAAAGCACAGATTTGTAATTTGTTTATGGTGCTGACAATAACTCGGCTCCCTCTTTCAGTCAAAAGACAGCGTGGGATCTTCACCATCCATCAATACGTCTGAGAAGAAGTGACACCCACATGAACATCCACCCAAGGGACAACACACGCTTCATGACGATTCAACATCCTGCCTGCAAAGCACCAATCCGACAATTTATAGTTGGGTCGGGAATCAAACCCAGATAAGACGGCTGAAAGTAAGGTGCACGAGCCTCTTTGTACCGGCCTGCCAGACCAAATAATGTTGCGTAATTTAAAACAAAAATTAAATAAATAAAAACAAGAAATCAACCAAAAGAAACGAAACAAGGAAAAATAAAATGAACAGTCAGAAATCGAATTTAGACCATTGCCCCCAACTCATGAGTATTTATATAAACTACTAAACAGCATCATCACCAGCTTCAGGGGCATAACGGTTGCAGCAAGCACTTTGTGTCTGGGACGTCGGTGGTTGGAACCCTTGCCGAGTCATACCAAAGACTAAAAATCGTCCGTGCTGCTTCCTTGTTTGACGGACGCTCAGCATTTAAGAAAAAAAAAAGGGATAGAACATTGACATTGACAAACAACCATAGGTTGGCAACTGTTGAACAGGCTTTGATGGTCTCCTCCTGGTCTCCTCCTCCTGGAACAGGATGGTCTCCTCCTGAATTGAAGTTTTGTAAGGGAACTCGTATTCATGAAACAAAAGCATCATGCACAGACTTATTGTGAAGCAACTGAAAGGTTGCTGGTGTCGGTGTCATCGTCATCGGACAATTACAACTTCCTAGAAAAACGTTTGCATCGTACAATGCATCTAGTATGGAATTTGAAGCATGGAATTGTTCACAAAAGTTTGTCATTTTTCCGGCAAAGGTCAGTCACGCTCACAACGGCAAGGTCTTAGATACGGTGAAACATAATGATGGCCTCACAATGGATTACATAACGATACAAAGAACATTTTGTTTCTCGACCTGCATCAAAAAATATTTCTTGGAAGTGCACAAAATAACCATGATAATGCAATTACGAGTCCCTCGTACAACCTCCACGGGTGGGGCTATCCATTCCCCACAACAAATTGATGATGACCTCCTCCGCTAACTGGATATTTTACGTCCAGAAGAGAGGCTTGCAAAGATTAATGTGGTTTTACAATCCCTCCATATAATTTGCATAATGAATGGGCTGATCAATCAAAAGAAAGGAGAAATTAATTCAAGACCTCAATCAAAAACGAATCATCACTCTTGGGAGAGATCACACTTTGGCATATTCCCAGAATGAGAAGGGTGTGTGTGTGTGTGTGGTTGGGGGTTGTGGGATGGAGGTGACTCAGAAAGTTTATCAAATTATAAAGGAATGGTTCTGTGCCAGTGAAAAGTAGCACAGTCGTCCCAGAGATGGGTGACTTGCAATGACACCACTGGAATAAGTGTTTTTGTTCTAAACGTTTTGAAGCTCCATTGACAAACAATGTCAGTTCACAAACTATTTAAACTTGCATTTTACATTTGGCCAAAATAGATGCATGGATGAAATCATGAGCAAAATGACAGCTGCTCGACATGATGAAAACAGAGCACCGTTTTCTATTAATATCAATCAATATCAAAGGGCTTCGTGACAATACCAGGAATAAATCGACAAATAAATAAATATCCAAATGAACAATAATATAATAACAGTACAATTCCTTTCATGCTATCAAGGCGCATCGGGCTGCCGAGGCAGTTTCATTGGCAAGGAGTACAGTCCTGGACGGGTCGACACTCCAACGACGGTTACCCCGAACGGTTATTACCCCATTACACTGGAACTCATTTCGCTGAACTCAGAAGGATGACAGGCCGAGTCAACCCCAACTGGTGTTAATTCAACGACTGACAGGGCCTCAAACTCAGAACCCTAAGATCCCAAGCCAGCTACCCGAACCGCTAAGCCAACACCAGGCTTACAAATGAATAAATCAATACATAAACACATTTATAAATTAAACATTTCCACCAAATGTATGACGCACACAAAAGAAAAACAACTTCAAAAATATTGTTTATGCCCAAACAACAATGATAAGATTGCGTTAATGAAAAGATGGTGTTGATTAAAGCAACGAATAGTCCAAATTAAAAAGCAAACTTATGTACAGGCAACTTGGAAAAATATATAAAAGGGACAATAGTAAATGGATTTCCATGCACAGAGAACCTTCATAATGGTAAGACGCCCTCAAAGGCACCATCGTGCTGTTAGTGCGACAGACATGGACCAGAAGGGTTTTGGCTTATCAGGGAATCCGAAAGTAATGAAATAAAAGAAAACAGGTCCCTAAAAACTGTTCAAAACGGTAAGTGAAGAGGGCAAAGCAATCAAGCTCTGGACAGCCAACTCCTGGAATCGAACATGCAGCCCTTACCGTCTGCGCTTTTGAACGATGTCGATAGGTCGATGTACCGCACGTGGAGAGTCACGGCAGAGACTCCCAGGAAAGCCATTTCGCACAGACAGCCAAGGGGACGCCATTGGAGAACCCATGGTTCTCATTCAAACAAACCAAGCTTTTCCAACGGCCTACAGTCCATCAAGAGCCATTGGGCATAAGCAATCGACAACGACTGTTCCAGGCTGACCGATGAGCTCTAGTTAACCATTAGGTTGATGGCAACCTCAACTGCAATTTAAGACAAAAAAAAAACAAAAAACATTCTAACCATAAACAAACAATCATTGCTTCTAATCTCAACTACCCTTAACCCATAGTAACATGGTGCAAACTGACTGGTGAGCCTAACTTTCTCTACACCTGATTTGTCTCAAGCC
The DNA here is from genome assembly GCA_035128595.1 of Eptatretus atami. Taxonomy (NCBI): domain Eukaryota; kingdom Metazoa; phylum Chordata; class Myxini; order Myxiniformes; family Myxinidae; genus Eptatretus; species Eptatretus atami. The sequence continues at coordinate 110,720,986 of CM068958.1, read as the reverse complement.
GCATGCATCCTACACAGCCATGATTTTGAAACAGCCAGAGCTCATCACCAGTCAGTTGCACGCACAGAATGCTTACTGTGACTAGTTGGCAGGCAAGCAGACAGATGCTATGACCCACGAGCTCCGCCTCCTCGCAGCGCTCTTGCGCCCCCAAATCCCAACCCTGTCAACGTTCACAATAGCCAAATTGCCCCTAAACGAGCAATTACAAGGTGACCAAAAAGGAATGCCATCAGAAGAAAACCACTTGATGCGCTACAGAAACCAGTGACGATACGCAGATCGTATTATAAATTAACCAAGTTCTCCGAAAGTTACACATTACCGAATGCCACAAGTACTGCTGTCCCCGCACTCGGGTACAAAGAAACAAGGTTCAAGAGTCGAAAATATAAAAGACAGTGGGTTGGAAGATAGAGAGGAGAGAGGATGAGTTACATAGGGAAGGGGCAGATAAGGTCAACAGAGAAATGGCAGTTAAGGATAATATGGAGTGTCATGGAGAAGGAGGGGGGAAGGAGGGAGTTGTATTGAATTCCAAAAGCAAAGGAACATGGACAATCGGTGTGACGCAAGTTGCCTGAGAGGTGGAGGCATCCTGCCAGCAAATCTGGCACGACGTTGCACACCGAGAGCAAAGGCTCCGGCAGCTGGACCTGTCGCAATGACAAGGTTCATTGCCAATGAGGAACTGGCGTGCTTTGTTCGGACAAGACCGTTGCAACACATCGAATAATAAACAGTCATAATGACCATGTGCAACTAAAATGAGGGTGATGGAGTTCCACAGATATCTTTGTAAGCCTAAGGTATAAGAACATGTTATGGAAGGAGAGGATAAAAATAAAAATTAAACAACAAAAAATAAAAAAACAATCTCGTAGAAGTAAACAATGCTGCACGCCATTGCAAGTTTTCAACCTCAGGAAACAGTGGAGGAAGAAATCAATAAATAAATAAAAGCGTGATCAAAGGACGTGTACAAACAATAAAAAACATAGACGTGGGTAAGGAGGAGAGCTGGTAAGGTTCCACACAAATCTCAGGGGTGGTCCAAAAATAAAACATAAGTCTGGAGACGGCGATGGTTCACGAGCAATGTACACGGTTTGCCTTTTTTTATTTTTTGACCTTCGAGTGGACGCCACGGGCAAACTGGCGGGAATCGGGAAAAACGTAAATGAT
>CM068958.1:110704654-110717539 GCA_035128595.1 Eptatretus atami | reverse complement strand
AATTGGCAAATTTTAATCGAGGTTACACCATAGTGGAAAAGCTAATTTCCCTGCATCAAATTGAGAGCTCCAACAGGTTTTGCAGTCCAATCGGTATGTCTAAATTGGTATCGACGTAGGCAATCGATATCATGGTGGCTTGCCATCAATATGCTCGATCTACGCAAACAGGCCTAAAGTCAGCAAACCTGTTTGCCATTGCATACGAGACTCGTCTGCTCATTTCTCTCTGCTCTATCCACTGCAAAATGAGCATGCTATTGCAAGGAAATAATAAACGAACAAACCAATTATTTTACAGTCGTCAAACTTTTAAAAACTTAATCAATAATATAAATTATTCAAAAAAGTATTCGAATGAAGCCAGGAATCAAAACTGCAGATACACAAGTACGTAAGATTGGTGTAATCTGCTGTTTGTCAAAACAAAGGATTGCAGGGATTAGGTTGATACATTCTCCCCCGCAAGCCTGGTGTTGGCTTAGTGGTTAGGGTGGCGGCTTGGGATCCGAGGGTGCTGAGTTCAAGCTCCGTTGGCCGCTGAATTAATACACACCAGGAGGTTGACTCAGCCTGTCATCCTTCCGAGGTTGGCAAAATGAGTACCAGTGTACTGGTAAGGGGGACACTGCATCAGCGGCACAGCCACGTTGCAACCAGCAGCCACAGGCTGCACTCGATAGAGAGATTCTCCCCTGAAGACAGTACTCAGGATGGATTCAATAACGTTATGTTTGCTATCCTCTATAAAGCAATTGTTTTGTCATCAAGTGCCATTGTTTTGTCACATCAGAAAACAAGCTTTGTGTACTTAAAGTCGTTCCTCCGTTTAAAAGGTTATTAGAAAGAGAACGTTAAAAAAAAAAAATTTTTAACAAGCAAGGGGTTCTTATGTAGATTTAAGTGGATTTAATTGGTAATCTTTGCGGTAATCCGCAAAATCTTTTAAAAAAGATTTTTACACATGTGGAGCACGAGGATAGAAATTTTCTGGATCACATTTAGTAAAGAACAAAACCCAAACCACATTAGAGGTGACGACGCTCTGCTCCGGCGCATGCTCCCATACCTGACCTGACCTGACCTGACCAGACTACAAGTATGCCACCAACTGAACTCTCCTGTCATTCCAAGTACATGCCATCATTTCTGGAGCTTCACAGGCAGTGCGCAGCATTAGAGTATAACCATTCCTGACTATGAGAGAGTTAAGTCGGCTAACCCACATGTAGTCATTGAAGGTACCACGGAACCTTTCAAAATGAACACGCTATTGTAAGGAAATAATAAACAAACAAACAAACAAAAACCAATTATTTTGCAGTAGTCAAATTCAACGTGCACAATAACTTTTTCAGAGACTTCATTACTATTTCAAAAATCTTTAAAAATACTCGTTTATAAAAAGGGAATTTGTATTATTAACATCCAAGGTAAAAACATTTTATTTCAACTAAAAAGCAATTTCAGCTGCAATCACATTGAACAAAGGACCATATTTATGTTCCATTTGGCATGCAGTGTGGAGAAACCAAATGTACAAGTGGTTGTAATACTAAACAGCAGAATGACAATGGAACGTTTATGAAATCCTACCGTGTCGGGGATCTGGCACACGGCACAAATACTTTTGAAAAGGCGGTGACCGATTTCCTGTACCACCGAATGATGGAGCTGTGGGTCAGGAGCGAGCGGTGCAGGAACAACATCAAAGAATGTTTTGGTGAAATGTAGTTTGGCTGTTTTTATGGATCCGATGGAATGATTCCATTCTTCAGGGACCACTGAGAAATGTATGCTTGAAGGATGAAATGGAAGATTAAAAAAATAAATAAAAGCAAAACTCAAATGCTGCCCATTAACCCAAATCAATAGGGGACTTTTGAAATGATGTATAAATGATAAATGTCGACTTTTGCACATGCTCTGTGTGTGTTTTCATCGACTCTGTTCTGCTTGATGAACATTTAACCTGCGGTTGCAATCGTGAAATCTGGAATTCAAATGGTCTTTTAAACATATGTTTCAGCACTGAGATGAAAGAGTGGCAATTTCAAAATGGTAAACCATAATAGTTCGGTTCCTGAATGCAAATGGCCTCAAATATTAGAATATCCGTGGATGAGAGGAGACGGGTTGCTTTAATACAATTAGCTCGCAGTGGCCATAGTATAAACACACACACACACACACAACACACACACACACACACACACACACACACACACACACACACACACACACACACACACACTGGAACCAAACAAGGAATATATACTGGTGGTTGTGGTGGTGGTGGCAGTGGTGGTTTCATGTGCAGCCTATGGCTGCTGGTTACACCATTTTCTGGGAGCATAGAGCACCACTGATGCAATGCCCCTATTACCAGTACACTGGTCCTCATTTTGCCGACCTCGGAAGGATGACAGGCTGAGGCAACCTCACCTGGTGTTAATTCAACGACTGACAGGGCCTCAAACTCAAGACCCAAAGAGCTTAATCCAGCCACCTTAACCATTAAGCCAAACACTAGGCTTGAATATGTACTTGTAATGGCACTAATAGCCCATACAACTCCCCCCTGCTCCTCCGAAACATGATTAATCATAAATACCTTATCCTGTGCATCGACAAACCCCAGACATGACCTTCCCCAGCAGTGTAAAGAAGCAGTAAGGTTTGGGTAAAATTCACCATGTACAAAACTTGGGCCTTTCACTGCTCCATACTTGTGAGGAGTTTTTGCAATATGACGTCTCCATACTGTAACGTATTAACTTTTGGATGAGTTGATCAAAGGTCTCCAATTGTTTTGGTGTGAAGACACACACCCCTTTCTCGCACAGTTACGTTTCCAAGTATTTTCAGGTTCTTTCAAACTTTTTTTAGTCGTTTCATTCTACAATCCTTATTTGGCAGGCATGAGATATATCCAGGCTGCCCCAATCGACTATATTAATCGGTGTTTCTGCACATGTGCACCGAGCAATCTTGGGCGGATTATATTATTTTGAAAGTGCTGGATTGACGAGTGTTGCTTACAGTGTTGAAACTTTCATGGGGGTTGGTTGAGGTGGGCAGTCTTCAAAGTGTAGAAGATGGTTTTGAAAAATATTTTTTGGAAGAAAAGTGTGATCTCGGTCTCAAATGTCCAAGCATTTGCTAAAACTGTAACCAAACAATTGGGTTAGAATATCTCGCATCCTTTTGTCAATTTCTATACTGCAATATTAAGTCGGTTTTTAACTTAACTGTGCAAGTTCACATCAGGATTAATTAAGAGAGAAACAAATAATACAACTAAACTGAGAAAGGTTGGGAGCTGGTAGGAGTGCAGAGAGGAATGCACATTCACTTCTGAGCTGCCCAGCCTCGGTTTGAATCTTTACCCAGCTGGAAACTGTCATCCTGGTGTTTCGCATGCAGGGCGATTCATCATTGGGCATGTCATCCATCGAGAGGACTTTAAGCCTGAGGATTCATCTGTTATTGTGGGATGTTAAAGATCACATGGTGCATCTTGTACGAACAGTAGGTGAGTTATCATCGGTCGGCACGCTGAACAAATTACAAATTTTGCACTTTCAGTCAAAGATCCTACATTAGAGTAACGACCTGGTTCAGGAAGAGTTGGGGCCCAGAAATGTTTCTCGTCTTGTCGTGGAGCCTCCAACAGATTATAAAAGAAAGGTTTCAAACTTTTTCATGGAGCCAAATGTTGTCAACTGCATTCATACTAGTGATATAGTGATACAAGTTCAGTTCAGTAAATCAGCTGAATTACATGTGTTCATGAAAGGTGTTTTGCTAAACTAAGTTTTAAAGCTAATGGAGGAGTTTGTACAGAAATTATATGAAGTACAAGGACATTATGAAACAGCAGTGGACTTTCATGTGAATTACAAGAACAGTAACAACGAGAGTTTATAGAACACGATACCCCATACAGTGATGTTCAAGAAAATATGGTTCTAAATTTGAATAAAATAGTAATTTTAAAGATTGTTTAAAAAAAAAAAAAAACCAAAATCCAGAAATTTAGCTTGATTGAAACAGTCTTATACATCACCGTTATAAGACGATGATGCGTCACAGTTCAGGAGATGGAAGCTTTATTGATCACCATAGAACACAGCATCAAACATAGCCATATAGGCAGGCTCCTCTTCACCCACAATACTGTACCCTCTCACATGCCACATCCTCTCATAATATAAATTGATACAGTATATAGCATGGTTCTTGGAAGTATTATGAAAGTGATTTGTGTTCTATGGTGTTCAAGTATATAATTCAATTTTAATAACGGTTTAAGGCCGTTTAAAGGCATATAAATAAATAAATTCCAGGTTTTACTGCCATTTTAATGAGCATCAATTACACCACCCGATCTAACTTGTTACATTAGTTATTTGTGCCTGTTGTACATGCCCATCATAACGTCCTTAAAATCAGTAAGTTTCGTGTTTGGAATTATTTTCAATTTTGTTTGACTGCCAGGCAGGCAGAGTTACAATAAATAAAATAAATAAATAAATAAATAAATAAATAAATAAATAATCGCACTCCTCTCTGCACATGTACAGTCGGGTCGAATTCAAAACCAAAGTACTGTTGGACCCCACCATTCGTGGGGAATACATTCCTGGAAAACGTCGTGAATAGTGACTCCACGAATAGCGGGGCATTGTTTCAATGGAAAAAGGGAGGATAGGTTCTCAGTGGTTCGTGATTCATGAGGGAGAAATCCAAAATCCCGTGAAAAACCATGAATGCGCACGCAAATAACCACGAAAATGTGAAGCACAGGGCCACGAATGTCGAAGCAGGTCACATTTTATAAACTGTGAATATGTGGGGTCCGTGAATCGTGAATCTGCAAGAAGTGGGGTCTGACAGTACTGTGAAAATGGCAAAATTCTCATTCATGCTCCAATTCATGTTCAAAATATAACATTCAATTTTCAAATAAGTTCTTCCTCAATCATAAACTGATGACAGACAGACAGACAGACAGACATAAACCAATTGCTTAACCTGTTTTCACTTTGTGTGCGCAGAGTAATAAATTGACAAATTAACACAGCATATAAGATTTCAACATGAGCTCCTCACATCATAAGCATTAAGGTTCTGATAGGATATGCCCGAAGGGCCAACAGTATTGACACATTCTGGATATAATCTTAAGAATACTTTTATCCATCACCTTGTGTTACACTAAAAAGCAAAATGTTGCAAATCTCACACAAGGTAAAACATTTCCAAAAGATTATATAAATACTTGTACCACACAAAAACAGCAGCACTGCAGTGAACTCGAGCTGTACAAGCTCAGCTGAAGATTACTGATAACTGGATAGAAAAGCAAAAAAACAAAAAATAGCAACACAAATTTAAATACTCGAATCCAAGATACCTGCCTGCTATCAAAACTTACCTGTAGCCGAGAATGGGACAGCATTATTACAAAGAGCTCTGAGAACACAGAAATGAGGTGCCTCAGGCTGTCAAGCATTGTAAACAGTCATTACGAGGAATGATGGGGAAAGTGGCTCTGAGAGAAAGCAAGTGCCCAAACCATATTCTGAAAGAAAAGAGCTAGCGAGACAGAGAGACAGAGAGACAGACAGAAAGAGAGACAGAGAGACAGACAGAAAATGACCTTTGAAGCCTGTTTATCACAAAAAGGTAGTACATACATAAAATAAATAGGGGCCAAAAAAAATGTATACCTACATAAGCTGGAGTTTCACCATGATACAACCCATCCACAAATCAGGAAAAATGAGAACACACTCGGTAGAGCATGTACTTCCACCAGGCTGAACAGTTTACGTTTTGTATCCCACTGATAGGCCAGATCTGGACCAGGATCTTCACCAAAATCTAACCAATTTGCCCTTGCCACACAATCAACCTGTCCACTAGGTTTCATCTGAATTGGTCCGCAGCATTTAGAAATATGGTTTTGAAGCACAGTGTATCGGTTTCGGCCCCATCTCTCAATGGTGAAGAATCATTAAAAATTCGAGGATCCACATCTGGATTTTTTTTTACCAAAATGCAATCAACTCATCCTCGTCACACACCCAACCTGTCCACCAAGTTTCGTCCTAATCCATCCAAACCTTTTGAGATATCCTGCTCACAAACAAACAAACAAGACAAAAAAAAAGACAAAACAGGGGTCAAAACATAACCTCTGTCCACTTTCGGAGGTGGAGGTTATAAAAACGAGTTTTCACACCTGAAGTGTGTGGGGAATGAAGTCAATGAGTTTTCACTTCATTCCCCACACATTTGTACAAAACTCTGTCAATGCCAATGACTCTTCAAATGCCTGAGGGTTGGTATCCATGTCAATATGATGTGCATGCTGTAATTTCTTATGTGCGGCTATCCCTTTAAAGGAAAAAAAAATCACTTTCATTTCTGCTGCTCACTACTTAAGCCTGTATCTCACTGGGCTGTGACAGCTCGCAACTAGTTGGAGACACAAAATTGCGATAAAATAGCGATAATTTTCACTTGGAATCACACTGAATTTATTTTTGCGTATGTCTCACGAATATCTCACATTTGCGTATGTCTCACGTCATTGAGAACAAATTGCGATATAATTACGAAACTCTCAGGGGTCCCAGGACAGATTATCATTTTTTTCTCCAATCCCTCACAAAGTTGTCACATTTGTCGCACCTTCTGACTCACGGAAACTAAATTGAGAAGGGTTCGAGACAACCGCGACGACTCCGACTATTTTGAGAGAAAATTTGTCGCACTAATTTTTTGAACATGTTCAAAATTCAAGCAACACCAGAGCGACGTCCTGCGATTCACGCGAGGAAATTGAGAACCACCGCGAACGTAGAGACATTTTGGAGAATCCCGTTCGCATTTTGTCGCGAGCTGTCACAGCCCAGTGAGATACAGGCTTTAGGCTTTCCTAGTTTTGTAAATTTCCAGCTTGGGAATGCCAAGCACAGTATTATTCTCAACAAGGCATGCAAGCCCATAAACGAATACCAAAACAGGAAAAAAAAACCAAAAAACTTGAATTTGCAAAAAATATGGCTGAGAAACAGAAAAATATGATGGTCTCCTACACCCAATATAAGCATGACAAAGGTCTTTCCTTGCATTGCAAAAAGGACATTTAGCCAATAAGGAAGTGTTAAATTTATGAATAAATGACTATGGTCAGGGCTTTACGGGCCAGTCTCCATTTGGAGATCTCTCGTTTAACCAACAGTGGGAAAACTACTCATTACGCTCCAAACCGGAGTGAGAAACACTCACCCAGGTATGGACTCATAGATTCCTTAAGAATAAGGAAGGACACTTCTACACAAATCTGATGAATTTCCATTTACTCAAGAAGGTGGAATGCACAGGAACCATCACTATCTGAAGAGAACACACTGTTGCTTCTGAGGAGTAATTGAAAGCCCAGAAAATAACACAAAAATCCCCCTCCTCATCCACTCAATATTAAGTTTTAAAAAGGTACAGATGACAACCCTCATGATCCTGCTCACCATTATAATAGAACACTAACCCACTCTGAAGGAGATAGAAGATCTTGCACTCTGTTCACTCCATCATTTGTACAATATCTAAAATTATCTACAGGTACAGATTCCAGATAATAAAGGATTATGAGAAAGGTTGAAGTATATTGGTGTCAGAAGAATCCTCAAAACGACACACTCCTCGGTTTCACGAAGCATTTGAAGGCTTTTATGAAACTCGGGGAGCCGAGCAACACTGACCTGCTTCAAATAAACAAGGATGAGCTTCTAGCCATGGCACATCTTACCCACTTGCCAAAGCAATATATTAGTGAGGGTACATCAGCCAAAAAGCCATAATTTCAATTGAGATGTGCACCAAGCATTGGCCACCACCATGTTGTAGAGTGCACAACACATCTGGCTGAAGCCAATGGTGGCCTCCACAGAAAGGGTTTATCATAATCCTCTGAATGCTAATGACCAGAGCCCTACGAGGCTGGAATACAATCCTTTTTTTTTTTTTTTTCATAAAGTTGGAACCACCAGGTTGTTTATCATAACTTGTATTTTCAAAGACGACACATGGAACATTCTTTTTCACCATGCCATCTTCCTGATGAGATTATAATCCAAGGAGCTGTTCCAATTTTTTTTTTTTTTACATGCAATCTGAAGTACTCAAAAAATATACCTACGTAGCGGGTTTTCTCTCTTCCCCATAATAAACCTCCTGGGAGAGTTTGGAGAAGAGGGGATGAAGACAATGACGAGGGAAGGGGATCAGAGCCCATGCAAAGAGCCATACTACAATTCCAATTAGCTCTTGCAAATGAGGCAAGCTCAAATTTGGCATGACAACAAGACATCTCAACATCTTTCTGGTTTTGTACAATGACAGAGATCATTAGCATGAACTGAAATATTTTTTGAGTTGCCTAGTGATAATGGACAAACCTGGACGGCAAGAGTGTACAATAAACTGGAGATCCGACACCTTTGGTGGAATCCCAAGGAAATGGGAAATAATGGCACAGGCTGTTATTGGCTTTAAACAAACCATGATGCATTGTTGTATGACATCTCCTACAAGAGATGAAATTTCCACCTCAAGCCTGCTTTGATCAAATGTAAACAAAAACAAAAAGCAGAAAATAAAATAAAATAAAAAAACAAGGAAGAGTGGTCTACACTATCAAAAGCTTTTTCTTGATCAAAGAACAGTCCAAAACCATTTAATGTAATTTCATCAATGACAATTAAATATCTTATGAGAAAAATAGTCATGCATGGATCACTTCAGGATATGATAGGCTTGGTCACTGCCAATCACAAAATAAATGGCATTCTTCAAGTGCATTGCAAGTACTTTTGACGTGATTTTATAGTCTGTACAGAGCAAAGACGCAGGCCGACAACTTGTAATCTGAAAATAACTTTCTTTGGGGAGTTGGAATACTACGGCCCTCTTGCAGCGAAGGAGTAATTAACCTCCGCCATCGAAGATGGATGGAGGTTACTGTTTTCACCCCTGTCTGTTTGTTTGTTTGTTTGTTTACGGAAAAACTCCTGGACGGATTTCGACGAAACTTGGTGGGGGGTTAGGTATGGTCCAAGGATCATGCCATTAGATTTTGGACTTGGTCCAAAAAAAAAAACTTAAAAATTTTGCAACTTTTTTTCAAAAAAATTTCGATTTTATTGAAAAATATTTTAATTTTGTTTTTGCATTTCTACATGTTTTAAGTGATTTCCAACCCCAAAAAATTTTTTTTAGAGAAAAAAACAAACAAATTTTGCAACTTTTTTTTCCAAAAAATTTCGATTTTTTTTTTGGGCATTTCTACATGCGCGTCGATTAGTTTAGTTTATTCAATCGTGGTTCAGTAGAGTCTGATCCGTTTTGACCTACAATGAATAGGATATCAGGTTCACTTAAGTGACCCGCAGTATTGGCGGCGGAGGTTTTGCACTCTACCGAGTGCTCCCCCTCGAGTTCAACATGTTCTAAGCTTTCCCAAAACGCATCCAAGAGAACAAGATCCCAAATATCCCAAAATGTTTCATATAATTCAGCATAGAGTCCATAAAGTCCCAGAGACTTCCTATCTCCAAAAAGAGCTATTTACATATTCACACAAATATTAAAATGAAAGAAGATAAACAAAATTTCAGAAAAAGCATCAATAATAATAATAATTATTATTGTAAGAAAGTGATCTTATATATTATTTCCGAGTTTGTGGTTTCGTGTCGCGCTATCTTCGACTTTGTTCTGCGCTCGAGTAACGTGATATTCGGCTTACATTATCTCAAAGACCATATGAGGTGCATGGTACAAAAAAAAGTAAATAAAATGGTTCTGAAACAGTGAAATCGTATTCCACTTACTGCATTAAAGTAAAATTACTACTGATACTCTGCATCAGTTCCTTTCTCAAACACACCCACCCCAACATGTCGCGCAGAGCGCGGGTTATGCTAGTCCTGAAATTATATTGATCTACAAAACTAAGTTTACCAGAATTTCTTTCAGAAAGTTTGACATTCTCATTATTCACATTAAAATCAAATTCTCATGCAAGTCCTGCTGAAACGAACCCTTTCAAAATGGAGACGACATCAAAACCACAGCAGTTATCAATTTTCATTTTCCTCGATATATTCCAAATCTTGCAACGGCAACCAAGAAATGAAGAACATCCGAGTCGTTACACAGCAGGGGGCTAAAAGGCACACCAAATAGAAACGTATGAAGAGTGACGATTGAAAAGAGAATTGATGAAAAAGGTGTGCAAGGATGGAAAATTAAGAGTTGGTCTGTTGCATTGTATGTAAGCATGAAAAAGGTGTTTCTTCTGATCACAGGAATGACAAGTTACTGAAAGCGAACGATATTTAAGTGATGTACTCGTACAAAGGTATTGGAAGGGAGGACCCAATGCGCTAACCTCCACCGCATATCTGCCAAAAGACCATGTGGGTAAAGTATACATATTAGGCCAAAGTGATGCAGTGGGAGACCCCAATCCCAGCCACTCTGACCACAAGGCCACACGCTTCACTCCAGAGAACGATGACATTTGGCGATCTTGAGAGAGCATGTAAATTCCAGCCTTAATCACCATGTGAAAGGGGATAATGTGTTTATTGTTTGACTGGAAGAAAGGGAGCACTTTAACCTCAGGAAAAGATGGATGAAAATCTTCGACATTACCGGTACTACTTTCCCAGCCAATATTTAGCTGTCTAAATTTCCTTGATTACACAATAAATTTGGTCTACAACTCAAACAAATCAACTAATTCTAGTTGTCACCAACGCAGCAGATTTCCACTTCATCCTAGATGAATCTCAGGTCACAAACATCATCCATTCCTTGAATAAATTTATTGATCAAGGGATAACTACAAGGAATAAGAGAGAAAAAAATGGTTATTTTAATAACAAAAAAGAAGGAGAGGTTCTTGGAGGAACATCCGTCAATTGTTAGCCTCAAGCAAGCGATGAACACCAAGGCCTTTCCAATCATCCAGCAAAACTTCGATTATAATTTTTGAAGGGAGGCAAAGTTAACAAGATCAAGGTCTATTATGAAGAAGTGCTGATTGTATCAATTCACCAGCCTGCTGCAGCAAATAACATACAAAAGGGCACCAGGGCAGCTGCTCAGTATAGAGCAGTTTCTGCACAGACTGCAGAAGAAAAGCCATGACCCAACCAGAGATATTAATATTCCTTGGCCAGCCTCCTTCCAAGGACAGGGCAGGATAACAGGCCAAAGCCAGTGGTAGCCACTCAAAAATGAATTAATTAAAGCTTACTGGATGGCAAGGATTAGTTCATTGGGTGGTTGCAAGGCCATGACTTTATGCCATAGTCCTGCTGTAATGAAATTATTCATAACAAGGCTACATCCTCGACAAGAAGGACTAAAGTCGTCCTTCACATGTTTTCGAAGAATAATGAGTCTGTTCCAAAACTCCTTCCCAATCCATTTCACAACTACAAGGTGTATCGGTGTGATATGAAGGAGAGAACAGGAGTAGCAATCTGGGTAAAGGACAGCATTGCATCAAGAGAAAGTGGTGACATTAAGGAGGGAATTAATGTCGAGGATTCCGTATGGGTAGAGATTAGAGATTGTAAAACAGTAAGATACTGGTAGGATGCTTTTACAGGGCTCTGGGTGCGAAGGAAGAGGAGGAAGGAGGAGTACATGAAGAATTCAAAAGGGCATGTGGTAAGGGAAGAGTATTGATTATGGGGGATTTTAACTTGCCAGGGATAGACTGAGTCCAGGAACGGAAAGGGCAGAGCAGATGAGGATTTCCTAGATTTAGTCCAGGATTGCTTTTTAACCCAGTTTGTAGATAAGCCCACGAGGGGGAGTGCAGTGTTAGACCTCCTTTTAAGTAACGATCCCAATATGGTGGAGGAGGTGGAGATAGGGGAGCATTTAGGAGCAAGTGACCTCAACATTGTATGTGCAAAGACTCTTAAGGGTTAGAGTTGAGGATAGTAGAGTAAGGCTGTTGGATTTCAGGAAGGCAAACCTTGAGGGTATGAGGAGAGAGTTGGGTGATGTAGATTGGGAGAAGCCAACAATAGGACAATCAACATCAGAGAAATGGGAAACCTTCAAGAAGCAAATGTGTAGAGTGCAGAGTAACTACATTCCAATGAGGTGTAAAACTAGAAGCAGAAAGAGGCCAGGATGGTTAAGTAGTGAGATAAGGAATGCTATTAAGGAGAAACAGAAGGCATTTATTAGGTTTAAAATAACAGGACTGGAGTTAGATTTATATCACTATCGGAGTAAACAGAGGCAAGTTAAGAAAATAACTTGGCAAGCCAAAAGAAAGTACGAGAAGGACATGGCTAAGAATATTAAGCACAATAGCAAGGCTTTCTTTAAAGTATATCAGGGGAAAAGAACAGGTTCGGACCATTGTGGGCCATTGAGGAATAGCACCGGGAGAGTGGTTAGTGAGGAAATTGAGATGGCAGGCTTATTAAACAGGTATTTTGTTGCAACTTTCACACAATAACAGTCAGGAGAATTGCCAATAGCTGAGAGTATCTATCAAGGAGGTGAGGGAGGGCTTTTACAGAAGATCCAGGTTGGAAACGTTATATATGGATCTTGTGCAAGAGGTTTGATCCAGATGTACAACAGAGCTGATCAGTTTTTAGATGATTAGCTAGTACTTTCAAGATTTTTTTTTTTAACAGAATCAGCAGTCAGCACAAAGTATAGACACAGTTTGCCAATTCTCAACTGATTAAGTGTTCCCAGCATTGGGCAGTAGACGTATAACTGCTCTTTTGCAAGATAAGGGAAGCCCTCCAACACGATACTTTCATCAAG
>CM068958.1:110689654-110699654 GCA_035128595.1 Eptatretus atami | reverse complement strand
TCTTTTAGAAAATGTTGTACTACGGAAAAGACCATTTCTTTCCACAGGAACACTCGGTGCATACACATTCACAATAACAATATTTTGTGTGTTACAAAAAAAACTACACAGATATCAGGTGTCCTTTGTTTATTTCTTTGAAAGCAATCCGCTGAGTGCAAATCCTGTGGCTCAGAGCAACGGCAACACTGGTTTTAGGAGTAAGAAACCTGCATAACTACCACTGTCCTCGCAGCCTATGTGTATCCAATACAAAGACCCCTGAAGTGCGTTAAATTTGCAGATATGTCAAATGCAGGAGGCAATAACACCACGTAAAAGTGCATGCTGGGAATGTCTCAAAAAGGTAAATTTCACGATTGTGACAGACGCAGCTCATGACAGACTCATGCCAATTCAGACCAGTCTGGACCCAGAGTGACCGTACGACCACCAAATTGGGTAAAATCAGACGCAAGCCGGTAAGATATGCCAACTGAGGAATAGATTTCAATTTTCTTCCCCAAAGTACAGAGTAATGTCAAAGCAATTGAGAACAATGACGATATGTTTATTTGCTCAAGGAAATGTTCACTCATGCGACATTGTGTCAGTTTCCAGTTTTGATTACTGAATATTTCTCTGTAAGTTTTGAACTTCTGTTATTGATGCCATGTTTGCAGGAGAAATTGAGAAAATTGTTTAAATATTTTTCTGTTGCAAAGTTGAGGAATATGGATGTTTATCTTCAAAAGGTGGGACATGTAGTGATTCCAAGGAACTAATTGAATGTGACTGTTACGCACCTTTACACATCGCTAGTGGTGGGTCCATTGGCGAAGTGCTTTGTGATTCCGGGGCTCGGAGGTAAACCACTCAGACTCTGTCTGCTTATATCCATAATTATCTTGTTCACATTAACACACATCACTTTAACATAGAGAGAAAGACACTCGTACAGAAATGCATAGGTTATCCAAGCTCAGAAAGGTCAACACTTGTATGACTCACCAGCACATACAGGAAGCTTTACAAATGTCAGTGCCGGACTGCTGCCAGTCAACAGTCTGCGAAAGAAGAGAAGATTTCCCCAGGGTTCCAAACATTAAAACATCCTTGTGAACTTAAAGTCTATTAGCATGACATTAGTTTTACAAAGCACACACTTCCTTGGACAGGAAGAAACACAAAACACCCAGCAACAAAGCACAAGTTGCAACTGCGTCACTGGACAAATGGGGTTTCAAATGCAGACGCCACAAGGCCCAGTGGCATACAAACATCATCTGGCAGTGGGTGTTTTTGGACAAGGAAACATTATTAGTTCCTCTTCTTTACAAAAACACCATTATCATTGTTCTGCGTTATTAAATCACCACGAGGTGAAAAATATTCTTATGAAGCTTTCATGGTGGGTAAGTTAAGGAATTCTCAAACAAACGCTTTACTGCCATCTATTTATCCTGCGCGTTTTGCAGAGTCCTGCGCTGAGCACAAATGCACCATTACTCATAAAAAATAGTCATTCAGATGACAATGCACTGGCAGCCAAAGATCACACACATGCATGGTCCAATTATGTTCAAATGTGGCACAAGCACAGTACACAACATACACCCAACACATACAACACATACAACACACACAACAGAGTTATTTAGACTTGAGTAAACCAAGATGATTGATGTTTAAAGCTGTTGACTAAAATTAACCCAAGAGGGCACCATGGAAATGATAAGCCAAATGGCCTCAGTTCATTATTTGGCGCCGTTGGACCGAGTCCAAAACAGGGGTTAATGTATTTGGTCTCGATTTTCATGTCCATGCATGTGCGTCCGCAACCATATCTTGGACATGCATGGACCAATTTTATTTGTACTTTTCAAAAAGACAACACATGATGGTATCCATTTGCACATCATTTTTTTGTTTTGTGATGCGATCAAAGATCGTCGACTGGCAGCCATTTTAGTTGGAAAAACCCAATGTTAAACATGTCCTCAACCATTTGTCGGAAATGCATAGTCCAATTTTGTTCAAACTTGGCACAAGCACAGTACATGATAGCATACACGTGCACCTCACTTTAATTGGCAGACTGATCAAAGATGGCCGACTGGTAGACTGATGGTATCCATTTGCACATCGAAAGGCAACATTTGCACATTTGCGGCCATTTCAGTTGTAAAAAAAACAAAAACCCCCAGTATCAAACACGTCCTCAAACATTTTTCAGACATCTATTTATCGATGTTGTTCAAACTTGGCAAACAGACAATGAATGATAGCTTACATACATATGTAATCTTTCGAGATCAGATCCAAGATGGCCGACTGGTGGCCATTTTGTTACTTAAATGTGTTCCCAACCATTTTTCGGACATGCATGGTCCAATTTTGTTCAAATGTGGCACAAGCACAGTACACAACGGCATACACTTGGATGGCCGTCTGGTAGACTGGTAGCCATTTTAGTTCTAAATAAATATGAGTTAGTCCTTCAACTCCGTTCAGCAAAATTACTAATATTATGGGGATGATGACATTTTATGTCTTTTTTTTCCTTACTTGAAGTCAGTTTCTTGATTTTCAGACATACAAGCACATACATCCAGAAAATTTTCTTGTGGGTTTGGGGGGGGGGGGTGAAAGGGAGGGGTTATGCCCATGACATGACCATGGTACCCCCAGCACATATGAAAGATTTGGTGAATCTTGGTCCATCCAGTCTTTTGCTATGAGAGTTTCCTTGTGGGGTCCCAGACAGACAAACAGATATGTTGGGAAAGAGCAAATCAGTGATGAAAGAGGGACAAGACAAAATGGTCTTCAATGTCATGTCTTGCTATTGTTGGGTTTATCTATTACCAATTTATTTCTGTGTCATCAAGTTAAAGAGCAAAACTCTTCGATGCTTAGCATCATATATTTCCCATTCTTCCAGTCAGTGATTGTTTTTCCCCATTAAAAGTAAAATTTCAGACATGGGAGCAAATTTTTATATCATAAGCAATGATTTGTTGCCATGCTTCATTTTTAGCTCACCTGGAACACAGTTCAGGTGAGCTTATGCGAAACCACGTTGTCAGTCCGTCCGTCCGTCCGTGTCAACACTTGCACCTTCTTCTCCGAACCCGCTGATGGGTTTTGACCAAACTTGGCTAAAATGATCTTTTGTGTGGTATAACTCAAGTTTGTTTTTGGCATCCTCCCACTCCGCCTCTAAATATGTCATCATAAGGTTTGAAGGTCCCAAATATACTTGGATTTCAATGTAGTTTGGCCACCATTTTGGATTACAGAAAAACCTTCGTCAATCTTCTTTAAAACCGCTTAACACAAGGAAACAAGGAAACGAGACACACAGGTGGAGGTATTCAGCCATCATGCTGCACCACATCAGCCCGCACCAATTTTAACATCAGATCAAATTAAAAATGCAAAATGTTTTAAAATTTATTTTAAATCAAGTGTTTTTTTTGTGTTTAAAAAAGTTTTTGTATCCTCCCCCCCCCCCCAGGGGAGGGGCATGGGTTGGTAAAACAATGGAACAAAACACATCAACCACACAACACCCCTTGACGAGACCCCCACCAACAGCACTCTGCACATGCACACAATCACCCATCAATGCTCAAGCGACCTAAAAGTCCTACCAACATCCCGATACTCCTCAATCTCCATAACTTCCAGGTACCTATCTAATTCCAAGTTAAACTTATCTTCTGTTTCTGCTAAACAAACAGTATCATTCGTCAATGTCACTGACATTATACAAATGCGAAACTTGACACATGTGATCGACTACATGCAGAAAATAAAATTTGATAACAATGACATCATCAGTCATGTGGTATGGCAGCCATATTGGATCATGAGAAAAACCTTTAACCAGAAGAGTTGGTGTCAAAGCCACCCAATGTCGCCTGTTTATACATTTATCGTTTTTAAAGACGAGTCTAATAATATATTTTTTTATAAAGCATTGCAGTGAAGTATAATTATAAAGCAATATATGTATTTGATATTGTAATCAGTAACAAGAGCGCAAGTGAGCACAATATACGCTCTAACAAGAAGGTATATACAGAATTGTGCTACTAATGGAAAAACAGCATCCTGGTTGCCATGGCAACCACTTTAGATGACGAACGTATGTCGCTACACACCGTCTCCACAGTCTGTACCTATGTACCAATATGAAACGTGAAAGTTGAAAACTTGGGAGTTAGAGTGCGGACAGGAACTGATGGAAAACAGCATCCTGGTTGCCATGGCACCCACTTTAGATGACGAACGTTGTCATGAACACCGTCTCACAGTCTGTACCTATGTACCAGATATGAAGATGAAAGTTGAAAACTTTGGAGTTAGAGTGCGGACAGGAACGATGGAAAACAGCATCCTGGTTGCCATGGCAACCACTTTAGATGACGAACGTATGTCACGACACCCGCCTCCACGTCTGTACCTATGTACAAATATGGAAACATGAAAGTTTGAAAACTTTGGGAGTTAGAGTGCGGAAAGGAGATGGAAAACAGCATCCTGGTTGCCATGGCACACCACTTTAGATGACGACGTATGTCGCGACACACCATCTCACAATCGTACCTATGTACCAAATATGAAAGTGAAAGTTGAAAACTTTGGATTAGAGTGCGGACAGGACGGATGGAAAACAGCATCCTGGTTGCCATGGCAACCACTTTAGATGACAACGTATGTCGTGACACACCGTCTCCACAGTCTGTACTATGTACCAAAATATGAAACGTGAAAGTTGAAAACTTTGGAGTTAGAGTGGGACAGGAACGACGGAAACAGCATCCTGGTTGCCATGGCAACCACTTTAGATGACGAAGTATGTGTGCACACCGTCTCCACAGTCTGTACCTATGTACCAAATATGAAACTGAAAGTGAAAACTTTGGAGTTAGAGTGCGGACAGGAACGGAAGACAGACAGACAGACAGAACGGACGGACGACGGTATCAACATAATACGCCCCGTTATATAATATATATATATCGGCGTATATAAAAGTGTGGTAGATAAAAACATTAGAAAAGAAACTAGAGGGGGAGCACTCGGGAGAGTGCAAACCTCGCCGCCAATACTGCTGGTCACTCAAAGTGAACTTATATCTTATTCATAAATATGATGTCAACAGTGCTGACAGAGTTAAGTTCTTTCTCCATTTTTTTTTGGGGGGGGGGTGGAAATCACTTAAAACATGTAGAAATGCAAAAAAAAGAAATCGAAATGTTGTTAAAAAAAGTTGCAAAATTTTTTTTTTTCTACTAACAATTTTTTTTGGGGGGGGGGGGGGGGTTGAAATCACTTAAAACATGTAGAAATGCAAAAAAAAAAATAAAAATCTCTAATTTTTTGGGGGGGCAAGTCCAAATCTTGGCATATCCTTGGACCATACCTAACCCCCCACCAATTTCGTCGAAATCCGTCGAGGAGTTTTTCCGTAATACAAAAATTTAACATTTCACGCTACCCGCTCACGGCCGGGATCGCTATAGCTCTCTGTTCTTTCGAACAGGCGAGCTAAAAACCGTCTCTGGAACTGTTGAACAGATCAATGTGAAACTTAAAATATGTGATCAAGTACCTATGGGGACATCTGATTAAAAGGAGCTGATCTAATGCAATATGGCCACCAGTCATATCATAACACAGAAAGTAAGCAATATCTCAAAAAATATGAATTGGGACTTTGAAGTTGCACCTTCTCAAATATGGCTAATTTTGACAACAGGAAGTGACCTCATCATACAGAAGTGGGCAATATCTCGAAAACTAAGACTCAGACAGCAGTCAAGAGATACACGACTGAACATCATGTCAATACTACCAGTCCTAAATGTGTATTCTAAATTTTACCTTGATCCATCCGACATTTCATGTTTTGGCAACCAGCCAGCTGAGCTACAGGACCAATGGTCCTCTATTTTTCTTTTTTTAATAACTTGGGTAATTCGTGATCAAATTATACAAATACCTCCAATGTTTTCAGTGCCCAAGAACAGAGTTGATCAGAAACTTCATTACAAGGGTATAGCCATTCATCCACTGTCTTCTTCAGTCTCATTTCTGGTCTTGCACCCTCTGCCCTCTCTGTGCTCGGTCCCCCACAAATATCTGCAGAAGGTACACTGTCACCAGCAACCCCCTTCTAATGACACTACCTAAATCCAGAAGCACTGCTCAACTCTACTTGTTTATTCCTCTTTTCACATCTATGGAACTGCCTTCCACATTCTCTCTTCAGTCTCATTCTACACTCCAGGTCTTCAAGACACCTATATTGACCACCATCTCAGATCATCGCCAATCCAAAAACCATGATCTTTTCTACCCTCGTTAACCCCACCCAAATCCTTCCTCTTTCCAATTTTCCCTTCTTGGAGTTTCCTTCGGTATCCATCTTGTTCACCCTGTGCATGCATGTTTTGCATCCTGTTCAGTGGACTAGCTCTTCCATGAGCCTAGACTATGTATACAAAAAAGAAGAAAAGAAGTATGTGGTGGAAATGGGGTTAGAAAAAGGGAAGACTTGCGGTGACAAATTCAGTTTATTGGATGAGAATAGAACTTAGCCATGATAGGCGAAATGGCCTTGTCTGTCCAATTTACCATATAATAAGAATTATTATTATTTAAACCCTCGGGCCTAGATGTTTTAAACCAGATGCATTTTCTAGTTAGAAATCCATTTATAAGCTTTTATTCATTTTCCATTAGTTCGTCACTGTCACTGAGATTTATATGTAGCTCTTTGGTAGCCATCACGTGTAATAATGGGTCATTCCTATTTCAGAGAAAGTAAAAGTTCAGTGATGGATTGTTTGTTATATATGGCTCTCGCCCTCTAGAAGTGTTCCAGGATGTCCCAGAGAGGTTTAACTGGGTTCAAGTCGGGGGCTCTGGGCTGGCAAACAGATTTTCCAAGGTGTCCTTGAGCCAATTCCAAGTGACAGCATCATAGTAAGGTGCATTGTCAAGCTGCGAGACTATGAGCCCTGGCAACATCACTGCATCAAAGCCATGACAGCAGCATTGTCAACGATACAACAGCATACCATTTTAAGCAGATTTTGCTTTGCAAGATGGAAAAATAGGCACACGCAGGAGGAGAAGGTTCGATTCAAGCATCAGAATGACGTGCCAACACATTTGGCAATACGGCATGCACGCATGAGTAACAGCAATGCTCCTTTCGAATAATTAACCCCATTTTTCATTGCAAAGTATTTGTACCAAGTAATTTAGATCATGTTATTCGATAATTTTTGCAATTAACCTAAAGAAAGACGTTGCAAAAATTCAAGTGATGACAAAAGGCTTCTTGGCTTTGACAACAAAAGCCTGTGCAAATATATAAAACAGTAATGACAAGGTGGCCGAATATACACCACAAATGCAAGTCTCAGCAATATTTTCAAACAAAATAGATAGGTTATTGCCAAAACAATTTTCCAGTTGAGCATGTGGACAATCACACCACCAAAGTACACTTATAAAGTTTACTTTCAAGTGCTGCAACTTCTCTCTTCCCCACCTCCACCATTTGCTTCCTTTCAATCGCATTAATTTCCTTCATTTAGATACTCCCTTTCCCATTCACATCATATATATGGCCCCAAGCAGCATGTCTTTCATTACAATGCGAAACACTCACCAAGATGGCAGCATGAGCATTTCTGGTTGGCAAATGGAATCCAGAGAATGCGCTGTTCAGGTAATTTAATACTCTCGAGTTGAGTTGACTTCAGTCAAATATTATTAAGAAAACTCAAAGCTCATTGCATCTCCCACAATTAAGCTGAATGTACTTTTGGATTTATAAGATACCGAGGGGAATCTGAGTTAACAGCCTGACATCATCAATGACCAAATCAACAAATTAAACCTTAAAAATAACAACAAAAAAAAACAAAAGAAAACTTTAAAAACACAATCAACATAGTGAGTGTATCACTTTACTGTATTGGTGGACTTCGGGCTGAAAGATGAATGTGAATGTGTGATGTTAAAATAATCCAAGTTACACGAGCATATGACAGAAACTTGTAAAATTACAAAAGCAAAAGTTTGTTCCCGATGAAATTATCTTTAGAAAAATGCTCCAACAAGCATTTTGCAAATAGAGCAGAACAATGTCTTCAAATCAAAACAATCAAATTATTATGCAGTATTAAAAAGCATGCATAATTATTGAGCGCTCATTGAATGTCTGGGACTGGAGTGGTTTTGAATACTCACTGCAATTTCTCACAGAAAAAAAAATTAGAACTTTACATTCAACACTCATTACAAGCAAATTAACTCAAAAAAAAAAACCTCCAGCAACAGTACAGACGTTGAGTTGAGGGGAAGGGTAGGGAAAGGAGGGGGAGGGGAAGGGAGATTACCCCCACCCCGATTCACTAACCTCACCTCCAGTGAAATTGGGAAATGGTAAAGATTGGTATTATATATATATATATATATATTATATATATATATATATATATATATATATATAATATATATACACATACATATATTTTAATATATATTGGCAGATTTAACTTATGGGATGTGGATGAGGCTCAGGCATGATGGGCCAAATGGGCTCCCCCTGTGTCCAATTTCTTTCAATGTAAATTTGTTTCCTAACAAAGTTGATTAATAGTTTCTAAAGTCACACATCTAGTCTCTCATTCTAGACATAAGGAAGTTATAATCACAATATTGTGGAGAGTTGTTTTTTTTGACCAGTTTGTTATGCCCTCCACCTCCCTCCCCCCCTCCACATGGCCCTTACTCATAATACATGTGTCATGTTTATAGAGTTATAAAGAAAGCCAAACTGAAAAGCGTTTTGAAGCAACATCCTTTTTCCAATGCTGGGGCTACAAAACTTTGGCTATAATCACAAGGACTAAAATGGTATTCAGAGATTGTTTTTTTTTTTTTAAAATAAAGTTCCAATTCAGCCCAACTTCTAACTGATCTATTGTTTACTACCTCACAGGATATCAAAATGACCTCGTTGGAGTTCTGGCATGTTTATGTGTTGATAACTATATATACATATATATAGATATACTTATACATATATATACATATACACATATAGATATACTTATATATACATATATATACACATATACACATATATATACACATATATATATATATATACATATACACATACACATACACATATACACGCACATATACACAGATATACACACATAAATATGCACATACAGGGCGTGTCAATAAAAGGTTAACCGCCGAAGATGACCTTTGTACTTTGTCATTATCTTCATTTTTTTTGTTTTGTAGGAGTGATCATGACCTTTGGAGAAGTCATTCAAGCATAACCAAAGTATTCCATGGAAAAAAATGACATTTTCTATGTTGCAAAAAGAGTAAACATTGTCAAGTGATATTTTGAGACCAAATCAATTGCTTCTGCTTCCGCTCAGACGCGGTTCTGTACCGAATATGGAATGCAACCCAGAAACAAGCCAAGCAAGCCAGCAATTTGGAAACTTGTGAAAAAGTTAAAAAGTGAAGGGACGACTCTCGACAGTAACAAGGGAAGGTCCAGTTGCCAAAGAAGTGTATGGTGTGAAGGAAACATGGAACAAGTTTGTGAGTCAGTCATGCAAAGCCTGAAGAAATTGCATCGACAAAGATTGGCTGAACTGGGTCTCACTCCCAGCAGTATCAGAAAAAGTAATGAAACAAGATTTAAACCTCTTTTCTTACCACAACACAACAGCCCATAAATTGACCGATGGGGATAAAGCAGCACGAGTCACTATATGTGAGATGATGCAGCAGAAGATGGAGGTAAATCCAAACTGGATTCACGATGTGTGGTTTTGCGACGAGGCACACTTTCACATCAATGGTCCTGTCAATTCACACAACATCATTTTATTGGGAAGTCAACGTTCAGGTGAGGTTGAACAGAAGTCGCTTAAGGGTCGGAAAGTCACTGCTTTTGTGG
>CM068958.1:110677273-110688536 GCA_035128595.1 Eptatretus atami | reverse complement strand
AAACCACAGCACCATAATGCGATAGTTCAGAGATCAGTCTCTCATGTTACAGGAAAGGAGGAGCGCTCGAGATAATGACCTTCACAGCCGGTGTGTCGAGAGGAGAGATGAGCATGAAAGGTCCGTCATCTGTTGATAGTCTTGTGGATACGATTTTGTGAACCAGTTCTGCCTCGGATATGAATATAACCATACATTTGTTCATTTGTGAGGCTGCATGAACTTTGGCAATACCGATTATGTTACCTGTAGCAATAACGAGATCCTCGATGCTAACGTCGTTGGGCGGAACGCAGACGATGCCGTGTTTACGTGTTAATGCTTCAAATGCCGCATGACGGGAATACGAAGTCAAACCAAGGGAGGTGGAGGAGGGGTGATCGCTCTCATGCAGTAATTAAATACGAGCCGAGACAGGTTTTCAAAGACATAAACACAACTACATTGAAGAAAAACGATCAGCTGGAGGCCGGGAAGGGCAGTCATCTTAAAGCGATCCACAATGAAGCTGTTGGGCTCTCTATCTCAGGAAAGAAGGAAGTGAAGAGAAAATGGGAGGGGGAGGAAGGGGGAGGGGGAAGGGGGTACAGCTGAACCAAAAAGGCAAACAACAAAAATAACAAGGAGAGTGGTGGGGTGGCGACGATGCGAGGGAAGGCCGAAGTACTGGGTCCAATGAAAAGGGGAAGGTGGGGGAGCAGATGGAGAGCGACGATGTGCAGAAGAAACAAAGGAAGAGGGAGGAAAGGGGAAAAACGATATGAAAAGGACGGAAAAGTGAAAGGCACAGTAATCACCGCTCACCAAAACCACACAGCCACCATGATACTCCTTGACTCACCAACGAGAGACAGAGAGACAGAGACACAGAGAATCAGAGACACAGAGAATCAGAGAAGACAGAGAATCAGAGAGACAGAGAATCAGAGAGACAGAGAATCAGAGAGACAGGAGAATCAGAGAGACAGAGACATCAGAGAGACAGGAGAATCAGAGAGACAGAGAATCAGAGAGACAGAGAATCAGAGAGTGACAGAGAATCAGAGAGACAGAGAACAAAGAAGACAGAGAAATCAGAGAGACAGAGAATCAGAGAACAGAGAGACAGAGAATCAGAGAGACAGAGAATCAGAGAGACAGAAGAATCAGAGAGGACAGAGAATCAGAGAGACAGAGACCCATGTCTGCACAATGGGAAATAGAGAGTAAAGACCATCTGAAAATTGGAAGTTGTAGGGTAAATATTCAATTCACACTTCAAGCATGTTTGAAAGGTGCATTTAAACATGTCATTTCAAATGAATTCAATTAACCGTTTTTGTTTAAAACAAAATCCCCCCCCCCCCAAAAAAATATATATATATCAAAACTGAATAAATCACTTTTATGTTTATACGACACAGCCACAAACCTGTCAGTTGTCAGGAAGTTACCTGCGGAGTCGATGCCATCATAAGCCCACACAAGGAACTTTTTTTGTGCTCGCCAATATGGGTTACTCAGTTTGTCTCGATGTGTCCAGGACATGCATGTTGGCTTTAAATACGAATACGCAACACTAAAATGTTCCCGGCAATGACAGTTATGGCATGTTGGAATTTTCAAGATTAGGAACATTCATCACATTTCCTTTATTAAATTCAAAATTAATTTTGGGGGAGGGGTCAAAAAATCCATCAATATTGCACCACCATGTCACAATATTATTGGATAACAGGTTGAATCTATTTGGCTCATCACACCTCTGTGTTATCTGCACCAACCTTCTATCTACTGCAGGAAATGCTATTAAAAATTATACCTCTAACCACAGACAGGGAATTAAAAACAACTTCATAAAAACTTAATTATAAAAACATTACAAGGAATATGGAGGCAAACAGCAAACCTTTGCCAACTGGCAGTTAAAGCTGCACTATAAACGATCAATGGCTGAGATGATGAGCTTCAAATTCCCATCAATGTATAATGCAAACAAGATGCCACAAGAACCACAAAACATTTCCTGTACAACCATCACAGGTTCAAAGGGAATCAAGAAGCAACCTGAAGCAAACAGCAGAGTTATAAACAACTGTCATTTGTCTTGCATCACAGGTTCGACCAAAAAGTTTCATCCAGATGAATGGATATATAAAGCAGATCGAAGCAAATCAGGATAGCTCAATTGGTTGTGTTATTTTCATTGAGCTAAGTCTGGGTACCATTTCTGACAGTGTCAGTTCTTACAAGTGCCTGCAGGAGGTGGTGCATCTTGGAGCATGTCGTCCTTAGATTGGGATAAGTTAAGCCAGCTATCGTGTATGGATTTCGGTTGAATGCAAGGTATATTTGTAAATAAATAAATACATAAGCATAGGTAGGTTATTGTTTACAGCTATAAGTAAACACACTTGTCCAAATTCCCCGTCTGTGGTTTGAGGTATAATTTTTAATTGCATTACCTGCAGTACAATAGAAGGTTGGTGCAGATAAGACAGAGGTGTGAAATGCCAAATAGGTTCTACTTGTTATCCAATAATATTGACAATAGGGTTACATTGCACAAGGAAGTTTTTGCAAAGATAGATATTTTAGATCATCCTCTTGTAACACATTAAAAAGCAAGGGCAACATGAAAAGTCCATCACACTAATTAGTGTGAGTTCTTTGCTATGTTTACACTGCTCGTTAGTCATCAATAAAGTATTTCACAGGCCTACCAGGACAAAGCTATCGCAAGTACTGGACGCCATCCCAAAATAAAATCTTGGACGTGATCATAAAATAGGTCCAACATATTAGCCAGTTAGGCTTGGTGACTTTTTTTTTTTGGAAATCTGAAAAATATTCTGTTGGGGCTGGGGGGTTGGAATGAAGAGGGGAGAAAGAGGGATGAAAATTTTTCCACTTTTATGTTATAAATAGTTGGTCTCTTCATACACCAATGTTCTCTCTGACCTCATCACTCTCATTGCATCTGATATACAGTACATCCTTGGATTTTTTTTTTAAGATCGCAAAATGTGTAAAATAAAGAGAATAAAATAAAAATCATGCTTCAGAGTTTTGTCTTAATGGTTTATATACAGTGGGAGAACAAGTATTTGATACACTGCCGATTTGCACGTTTTCCCACTTACAAAGCACGTAGAGGTCTGTAATTTTTATCATAGGTACACTTCAACTGTGAAAGACGGAATCTCAAACAAAATCCTGAAAATCACATTGTATGATTTTTTAATAATTAATTTGCATTTTATTGCATGAAATAAGTATTTGATCACCTACCAACCAGTAAGAATTCTGGCTCTCACAGACCTGTTAGTTTTGTCTTTAAAAACCCTCCCATTCTCCACTCATTACCTGTATTAACTGCACCTGTTTGAACTGTTATCTGAATAAAAGACAGCTGTCCACACTTAATCAATCAGACTCCAACCTCTCCACAATGGGCAAGACCAGAGAGCTGTCTCAGGACATCAGGGACAAAATTGTAGACTGCACAACGCTGGGATGGGCTACAGGACAATAGGCAAGCAGCTTGGTGAGAAGGCAACAACTGTTGGTGCAATTATTAGAAAATGGAAGAAGTTCAAGATAACAGTCAATCTCCCTCGGTCTGGGGCTCCATGCAAGATCTCACCTCGTGGAGCCTCAATGATATGAGAAAGGTAGGGATCAGCCCAAACTACACGGCAGGACCTGGTCAATGACCTGAAGAGAGCTGGGACCACAGTATCAAAGAAAACCATAAGTAACAAACTACGCCATCTTGGATTAAAATCCTGCAGCGCACGCAAGGTCCTTCTGCTCAAGCCAGCGCATGTCCAGGCCCGTCTGAAGTTTGCCAATGACCATCTGGATGATCCAGAGGAGGAATGGAGAAGTCATGTGGTCTGATGAGACCAAAATAGAGCTTTTTGGTTTAAACTCCACTTGCCGTGCTTGGAGGAAGAAGAAGGATGAGTACAACCCCAAGAACACCATCCCAACCGTGAAGCATGGAGTGGAAACATCATTCTTTGGGGATGCTTTTCTGCAAAGGGACAGGACGACTGCACCGTATTGAGGGGAGGATGGATGGGCCATGTATCGCGAGATCTTGGCCAACAACCTCCTTCCCTCAACAAGAGCATTGAAGATGGGCGTGGCTGGGTCTTCCAGCATGAAAACGACCCGAAACACACAGCCAGGGCAACTAAGGAGTGGCTCCGTAAGAAGCATCTCAAGGTCCTGGAGTGGCCTAGCCAGTCTCCAGACCTGAACCCAATAGAAAATCTTTGGAGGGAGCTGAAAGTCTGTGTTGCCCAGCGACAGCCCGAAACCTGAAGGATCTGGAGAAGATCTGTATGGAGGAGTGGGCTAAAATCCCTGCTGCAGTCTGTGCACACCTGGTTAAGAACTATAGGAAAGGTCTGATCTCTGTAATTGCAAACAAAGGTTTCTGTACCAAATATTAAGTTCTGTTTTTCTGATGTATCAAATACTTATTTCATGCAATAAAATGCAAATTAATTATTTTTAATCATACAATGTGATTTAAGGATTTTGTTTTAGATTCCGTCTTTCACAGTTGAAGTGTACCTATGATAAAAATTACAGACCTCTATGTGCTTTGTAAGTGGGAAAACCTGCAAAATCGGCAGTGTATCAAATACTTGTTCTCCCCACTGTAGCTAATGGATAGTACAAATAGCTTGACGTGTTACTTCTTGGCTTTAAAAAGATTTGCAGGCAAGTTCAATAAACATCGAGTGCTGCACAAATCGTTGAGCTGGCCACACTGGGGCGATTCATCCGTGCAAATCCCAGGCGATCATTCGAGAGCGATTCACGTGATGTTAATCAGCGATATGAGCATACACTGGTGGAAACGCAGTGTTTTCCGGGTGAATTTTAAATGCACCGACGTTTCCTGTGGTTTTGTATCCAGGTGTTCAAAATCAAAGGTATAAATTGACAAATTTGCCTTTTTTTCATTAATTTTTATTTGAGTGGACAATTAGTGAATCATCCTACTTTCCCTTGAATCAAATGGAGATGTCAAAATGCATGGAAATTTCATGTAGACGGATGTCAAATCAATGATCGAGTCGAGGACTAGAAGAGCATGTCATACTTGGTGTCAGGTGTAAGAGTCAGGTACAAGAATGTATTCATGTGCGAGCTGCATGCGACTTACACGCCATCATGAGGCGAATCATCTGCAATTCATACAGACCAATTTCTCCATTCTATGTCTGGCTTTAGAGAAGCATTATGCATATAAGCAGTGGAAGTGACATTCGAGATATTAGAGAAGAACAAAGTAGCCATTTGTGATGATCACAAAGTGATTTTTGGCATTTCACTTTGTAATGTTTATAGAGTTTTGAAATGAGCAGAATGTTCATTTAATTTTTGATTGAATAATAAATAGTACAATGTTAACAGACACAATGGCAACAAACACTGACAACACCTGAAGTAGATAGGTCTCATGAAGATAACAAAATAAAAGCATTTCACGGAGATGCAGAAACAGCATCAGGAATTAGGCAACATTGACCTTACAAACTATTAGCAAACACATCAAGAGGCCATGCAAAGGGGAAGATTATTTTAAAAAAAGTTTAAACTGTTCACATTATAAAATTTTTGCAGTGTTTGCTCATCACTATCGCAACTGACATGAGAAACTTTGACCAAACTTGTACAATCAACAGGCTGCTTCATTTCCCAAAAGGCCGACCATTTCCCAGTGACTTAAGACTTGAGCATGAAGACTAATCCATACAAGGGTAGTGCTTATTAGGAACAAGAAAGGTAATTTGGGCAATGGAAAGTTTCATAAGTACAGCACAGTATCGACTTGCAATAACAATCATGAAAAGGTAGTGATAATTATCCACACCCTCAAGAAAGGCCAATTTGCTGGAGGCACAAAGGTTTCATTGCAGAACCAGAAAATTGAACCATCAGGCTGAACGATTTAAAGTTACAGCCAAAAAAATAAAAAAATAAAAAAAAATCTTGCTTTTATTCACAACTGTCCATTGAAGAAGGTATTTTAACATCATTGCAGGCTATTAGATGTCTCGGTTGTTTGAAACAACTTGAACGAGCTTTAGTTCGAAACACAAAGCCTGGTCCTCAATTTGAGTATGGAGGGGTGACAGGTCTCGATCAAAAGCAGAGACAGACAGACAGACAGACACAGACAAACACAAACACAAGAAAAAAAAAAAAAGAAGAAGGAAAGTAAAGAAGGCAACAATGTTTGTATATTTATGAGAACATGCTAAAGTGGTTGCAATTTTGAGCAAGTATTTTATGAAAATAATGAAAGATGTCGATTAATGCAAAGAATGTATGACTGTGCTTTTTAATGATACACATCCTTCTCAATGTCCTTCGAGACGTTGCCCACCTTAGCCTAACCAGCTTCGTGCCACAATGCCACCAATCGGTCATTTCACTGCAGTCACCCGCAGGTCGCAGCTCTCACAATAATGTGCTGCAGGTCACTCGATACCACGGCCACGTGGCCCACACACAGCCTCGCCAATTAAAGAAGTTTGTCTGCTAATGATCGAATGCCCAATTACCCCCACGCTCACCCCCATCTCCGTTCACAACTTCTCTGCTTCAAGTTCACATACATTAATCTGGCATGCATCCCACTAACGAACTGGCAAGTTCAAAGGAAAGCAAAAAAAAAAAAAAATACCAATGAGAAAGGAGGCACAGATACAGTAGTAAGCAAAACAGGTAGCAGTTTAAAATATGTCTACAGATTTTATCAAACAAGTGTTATTGGCATCTCATAGGAGGAGGCTGAATGCCAAGGTTTGCTTCGATCTCATCCACTGGAGGCAGACTGGACTCTGTTTTCTATCATCCCACTACCAGTCTTGATCCTCCATCCTCACACCACTTCTTGTCCCTCCATTCTGTCCTGATTGCATGTGTTTTTCCAGAATACTGCACCTGTTTTAGCCTTCCAAATTATAAGCCAACTATTCACCTCCATTCTCACATCCCTCTATTTTTCATTTGTGGAAGCAACTCCGTGTCTGTTTACTCATGCCTCCCAACCCCACAGTTTTTCAAGATTCCGCCCATCATCACTTTATGTTTTCCCCACATACTCACCTCTGCTCTCTTCTACTATCACTAACCCATGCCCCTCCCTCATCCCTTCCTTTCTGTCACACATCAACTCATGTGCATTACTTTGTCTCCTTATTCCCCATTTGATACTGTCAGTCTGTGTTCCTGCTGCCCTCTGCCGTTTAGTCTCCTCCATGACACTAGGTTTCTGTTTGAAAAATAAAATACCAAGTACACACTGTGCAACAAAAATACTGGTTTGTTGAAGTGAATTCTATATTACAACATGCTCTGACAAAATCTTATCATAAACAAAGCTGCCCTTGTTATATCCCCTGCTTTTAATTGATGCGAGTACGTTTTGAGATTTTAAGCTTGAGGTCACGTTACACAAGATCCCCAGAGGGTGAAGCAGCGAATTTGTATCTTTCAGTAGATGGGAACAACTGGATGTTTTTGTTTTTTTGACATGGAAAACATCATAGTGAACAGTATATATTGTCAGTCTTGAGTAAATCTGGTAATTGCGATATGAGCTGTGGAGTGATTGAAAAGAAAAGGTGGTGAGAAGGAAGAGGAGTTGCTTACTTTCATATATATGTAACTGTGGGCCTTTTTTTCTTTCTTTGTTTGCACGATGGTGGTTTGGCCCAATTCATATGGGGGTGGGCGTTTCAAGCTCAAAAGCACATGTACAAATTCCAATCAAAACATTTACTTTGTAAAATATTTTCCTGCAATTTCGATTTTCAGATAATCGTTGCACCAAATAAACTTTGAAGGCCACTGCAAATTTTAGAAGCATACCATGTTTATATCTACATTCATACCTTGCACATACCTGTCATCTTTTCAAATAAGCTTTGCCATTTAAAAAGCCCTCCAAATACCAACAAAGAACAGACAAATTTTAACTCTCCCCCATACAAGTCTAATGATTGTGTCCAGTTCGCACCCACAGTGCACTCACTGCGAGTGACCCATCACTTCCCCTCTTTCGTCGCATACTTCAGGTACTGACGTATCTCTCAGTTCTGCCAACAAATCCCTTTTTACCCTGTGCTTGCAAAGTGAAAAATGGGGTTAAGCAATTGGTTCATGTCTGTCAAGCTGTCCATCCGTCTTATTAGTTTATGATCGAGGCAGAAATTATTTAAATGGAATGTTATATTTTGAACACAAATTGGAACTCGATTCAGAAGACTAATCTGCCGTTTAACCGTACTTTGTCTCTAAATTCGTCCCGATCACACATGCGCAGAGAAGAGCGAGATAATATTTTTATTCTGTCTGCCTGGCAGTCAAACAAAATTGAAAATGATCTCCAAACAGGAAACTTACTGTTTTTAAGGATGTTATAAAGGACACAAACAACAGGTACGAATAACTAATGTAATGTGTTAGATAGTGTGGTTTAATATATACTGCATAAAACGGTGGTAAAACCCATAAATTAATTTATTTATACGACTTTACAATGCATTATAATTAAATTTAAATGTATACGTGAACATTGAAGAACACAAATGGTCGTTTCCCATTGTGGGTCTCATATTTCAAACCTAAAGGGTGATTGACATGTTTTAGCTGTTGATTGTGCAACATTTTTTCCTTTTGGTTTCATGCGTTATTATTGGTTGTAACCTTGTCTCAAACTCGTTTTGGAAATTTATTTTATAAAATAGTGCTTCTAGGCTCAGACGAGACCTTTTGAGTTTGAACATTTTGTCTGACTGCCTGAATTTAACAAAGAAAGGTTTTTCCTTTCAGTTTTAGAGGCTTTTGACAATGACTGTTGTCTTTACTAGTAGGCATTTATCAATGTTGAAAATGTAATCCCAACTCAGCTTGTCGAGTCCCTCCTTGAAAAGCTGAATGGGGTGACTCTTTGCCTTGGCACTGGGCAGCACGCAGTGATGCCCCCACTGTCACAGTCTGCTTCAGGCCTATCGGGCATCTTCCCCTCAATTTCAACAGCAGGACCGAGTCCATTCTCCCCAAACCTACAGGTCGTAGTGCCCCCACTGCTTTTCTTTCAACAGGCACTGGTGTTCCCATTTTTCCCATGAACACCACACATGACACAATTGCGTCCCCACTGCCTACACAACACCGAAACCCGACGGGGATGGCCTCCACAACATACATCTTTGGGTTGTTTTCCCCCGGCTACCCATGTTGACCCTTCCTCTGCTTAAGAAGGATCGGCTGAAGAGACAATATCACCCTATGTATAGCAGATGCATTCATTTGGACGTTGTGACTGACTTCCATAGATGTGGCAGGGAAAGGAAAGGCTAAACAACCTGCTCGGTGGGTGCAGGCCCCTTTGAGGCAGCAGCGACAGCGAGATAGATCTTAATTCTATTTCTACTTTTTCCTACCCTCCAGAGGAATCTGCTTCTATTCATGCTGAGGCAGATCCAAGAGAGGGGCAGCAGGTGGTACAGGCAGGGGAGGTGGCAGCAGCCTTGTTACGCAATTATCTCCCTCAAGTGGAATGACAGACATTGGAAGCCGAGTCGTCTTGCCCTGTGATTCATCAAGAGCCACCAGGGCCTTCATTCAGTCGAAATGTCTGGGGAATCTGACTTTGTGCCTGCTGTGAAGAGACTTCGCAGCAGGTAGTCAGGGCAGGAATTTGTAATTTGAGCAGGACACCAGTGACGGCTTGCCTACTCTTGGCAAAGGACACCCTGGGATCTTTAACATCCACCAACTAATGATAGCAAATGGGACACCCGGCTTAACGTCCATTCGAGGAATGGTACTATTTATAGCTGGGTCAGGATTCAAACCCAGGCTAAACAGCTAAGAGACGAGCGTGTGCACATCTCGGATTCCAGGTCATTCTGCCAGCCCCTTGAGAAGATATGGACAGGGAAAGCTTTTCTTTCCAATCAATTGAAACAGGAAAGACGAGATTTAGAAAGAACGGAGAAGGAATAAAAGAGGGCTGTATTAAAATGGAGATTAGCCATAAGTGGAGTAGTTAATATTTTTTTCAAACTCTTCATTTCTTTTAACACAAGTGCTACGATACTGGAAACATGCATACGTATGTGTAATCATTCATTATTTTCGATTCACATTAAATCTTTCATCTTACATGGTTTCCCTTTTCCCACAATTCGTTAATACACTCAAGTACTCTTCTCGTTTTCTCCCTTTTTCCCCCACTCTTCTGATTCCTCAACTGTCTTCAATACAATATACTGTTTTGCTGCAAGGTGAGGCCGAAGGCAAATGGATCCTGAATTATTTTTGGAATTAACCACGTCATTGACTATGACATGATATTAACCAATGTTAACTACATCACTTAGAGTCTTAGACCAATTCAAATAAATAAATAAATAAACAAACACATTACATCCATGCAAGTGACGTATGTACTAGTAAGCAACTTGTCAGGATGTTCTTATCTTGGTACATCATATATGATCTATAGCTGTTTCGATGATGATTTATTTCTGTTTACAACTTATACCCAATGGCCAACAGTACAATTACAGCACCACACTTAACTGTACACACACGGGACTACAGCTTACCTGGCACAGAAACAACCCCGAAGTGTGTTTCCATCTCAGACTAACTTTATTTTCCAAAAATATTTTCCTCCCGGCATCTGCAGGGAATCTGTACATTTTGAAATCCTTCCATGATCGATTGGTACATCCAATGGCACAGCATCCTGTCATTTTAAAATAATGAGCTACAGTGTGTTATTTCAGTGTTTATTTATTGGACCAAACTTCATCTTACAGCAAGATAATGATCCAAAATACTCAACTGCAATAATTAAAACTTATTTGCAAAATAAAGAGGAAGCTGGAGTACTTCAACACAAAGCACAGATAAATCTCAATATAATTTAAGCTTCATGAGATCATTTGGACAATGAAAAAGTAAAAAAGAATTTCAGCAATTTTGATGATCTTTCGAAGAAGCATGGAGTACCATTACACAAGAGTATATAGCAAAATATCCCTGAGAGAATTTCAATGGCTTTGAGGGAAAAGGGTTATAGGAGCTTTGTTTTATTAGTTTCTTACAAGGTATATTGTGTACAGGGTGGTGCAGAGTCAACTGACACATTTCAGACCGCTCTCCTGTCCGAGGGGTGGGACTTGGGGGGGTGGCTACACGCAAAGCAAGAGAGGATTTGATGCCATTTTAATATTTG
>CM068958.1:110643100-110655256 GCA_035128595.1 Eptatretus atami | reverse complement strand
CCCCAAGAAATCACCACACGGTCACGTTCTCTTTCTTTCTTTTCTGGTTTTTGTATGTGTGTTGTGGCGCCATGTCCCGCAAGTAGAACTGTGTAAGTGCTTGTGAATAATAATAATAATAATAATAGACGGTTGTAGTACACTATCTTTCTTCCATTCAATCAATCCCATTCTACTCTTGCCATGTGGAACTATCTTCCGAGTCTGGTCTTGTGTTCTTCCTCCAGATTTTGCCTGCCCACAACTTTGGGGTTTCTCGCCATTCTACATCTGATGCTTAATGTACCCCCCTCCTCTCCTGAAATGTCCTTCCTTTCACTTTTTCCCTTCCTCCTGTGTGTAGTGTGTGTACAGATTTTGGGCCACTTGGTTTTCTAATGGGCAATTGTTTGCTGAAAAAAATTTTTTCGCGGTGCAGGTGACCGGTCAAGGGACTAGCAAGGCTTAATTTTTTGAGTTGGAGTAGATGCCATAATCCGGATCTGAGGAATTTTAAAAGTGATTCTGTTCCCACATCCGCATTGAGTGATATGGCCAATATACGATATATCCGCACACATCTCTAAAAGATTATGATGGATTCACGAACAAAACTTAGTGGACAGGTTGTGCGGTGACAAGGAACCCGAAAAATAGCCGCGATTAAATATTCAAGTTCCCCAAATTTCCCCAAGTTTTTTGATAAAGATCCGATTCCGGATCCAGATATGAGAAATCATTTCATCTGTTAATCTGATCTCTTCACCATTTGAAGGATATGAGAATGGGATAAAGCCAACAGAAGCGTACCAACTTCTCATACTCAGACCAGCTGTCAATACCTTACCCTTTCAATTCCACTCCCCTCATCTAGGAACTCTTCCCAAATTAATTATTCACTGCTAAAACATAGTTAATTCTTTTTATATATCTCGTTGTTTTAATAGATATATTGTCACACACACCGAGCCAATTCTTACTAATGGTAATGGAAACAAGACCCAAAATATATAAACTATGTACAAGTTATCCGCCACCAAAAGAAAATTTCCACTGCTGATGTGGAAATTGTGCCGAATTACCATTTATGGAATTAACTTAGGCAGCAGACACAATTGACAATAAAAATAGTCTGGCAAGGAACGCAGATTCAGGGGAGGCAACTATGAGAGATGAGACCATAATAGGATAGGCGTATGTAAAAACATTAATTTGCAAAATTGGTTCTACTGGCTATATGGAACAAAAATACAAATTTTTGTATACGAAGGACGCGCTCAAGCAACGTATCGATAGTCCAGTATAGGGTGAAGGAGATACAACGGTTACGTAAATGGAGCATCACTTCGCTCACTACTAGAAAAAGATGCAGATTCATAATGCCATCAGCTATGTGGCATAGAAGAAATGTGAAAGGGTTGCTACAAGCTGTTGCGGCCAATGCAAGTGATGGTAGCAGAAGATGCCTATTTGCATTTTTGCTCCCTATTCCGTTACGACGTTGTCTCCCACTGTTGAGTTAATCGCGTGGTTGGGCACCGGCATACTTGCACTCGAGCAATAAAGGTGTGAAGGTGAAATAACCAACGATCTGGTGTTGGATCAGAGTAGTGTCCGTTTTCCTCAACTATCACATGCACATAAAACGTCACTGCACTACCTAGGGCTGATCACAATATTAATTTAGCGAAATGCAGTAGTTGAATTCATGGTATAATACTCAAATGATTAACGTGAAAGGCATTAAGGGTACACGTTTTATCTGTCACTGGTAATTGCCAGTATATGAGGTTCTGAGCACATCGAGAAGCTGTTTATAAAGAACCACAGTTCACAATTCAATGGAGATCTATAATATATAGACATTACGGGAGGGCCGGTGTCAAACAAGTATATGAAACCATACATTTTAATTCTTTCTGTGCGTAATACAAATGAAAGATCTAGGAGGCGTGGTTTGGAGCATGTATGATGGAACGAGGCGAGGATATGCGTGAAATATTTGTAAGACCCCACTCTGCAGACACTGATCTAGGCCGCACCTATATTGCGTCCGACCGCCGATAGAGTGGGAAGTAAGTGAAGCGAACGTCGGATTATCGTTTTTGACAAAATGACGGATCACTGTGGTCTCATCGCCAGTGCCATTCCACATGTGTTGTATAGAGAGGTGGGGATAAAGGAGCTGTTCACAGCTGGGGGATTTTGGATGCACTTTGCAATAATGTATTTTGATGTATTGCTGCTGTTTGCCCCCTCTGTCTGTACTGAACTAAGTGTCTCTTCTGCAGACATGGAATTCAACTTTGTTGGTGATCTCACAAGACGGACGTATGTATGCTGTCTGCTGCGAGGGTGTTGTCGTCCACCAAGCAGCTTTGGTCACGAACTTTCGCTTGATTCTCCAAATTACTCCTCTAAGCCTGGTGAAGATTGTCATCCACATCCTCAGTCTCTAATGGATAGATGACGGAATATCAATGGTGACGGCCCGTCTCGTCTGCGTAAGTTCTCTGATCTGTGACTTCTTGACAAGATCCTTGGGGCATACATGCAGAGTTCGGTCAACTTGGTCAATCGCACAGAATCTCTCTATTATCTGGATGTTGAGGGCCTACAGAACGTGCTTCAGCTTATGTCCACTGACCCTAAGTGTGCGACATCTCTTCGAAAGTCGGTTGTACCACTCTTTGTTATGTCTCGTGATGTGTGCCCATTGCTTATTCCGCGAATGCCTGTTGAAATCCCTAGAGAGTATCTCGTTTCGGACTTTTGGGGAAAATCGCCTAAGTCTTATTACACACAAATAATTTGACTGTCAGTAATGTCGATTGCTTCATAGTTTTTTCCGTCATTTTGTCAAAAAGACAAAAAATCCCGAACGAGCAAGCTCAGGTGTACACTATCACTCACTCATCGGTGCTCAACCACAGTTTCTTGTCGGCGACTGAACAGCTTAACTGCGCAGGCGGGTAAGATGATTCGCATTACCTAGCATAGGGAATTTAGGTTAGGCGCCTACATACAAATTGTAGAAAGGAGGAGTTACAAGTAGGTCTCTGATACATCTGCCGATTTTTGAGCAGGTATTTCCCACTTACTAATACGCTGCACGTAAAAAGGTCTGTTACCTATTTTAGTCAAATAGGTAAACTCAAACTGGAATATGACGGAATCCTAATAACAATAAATCCGTCTGTAAAATCACATTGTATGATGTTGTAAATAATTTAATTTGCATATTTAATTGCAATGAAATGAAGGAGGTTTGATACATTCAGAAAAAACAGAAAGCTTAAATTATAATAGGTGTGTTGTTAAAGAAACCCTTTGTTTGCAATTACTAGAGATGCGAGCACCACTGGGATATCTAGTAGTTGCTTAACCAGCTCCTGGGCACAGACTTTGACGAGGCAAGGCGCATTTTGGTGCTCACTCTTCCACTACAGATCTTCCTTCCAGATCCTTCAGGTTTACGGTGCTGCTCTCGCTTGGGCAAAGCAAGACTCTTCTAGCTTCCCCTCCTAGAAGATGTTTCTAGGGTTCACGGTCTTGGAGACTGGTGGGAGGCCACCTAGGCCAGGACGCCGTTGGAGAGTCCTTCTTAGGGGAGGGCCACTCTTATTGCCCGAGGGCAATGGCTGGTGGTGTTCTTACGGAGTCGTTGTCATGACTGGAAGACCACGCTCACCCCGCAACCCATCTTTCATGCTCTTGTTGAGTGGTAGAGGGAGGTTGTTCAAAGGCTCCAAGGGATTCATTCATCGATAAATGGTTGGCCGCCATCACTATGCCTCCTTCCGCTCAAGACGGTGCACGCTACGTACCCTGTCTCACGAAATTTGGCAAGAAAGGCAATCCCAAGAATGAGTGTTCCACTCCATGGGCCTGGTAACACGGTTGGAATAGGTTTTTTGGGTTTAGTACTCATAATCACACTTCGTCCTTTCCTCTCAAACACAGGCGAGTTTGGAGTTTAAAGTCCCAAAAAGCTAAGTATATTTTGGAAATCTCAGCATCAGACACATGGACCTTCTCCCATTCCTCCTCTGGATCATCCAGATGGTCCATTGGCAACTTCAGACGGCCCTGTGACAATGGCGCTGGCCTTGAGCAGAGGGACCTTTTGGCGGTGGACGCTGAGCAGGATTTTAAGTCCATTGAACCGCGTAGTGAGGTTGTTAACGTCCCTATGTGTTTCTTTGATACTGTGGTCGGCCAGCTTCTTCAGTCATTGAGGCAGGTCCTGCGTGTAGTTCTGGGTGAATGGCAAGCCCCATCAACCTGTTATCCTTGCATGGATGATCTACCTCTGAAGCTGCAACGCACAGCAGTGATGAGTAAAATGCATGGAGGAAGAGCTCAAGCTTTCCCAGCACCTCTGCTGATCGTGGGAGCACAATATGACTGTTAGGTCATCTTGAACTTTCTTTTTCGAGTCCTATTCCTCCTATAATTGCAGCAACAGTGTTGCCTCTCACCAAGCTGCTTGCCTATTTCCCTGTAGCCCATCCCAGTCCTTGTGGCAAGTCTATACATTTTGTCCGGCTGATTGTCCTTAGACAGCTCTCTGGTCTTCAAAAGCCACATTGTGGAAGAAGGTTATGTCTGGATAAGTGATTGATGTTGTTGAGACAGCTGTCTTTATGCAGAAAACGAGTTCAAGACAGGTGCAAGTATACAGGTAATGAGTGGAGAATGGGAGGGCTTCTAAAGAACAAAACTAACAGGTCTGTGAGAGCCTCTCGGTAATATGGGTTACTGTTGGGTAGGGTGCAATAGACCTTTATAGGTATGACTGTTTTTGCACTAAGCAAAGGTAAAAAATGCAAAATATGAGTAATAATTTTAAATATGGATACGCAATATGCATTTCAAGAGCATGTTAGTATGAGTGAGCAGATTCGGCACTACAATTTCAGCAGATGTGAAGCTCGTATATAAGCCTAATAGCATTAAATTCAGTCTCTAACGTTGCTTTCGTAGAGTGGGCCTAAACCCTGGCAAAATCGGGCAGTTGGCTAAAAAGCTCATACTTGTTTCTCCCCACTGATACAATTGGATGGCACCAAACCGACGGGCCTCACCTACGACTTGATTTGTAGATCTTTACGCACGAAAAATTTATATCGGTCTGGTAATACTTTTCTCGCAATGTACATTCGATCGTGATGAAGAAGACAAATAATAAGCACAAATTACTCAACCTACCCCATTTACTTACTGGGAATGTGGTCAGGAACACGGAAAGCTTGACAGGTGCAGACAGAAGCGTGAAGAATAAAAAATATTAAAAGGCAAAATCTATTATCAAAGAAAAACGGTACAGCACGTAGAGTATCACTAACTGCTTCAATTACTTGCTGATAATAGACTGTAAACAAAAAACATACACTGGATCGAGACAGGACAACAAACAGATCGACAGAAACAGGTAGGAAACCAAAATTACTCTTAGTTCAAATGGCTAAGGGGTTTAAAAAAATAATAAAAGCAAAACAACAAAGAAGATGTATATTTGGAAAGAAAATATTCCCCAATGCCTTCCTTTTCTCATACGCACCAGTTTTTTTCCTCTAATTATAAAATCCAATTTTTCCTGCTCTGTCGCTCCCCCCACTCCCCTCAAAAATTCCAATCAGACAATTGTTACGAGTTTGTAATCTATATGGGGACAATGGAAGGGTTGGGTACAACAACATGTTGGGAGGAAACAATGAGTTGAGACATTCTATCCGTATGTGGTAATGCCAACCCATAACTGTGGCAAGACTGTGGTCATGCCATTTGACGTTGATGGTGGAGAGTGGAGGCATTACAGTGGAAGATGGACTGGACGAGGCCATCGCCATGACTTTGAGGAAGTAGACTGGCTTAGGAGTTTAGCATTGAGATTTCCAAGATGTTTCTTGCTTGCACCGCTTGCTTTGCGAGCTGAACATTGACCAAAAGTTGCCCTGAGTCCGAGTTCTTTCACGCGAATTTTTTTTTTGTTGTTATTGGCAGTGAGAATTCTGTGATTAAAATAATACATTTTCAGAGTTTTTTTGCATACATTGGTCAAGGCTCATATGAGAGCGACACACAACCCACAGCAAGGCAGGGGGGGGGGGGGGCATGAGACAAGAGGGGTGGGAGGGGAAGGGACAAACATTGGGGAACAGAGACATTAGGCAGATCTGTGGAAGGGGAGAGGGATGGGGTGGGGAATGGGAAATAGGAAGATGGACAACAGGGACTTTTCAGGAAGGAAAGGCGAGAGAGAGAAGCCGAGCCACAGGGAATTTGAAAGATGTGGGTTTGGGGTGGTTAACGGGAAGAAAGATCGCATGCGTTTTGGATGTCGGCAAGATAAGAATATGGCCTAGGTCGTTTTAACAGGCTGTTTTTTGAAAGAGACTGGGGGAAGAAAATGGGATTGAACAGAGTGAGGGGAGTTATCCAAAGGTAGGGAAAAAAAGAAGAATGAAAGAGTGAAGAAGTGAGTACGTGATCTTCACGCGAATGTATCGCGTATTGCTAGCACAGTAACTTGGTGCATAGCGTAATATTTAAGGAGACACATGAGATGAGCCGGGGTATCTCAGTTTATAGGAAGGTTGCTATGCGTTATGGCGATCTTGTAAGACGGACTTGCAGCTTGTTGAAGTTTCACTCTCTCGTAAGTTTACGAACAAATGTCACTATGGCGTGGAGAAGACGAACCAAAAAAAAAGCAGACTGAATCAATTCAAAGTTCGAGTTGTTAGCGAAGAGAAGCGCTGGCAGAGAGTAGGGGAACTGTATCAAGGACAAAGGGATTAGCACAGCTGAACTCAGCCGAGTTTATGGATCCCGAAAAGAGTCTAGATAGATGAGGGAGCAACGAAAAGAGTTTTGTAGAAGGGATCAAGGAGAGGATGGGACCGAACCTGACGCAGGGAACGTGATACCATTCAGATAGACCGAAGGTATGAGAAAACAACCTAGAGGTGGAAGTGTATGCAGCATGAAAACTGAGTAGCACGCCCAAATGTTCTAAGATGCAGTCACTAACCGGCAGGAGTCAGAGAGTGACATCATTAGAAGTGCACAATTGTCATCCTTGCGATTTCCAATTGCTTAAACCGAGCCAGAGGTAGTCCTGAGATAAGGATCCGGAGCCAAGTGAGCACCCACCCAAGAGCGAACGCAGAGGCAATGAACTTGTTCAAAGATGGGATCATACAGATAGACAGCCCAAGCCTTAGGACTGTTATCGGACGTATGACAGCTTTGTCTAAAATGGGACAATATTGGTCTAAAGATGAGCGAGCCCTCTCAGATATGTGGAGTGTTACAGAAAAAGTCCGTACGCAACGGAACTTCTTGAGCACGGAGCCCTGCCCTACGGATTTCCCTAGTTCGCCGTCAGTATGATCACTAGACTGGACTTTTTTGAGAGAGGCCCTGAGTTACGATGAGTAACGTGTCCCCATGTAACTACGCTGATAAGCAATGTTTAATTATCACAGATGATAGCTTTGCGCTAGATGATGTGATGCCATAGATGTCTTTTATAATGGAAACCGCTCGACACTATGTCATTTGCTCTGAAAAGTAGCAGGCTTTGGACTAGGTTGTCCTGACGACCCAGTAATAGCTTATGATTCTTGAAATTTTATATATCATGTATGTTAGATATAACGTTGTTTTATATATGTTTATTCGGGAATGCCAAAATACTGTATGATTGTTGTGCCTAACGAGGGTCTGTGAGGAATAAGCATGGAAATTATAGATTTGAGAGTATGATTTAAGACTTTATCCGCAAGTGCTATGTGTGGATCTCTCTCTAAGTGGTCGTGTATGGTAAATATAAAAACAATTCGCGAATGGACCTGTAGCTATGATTGTATGGATTGGTGACGTTGACTAACATTCCCGCAATTGAACTAAAGCGGATGATGCCCAAAGCATCGTAGTTTCGGGCCGGTCATATTGAACGATAGAGCGATGAGTACAGAGGCAGAGACTTCTGGTGACTTTTAGCTGCAGTCAAGAGGAATTATGGGGAGTCCGCACTCTATCAGAGCATGAAAACCCTGGGAGGTGGAAGAAACCTGGTAAGGACTCCGTTGAGTTTTCGTTCAAACACCTGCTCGCCACCTGGAAATGGGTTTTTGTCCATCCACCAAAACGAAATACTCTTGCCAGACTGAAAATATAAATATACTTCGCAGAATGGCTGAGGCAGATGAGGACTCCTCTGCATCACACCTCATCGCTGAGGGACTCCCAGCCAGATCTAATACTCGACTGGGCCATCACCTTTCCACTTCCGATTCCGAGTTTTTGAGCGATCGCTGGTTCTCTCTAAATAATTTTGATCT
Source organism: Eptatretus atami (assembly GCA_035128595.1). Classification (NCBI taxonomy): domain Eukaryota; kingdom Metazoa; phylum Chordata; class Myxini; order Myxiniformes; family Myxinidae; genus Eptatretus; species Eptatretus atami. The sequence continues at coordinate 110,646,926 of CM068958.1, read as the reverse complement.
ATTCGTTTTTTTTAGATCTCGTGGAGGGTCTCTAGGTTTCGCTGCATTGTTGTTCTTGTTGGACTTTTTTGTTTCACAGCGCTACAGTTTTTCATCGAAAATCTTCCTGATTATACTTGGCAATAGTTTCATGCGATATATATATTAGTATTATATAAAATTATTATATTATTAGTAATATATTTTATGTAAAAATACCTTGTGTTGTGTCGTAACGATTCTCGTTTTGTAAATACCCTTAGAAAAAAGTTATGACGTAAAATATTTCGGCTCACACGGAATCGCCCTAAAAATTACTCTCCGAAACTAGGCAATGCCTTCTTTTCGAATTCTGCTTGTGGGACATCGAACACGCGGCATTGCCAGAGATGAATTACATCCCGCATCATTGATACAAATCCACTTATGACGTCATATCACATTTTTTATATGACGTCATTCTATTCTGACATTTTTTTGCTTTCAGCAACGAGAGTTCTTCAACTCGGCATCCCTCCTCCGTGCGAACATTGCCATGTATATGCAGCAAACACGCGTCAGGCATGATAACCATCCTCCCGATTTTGAGAGAAATGTTTCACGCTCACGACAAGCACATGTTGCAACTCCTTCTAATACATGTTGCCGCTGCTCAGGTTGAGCATCTCCCCTCTTGGACAATCGTACCTATTCCATTATCCTCCGATAGCACTAACACTGTTTGTACATTTTCCTTTGCGCCGGGAAGTGCACACCGGGGTATTCGATAGCACAGCTAAGCTCTATGCACCCTGATAGCCATCACACACACTCGTTTCCTTATTGATTCGACGTGTCATCATTAAGAAGGGAGGGATCTTGTCATTGCGAGCTTGTTTAAGCAGCTCGAAACCAGATACAAGCTCGACAAATAAAAAAAGCGGGAGACAAACACCAAGACCAAACAAGCAGGGAAACAAACTGAGCAAGACCAACGGAGATAAAAGGCCCAGACAGATAACACCCAAAAAAGGGCAACGGTTAGTTGGTGATTAAATTTATTTTATTTGTTATGAGTCTGTCTAAAGTAGTTTAATTGTGAAGTAAAATTTTATAGAATATTTAAGTAGATATTATATCTAGAGGAATATTAACTAAGCGGCAACCGCGAGAATGGCACAAGAAACGGAGTAACCCGAATAATTATATATTATGAATAAAAAAGAAAATAAAAAAATAATGGATAAAATAAACTAAGAAAAAGTATAAACAGAATTATAATATATTAAAGTGAATTACTTATATATAAATGATGTATATGATTTTTAAAATTAAGAATAATATGATTATTTTACACTGATTCCGACCAGCACCCCTCCCCATCACACCACATCAACCCACAAAATCACCCGCTCCCCACTCACGTTCCTTAAATTCCCCAAAATTTGACATAGAAAGATCCCAAATCATCGCCCCCTCCCCCCACCTCCCCAGTCCCCTCGCTTTTCCCCTCGTCCTCCCCCCTCCCCCCTTTAGTTGTTACGTATGTTAAGATTCTTTATCTGGAGTGTTCGTAGTGGGCGATGTGATTATTTATATTCCACCACCTCCTCCCGCCCTTCGCCACCCCAGACTTATCGCTTTTTTTGAGCTTGCAACTGTCTATATTATCCTTTTTTATTTTGAATTATTGAGAACAAAGTTATTTGATATTTGTACATCATGCCTCGTACGTGTGTCGTCTCATGTTTTGCGAAAATGTCTGGAAAACGGGTAATCGCTCCCACCGATTCCCGAAGGAATCAACATCGCCGGCAGTGGATAAGATTTGTACAAACAAAACGGCCGAATTTTCCCCCAAAGAAACGGGTAAAGAGGACCCTTTGGATAGACTGTCATTTGTGGTGACCATTTCACAGCCGGGATTAAAGGACAAACACATCTGATCACCACTCTGTGATGAATATGAGTTGTTGGTCTGACAAGTAGCTCCAGAGATATTGCTCTGTCACAGAATCAATTGTTGAGTTAAGTGAGAAAAACCTTGAAATTATTCTTCAAGAGTACATGGAAAAAACAAATAAATAACTTTCTGAAAAACACAAGCATGAAAAAATTTCTCAACAAATCAACTTATTGTTGATAAATTACTTTTTTAAACAGCATCAGCAAATTGGGCTAGTTTCATTTTAATTGTAAAAATTAATCAATTTTACTTTTTTTCTCTAAATTTGGTAAGAATATTTCCAATGAGGCTAAACATGTTTTGGTATTTATATGCCACAACAGTCTCTTGAAGTTGGGTTTGTTCTAACTGTTCACTTTCGCTGGGGTCAAGCCAGCTGTCAGAAAGACTTCAACGGCCAAGGCTACGGTGTATAATATTGTTACGGCTGTGGAATTCGCAGAGCACACATATAGGTCCTTGTTTATTTTATCGATAGTCCGTGTTCAGTTAGATTTCCCCACCGTTGTTTATGGGAATTATGCCGGTGGACAGGGCTGTTGATCTTCGAGTTAGCCTATTCTTTTGCTATCCATCGTTATTGGACACTATTACTACTGACCAAAGCCAACCATCACCACGACAACAACGGCAACACACACCAATTACTACCACCACACGCACAGCTTACCATGCACCCATCCAACACAACACAACAACGGCACGAATCTAACACCGGAACCATGATCGCCTGCAACACCAAACCACAAACCACAACACAACAGCGCAACCCAACGCACGTGCGCTAACCACCACCGCCGTGCTTTTCTATCTACCTCGGCGCACGGTTACCAGAGGCTGGCCTCGATCGAGGGAAAGCAGGCGGCCCCCCCATTTTCCCCTCCCACCAACGAAGGATCCTTGCGCTGACAACGCGGTGGTTCAGGCACCCTGGCACAAGGGGACCCAAGGGTTGAAAACCCAAGCAATGAAGGCGGGCAAACGGTGCGCGCCGTCACCTTTTGGCGGGAAAACGCTTCCTACTTCTGGAGAGTTTCCCGCATGGTTTGGAAGAAGGGTGTGGAGTTGAGAGGGGCGGGGCGTGGGTACTAAAAGGAGGAAACGCGAGCGCGGAAAAAGAGTTGGGAGAGTCACGTCACCAGGAACGCCTCGAGCGGCTAGGAGCAATCGCGCTCTCCTCTCTCTGGTCGCTGAGAAGGGGCATGCGAATCGAGGTCGGTAAGTACATTACCTACGAAGAGAAACCTGAGGGTGGGTACGAGCGCAGTCGGCGAGGAGGCACGACCCAAGAAATCACCACAACGGTACGTTCTTCTTTTCTTTGCTTTCTGTTTTTGTATGTGTTGTTGTGGCCCATGTCCCGGCAGTAAGACTGTTGGTAAGGTGCCTTGTGAATACATATAATAAATAATTAATGAGGCGTTGTATAGTGCTTGCCATTGTCGTGTTTGGTCCGTCCCGCCCATTTCCATAAAAGATCAACACTGCTAATGCGTGTTTCACCTTTCCATTGCATTAACTGTGTACTGCTGGTAAAATAATATGTTTAGCGCGTTTAAATGTATAACCACGGTTACGTGTGTGTACCTCTTTCCCCCATTGAACCGCCGTATTGCTCTCGAGAATTTGCGGGGCTTTTAAATAGCCGATAATAGATCATCGGTCCACGAGGCCTGGCGATAATACAGACCGCTCGGTTATTCCAGAACGGAACGAACCCTTAAGCGGTTGTGTGCCAAGCAGGGCTCGTTGAGGTACGGTCTCTCGTCGTTCTGCCCGCGCGAACACTTAGGTATATCGATAATTCGGCGATTAGACCCTGTCGCGTGCGGTATAGAGTGTGTTGACTAGGCGTGGTGTGCGTTGGTAGCAACCCGTGAACTGGGTTTGTTTCCTTTCCCT
>CM068958.1:110581986-110638164 GCA_035128595.1 Eptatretus atami | reverse complement strand
CTTGGTGATCCAAAAAGGGATTTACTTTATCTCTGCTATTTCAGTTTTGTCATGAGTATGTGTGTCCCTCTTTTCCACCCTCCCCGCTCTCTCTCTCTCTCTCTCTCTCTCTCTCTCTGCTGTAATAAACCTTTTGTTCATAAAAGCCTGTACGTAGTCATTCAAGGTACGGGACTTCGCCATTGAGGCGAGCGAATTGGCTTTAAAAATCCAGTAATGAGCCTGTTGGAGAAACATGCATTTAAAGCACTCGAAAAGATTTGATTCGCCATAGTTATACAAGAACGGTTATATCAGAACAAGTTGATTTGTCACAGTTATGGGTTGTTTAACCTCAATATGGGGCAATTCAAAAATAACATAACTATTTTTTTTGGGGGGGGGGGGGGAGGTGCATACATGCTTGATTAAACCTTACTAATAATTTTTATTAGACATGTGATTAGATTTTTTGATTCTTATTCGAAATTGATATGATTGGTTGAGTGTTACTAATCATGAGTAACACTCAACCAGTGGAAATCTGACAACAACCTGGACAGTGTATAATCAGCAGAGGCCTAATCTCTTCGGCCCACCAGAAATAAAGATCGCAGTCATATCATTTTGTCTGGGTACCATGGCGGGTGAGTGAAGTGACCAATGTGGGTGGTCCGGAAAGCTGTCTGGCCAATGAATGCACATTCTAAAAATTGACCCAACAAGACCCGCAACAAAACAGCAACAACAGCAGCAGCAGCAACAACAGCAACAGCAATGTGGAGCTCTCATTGACCTGTGACATGTGGCAGGTAAAAATAATCATACTTGGGGAGGTGGTGAAAAAACAGTTTTGTACTCGAGCAGCAAAACTGGTGTTTTTAACAAGCATGGTAAAAGTATACATCTATCGTCACCCTCATAACATAAGTGCCGAAGTCATTTTATTCGTTGATGAAGCTTAGGCACTTTTGTTTTGAGGTAACTATATATGTATATATGAACATAAAAAGATACATATGTCGATATAGATAGATATGTCATATATATACACACAACACACAACACACACACACACACACACACACACACACACACACACACACACACACACACACACACACACACACACACACACACACACACAACCCCTCTTCAAAGAGCATCAATGCCACCAAGGCAGCTTCCTGTGCAAGGGTGATGCTGGGTGGTTTGCCATTGCCTTCCAAGCAGTAGAGCCCGTGAAACATCGGTAAGACAGTTTCGAGCTGGGCCGAGACTTGAACCCAGTCTCGACAGTTTAGAGGCCAGTGTGCATACTTCGAGGCCATCCTGCCAACCCCAATTATTTCTCCTATCAAGGCAAATAAAAGAGAGCACAATCAAAAGGGGAAGAGCATCACAAATAAAATTAAACAAGCTCGAATGAGCTAAGATCCTCGTCCTCTTAATGATGACGTCATAAAAACGAATATGACGTCATTGTGATGCATCAGGTTTGCGATAAATTATCTGTGCTAATGCCCGGCTTGATTCCCGCAAACAAAATTCAAACAGCTTGCCTAGTTTCGAGATAATGGAATAGGCGATTTCCATTAGCGGCGATATTATGACGTCAACTTTTTTCTAGGAAGAATTTCCAAAATCGGAGATGGTTACTGCCTGCGCGTGGGCTTTCTGCATATACATGGCAAGTTTCACGAAGATCCGATGAAAACTCTGGGTTGTGAAAACAAAATGTCAAAAAATAGGAATGACGTCATAAAAATTGATATGACGTCATAGTGATGTATCATATGTGCGGTAATTCATCTCTGCTAATGCCCTGTTCGATTCCCACAAGCAGAATTCAAAAAGCTTGCCTAGTTTCGGAGATAATTTTTTAGGCGATTTCCATTAGCCGAGATATTTTGACGTCATAACTTTTTTCTAGGAGTAATATTCAAAATCGGAGATCGTTACTCTCTGCGCAGGGTTTTTTACATATATATATATATATATATATATGCCAAGTTTCAGGAAGTTTCGATGAAAACTGTAGGCTGTGAAACAAAAAAGTCCACAAGAACAACAACGTGAGGAAGACTTAGAGATCCTCCACGAGGATCTAAAAAACAGAATGATAAAAATATTTGGAGAGAACCAGCCGTCGCTCAAAAATCGGAACCGGAAGTGGAAAGGTGAGGGGCCTCAGTTAGTTAAGATCTGGAGTCCCAGCGATGAGGTGTGATGCAGAGGAGATCCTCATCTCCCCTCAAGCCATTCTGCGAATATATTTATATTTTCAGTCTCAAAGTATTCTTTTTGTGGATGACAAAAACACCATTTCAGGTGGGAGCAGGTTTTGAAGAACTCAACGGATCCTTCCAGGTTCTTCCACCTCCAGGTGTTTCATTGTCTCTGAGATGCACCTCCCAATAATTCCTCTTGACTCAGCTAAAACACAGAATTGCTCTTCTACCTTTGATGCACAACTACGATGCTTGTAGTTCAACATCAAACACTAGGTCCATGCATATAAACATCAACAACTAGGTCCATGCATATAAACATCAACAACTTGGTCCATGCATATCAACATCAACAATTTGGTCCATAATATAACAACTTGGTCCAAGAAATATAATATCAAACACTGGTCCAAGAATATCAAGATCAACACTTGGTCCAAAATATCAACATCAACAACTTCATCTATAATAAACATGCTGTTTACTGGGAAAGCTACATCTCCAACCTGGCCTCCAAAGCCAGTCGCCGACTGGGAATCCTCCGTCGTGCAAAGTCCTTCCTCGGCCCATCTGAGCTCCTGACCACATACAAAGCTTTCGTCCGTAGCCTGATGGAGTACTGCTCTCTCTCTCTGGGCTGGTGCTCCTGCCTCCCACCTTTCTCGGCTTCACGCTGTGGAAACAAGGCATTTATGATCATTGGTATCTCCCGCGGTGAGGCTGAGTTTTTGGGCCTCTCACTTTCTCACCGCAGGCAGGTCGGTGGTCTTTCTGTCTTCTACTATCTCCTCTCCGGTCTCGCCCCCCCCTCCCCCCTGCTTTGTCTGCGATTTGTCCCCACATATTTCCACAGGGCGCTCAAGGTCCACCAACAATCCCTTCTGTTAAAACTACCAAAATGACGAATCACTACTCACCTTCACTCTTTCATTCTTCTTTTTTTCCCACCTTTGGAATAAACTCCCTCACTCTGTTCAATCCCATTCTTCCCCCAGGCCTTCAAAACAGCTGTTCACCACCATTTCTTATCTTCACATCCAAAACCTCGATCTTTTCTACCCCCGTTAATCCACCCCAAACCCACATCTTTCAAATTCCCTGCTTTCCTTCCTGAAAGTCCCTGTAATGTCCATCTTCTATTCCCATGTTCCCCACCCCATCCCTCTCCCTTCCACAGATCTCCTAATGTCTCTGTTCCCCAATGTTTTGTCCTTCCCTCTCCCACCCTCTTGTCTCATGCCCCCCCCCCCTGCCTTGCTGTGCGTTGTGTGGTCGCTCTCATACGAGCCTTGACAATGTATGCAAAAAACCTCTGAAATGGTATTAATTTTAATCACAGAATTCTCACTGCAATAACAACAAAAAAAAAATTCGCGTGAAAGAACTCGACTCAGGGCAACTTTTGGTCAATGTTCAGCTCGCAACAAGCGTGCAAGCAAGAAATCATCTTGGAAATCTCAATGCTAAACTCCTAAGCCAGTCTACTTCCTCAAAGTCATGGCGATGCCTCGTCCAGTCCATCTCCACTGTAATGCTCCATCTCCACCATCAACTCAAATGGCATGACCACAGTCTCTGCCACAGTTATGTGGCATTACCACATACGATAGAATGTCTCAACTCATTGTTTCCCTCCAAATGTTGTGTACCCAACCCATCCACTGTCCCCATATAGATACAAACTCGTAACAATTGTCTGATGAATTTTGTGTCCCTCAACCAAGAAAGTAGAGAAAGTACTGTCCCGCCTCAATTTTGCTTTGCTGACAGGCTGAGACGAAAGCAGTGCTAACATGCTGCATTGTTGCACTTGCCTCTCCTTCTGTTTGTATTCTCCAGTTTACCTTTTTTCCTTTGGCTGCCTCCCATCTGCTTAAAAGTCCAACATCACTTCCATTGACGAGGAGGATGCAAAAACAGATCCTAATTGACGACAGACAGGGAAGCTTACTTCCAGTTATAAGTCATGCTATGGAATCCATCATTGCTGCCGGCATCATCTTTCCAACAGCCTGATCTCTGACAATAACTTTAGATTCTTACCGCCATTCTTTCTAGTTGCAAGCATCACAATACAGCTGCCAATAAACTGAGGCTTGTTTGTACCCTTCCCCTCCCCACCCCTGCAATGCCCCAGAGCTAGGAGATGAAGGCAAACATTCTAACAGAGCTTTCATGGCAGTTGACAAACTTATCCTACCTTACACACAAGATATTTTCTGTAGAAAATTAAAAGGCGATTTAATCAATCCAGTAATCCCACGTTAAATTGTTGGCACATTTCCATTTGCTTTGTAAGAATAATAGATTAAATCAACAGTGATGCACAATGACTGGCATTTGTAATGTCAATCTCCATTGGGAAACACCCAATTCAAATATGACAATCTCACAGTGTTGAGAAAATGTGGCAACACCCACAGATTGCATCTTTCCTACAAATTATCTCAAAACTTTTCAGACAGACAGAGGGGGCAAACAGCAGCAATACATCAAAATACATTTGCAAAGGTGATCAAAATCCCAGGCACTGTTTCCCAATGAGAGCGCATTAGGTTCAGTGAAGTTCAAATCATATAAAGAAAATTATTACATGTGCAGACACTTAAAACCATACTATTGGCATCATACATAACATGTTACTCACATTTTGTGCCGATACATGACGTGAGAAGTGAAAACAAAACACTCACAATAGAGCGTAATCATGGAGACAACTCACAAACACCATTCTTGCATTCTCCCAAAGGAATACTTTAATAAACCCATCCCTTCCCCTCAACTTGCTCTCATTTTAATTTATTTTTCCCCATTTCTCTTGCTTCGATCCAACTATCCTTCCACTTCTTTTGTGCAAATTATATATTTTCAAGGATACCGAGGAATATGGAAGATCAGAGAGAAAATGTTCAAACATAAAGCAGGCTGAAGGGGAAACGGGACACACACACACACACACACACGAGGAGGAAGGGAAAGTGAAAGGGGGACATTTCAGGAGAGGAGGGGGGTACATTAAAGGCATTCAGATGTAGAAATGGGAGAAACCACAAAGTTGTGGTGGGCATCAAAATCCTGGAGGGAAAGAACACAAGACAGACTCGGGAAGATAGTTCCACATGCAAGAGAAGAATGGGATGATTGAATGGAAGAAAGATAGTGTGGACGAGGGAATGGGTAACAAATGGCTATGATGGAAGATGTGCGACCTGGAAAAGCCGAAGGAGTGAAGTGGAGAGGTGAGGCAGCATGAGGAAAATCAGACCAGAGAGTTGGTGTCAAAGCCACCCAATGCTCGCCTGTTTATACATTTATCGTTTTTAGCTCGCCTGTTCGAAGAACAGAGAGCTATAGCGATACCCCCGGCATGAGCGTCAGCGTGAGCGTGAAAATGTTAAAGTTTTTGGTGCAAGTTATTTCCTTTCTAATATTTTTATCTACCACTATTTTTTACTGATTACAATATATAAATACATACATTGCTTTAAAATTATTTGGATCAGACTTCACTGCAATGCTTTATAAAAAATATTAATTAAGACTAGTCCTTTTAAAAACGATAAATGTATAAACAGGCGAGCATTGGTGGCTTTACACCACTCTGGTTAAAAGACTAGTCTAATAATATTTCTTATAAAGCATTGCAGTGAAGTCTGATCCGAATAATTTTAAAGCAATATATGTATTTGTATATTGTAATCAGTAACTAGTACACGTATTAAATGAATGGCAGCGTCTAGTATAAACAGACGAGCATTGGGTGCTTTGACACCATCTTAGGTTGAAATAAAAAATTTTAAAAATCATTTGTTAATTTCAACTTCACTACACCAATAGTATACCCCAAAGGAACCTCCATGCCAAATATCAGCATCCTAGTACACATATTAATGAATGGCAAGCTTCTAAAAAATAACTTGCACCAAAAACTTTAACGTTGATGTGCTACAAAAAAGTTAAGTTCAAATCAGGTCAAAAATTTAAAACATTTGAAATTATTTTTTAATTTCAACTTCACTACATCAATAATATACCCCAAAGGAACCTCCATGCCAAATATCAGCATCCTAATACACATATTAAATGAATGGCAAGCTTCTAAATAACCTGCACCAAAAACTTTAACGTTGATGTGCTAAAAAAAAGTTAAGTTCAAAACAGGTCAAAAATTTAAAACATTTGAAATTATTTTTTAATTTCAACTTCACTACATCAATAATATACCCATACAAAGGAACCTCCATGCCAAATATCAGCATCCTAATACACATATAAATGAATGGCAAGCTTCTAAATAACCTGCACCAAAACTTTAACATTTCTCACGCTCACGCCGGGGGTATCGCTATAGCTCTCTGTTCTTCGAACAGGCGAGCTAAAAATATAAAAATAAATAATAGCAATAATAATAAAAGGCTAATGGCCATTTTCCGGGCTCGGGCACGACTTTGTAGAGCTAGTTTAGAGAGGAATTTGGAATGGGTTCCGGGAATAACTTGCCTACTAGTCATCAAAAAATACCATGAGATCGATGTGAGAAATCCTAGGCACTTCTGCAAAGGTAATGAAACTCCCAAATAAGTCCGACAGCAAAAAAGCACAAGACCGATTCAGGAAATAGTTCCAGCTTAACATCTCATCATATGAAAAGGAACCTTTTGTTGCAACTCCCTACCTACAAACCACAAATCCAACAGTTTATCATTGGGGCATGAATCAAAACCAGATTGGAGAGCTCAAAGGCAACTGTGCTGCCTACGCACCATCTTGTAGGAGGCCATCATACAACACGCTTGTGGTGAGTGAGAAGAAGACCTTCGTTTCAACATGTTAATGACACAGAAGGCCACTCATTATTTACGTGGAAAAAAAAAAGCTTACGAGGACAAATATAATTCCAAAACAAGGGAAGCATGCCGTCGGGGTCAACCGATGATGAATAAATTATGTACAATTTAAATAGGAAATTATTGTGAAGCCACCACACTCCTCATTGACTTGTTCTATACAATTAAGAGACACGCTGTGTATATGAATGTCAACATCTCTTCCTGTGGATTACAGTTGTGCGGAAGTAAACAATTCTTTGAGTTTTTGCAATCAGATTTTTTTTTTCTCGAAGTGCGAACATAATCTGCATATTTGCAACTCACTCACAGCTATAGGCAATCTCCTGTGTCAAACCAGACACGACATGTAGAGCATCAGCACATGCTTTTGACTAAATGAGGACGCCTTTATGTCTTCATTTTACATGCGACTTAAGTGCTCCGATGTTAAGATGGAAAAATAATCAATACATATACATATATATATATTTATATGCATATAATCTATATATATATATATATATATATAGAGATATACAACTCTAAGGGGTATGATGTAAATTAAGCATATAAAGACTTGCAGTAAATTTCATTTCGATCACACCCAGGAAGAAGAAAAAAATATAAATTAAAAAACCCCCGAAATGTAAGAGGAAAAATATTAACAATAATAGTAGTAATCATACTAATAAAATAAACAATTTGGTGTCCGACTGTCTGTCTGACCATGATACATTTGGTCGTTAATTATCCAGTCTCAACCAAATTTGACAGGAGGATTAAATGTCACGTGATGGAGGTTGTAGCGACTCATTTGCCCTCCTCCCCAAGGGGGTTTTCTGCTGTGGGTGAAATCTGTGTTTCAGTTTTTGACAGCTCTCAACTGAAAGGGAGGAAACCTGATGTTCTTGAGGTATTATATTCTAATTGCATACGCCCAGAACAACAAACCCCAAGCCTATACCTAGTGTAATCTGTATGCAGTATCCCAGAGGGTAACAACATGACCCTTCCTGCCACTCCCATAGGGAGCAGGTGTACCAGTAGTAATAAAATAATAAAAATCAAAACACCCAAGTTATTCACATCAAATTAAATTATAAGTCAATAAAAAAAAGTAGGCATAATAGTTTGAGTTGTCAAACAAGTCATGAAATTTCATGTTAAAAAATAAAACCAAAATATAAAGACAGTTTTCAGGTGATTAATATTCTCATGTACATAAAGGGGAAATCTCAAACCTATTGTCAATAAAATCAGCTGCCTTAGACTAAAACAAAATAAGGCGATTATAAAAGTTTGGCCACAGCAGAGATGCCTTCCCTGCTAAATCAGCTGGGAAAAACCAGCATGGTCTTCTCCTTTAGAAGGAACGACTGATTATTCCCACTACATGGGGTTGGAAAGGGATGAGTGGGGGGGGGGGGTGGAGAGGAGGAGGACTGATCTGGCCAACGCCAACGTCTTTCTGGATTCGGCTGGACAGGTCCAGTAGTCAACAGCGGCAAGAGCTTTTAGTGTTCCAGGGTGCCGGCAATAACTCGCCTGCTTTTCATGAAAGACTGGAATTTCACATCCATGGCCAACAAGTGATGACCAACAGGTCCTCTGGCTTAATGCCCTTCCGATGGATGGCACCTCACCCTGCAATGCAAACACCAGGTGACAATTTATAGCATACCTACAAGTTATCCTGAAAGCACAGAAAAATGACATCAAGATTTAGGTCTAAAATTACATTATGCATAGAATAAGAAAGAGGGAGAAATAGAGTGCTGTGAATGGAAAAGTGAACAAGTATTCTTAGATTGTTACTGGCTACAGAATAAGGAAAATTAGTTGGTTGTGTGCGCAGTAGTATCTGTTTCTCTGTGGAGGATGAATGGGGTGGAAAGAGTAGATGGGCAACATCAAACATGGGAGACTGCAAATGCGATTCTGGTGAATGAGGTATGCAAAGCAAAACCAGAGGTGAAAAGGATATCGGTGTCCATCTGAGCACATATTGGATGGTGCTCGACTGATGGATTGAGGGAACAAGGTGAGCATACGAGGTAAAAAAAAATAATAATAAAAAAACACGTCACAGCCATATCGATATTCAAATGCAGAGGGATGGGTTGTGGATTTAAAGTAAGAGGTGCAGAGGTCTTTTACACTTTGCAAGCACCAAATTGTGGTCATAATACGAGGCTTGCAAAATTGAGAACCGTGAAGAGACACAAGCTTTTGAAGAACTCCAGGCTCAAAATTGGTTTTGACGATGAGGATGCACATGCAGTTGGCTTTTGAAAAGCATCGTTAGAACAGTTGAAAGAAAGAAAATTTCAATGAGCATCATTTTCCAAACAATCATATTTTTATTCGTAAACCTTCTGCATGTCTGTTTTATAGTCATTTTTAAATACCTAGCAGGAGGTCAGAGAATCATGGGTGCAATATATACTGTTGTTTGTTCGAGTAATGGAGCTAGCAACAACTGCTGCGACCAACCACGGAGCTTATGCAGTGTTCAAGGAAATTGCACCAAAGCACATCTGATGTGCTTTTCCCAATATCATTCCCCAAACCTTGTCCACAAACAGATTCACAGAACCCACAATGACAAGCTACAGCTAGCACCTCAAACTTACAAGGACACTTCCTCAGTTGAATATTATTCATCTTGTTTCATACAAGGACACAAACTGAGAATTTCAATAATGATTAGAATTAGTAATTGGTTCTTAAATTCGAGTTTAGTATCCTTTCATAGCATCAAGTGATTCAGCCTATGCAGTCATCAATGGTTATACGAGTCAACTCATTGGATGGCTCATGATCATGACTGTGTGCAAGATGAGACAATCTCAGCCAAAAACAAATATTCAGAGAGGTTGAAGAACTCTCAGCAGCTTACCCTGTCGAGAAATATATGATCTTTTGCACTCGCCTCAGTAAGGAATTCAAATATTGAGAGAAAAGGGTATTTAAATTTATTTATTTATTTATTTTATATTTTGGCATCAATCTGAGGCCCATCGTGGAGCTTTGTGCGCAAATCCACATGTGACAAAGACGATCATTAGTAGACATCAGCATATGTTAATGTGATTTACAAAATTACAGTTTTAATAGAAAAATACAGTGCATGTGATTTGAACACATGTTCTTAGCATTACGAGTCATTGGTTCAGGGAACATGAAGCAGGCTTACCCAATGTTCATAAATGGATGTAGGCTGCCAGTGAAATTGAAGATCTGGTGCCAAAAGTACAGTAAGAAGCCGTCTCGACAGCACTGCAATTTTATGACAGTAGCAACAGTGACATGGAGAGACAGGAACAGGTATTGCAAGGTTTCTCATAGATCATAGAGTTTCTCAGTGTCTGCATTGCGGCTGGAACAGAATCGACTAGGAACGACTATGTGGAGTCATTAATTACAATGAAGTTTCACCTAAAAGTAAATATTTGAGGTGAAGCATTTTCTTGAAAAGATGAAGCGTCCATGTGTCTGTTGCTTGCATTGAAAATGAAAGAAAAGGGCTTCCATTATTATTGGGCATAAATAGAAACGTATTCAATGACACTGCATAAATCACTGATCAAGCACAATAGCTCTTTTTCTAGAATAGCTTCCTGTGCTCAGTGATTTATGGGTTTCCATTGATAAAGTATGCCTGGTGTTGGCTTGATGGTTTGGGTGGAGAGCTTGTTTTCCTAGGATCCTGAGTTCAAATCCCACTTGGCTGTTGAATTAACACCAGGTGGGGTTGACTCTGCCCATCATCCTTTCGAGGTTGGGAAAATGAGTGACAGCTTGCTGGTATCCTGTGTCGGAGTGGCGACCTGTCCAGGATTGTGTCCCATAGTAAAGGAGACTGCTTAAGCAGCACCAACGCTCTGCACAGAGTGTGGTCCCAATGGATGGGTGGATGGATTGATAAAGTGTTTTTCTTGCTGGAAGTAGAAAGTGTTTATGAGGTTGATGATGGGAGGATATTGTAAGTCATGGTTGGGTTGGCAATGGAAGAAAGTTTGTGAACTAGCAGGTTAAGACATACAAAGGTGTACAAATCAATTTTTGATGACCTAATGGTGCTGCTTGCCAACAAATATTTGAAGTCCCCGCCAGTTACACACCTGCCAAGCAGCTGCAGGTGGCATACAATGAATGCTGGCCAACCATAATTCAGTTGCATTGAGGAAAAAGGTCCAAACATTGGGAATTTCAACTGAGGGATCAACTGGTGAGCAGCCTTTGATTAATTATAGCTAGAAGGACAACATTGATGAAAATTTCAGTCAATAAAATTTCCACAATTCGATAAGCCAATCGACTAACACAGCTTCTGAAAAAGTCAAAAATAACTGCTCAGTTATTCAAAAACATATAAAACAAATAGCTGGAAAAAGAAGAAGAAAAGAAAAAACCAGAAGAGATTTCCAAATCGTATAAATATCTGAAGAACATCTCAAACTAATTTGCCTTATTCGATATTATTTTGCTTTGTGACGTACTTTGGTTTGTTTACAAAGGACATGAATAGTTTTCATTACAACGGACATTTTTTTATCTGAAGAATACCATTACATCTACATATAATTTTGGCCTAATATGATCAATCGTTTTGAAAAAAAAAAACAAAAACGAAGACTGGTTATATTTTTTGGTGCTTTCCTCTGTAACCGCTTGTGACATTCACAGATATTAATCAAATGAAGGAACGTCATGAAAAAGTATAATATTTCAGCTTTCTATAACTTTGCATTAGGAACTAATGCATTAGGAGCAAATGCAAAGTTACAGAAAGAGATAATCGATGGAGATAATTGACATTTTTTATGGCTGCCTGTGATGTTTTCTATTTTCTGGTTTTGCTCCTCCTGCCCACTTGCCTCTCCATCTAACTTCAGACCTTCTCAAATTGCACATATTCCAGCAGAAACACTTGCTCCCCATCCCTAAGTGAAGTTTTTTTTTTGTTCCTTTTCTAATACACAGGGATTAAATTCATATACAGATCGAGTTCATTTGGTCCATTTGCTCAATTTTATCCACACTCCATAACCTATCAGTTTACTTGTGTTTTATGTACTAATCCCATTATCACCGTCACGTTGATCCAACTTAACATCCACAGGCAGGTACTTTAGCTATAGTACCAGCACTTAATAGACAATCTCTTGTCAACAGATACCGCAGTATCGTTGACGTCAGCAACTTTAACACAGATGGAACAGCCGGCTTTACATCCCGATCCAAAACATAACACACACTAAGATAGCCACTGCTGGCACTGCATCAGAAGAGCAGTTTTGTTTTTGAATAAAAAGCCTAATTCCATTGTAATCAAACCCAGAGTAAGCATATCGCCATCAGACATGGCAGCTAATGATGTTTTTCTAGTCATCGTGACGTTTGTAGAACACGTCCAAAATGTAATCATAACTGCCGCCAAAAGATGCACATCTTGGAAGAAATTTCAGCTGTGTAGGAGCAAATTGAATAATGGGGAAAAAACAAACAGTAAGATAGACCGAGTGAACAGCAAAGCTATAGTGATATGACCCTGCGTGGACATCTCAGTAACAAAACCAAAAACAATTGTAATGGCGAAATAAATAGAATCCAATACTTGAAATGTGAAAACATTACGGTTTCCACAATACCATCCATGGCCTCCACTATCGATCGAGAAGGAAAATATGGCCATGAGAGACCAGTGAAGAATGCATGCTGAGGAGTATAGGAAAGCACAAAGTGCTTAATCAATGTGGATCTGTCCCCCATGGTATTTCCTTTCGTGCAATCAGTTTCTACCCCATTTTCCATTTTCCTTTCTTTCTCAGATTGCCCACTTCTAATGGATATTCGAAATCCTTAGGCTCTGACATCATAAAAATCCTTCAACACCAAGGCAAACCGGAGAGCTATGAACCTCAGAAAAATGTGTTTTACATTTTGCACAACACCAGCTATTAAAAACAGGCACTCTAGTTCACATTTCGTAATAAAAGAAAGAAAGAAAAAAAAGGGGGAAATGTAGTTTAGATTTCATGGAA
The DNA here is from genome assembly GCA_035128595.1 of Eptatretus atami. Lineage (NCBI taxonomy): Eukaryota > Metazoa > Chordata > Myxini > Myxiniformes > Myxinidae > Eptatretus > Eptatretus atami. The sequence goes on along the minus strand of CM068958.1, from coordinate 110,625,078 downwards.
ATGAAATATAACATGAGCTAAAAATATAGATGGGGTTGAGAAATCACCTTCACATTTGGAGGTAACCCTTTTGATTTGCAAAAATCCTCTACTCAGCACACTCAAATACCTCGACATTCAGTCGTCCACAAAGTGAGTTTCTAATGCTCGAAACATTTCCAGAGGTACAATAGAATACTAGTCTGTGAGGGCGAGGGCTGGTCTGCATTGGAGGACAAGATGAACAATGGATTTTATCAACTGAAACTTGACAAGTGTTTGCCGCCATTGGAATGAGGTGTGGTCGACATCGAGTGTTAGGTAGCCCTTCATCAATGCAAAATAACTCCTCTATTTGGAACACCCGTTTTGTTGTGACAGCATCAATGCTCCAAACGTCAAATCTAAAATTGTTTTCAAGACCCAGGTAAGTATTTATTAGGAGAGCCACTTATAGTTGGTGCCAGAATAGCCAATTAGTGTCATTTTGATAAAAGCGAAGTGAGATGCAAGAGCTTTTACTTTGAAAAAAAAAAAAGCAAAAAATAAAAAAAAAAAAACTTAAAACTATAGATTAATACAGGTGGTATGGAAATAAAAAACAAGCAGACAGACTATCCTAGATTTTGTTTTGTTTGATTTACTGATTCTGCAATTTTGCCCAACAAGCACAGCATTGGAACACCACCGGCTACTCATATGGATAATGACGGCCTAAAGGCTTCACCACCTTAAACGTAGATCATTGTTCTGAAAGCTGCAGATAATGACCATGAGACCTATCGTTCATCACTTTCAATAAGCAACATGTCGTTATTTTAAAAGAAAAATTAAACTATAAGGGCACTTTGTTCAAATGATAGCAAAACAAATCGAGACAGGAAAACATTTATATTTTCTATCTCGAGATATTAGGTAAATGCAAATCTGAACCTAAATGCTCACTCATTCCTACTTTTTCCACTTCTTTCGCTCAGAAATAAACATATTACGTGATTATCTTTGAGCTGTAAGAAATACATATATACAGTGGCCTGCAAAAGTATTCCCCCCCACTCCAAAGTTTTCACATTTTGATGCCACCTGAATTTGTTTCATGAGGCTTTCAAATCAAATTTGATATATAGAGTCTTCAGAAACTCCTCCAAAGTGATAAAGTAAAAAACTGTAGATAAAATGTGAATAAGTTAGATTAACAGAGAAAAAAACATGATTCTCAGTTACATAAGTTTTCAAAACCTTTTCCAAATTAACTCTAAATAACTTTAGGAGCAAATTATTTGTTTGAAAGGTTACAAAATAAGTGTAATATGTTTCACCTGTATGTAATCAGTGGTTTAACTTAAAAATCAAGTTTCCCCCAATAAGAAAATGAGGCCATTTGGCCCAACATTACTGCAGCGTGCTTCCGGGTTAATTTTTGCTTCAGCTTTAAACATCAATCTTCTTGATGGTTTTCTAAAGTCTAACATGATCTTGATTGGGTGACCCAACTTGTGTGTGTATATACATAAATCATGGGCATAAACCCACACGACTACAATATATGTGGGCAAAAAAACCCAGAGGGATTGGACCAATACACGGTGTAAACTGAACCTGAAAGAACTCAACATGGTGTCACCACTGCGATTAACGCCTCTGAGGAAGAGTACTAGCTTGTTCTCGAAATGTCAGGTTTTAATAAATAATTTATTATTTTACTGCTCAGTGTGCTACCTTTTACGACTACTATACGTGCATATATGTATTTGCAGGTCATAAAAGTGTGACCTGCTTCTATATTCGCATTTCATATATTCAGGACTGGTCTCCCATATCCACCTGGGAATTGAAAATCAGCCATCACAGCATTACATAAAAATAGGGGCAATATCCCTGGATGCTCACCTGGTAGAATAGCAAGCAATACTGAGGAGGAAGTCAACGTGGGACAGAATTAGCAAAATGTACCAAATGAACCAATGTTATAGCAAATACCTATTTTAGGGGGGCAACTCCCCCACAAAAACCTCCTCAGATGCCGATTTATTAAACAGCATGAGCAAACATTGGTACATCATGGGTGATGAAGGTTGTGGTCAAGTTTCATCGAAATTGTGTGTGTGGTCTTAGAAGAAAGCAAATACCTATTGTGGGGTCAAACATCTGTAGACCTTCTTCAGGCCCGATTTTTTTTTTTTATGCCATAAACAAGCTTTGGGACATACTGGGTGATGAAGGTTGTGATCAAGTTTCATCAAAAAGTGTGTGTGTAGTTTCAGAGAAGAATTTGCAAGTGCTTATGAACCGACGGACAGACAACACGTCATCCAAGAAGCTCCCCGGAATTACATTCCAGGTGAGCTGAAGTTGCAAAAATGGATCCCCTCAACTACATCCCAATTAGCTTGTACTTCCAATCATCAGCAAGGTCATGGAATGCATCATCACAGTTGAAAAAAAGAGTCATTCCTTTTCTCCAACAGCCTCATCTCAGATCATCAATTCAGATTCAGTTCTGGTCACTCTACCTTGGACATGCTGCTTATACTCTACCAACAATGGTGGAGGCACTCAATATCAGACATGAGATCAGGGCTGTCTCTCTGGACATATCTTGAGCTTTTCATACGGTCTGGCATCCTGCCTTGCTCTCTAAACTGTCTGCCTATGGAATCCATGGCCAATTCCACTCTTATATCAAGACTTCCCCCACTCTCGTAGACAACGTGCGGCTCTCAACGGAACCCTTTCATCTCCTGGAGTGCCAATCTCCTGGAGTATCAAGGCTGGAGTACCCCCAAAGCAGTGTTCTAAGACCCATATTATGCCCAACCATATTATTGCCCCCTCCCCCCACCCCCCAAAAATCGGTATTTTTCTCTTCTCCGAAACTACACACAAAATTTCGATGAAACCTGACCACAACCTTCATCATCGTGATGTAAAAGTTTGTTCACAGCATTAAAAAACAAGAACCCAAAAAAAAAACATGGTCTAGTGAGGGTCTGCGGCTCCCGATCCCAGTAAGCTTCAGGACTTGTGGTCCTTTTTGTCAAATACCTGCATATGTCGGTACACACACACACGCGCGCCACACACACACACACACACACACACACACACAACACACACACACACACCACACACACACACACACACACACACCAGCAGCAGTCACACGTTTGTTTGTGACAACTCCTCTGAGCTCCTCAGGTTAATCGCCTCGAAACTTTATAGGATCACATTATTTACCACAGTGCACCTAAATAGGGGTTTTAAACGTCTTTTTCTCACAATTCATGAATTATAAGCACTCGAGCTGCCACCTGCCACATCTCAGCAAGGGTAGATCCATACATACAGTACAATGCTTTATATAAAGTCAATTTTCTTTCGGATTTCAACCCGGATACCGATATATTTGGTGAGGTGGTACCCTCAGTCAAATATAGTTTAAAATGTGAAAAAAACATAACTGCCAATGAAGACCGCACCATGATCGGTAAAAATTGGCGAATGGGATGTCACGTGACCTCTCAAATGCCTGAATCATTCAAAAACCGAACAGAGTACAAATACGGTCCACACATCCATTTAAAGGGAATTTTACTGCTCATCTGAAGATGTAACTCTCAAGGGTGAAAAGAGTTTGTCGACAAAAAAAAGGTTGCCATCTTGGTTAACTTCTCCAAATATACATGCATCATCTATCTATAATTCCAGCAATCTCTGTGCGTGTGTGTCTGTCTTTTCTGTGACCGCTGTTTCTCGACAACCACTGGTCCGATCTAATTGAAACTTGCCAGGTATATTGCTGGAGACCTGAGTATGTGCCCTTTCAAGTTTGATATTAATCGGACAAGTGTTCCCAAGTTATGGCCATTTTATTTACCAAACCAATGACAGGACACGTTGCTTGGCGTTTTGCACCCACAGTATCTATCTTCTATCTATAAGTCCAGCAATCTCTGTTTGTTTGCCTTTTCAAGGTTTGAAATTAATCAGACAAGTGGTTCCCAAGTTATGACCAAGTTAGAGCACGTTCCCCATTACAACGTACGGACTTCCGGATAGTGATGACTTACTGTATTCTAATAATTATTTCTCGATTTCTTATGCGCATTTATAGATAAACACAACGCCCCAATCCAGTCGTGGTTTACGAGAGCGAAGGAACGGCTGTGTGTTGTTTGAAAGTTTTTTTCAATTTTTTTGCACGTACGGCCACGCACGTATGGGCACGCGAGAGCGAAAGAACGGCCTGTGTGGTTGTTGTTTCTGGCACGCGGTTTGAAAGTTTTTATTTATTTTATTTTATTATTTTTTTTTTTGCACGTACGGCCATGCACTCAAGAGCGAAGGAACGGCCTGTGTGGTTGTTGTTTCTGGCACGTGGTTTGAAAGTTGTTGTTTTTTTTTTTTTGCACGTACGGCCATGTACGTATGGGCACGCGAGAGCGAAGGAACGGCCTGTGTGGTTGTTGTTTCTGGCACGGGTTTGAAAGTTGTTTTTTTTTTTTGCAGTAGGCCACGCACGTATGGGCACGCGAGGGCGAAGAAACGGCCTGTGTGGTTGTTGTTTCTGGCACGTGGTTTGAAAGTTGTTTTTTTTTTTGCACGTACGGCCATGTACGATGGGCACCGAGAGCGAAGGAACGGCCTGTGTGGTTGTTGTTTCTGGCACGTGGTTTGAAAGTTTTTTGTTTGTTTTTTTTTTGCACGTACGGCCACACACTAGTATAGTTTAAAAGAACCAAGTTAACACTGTTAAAAGAACCAAAATTAACACTGTTAAAAGAACAAGTTAACATCGTTAAAAGAACCAAGTTAACATCGTTAAAAGAACCAAGTTAACATCATTAAAAGAACCAAGTTAACATCATTAAAAGAAGCAAGTTAACATCGTTAAAAGAACAGTTAACATCGTTAAAAGAACCAAGTTAACATCGTTAAAATAACCAAGTTAACATCGTTAAAAAATACCAAGTTAAACATTTATAAAAGAACCAAGTTCACATAGCAATTTGATTTTTGATCGTAGATGTTTGCTTAAATACATCGTAGATGTCTCACCTCAAATGAGATTTTTTTTTTTTGGGAGTGTGTAGTGTTGTTAGAAACGGGAATTCAGTGCAAAAAATCAGTGATGAAATATCGTAGTGGGTGGAACCGGTAACCTTGGCAACAATAATTGCTTTTTTTGATTTTCAAAGGTTTCTGGTCACGATTACAGAAATATTCAATCACAGGTGAGATACATTTCATTTCTTACAATATTGTTATGTTTGTGGCGTAGATGGAGGAATTTCATAGTAAAGGTAGGATTGTATGGAATAGTATGGTCCGTGGACGAGCAGAAGACATCTCAATGTAATTTAAGTAGGGAAATTGTCAGTTTTAAGTTGTTACGTGTCACCACACAGGGGGCAGTGCTGTGTTAACTATGCAGGCATTAAGGCCAATTTCTCCCAGTATGTGATTGCCCCTGTGACCTTTTCCTATGTTTTTGCATTTATAAGACTGGGGATAAAAAAACAGAACACATCCTGAAAACAACAACAACCGAGCCGAACGTTCCAAGCAGGCAAAAAAAAAATTACCCCGCCTCCAGGAATGACAACTAGCAAACCACGCCACTGGGGCGGATGATGGATGGGCGTGAGGTCAGAAGGTTCGGGGGAGAGGAGAGTTGTGCGAGGTACGCGATTGGAGGCAAAAGGATCGAGCTCGCTGGCTTCCCCTCGACATGGTGAAGAAGGCTGCATGATTCTCGTGTTCGTGCTGAGACTAATCTATTCGCATGCTGGAGCAAAATGCTAGTCATTGACTGTTCGGCTGAGTTGTGAATCGTGTCCGTTTCCAAGGAGGGAAAAGGAGCGTGCATGGCCTTATCACGGGGCCTCAGAAATCGTCTCGTCGTATGGTCGAGGAGGAAGGTGGGTGATCGTGGTGAATGGACCTGGTGCAAGAGAGGAATGGTCGGCATATTCGCTCATGAAAAGAAGCTGCACGGCGGTTTCTTAGCTCTGGTGTTGAATATCAACGCCCGAATTGCTTCCTGTACGTTTCCCGCCAAGAGAGCAGCTTGGCACCACCATTATGCGAGCTTCCCGCCCAGGACGACGCGGTTCGATCGTCGAGTTCCAAAAGACAATCTCTGGCCAAAGCTAAGTGCTTGAATAAAGGAGAGATTTTTCTTTTGTTTTATCTTTTCCCCTTGTCCGTTTTGGTAACCGTGTGTGGAGGCGCATCAACTTTAGGCTGGAGATTACCTCTCGTATCATTACCTCATGCTTTGATTTATTTTCATTATTACACTTTGATTTATTCCTATTATGAACACTTGATTTATGTTCATTAAACCCCAATTTATTAAGATTGCTTGTGTCTGTCTATTCGTTGTGCGGTCGAGTATAAACCCGTGTGCCTCTGCCCTGGTGAACGCGTCTGGTACGTGCTTCACCGCCTCCCATCCCGCATGCGCCATAATCTCCACGGATCACATGTTCGCCTCCAAGGGAGAACTGTTCAGCGATCCATCCAGTCGGTCTTAACCGGCGTGGACGCGACAATATTATCGATATCTCCGACCGAGGGGGAGATCGAGCCAGCCCTGTTTGTTTTGTTTACTATGATTTTCAGATGTCCACACATACACACAAATAAAGAATTGCCTTATATATTACAGTAGGATGATTATTTGAATGTGCTCCTTTAGATGGAGCGATATCACAAACTGTAAATGTTTGTCGTCTTCATTCGAGTTACAAGCATTTCAATGTTTGCTGAAATACGATGATCATTTCCTCAGCTTTTCACACACGTATCCAAGTCTAGCTCTTGAATGTCAGATAGCTTCCTTGGTGGTGCATGTAGTCTCTGTGGCATCTCATTGTGCCGAGATGTTCTTGCAAGCTAATTTGCATGAACACATCTGTTTAGTATAAAATGTTCTTGAAGCACCTGCATTTGTTGGATCTGCAGGCAGTCTTTTCAGCCATAAAAGGTCAATGGGATGACTACAGATGGTGTTGGTTGTACATCAATCAAGAATTTCCAACCCGATGTCAGTAACAATCCACACATTCCCAGTTAGCAACGATTGCTTTTCATCCTGCCTCATGCCATTTCTGGAAGCAATGCTTGATAATCGACTCAAGTTTTGTTTGTTTTTTTTCTCAGTACATTTTACAAGGGTGTAGTTTCTCTGGATCTGATGTTCCAGCCTGAAACATGACAGTATGCATTTCATTAGCATTCTGGCACAAATGTATATTTTTTTTTCTTTCAACTCTGACATTGCAGAGACCCTCCCCTCCCCCCTATTTTTTTTCTTTCCCTACAAGAGTGAGGCTCATACAAGGGCAAGGAAGGCCTCTTCCAAATGAAACAACCATAACACCCCAGATTTTCCTCACCTTTGAATGCACTGGTGCTGTTACAACCAGTAAATGGATTCGCTATCAGACCTTTAGATGCATTTACACAAAGCTGTTTCGCTATTACTGAATGCAACATTGATATGGACCGGACGGCATCAGCGCGTGTCTCCTAAAAACCTGTTGCACATCCTCTTTCTGGCGATTTTCACCCGATCATTTGCTCAAGGATCACATTTATGAAATGAATTTTTTCCTTTTCGCCAACAACCTCATCTCAGACCACCAATTTGGTTTCAGGTCAGGTCACTCCATCTTGTACAGGCTGGTTCTGCACTCCCATCAATGGATGGAGGTCCTCAATATCAAACACCAGAGAGATTAGTGCCATCTCTAAAGCCACACAATAGAGCTTTCGAAAGTCTGGCACCCTGCCTTGCTCTCTGAACTCTCTGCCTCGAGCATCCTGACTTCTACTCTCGCAACCAACATGTTGCTCTCAACAGAATCCTATAATCCCCGCTTCCTGTTAAGGCTGGAGTGCCCCAACGCAGTGTTCTGAGCCCAGTCATATTCCTAATCTTCATGAATGAACTCTCTGGCAAGTACTCTTTTTCTATTTGCTGATGACATCGCTCATCCTTCAAAGAGACAGAAAGCAGCCTCTTTCCTCTCTTCAGACCTTAACAAAATCACAAGCTGATCAAACACTTTCAATCCTGACAAATGTCACACTCTCACTCCCTAACTGTCTCTGAAAGGACCATCTGGCAAACATTCCAATCTACTTTCTTAATACTCTTGAGGAAGTTTGGTCATTCAAACTCATGGGTCTCACTATTGGGCATGACCTTTCTTGAGCAAACCACATTTCAAAGTTGTCCTCCAAAGCCAGCCTGAGCATCCTCCGTCGTACCAAGTCCTTCCTTGGCACACGAACTCCTATCCACCAACAAGGCTTTCAACCGCAGCTTAATAGAATACTGCTAGTGCCTTAGCCTCACAACTTGCTCAATTTGACGAATGTGGAAACGAAGGCCTTCAAGATTATTGGAATTTCCCACGATGAAGCCGATTCTACGGGTTTACCACTTCATCAGACAGGTCAATGGTCTATGTCTTCTATCACCTCCATTCTGGTCTTGCACCCTCTGCTCTTTCCATAGTCCCCCCCCCCCAGGTTTCTGCAGGGCACACATGGTCCACCATCAATCCCCACCTGGTGACACTCCCAAAATCCAGAATCACTGCTTACCTCCACTCATTAGTTCCTCTTTTCCCACCTGTGCAATCAACTTCCACATTCTCTTCAATATCATTCTTCCACAAAGGTCCTTGAGACAGTTTCTCACTACCATCTCAGATCATCCCATCCAAAATCATGATCTTTTCTTCCCCAGTTATCTCCTCCCCTCCCCTGCCCCAAGCCCATCTCTTTCCAAATTTCCAGTTTTTCCTTCCTGAGTTTACTTCTGCATCCATCTTGTCCACTCTGTACCCCTCATTCTATCCACACCTCAGCTCAGAGCTTCGTATGAATCACAGCAAAATTTCCTTCAGCTGATTACGTGCTCGACTCGCATTTTGTGTTCTTTATGGATATATTTGTTGGTACGTGCCACTCAGCCAATGCACAGGTGCAGTGCTGTTTGCAGGAACATTGCTAACGATCACATTCAGTACATGTTCAGCGAAGGCAGCAAATGTAGTTGTATTGGCAAGTTTCAGATTCTAAATAAGTGCCATTGCTTCCAGGATCACGGTTCGGTTGGGTGATGTGGGTGGTCTTCTGGCTCAACCATATCTTTATTCATGACAAGTTTGGCTGTTTTCACTAATCCGCCTCTTATAGTGCCCAGAGAATATCGTCAGGATTAAAGCAGGAGTACAAGAATATAATCAATGTGCAATTTTCGTGACATCCATGATAATCATCTTGTGAACACGATATAGAGCATCTTTAATTCTCAACATTTGGCCTTTTATTCGTTTTTGGGGGCTTGGTCATTGATGAGATGTTGTGTACCCCAAACTTTAGCCAGGTTTCATAGAAACTTGTCTGCGCCTCTGTGGCATGAACTCGATTGATGTCCCAACCGATTAAAGTAGTAACATTAGGAACCATACCATGAAGATTGTGATACCAAAGTTCATGTTGTGACATCAGGTGTTCTGCATCTCTTGAAACAGGAATTTGTTTATAAAGTGTTGCTGGTTTATAAATAAAAGAGAAGCCCCCCATCTTCTAATGAATTGCTTTGGCTTGCAAGACATACGAAACGGTAATCATGCTGAATGGACGCAGTTGGTTACATGGACACAAGGACAATGTCTGGGCCAATGGAAAGAATCATTCTGTGAAGGTCTGGTCATGCTCTTATTGGTTTATCTCGGTGAAGTTCGCTTCTGACCTCCAAAATCAGAGGGAATCTGGAACCCAGTGACTGGAATAGACATTATCTTCATCTCTGTTGCATTGTCCTGACCACCCCCATAATCCATGCAAGCTTGGTGTACAATGTGTTGAGCAACTTTATGTTGTCTTCTGTGAGGTCTTCTGAATGTGGCAGCCATGAAATTTGAGGCAAAGACTGGATGTCATGGTAGATCTGAAGTCGTTGTGAAAGCAAATCTCAACTCATCTGGACCATCAATTCCTCTCGTTGCTCTCCCCACGCAATCAGCGTCTCCCGAGAATTATTTTCCTCTCTCTGCCCTGAAGAGACTTGTGCAATAACTTAAATATGCAGTATCCTTCATACCTTCATGCAAATGAGAATGATCTTGTGAAGCTTTTGACAATAGATGAGTCACCAGGTGCCTTTCATGACAAATCGAAATGAAACTGGCCTGCTCTGATTAGGTGACAATCTGCTTTTTAGTGCTATTGTTCTTTTTGCTCCACAGTCCGAGTTTTACTGCAGTCTGCAGCAATGCAGGGGTTTCCACCATTGAACATACAGGACTGTCAGGATCACCTAGTGGTAGGCACAATCATCTCCAAGCAGTCTTGCCTGGCTTTGAATATCGGCACAGGTACAAGCAGTCATATAGGTGTCTTGCAGGTAGGGGCGAGGCATCAATGTGAGCCACAGTCTCACGGATGTACGTTAACCTGGATACACCATCTGCCAGCATTAGTTGGTGGAAATTAAAGTTCCCAAGGCATCCTTCATGAAGAGTTAGCGAGCTATCGCTAAGCACCCTGAAATAACTTCCAAAGTTTTGCCCTTACCTATTGGGGGTGGGAGGGGGGGAGGGGAGGAGGGAGGAGGGGCATTGCCTCAGTGGCACAGCCCCTTTCAGCCAATGATGCTACTTGCAGCCATGTGCCGCATTTGAAAGAACAACAAATGGGAAGTGGTGAATGGAACAATGTCAAAGGGCAGAGTTCTGGGCTTTCTACAATTGCATCCCCACTCAACAGCATTCTTAATATCTGACCACTCTACTTTGTCCGAGGCCTCTATACTTCATTCACTCTATCTGGGCAGAATGTGTTAACAAAAAAAACCCAAAAACCACATTCTTGAAAATAAACAGGGTGAGTCACAATATGACTTTCTATTTAAATTATAGAGACAGGGGAAGTAGTTTGTGTTATTCCAAAGACCAATGTGGAAACGAAGACCTTCAAGATCATTGGAACTTCCCACGATGAAGCCGATTTCTACGGGTTTACCACTTCCCCAGACAGGTCAATGGTCTACGTCTTCTATCACCTCCGTTCTGGTCTTGCACCCTCTGCTCTTTACATAGTCCCCCCAGGCTTCTGCGTTCTGGTGAAGTTTAGTTTCCACATGATTGCCTCAGAGCTACGACGTATTATTTACGTTTACTACCAGTTTGACTTGGACTACCATATTTTAGCTTGATCTCCCTCAGTATACGACTAACATTCTGCATGATAGATCGGTAGAACAGTGGATGTAATCAACAGAACATTGATCGAAGGACGATAACCACCAAAGAAAATGGAGGATTCAACCGTTAAGCCTTCATCGGAGCAAAAGAGCTGACTGGCTGTCCTGCCAAGTTTATCATTGGTTAATGTGAACGTCTTATAGTCTAAAAGACCTTAATCCATACTTCAATGGAGTACCTGCTCTCATTAAGGCTTGGTGCCCCAACCTCGCAAGTCTCTCCTCGATGCTGTAGAATCGAAAGCTCTCACAATCATTTTAATCTTCCACAAAGAAACAGAAGCACACGATCTGCTGCCGTCTCATTGCAGACAGGTTCTCCTTTGACACCCTCCATGTCACACATTTGTCCAGAAAACCCTTCCTTGTGAAACCTCCAAAATCCAAACTTGCCACACACCGACACTGCTTTGTTCTTCCTTTCTCCCTCTTGTTCAACTTCCTTCCTCAGCCTGTTCAATCCTACCCTTCCATTGAGGGCTTCAAGTTGCAATGCACCACCACTTTAGGTCTTTGTCAATCCCTTCCTGTGAGCTCGTCTTTCAATGCATCACCCTTTTGCAGTGTTCTACATTTCCTTTCTTCTCCTCTCTACTCATCGATTCCCCTGTTGAATCCTATGCACCACCAACAGCATGTTTCCTCCAACCAAATCACGTCACTCTTCCACGAGCCGAGGCTTTTACAGCGAACCCCAAATTTTTTACCACAGCTGCACAGTCTAAGTGACAAATGAACAACAAAACATCAATGTCAAAATGTTTGAAAAAGCTATGCTATTTCAATTTCACAGCATTATTGTACGAGGTGCTAACTGACACTCGTCTTGTTCTTCCACTGGGGGTTGGGCCAGCTGTGTTTCACATATCAGCAAGACCAACACATGGTGAGCTTTCGAGAGAAAGTCAATCAAAATGACAACCATGGATAAAACAATGGCTTGGGGAAAAAATTAAAATTAAAATATATTTTTTAAAAAACCTCATGTCTTATGCAAATACATTTTTAATGGGTAACGAGGTATTTGACAAGGTTGATCTTCAGATTACTGGAATAAACACTTTTCCACTTTCAAACAGATTAAAATCAACCCAATTTTAAGCTTCATGGGGGAGTCGAGGAACTTGGGGAATTTCAGCTTTTAAGCTAATCGAGAAACAAGGTGCTTTGTTTAACCTCATGGGATTCTGGGTTGCAAGAGCACATGCAAAACAATCAAGCAGCAGTGAACAAAGTCATGTCATTAAGTCGAGTACAAGCAAGCACGACAATCATTTTCCTATTAAAAGCCCTTTATTCAAAATCCTTATGTTTAGCATTGGAGGTTTCAACCTTGTGGCAGTCCTTGTCCTCATAATGAACCAGCCACACCATCTTTTCATAAAGGCTCAAAGAAGCAGCTAAATGCTGACAAATTCTACCAACTGTGTGAGGTTTGATTTCAGCTTCCTTTCAAGGAACTTCAACACAGGAGGCCATCAAGGCCATCAAGCCTGCACAAAACCATCCCATTAAAATGCTAAGGATCAAGCAAGGAAACAGCATGCACCATTTTTAGTCTTTGGTAGAGGTTTGAACCACCGATCTCCCAGACTCAAAGCGGATGCTCTAACCATTACGCCACTGAGTCTGTCGAGTTTCTTAGTCAGCATTGGGAGCATAGATTAGTCATTTGTCATCCTGAAAACAGAAATCAAAATTGGTTTCAAGAAAGAATGAAGTTCAAAAAAAAAAAAAGGAAAAAAAAAGCAGTTTTGTCAGATTAGGTGAAAGTCGTTGATCAGTATTGAGCGTAATGTCACTTGCAGAAGAAAGCCTTCATCATCAAGTAATACATGTTCAAATATGCCAGTCTTCCTATTCAAATTGCTTACAGGCCTTTTTCATATTGTGTGAAAAAAAAAAAAGGTCAAGATTTGACGATTAAAACACATCTGAAAAAAAAAATATATAAAAAATCTTAAACGTCTCAAAAATTCCATTCATTCAAGTGACAACACACCTTCCAATTCTGCCTGCAAAGTGAAAATTTATAGTCCTGTCATGTTATATGAGCATCACCTACAAATGACGTTCAATTATACGAGCAAGATGCTCCACAATAATAAAGATGGACTTTTTTTTCCAATACACGTGTCTATAATTAGTGAGAAACAACTCATGCAGTGCGCGCACGCACGCACGCACGCACACTTTTGATGCCTTGGATGATTGAGTAGCTCATTCATAGAACTTTCTGAATGGCACACTAATGCAATATGTCAGTAGCCCCCAAGATATCATCAACTACACAGATCCATGGATTCATTCACAATATTGGCAAAAATGTCACGGGAAATTTGACAAGGAAATGAAGGAAAAAAATCCAGAATCATCTGTTTAATTCGTTCATGGATGACGTGCAACTTTAAAATCAAAGCTTTAATGATTAATGAGGACAGTAGCAAAAGACAACGAGGATGACAAGTAACCCAACGATTGAAAGTAGAAAATACTTCAAACAGGCATCAGTGACAATGAAAAGTGTTGTCGACTGTAACCTTGGAGCAGAGAGCAACTTCAAATAGAGCCAGCCACATTCATACAGCTGCAATCTACATAAATGAGATTGTGCCAAAGGAGGAAGGAGGGGAATAATTTAATGAGAGGTTAAAGGAAGTTAGGAAAAGATACAAAATGAAAAGTAGACCAACTGCTATAATAACCTCAAGTAACAACTCACAAAAAGTTTCAGCACAAATGAAGCATTTTACATCGTCAGTGCCTGCTCAGTGACGGTCATGGCAGTACCCAGTGTACTCACGAGGCATGTATGTCAATGATTTGAAAACAAATAAAAAGACAGCATGATAAGTGTAGTGCAATGCAATGTAGCGCAATGTACAAGGTGAAAGTTCCTTTGTTATTTTGACATCACAATTCATTCTTTGGATGGCAATACACAGCTGTGTCGTCAAGCACAAAAATCATTCGCACTCAAATTGGCAAGACGCAAAAGAACCCAGACACCTCAATAAAAAAATTAACATGTAGAATTTTCAAAGTCCACAGCAAGTTGCAATAGGGTAGAATTGGGGATAAACACTGCATGGAGGAAATTATTTGCTCCATTGACAGCTCCTTTATATGGCGATCAATAGCAAACATACATTGAAGATGCTCTTTCAGCACTCTGGTCCACCAAGTATGACTATTTACAGGCTTGACACAGATTGTAATTGCATTTGGAAAAAAAAACGATTAAGAAAAAGAAAAGAAAAAAAAAAGCACCTGTGAAATGTCATGAATAAGTGCATTCCTAAAAATGTTTCTGTCCACACAATAAAATCGAAAGCATTCTGAAAGGTAAAAACTAGCATACCCCAAAGTTATCCATCAACTCATTAACACCAATTTCTCAGAGCACTTCCCATACAGTGACGAGATGTGCAAGCATGATGGAAAATCTGGGTCAATTGATTGTAAGCAAGTGTGGTTCATCACTCCATTTCGTCCATTCTCAGTGGAGACTTCTATATTCATTGACATCTGCCATAATGGCTTGTTGTCCATTTCCAGAATCCATCAGAATCATCTATTGCAGGTAATTTTTTTTTTTAGTTACTGAATTTCGATTGGCAAGGGGATTTAAATTATTGAGCAGCTACTCTGCTGAGGTTATTTGTGAGTCTTCAGGTTTACTTCTTAAAAATATATTTTGGTTCAAACTTTTCAACAAAATCGTGACAAATACTTGTATCTGTGTAGGATTAAAAATAATAAAAAAAACAGGGTCAAAGGGTCATTGAGATGTTGTAAACTCCAAAAATTCCAAGTTGAAGTTTTTTGTTTCTTTGTTTCTTTTCCCCCCAAATGTTGTGGATTTTTTTTTCATTCTGCCAATGAAAGATGAATAACAAAAATTATGGTGGGCTGAGCACAACAATTGCAAAATTCAAATAAACAATAGCTGCCATGGCAACAGCAATTTGGTACTTTGGAAAATTTGACCTCTCAAGTGTTTCACGTGATGGAATGATGTGCATAACAAATTTGGTTGGTTGATCCATTCTCAAATTGTGGCCAAATATGTTTTTCATGTTTTGGATGGTACCGACCTTGACCTTTGACTAATTGTGACCAGATTTTATACAAATATACTGCACAAACCAGGGGTGGATCCAGAAATTATTTAGTGGGTCGGGTTCACTTTAAGGTTAAGATATTGTGAAATATACCACCAAGCCTTATTCAAGTCAATGTCATGGTCGAGGGAAAACTGGTTAATCGATCCAGAGCTAGCAGTGTTCGACCATAAATTTACATTCTCCACGGGAAAATTAGGGAATATCGAGCTCATTGACAAAAAGGCCTCAGCCCTGTCACCAACTGATTCTAAAGAAAAGCTTAAGATTTTGGAATCTTTGTTGTTGTAAACATCCGTCGCAATGTGAATACACTAAATGTTTCCAATACAAATCGATGTAAATATCGAACGGACAAGCACAAAATAAGCCACTAACAAAGATAAGCCACTAACTCTCACTTTGCCACTAACAAAGATAAGCAGAACCTGAAAAAAACAGAAGACCCATTTAATTCAATAATTATATTTTGCACCATTTTACCTTGGTACTGAGGTGGTTTACCAATGGTGGGCCTTTTGATTATGACTGATGACCCTCAAGCGTTATTACAGAAGGCCCTCATATGATCTAACAGGGTCTATGGGGTCTTGGAGAACTCAGGGTTATAATGGCACTGCAGGATCCCACAGGGTTTTAGCATCTGAAGGGGTCTTACGAGGTCTTAGAGTTTTCAAGGGTCGAAAGGATTCTAGTGCTCTTGAGGTTTCTATTGGTCTTTAAGGTCTTAAAAAGAGTCTTAGGGTGGTAAATGGTCTTAACTCTTTGAACCTTGGCAGCCATTTTACCAGCGACGATTTAAACTTCCATATCACTAAGCAGCTGGATTTTTCTCCAGGGAGCACAGGGTGGGGGAGCCGAAAGTCCAAGGAACTCAGGGTTCAAAGGGTTAAGGGTCTTTAGTGTTTGTAGGGTTTTAGACATCTAAGTGGTTTAACAATGCAAAAGGGTCTAAATGTTTAACTGGCATAAAGGGTCTTAAAGGGTCCAAAGGGTATAAAAGGTTTAAATGGTCTAAAAGGTATAAGGGCTCAAAATGTCTACAAGTCTAAATGGTATGTTCCAATAATCCATAATTAAGAGACATAATCAAGGTCCAATAATAAGTAATTAATAGACATACATATGGTCCAACTCATGGTTAAATAGTATGTAATTAATATACACAGGGGTCGACCAAGACGTCACCTCAACGAGGGTTCACCATACACATGCGTTTTTCAGTTTTCCATACTGTCTTTACATAGATATCATGTGAATTGGTTGAAAATTGACAATATATGTGACCTTGACCTCAAAAACAAAAGGCTTCTAAGCTTGTCACTACCTCAACCAGGTGGTGAAGTTTCATGAAGACTGGAATAAAAATGTCACCTGTAGACAACTGGTGATATTTACAAAATCCTCAATTTTCACAACATCTTTCTTGTTTATTTGTATGTCAATCGCCTACAGGTCACAATTTCACACTAATCTTCACGAAACGCCACCAAATGGTAGTGTTGGTCATAAGCAAGAAGCTTATTGATTTTGAGTTCAAAAGGTCAATAAACTTTGGTGATATTTCCAAATCCTCAATTTTCACATCTTTCTTGTTTGTTTGTATGTCAAAGTTTATTGACCTTTTGAACTCAAAATCAATAAGCTTCTTGCTTATGACCAACACTACCATTTGGTGGCGTTTTGTGAAGATTAGTTTGAAATTGTGACCTGTAGGCGATTGACATACAAATAAACGGACAGACAGACAGACGGACAGACAGACAGAAGACCTAGATTTGCTTTGCAATACATCTCCCCTTCCAATGTGATATTTTCCAAGTCCAAAAATGGCAGCAGCTGAAAAATTTATGAAACGCCTTGAAACTCAAACTTTTTCTCTAACTTATCATAACAAAGTCATGTACCAAGTTTCAGTTGAATATGTTAAAGAATATGGGGAAAAGTCTGAAAAAAAACAACCACAGGTGGGATGGACAAATGGACAGACAAACAGATGGACCACTGGAGGACTAACAACACACTTAACCAACCAATATACTTGAAAAAGCTTAGATTTTCACAAATAACACACAGAACAAGAGCGAGAATTCGGCAGATATTCTACCGGTCTCAATGAATGTTTGGCAGATAAAAAATTGTGTTCAACTCATGCCCGAGCAGATATCGGAACTAAAATGAAAAATAAGAAACTCTAACCCCCAGTGTTTACGTCTATTCAGCAAAATTATAGGAAAAACAATTTTAATTTACTGATGTCTTTTGTAGACTCAAAACTAATGAAGACAGACAACTAGGATAACAAACCAGATATAAAAATGTTTGATTTAACGCACTCTCGAGCCGATACTGCAACCAAAATGAAGAAAAACTAACCCACCACGTTTCGTTCATTTCTAGGCTTTGCCCATTTCATATTAAAAATAACCCGATGTACACACATGAAGCAAAAAATGTGTACAGCCTATGTGCATTTATAATACATCGTGATTAGATACCTGGGGTCATTCCAATTGCACTGGGTCATGGACTATTGCCCAGGCCCAAGACCTGAGGCCTGCAGTTCTGTGCTGCTTCATGGTGCGGCAGCACATAGTTTTATTGGGGTGGTCAGGCCAGCTGTCCAGCCAATGGGTGAAAAGCAGTGGGGTGGAGTCATGGCAGTTGAACACTGACCCATGTATAATATGTGATATTTTCTAAGTCTAAAAAGGGCATAACTGAAAAATTGATGGAATGCTTTGAAACTCAAACTTGTTGTGCAACTTATCACAATAAAGCCATGTATCAAGTTTGAGTCGAATATGTTGAAGGGTATGGGGGAAAAAAAAGACGAAAAACAGACGGACAGACGGAGAGCAAACATATAGTCCCCTCCGGTGAAACTGCTAAGGGACTAATTAGATGCACATGCATACTTTATTCTAGATGTACATACATAAGCAATACTTGCATTACTTCAAGGTTAAAATATATATAGTAAAATTTTGGACACTGCCCACTGGAGTTTGTGTGTATAGAGCCAATGGAAGACTCCAAATCCATCAAAGCCACCTTATCCACCCCCCCCCCCCCCCCCCCCCCCCCACAAGGTTTGCTTTGATACATCCGTCCCTGACAGGCAATTGCCCATGTAGTGAATCATTAATTTTTCTTTACTCATTAATTTTTTTTTATTATTTTGCGAATATTTGTTATACAACAAACATGTGAACCTGAGTCGCCAATCAGTTGCATCCTTCCAGGGAGAGCCAATAGACGCATGGGATGCTGAAAGATTAGCACAAAAACGAGAGCTCATCATCACGACACGCCGGTAGCTCATGCGCTTTTCCTGGCAAGCAATTCATTTTTTTTCCACAAGTCATTTGGCACGTCGATGTTTTGTGGTGACCTTCGCGCAACATCTGGATGGTTGAAAGAGGCGGATATTGTCGGTTTGGTGAACAGCCACGGCTACAGCGAGCCTGACTCTTCCACTTCCTTACTTTGATGCTATTTTGGGGCTGTGGCGACTCGACACCAGGGACCCTGCTTCCTCACCAACCGCTGGAGAGACACGAGGGATTGCTAATGGGCTGGACTTCATTTACACCTAATTGCATTTGGAATGCGAGTGGGATTTATTTTTTTCTTGTTTGGACGCCAATCATCATAACCAGCACACTAGAAAGGAAAGCATTCCACAGCCATATTGTGCCATCAATGTAAATTTCAACAGAGTTGATACTTTCATTGAACAGAAATGTCATAAATATTCATTGCTCCACACTCGTTGGCATCTCACTTGCCACCATCTTGATTTACAGCACTGGCATTAAATCAGGAAACCAATATGGTTGCTGCCACACCAACTACAATGCTGTCAAAGGTTCTTGCTCGTTAGTGGTTAACAAGACGACAAAGATGACTTCCCTCAAAAAAAAACTACACAAATTACTTTCACTATTACAAAGAAAACTCAAGGCCACATTTGAGCAATCATTATACATGTGAAGATTGTGACAAATATGACCGTAAAAAGGGTGCATGCTATGTACTTACAGCAGCCGCAAGTCAACAAAGACCGACAAGGGATAAACAGTCAACATGATGATCAAGATGAAAGTCCAGCAGTCATCTGATCTCGGGAATTTGGATGGCAAATGACACTAATAATTTTCCTCCAATAAAAATTCTCAATGTTGTCCCTGTCTCTCCCCCCCCCCCCCCACAACCCCCAGTAATAATTGCATTCCTTAATTCTACTTTATTCTTCAATATTTTGTGCAACTCATTTGGAGAACTAATGGCAAGGGAATATTATGAAATACAGTAGATTGAATATTGGGAGTACAGACAATACTGACAATCTCCTACAATTTTAAACATGCTTAACAAGACCAAAAACACAAACTATATAATATATATAAATAAAAACCAACACAATTTATCATTTAACACAAGCATCTACCCAGAAAACATTTTAACCTCATTTTCACTTCAAAGCTTGGAACTTTGAGCCAGAACAAAAGCTCATCTGTGATCCTCAGAGGAGGGTTAAAGCTTTTGGTGCGATGCAATGGGACCATTTCAAATAATTATCGGCAGATATAAACAAACTCATTTTATGTGATCGAATCCATCTTGTCTGTTTAACATCAACTCCTCTACTATCCTTGTAAGGCAGCAGTGCACCTTTTCTTCTCCACTCATCATGAATCCAGGATAGCTCACATATGAGAGATAATGTCTCAATGCAAATGAGATGCCAAATTGCATTCCTATTTTTCAATGGT
Source organism: Eptatretus atami (assembly GCA_035128595.1). Taxonomy (NCBI): domain Eukaryota; kingdom Metazoa; phylum Chordata; class Myxini; order Myxiniformes; family Myxinidae; genus Eptatretus; species Eptatretus atami. Next base: position 110,604,910 of record CM068958.1, on the reverse strand, counting down.
GAAATCATCATTGCATTCCTATTTTTCGATTTAATTTTTTTTTGGGAAGCAGAGCAGTACTATTTTCAGCCATTTTAGTGCCCACCTCATTGCCCTGACAGCATGAAGTCCAATGCAATGTGTGCACGTGCATAAACTGTAGGCCAATAGTGGTCACAGTAATTATACCGTCTTCAACTCAGTTTCCAGGAACTTGGGAACTAGACCTGTCATGCTGGTACCTTGAGCTCAATTTGAAGCCTTTGAGATGCCAATGACGTCTACTATCACACCCTATTCAGGTGAGAATTTTAAAATGCTTCAACAGAAGACTTCATATAGCACTTTGTGACAGTTTCATCAAGACTTGGTCAATGAACACATTGACATGAACACATCTGGAATAGCATAAAATTGCCAGTGGAGGCAATGCACCATTCCCTCATTTCCTAGCGAGAACCATTGATAGCCTTGTTACATAGCATGAAAGTGTTTAGGACTCTTGCCACAGATACAGGAATAGAAAATGGATACGCTGAGAAATCAATGAATGGCCTAAGCCAAACATATTTGAACAACAGCTCTTCACATTTCACCGAGTACGAGATATAAATGGGGGTGGGGGAGTGGGAATGATTAATAAGGAATAGCTGCCTGTTCTTACAAGGACAGATAATTGTCTTTTGGAATGTGTGTTTATGGGAAATCATCACTTCACTAAACTAGAAGGGCACTCGGTAGAGCGCATACCTCAACCACGTAATGCCTGATCCACGAAAACATATCAGGCCCAATACATTTTTGAAACATCATGCTATACATCACTATATCGTTTTTGGCCCCATCTCACAATGGTGAAGAACCACTTAAAAATTCTAGTAGTCGGATCCGGATCCAGATCTTCACCAAAATCGAAGCAACTCTTCCTTGTCACACACCCATGTCCACCAAGTTTCATCTGAATCCGTCCACAACTTTTTGAGAAATTGTGCCACATATCGTTTTTGGCCCTATCTCTCAATGGTGAATAATCACTTCAAAATATTGTAGTAGTCGGATCCGGATCGGGATGTTCACAAAAATCTATTCAGTTCGGCCTTGTCACACACTGAACCTGTCAAAAATATTTCTTCCGGATCCCTCCACAACTTTTTGAGACATCCTGCAGACAGACAGACAAACAGACAGGCAAACAAACAAACAAGATGACGACATCATGCAGAGCACGAAACTTGGAAAATCTGTAAAACAAATTTGACCTCAAAAATAATTGGTGGTTGAATTCACTGACCAAATATGCAACTCTTCAAATTTCAAGTCAATCGGATGAAAATTGACAATTTTAGCAATTCGGCCTATATTGACCTTTTGACCAATGTTGACCTCAACAATAATAGGCTAGTTGAATTCAGTGACCCGATATGCAAATCCTCTTCAAATTTCAGATCAATCGGATGAAAATTGAGGATTTTCAAAATCTCGCCTAAGTTGTTGACCTCAAAAATAATTGGCTGGTTGAATTCAGTGCACTGCAGTATAAATCCTCTTCAAATTTCAAGTCAATCGGATGAAAATGTAGGATTTTAGAAATACCACCTAAGTTACAAGGAAATTATGCACAGGAGGAGGCCCATTCGGCCCATCATGCCTGCGCCACATCAATACCAGATTTTAATAAATCCGTCAATACCTCTTCCCTTTGTGTGCAGCCTTTTGGCTGCTACACTGGTACTCATTTCGCCGACCTCAGAATGATGACAGGCTGAGTCAACCCCCTAGTGTTAATTCAGCGGCCAACGGGGCTTGAACTCAGGACCTGAGGATCCCAAGCCACCACCCTAACCACTAAGCCAACACCAGCTAATACCAACACCAGGTGTACCTCAAAGTTGTTCACCTTTTGGTCGATGTTGACCTTAAAAATAATTGGTTGATTGAATTCAGTGACCTGAAATATCAATCCTCTTCAAATTTCAAGTCAGTCGGATGAAATTTGAGGATTTTAGAAATCAAATTTTAAAAAGCAATTGTAGAAATGGTAGACTGGTGCACAATGTGTGAATGGACAAAAATTACAAAAACTTATTGCAGGAGTTACAACCACTAAAAAAAATAGGACCGTATAAAGCCAATTCGATAAAAGAAAAACTTGTATCGACTGCTATACACTTTTGTTTGCATGCCTTGTACAAATTTATGAAAAGGTCCATCATAAAGTTTGCACATATCCTATGGCTGATAAAATTACAATTCAACGAGATCAAAACTTTCATAGCAAAAGGAAAAGTAAGCAAATCACAAATTGTTACAAGTAGGCACATCTCATCTGCAAATTTGATTCAGTGCAGATGAGTGAGTATACATTCATATTAATTTGTGCAGTGGGGCCATGCAGGCATCATGTGTGCTGTGTTAAGTATCCTCCTAAGGGGGAGACAACACCCGACGGCAATAAGCAGATGAGAACAATGTCGTTTGCACTTGCACATTAGGATTTCTCACACCTGCTTATTTTGCAATCAGATGATGCCCCTCTCCCCCTTAGGTGGGTACATAACTCTTGATACACGATGCTTGCACAGTGCCAGAAGAAGACCTCTCGGTGGACAAAACATGTGCCTGAGCATAGTCATCTGGACTGCTTTTGTAGTTGGTCATGCCTTCCCAAAGACAAATATTCCCAAGTACTTTTTATTTGCAAACAGCATGCATATTTTTTTCTCGAATTGAAAGTGACAACTGATCTTATGATGGTGGAATGTGGTGAACATTAAAGAAAAATATGTGGGTGGAAAGATAAGTTGGAATAAGCTTTGATGCTCATATCTACATGTTACGTGACAACATTCTCCCAGAAAATAAAATTGACAAAAGGATGGGAAGGACATTAAAAGGATGGTAGGGAATGTGACAGGGAGAGGAGAGATTGTGAATAAAGTTGAGAGAAATATGTACGAGGTAAAATTAAGCACGTTGAGAGTAGCTAATTTAATAATTAGGGTAGCTAATTTAACTTTCTGGCCTTTCAGAGGCTGATATGGCGAGTAAGAATGCAGTTGAAAGGTTAAGAGGAAAGAAAAAGAAAATCATAAAAGATCAAAATGAAGAGATGGAGATGGATTGGTCACATGATATACGTTCACATGATGTCACATGATGAAGATATACCAAAGAGAGCAATATGCTGAGCAAATGAAGAGAACAGAAGGGTACGACAGCTAATAGACCTGGCAATGTTCTGTCGAGGGAAATGAAAGGAATGAAGGTCACATTGAACATTAGAATAGCCAACGGTAGAGCGCCTGCCTCCGCCAGGCTGAACAGTTGATATTTTGCATCCCACTGACAGGCCGGATTTGCATCTGGACCTGAACCAAAATCTAATTGGCTTGTTCTAGTCACCTAACCAAGAATTCACCATGTTTTGTCATAATCCGTCCAAAACCTTTTGAACTAGAATGGGCACTCAGTAGAAGTGGCATACCTTAGCCAACGCTACATTTTCCCCCCCCCCCCCCAGAAACCGTTGATTGTGAGGGTATTTAATCCGATACCACATCTGCCATCTCATATGTGTTATGATGGCTTAAAAACATTAAATTTCCTGCTGTTTGACACTGATTCAAGTACATTGTACAATTTCTGTATGAACTCCCTGACCTTTTTGGGTGTCGGTGTCAAGTCAATCTGATGACAACTGGTCACATTATAAGAAATCAAATATTACACATCACAGGATAGGGAATTGAATTCTAAACATTTTGAATCTACTTACATGCAAATTGTATAAGAATTGACCGCGTTATGATATAAAGGTGTTGACCCCCCTGACCTTTGACCCAAACCGCTAACAAAGGTAATGACTCATTGTGTCATATCGTATATCACAAGATTGGGCATTGAATTCACACACATTTTGGCATTGGTTGCATGCAAATTGGATAAAAATCGACCGCACTATCAAAATGACGATTTTGACCTTTTCATGACCTCGACCTTGACCTTTGTACTCTTAATTTTGTAATTGGTATTAGAGTGTGGGAACAGAACAGTCAACATTTTGGTGTTGGTTTCATGCAAATCGGATAAGAATTGACCGTGTTATGACTAAAACCGCACATTTTGCAATGTTGTGACCCCCCCTGACCTTTGACTCCCAACCGCTAATAAGGGTTATTAAGTCATGTCACATATCACAAGATGGGGCATTGAATTCTGAACATTTTGGCATTAGTTGCATGCAATTGGATACAAATTGACCGGCTATGGTAAAAAGACGATTCTGACCTTTTCATGACTTGACCTTTGACCCGATCGCTCCCAAAATCTAATCAAATGGTCCTCGGATAATAACCAATCATCCACCAAATTTGCTGCGATTCAGTTCAATACTTATAACAAACAAACAAACAAACACACATATTCACAAATAAATAAATAAATAATAATACACAGCGATCAAACATAACCTTCGCAACAAAGTTTGCGAAGGTAACAAGCATGCTTATATCATTTTTGGCCCCTTCTATCGATGCTGAAGATCATTAATTTAAAAAAATTATTTTATCTGGATCCAGATCTTCACCAGAATCTAAGAAATTCATTCTCGTCATACTCAACTGCCCCACCAAGTTTCTTCTGAATCCATCCCATAACTTTTTGAGATATCGTGCTATATATCATTTTGGCACTATCTCACAATGGTGAAGGATCACTTAAAAATTCTAGTATCCGGATCCAGATCTGGATCTTCACCAAAATCTAATCAGTTCATCCTTGTCAGTTACACACCCAACCTGTCCATCCCAATTTAGTCGGAATCTGTCCAACTTTGAGATATCCTGCTCAAAACAGGACAGACAGGGGTGAAAATATAACCTACGTCCACCTTTGGCTGCGGAGGTAAAATCGGAACGTAGGCCCAAGACAGACAAAAATGGCAAAAGTTCAAAAGAAACACCATATGCCAGAAAGCATAATTACATAATAAGCAAGCAAATCAACTCCCCCCCCAACCCTCCCAACTATGTAATTTATCAGTATAATGTACAGTAATAATATAATAGTTAATAATAATAATAAGTAAAATACAAAATGCTATAGCCTCCGTTGTTTTAGTAATTTTGCTGGACAGAGTTAAAGGGCTAACCCATATTTATATACATGCAACTAAAATGGCCACCAGTCTACCAGTTGGCAATCTTTGATCAGATCACAAAATAAAGTGAGTTGCACATGTATGCCATCAAGTGCTGTGCTTGTGCCAGGTTTGAACAATATCAGACCATGCATGTCTGAGAAATGGTTAGGGAAACATTTCAGTAACAAAATAGCCACCAGTTGGCCATCTTGGATCTGATGTCGAAAAAAAAACATGACATGCCAAATGTAAACCATCATTCGCTATCTGTGTGCCAAGGTTGAACAACATCGGTAAATGCATGTCTGAGAAATGGTTGAGGACATGTTCGACAGTTTTTTTTTTTTAACTAAAATGGCCATCAGTCGGCCATCTTTGATCACAAAACAAAATGATGTGCATATGTATACCATCATGTGTTTTTTCACCAAGTACGAATAAAATCGGTCCATACATGTCTGAGATATGGTTGCGGACACAGCACACAGAGACACGAAAATCGACACAAAATCCATAAGCACCCGTTATTGCCAAGGCCAACGGGGGCTAAAAAAAAACAAACATAATAACAATAACTCCATTATTCTGCAGCACATTAAACTTGATGCATCATTTCAATGTGCTTTTCAAGAATGTTTACATACACAAGACTAATTATTTGTTGACAGTTAAAAAATTATATTACATACAGAGAACTATTAATCTCCTACAAATAGACAATATAAACAATTTTTAGCACAAAGGATAACTACCAGTAAAACTATAAAACCACAACGAAGATGTAAACTCTATAGATTAAACAAAGGGAAATTACGTACACAAAACTGTGGTGCATGTGATCAGAGGATTGAAATTCAACAATTAGAAAATAAAGATGAAGCATTTAGCAACAGACATAATGAAAACGATCATAAATCGAATATGAACCGAAGCAAGATTTCAAATCTGGGTAGTTAGATGCAATCTCGAAAAAGTAAGTCTTAAATTGATGATAAAAAAAATATCAAGAGTTTTAATTACTAGAATATATTCCGGAAGGGCGTTCCAAAGCTTGGGAGGTGCGGAATGCTAATGCATGTCTCTATGTCTGTTTGTCTAGATATTGATGTTAATATCCACTTCTTTGATGACGTTTATGGCTTTTCTTCGAGAGTAGGGAGTGGAGAGATCAGTAAGGTAGGTGGGCACCATTATAATTGAAGGACTTCAAAATGTTAATGGGAATATCTTGTATTCAATTATTTGACGAACGGGGGAGCCAGTGTAGATTATTATAGCTATGGTTATAGCTATGGTTGATATAATTGTGCTTTTTGGTAAGAGATACCAGACAGGAAGCTGCATTTTGATTTTGTTGAGACTTTGAGATGAATTTTCTGGAAGATTGATAAGAAAGCAATTACAATCAAGAAGCGAGTGACAAATGTATGCATTGAATTTTCTGTGGTGCATTTTTGTCCAGACACTTGTGGATCTGTCCTCATTTTCGTAGGAGGAATGATTTATTTCTACAAATAATGTTGTTATGAGTTTGCACACTGATATGACTGTCACCATCAGTCTGAGGTCACGGACAGCAGATGTTTGCTTTGCTGAAAAGTTGCCCGCAGATATGTAGGATATATCCTTACTCACTCTGAATGATGATACAATGGAGGTGCTTCATGCACAACCACGAACCAATTTTTTTATTTTTTAAATTATTATTATATTAAAATAATTATTTTACAGTTAAATCGGACTTTCTCATTAACATTTCTAACACTTCATTGCCTGCAAGGTCTCATGCCATGGGGCATGCGGTCACATTTAAATATGGTACGAGTTGATGGGAGAATAATCGGCAAGATCATGGAGAACTTTATTGTAGTGATTAACTTGTTGGTGGAGGTCAAACGGCTGATTATACAGAGACGGCAATGTCAGCTTTAAATTTATTGCAGTCAATAGGACGAAGCTTCCGGAACTGTACGTTGCGCTTCGAAGTGCTTGGTCATTATGGCACTGCACTGAAAGTTACTGCAGTGTGATCAGAGGACATACGAGGCAGAACAAGTTCATTCTAGATAGCCATTTCGGTCATCAGCAGTCAGGAGGGTACATCACCACGTGAATGCTTTGGCACAGATACCAACTGTTTTAGCCCACATGATTGAAGAAGTCATGCAAGGTTTTTGCCTCATTACCAAGTTTATAAACATGAATGTTAAAATCACCAACAATGACAAAATGGCGAGTGAAGAGGTTCACAATTTCAAGAATCTGGAGAATTCAACATAAAATTGAGAGTGCGTTAGTTTGTTTTGTGATGTTGGGCTTGGTCCATACCTTCAAGGCATCCTGACCAACCAAACTAATGGTTAATCCTAAGCATTCAAATGAATGGAAAGAGTAAAATTTAGTGACTGAATGGTGACCGCTGTGAAGGGTGATACAAAATACCACCTCCTTTTCTTCCAACATGTGGCAGTGTGTGAAGACTATAACCTGGAAGAGTAGTCTTTAGATCAGTCAAAACCGGGATAAAAAAAAACCCCCCAAAAACAATCACTTTTGAGTCAAGCTTCTTATGGAAAATACATCCAATTTCCTGAAGGTATGAAATCACTGATTTCAGTAAGTTTATTCATCATAGATTGGGCATTCCAAAACACAGACTGAACCAGAGCATCAATGACTATCTATATAATCAAACCTCAAAACGCAACGACAACTCTTAAACCTAATATGGAACACAAAGGAAACCCAAAGAATGGAGGAAAGGTAACATCACAAGGCTTTCCAAGAAGTGAGACAATCACAAAGCGGTCCAGAATTTCAATAACTGGAGGGGGATTACATTACTGTCTGTGCCCAAGAAAAAAATTTGCACTGTAATACACAACTGAAGCAGGAGGAGAGCAAGTGATTAAAGACAGGGGAGCAAGCAGGATCTTTCCATGGGCGATCATGCATCAACTAAATATTTACTGTCCGTCACATCAAGAGCAAAGTAATGAATGGCAAACTCTGGTGATCGTAAACTCCATGGACTTCCAAAAAGCATTTGACAGTGTTGATCATGATTCACTGTAGAAGATGCTTCAGATTTATGGATTCCCCCCAAGAAATAATCAACATCAGATCTCACCACAGAAATGGCCAGTGCTCTGTCAGTTTGCCAAACTCCTGTAGTGACATCAAAACGGTCTGGTGTTTCTTGGCCAAGACAGAGCCAATCTCCTGGACTCTTCAGAGTGGAAACTTATTGCCATGCAGCAGATCTATTCCATCACAGAGAATTCTGTAGACCAATGGAAAACTGGAAGATCTTGACATTGCTGATACTTGCCTTAAATTATAACGTTCAGGAAATGCAAGGGATAAAACGGCCGATTTGGCACAAACAGAGATAGATAGGATTGAATTACCAAGTTGAATACCAATATTAAAGAATGATAACAGCACTTAAAGAATACCAATAAACCAAGAAAAGGAAGAACTGAACATCATGACGTGTACAAAATTAGGCAGCAACATACAAACCGATGGAGACTGTTTTTCAAGCATCAAAACAAGAATTGGAAAACCAAGCAGTGCCTTTCAAAAGTTGACCACTGTGTGGAAATCGAAGACCATCAGGGAGAAGACAACACTGAAACAATTCAACATCATTATCTATACTGCTCTATGAGGCAGGAACACAGGACTAACAAACAGATCAAAGGAAAACTTAAGGTTCAAGTGGAGGTGTTTGCAGAGACAATTGAACACCAAGTGGTTCAATTGCATTTGAAGTGAAAAGCCCTGGAAAAAGCAAATGCGCAACCACTGACCACCATTGTAATGAGGAGGAGATGGATCTGGGGTATGTATTCAAAATGTCTGTTGATGCACTTCCAAAACAAGCTTGAAAATGGATCCCCAGGTGGAAAAGGAAGAGGCAGACCCATGGGTACCTTCAAATGAACCATCTCAACTGAGGCAAAATACATCACACTTACAGTGGAAGAAGTGGAAAGGGTGACAAGACAGGTGAATGACATAGTCTCCACCTTATGTACCAAAAGGCATGGTGAGATAACAATCAACTAAAATCTCTAAATTTACACCAGGTAAAGAGACAGAGAGCTACGAGTTCAAGCATACAAAGTTAAAGTGTCAGACATGACGATCCATATACAATATGGTTTGCACCATGGTTGCACATCCCACAACCGACCGTGGGATCCGGGGGAAAGAGCCTTCAGCTCCATAAGGATCGACTTCCTTGATGCCTTGGCGTATCCATGAATAGACTAGCTATCAGAAGCCCGTGGTAAAAATTAGCACAACAGAAAAGCCACAACATAGCATCATTATATAAAAAAGGAGGAAATAAATAAATAAACAAACAAATAAAAGAGAAGATCGGCCACCCTCCCTCTGGAGAAATAAAGTTCACCAAGACATTGTACATTGTTGCTCAGCAAACTAATGGGGCATGCAGACCGAGTGATGCGAACAGCCGGCCCAGTGTGGATATGTGAGTGCAGTTCCACTCCCTCCCCATGGAGAATCAAAGTTGGCGTTCTTAGTGATGTGGACGGCGGCAGCCATAGGAAAAATTTAAGAGTGGTTTGCCCCACGGGATGACATCCCGCATCCGACTTGGGGCAGGGGGAGGGGGGGGGTCAGTAGGGTGTGGGGGATGTCAGGGAAAAAGCCTTTAGCTCCATAAGGATCGACCCCCAATACATTGTAATAAAAAAACAAAAAAAGACTTAAATAGAAAAAGAAATGAAGAAGTAATAAAGAAAGACAACGTTGGCATTCTTCACAATGTGGATGCCGAGGATGAAAGCGACAGGAAAAATGAAGTGGTTTACACCATGGGATGACATCCCACATCAAACTAGGGGTCATCAGCAGGGGGTGTGGTCTGTTGGGGAAAAAGCCTTTAGCTCAACAAGGATGATCCCACCTCGATGCCCAAGTGTAATATTATGTAGAACAAAAATAATAATAGCATAATATTAACTAGAAGTACCCACTCTCTGCGGGAGCCGTCAAGGGGGTCATGTTATTATATTTATGCATATTTTACTCCAAAGAGGCCCAGGATTACACACCCAAAAAATGATTGCGATCAGTTCAGCCGTTTTTGCGGTACCTGGGAAGACAGACAGACGGACGGTGAATTATAGTAAGATATCAATAATATCCTCCCTCCCAAAGGGGTTTTTCCTCCTTGGCCAAAGGCCATGTCAAGGTGTATAAATACCTTATTGTGGCATTTTGTGGGGCACCTCCACTGAAGGAAAAATATTATAAACAACAAAAACATATGACTACCTTTTCTTCTCCGGGTTGACACTCCAAATCCACCTCGACAGCAAATGGGGTTCTATGATCCCAATCAAGTGCAAGAGGTAGCTGCGCATTTGAACCGGCCGGTACTGAGTCGGTTTGAACTCACAGGGAGTGGGTGTACCGATTAAATAAAGTCTCTATCTTTACACCAAGTAAAGATAACTTCGAAGGAAAACTGAAGCTAACAAAGTTCACGCCATACAAAGTTAACGGTGTCAGACATGATGATTCTATCAAATATAAGAAGTGTCATATATGTATATAATGAAGACCACAAGGGGGAAACCAGAGATGTCAGGATAAGTCAATTTTGAAGAAACTGAAAAACAAGTTTCAAGACTTTGGTGGACTGTTTAATAACTGTCATATAGATTTCTTTCCAGTAAAAGGAGATGATCATTGGCCGATCAAATTAAGCATGTAGCATTTGCCAAGCTTCTGTGTTATTTAATTTAAGAGCAAAGAACGAATCAATGTTGCAAACTGACATCACTGGTATTCCCTTGTTTAAATATTGCCATGCAATTTTAACCCAGGATGTGTAGCAAATTCATGCTTGTTGGTTATTAGCTACATTACATGACTTTGGTGATCACAGATTTATTTTTTCAACATTAAACGGGCATTGTTTTTTTGTTTGATTGGTGTTCAACACCATACTCAAGGGTATTTCGCTTATATGACGACGGATTCTCCCTTTCTTACTCCTACTACTTAATATGATGGAAAACCGGGAGGAAACCAAGGATAAACCACCCCCGCGATAGCCGAAGTCACCTCATGTGACTCCTCATATACCTAAGCAGGTTATTGGGCGGTGGGTACATCGAATGAGGATGGGTACTCAGATGCGCTAACCATTAAGCCACGGCGTGGTCCCATAAAAGTCCAAATAAAGGTTTGACCAGGCTTGAACCACGATATGCACCAACTACGGAGCCCATGATATAACCAAATAGGCTATTGTAGTGCTCAGAGTTTATGCTGTGAAAGTTTTACAACCTTTCATTTTTAGTTTCTCAACTCTGAATATTATGGTGGAGGAACAGATTAAATGAATGAGAATAACCAGGAGAAATACTGACAACTCTGGGTTTCTACTTGTTCAGCTTTGACAACACTTGTTTTTTCATTGCACGGCTAAACTTTATACATATAAATTAGTGACACCCCTGGTTATTTGTTAAAGTAATTTGTGAGAAGAAACCTTATGTTGCCAACTATGGCAGGTGCAATAACCCTGAATTTATAAAAAGGACATCTCTGGTTTTCCCCTGTGGTCTTCATTATATAATATATATATATATATATATTTATATATATATTATATTTTATAAATGGATGGGGAAAAGGGGGGCCAGGGGAGGGACTTGGAAAAGGGCCAGGGAGGGTTGGGTAAAATAAATAAAATTCCAAACATTTTTCATGTTTAATATGTAAACGGCCTCATTGGTCCATCGCTTCAGACTGTCTGTCATGGACAAGTTGAGACAAAATTAAAAAGGGCAAGTCATTTTATTAGTTTGACGTGAACATCGGAGTTAATTAAATGCGATCGAATCAACATCCTGCGACTGCGTTTTAACAAGGAAAGCAATATGAATCACAATCGGTATCAGGCAAATGATGTCTCATCACACAAAGCAGGCAAATACCATGTGATGGCAGCGTCTCTCATGAAGCATGAACGTTCTGTTCGATGCGACATTAATGCCGTTTTACTTGACAGCAGCATCGAGATCAGTGAGTACGAGCCATCTGCACAAATGGTAGACGACTTCATTTTTCAATACCATATCAGTAATACGACTCACATGCCAACGCATACATTTTGCCAATCAAATCAGATCAGAACACATGCGATTTACACTTTCAACACCATTTAGAAACTCAAACCATAGACCATCTTTGCTGCTGTAAATATCTCGAAATATTAGGTTTGAGTGAAGAGGGAGGTACGCTAGTAATAATGACATAAATAAGCAACCGGCATTTCCCGTCTAAAGTTTTTGGCAAAAATTGTACTATGCAGAAGTGAAGTTATATAGATTACTAGATGACCCGTGAACCCGTTGGGTTCCTGTTGTGACAGCGGTTGATAAAATCATTTCAAAAAAAAAACAGAAGATGGCTCCAGCGAACTATACCGCTGAGGTTGTTTGCATTGATCAAATTCTCCCCAAGAGTACTGGACTGAATCTGCAATTGATTTTTTTAATATTTTTTTTCGTTGCCCGATTTGAACGAAACTTGATATTGCGCATCAATGTGAAAAAAAAAGTGGAGAAAAGAAAGGCGAAGAAATTATTGTGCGAAATCTTCGAAACAATTTCATTTATGAATGAACACGGAAGTATTCGATCAAAATGGCGATGTTTATTTTATGCTTAAAAATAAATCGTTCTTTATTGTTGAGATTTTTAATACTAAATGAGAATTTTAAATAAATCATTTCAGGGGGGAGGGGGGAGATAGCTCCAGCAAACTATACCGCTGAGGTTGTTTGCATTGATCAAATTCTCCTGAAGAGTACTTGACTGAATCGGGAATTGATTTTTTAATAATTTTTTCGTTGCCTGATTTTGACGAAACTTGATACTGCAACTCTGGGTTTCTTGATACTGCAACTCTGGTCCACAGGAGAATGGTGAGTAAGGTGGCACTAAAATGTTTGCGCTATCATGTACCGTTTTGGCTGTATTTCAGGAACATACAAGATGAGAGTTTTAGTAACACATATATAGATGAGGCATTGCTACCCATCACTTCACTGATGGATTTAATCAAAGGACAACATGTTGTACTTCAAACATTCTGCACTCTTCACCCTATAATTTGCCAAGAACATCTTCCATCTGCTTGTTAGTCAGCTAACATCACCTTCATTAGCCAACTTCTTAACTACTACAATTAATCCCACGTTCTTGTGGGGTTGGCTGGGGGAAGTTTGTCTCAAATCATTCACGAACCGGCTGGCCAGGTCTGACATTAGACTAAGGTTAGTGGAGAAATTTGCAATTTGTTTCGGGTGCCAGCAATAGCTTGCATACTCTAACATACACCAATGCATGCCGGCAGACGGGACTCTCGGTTTAACGTCCATCCGAGGGACGGCACACTCATTGATGAATCACTGTGCCTGTGAAACACTGGGAAGACAGTTTATAGCTGGGTTGAGTTTCGAACCCAGGCTAGACAGCTTAGAGGCGAGTATGGATGTGTACCTCTAGGCCACATTGCCAGCCCCATTTTACCATGCATAGGTATATTCAGTGCTTTGCTTCACCGATACCCCTCTCTGGCAACTTGCTCTACCATTTCACTTACCTTGGTGATGCAATCACCGTTTTATTTCAAGCCAGTGCTTTGTGACAGCCATCCTAGGCACTACAATGCTTCTGGCTTCACACATCGCTCTGCAATATTAAATTTATGTTGCTTGATGAGATGTACCATCTTCCGAGCTATTGTTCTTTGGGATACAGATCACCTGAACATTATCTTCCTTTGAAATGATTTTAGCAGCCATTGCATGGTACCAGTTGGATGGGGAAACTCTTGGTGCAGGGCAATTGCTCAATGAAAATGTTCCTTTAAACAAAAATAATAATAATAATTAAAACAAATAAATAAATAAATAATAAACAAAAAAATCAGTAAATTTATGTTCCAGTGCTTTGGTGGAGTAATGGTCAGAGGATCTGCTCTGAGTTTGGGAGGTCGGCGTGAACCCCGGCAGAGTCTTACTAAAGAGTTACAATGGTACATGCTGCTTCCTTGTTTGATGCTCAGCATTTAAAACGGATAGAGATCACACATGGATACCTCGACCTGCATGTGAAACACTGAGATGATAGTTTATAGCTGGGCCAAGATTCAAACCCATGTTCGACAGCTGAGAGGAGAGTGTGCGTATCTGAAGGCCATCCTGCCATCCATCTTCATCAGCCAGACTTGCTGCTTATATATGGCATGAGCAAAAATCACTTCTGCTTCGCTGCGAAGGACAGTATTAGATTCTTTGATTTAAACCTCCACTTAAAATGGGTGAAATGAAACATTTTGAAAATTTTGCATTATTCTCACTCAGATTTCAACATCACTGTAATGTTGTTTCAACTTTATTTTATATAAGAGATGATTTGTAATACCAGCTACCACCAGGGGCATTATACGATACACATTTATATAGAGAGAATTGGAGTCCCCCCCCCACCCCACCTTGAACCACCCTCCCCCAGATATGCGACCCAGACAAACAATACTTGGGGTACACTTATGCAACATGCAAAATTTGCTTGGATTTAGTTTTCTAGTTTCTTTAAAGTTTTTTTTGAAGCATATATAAATAAACAAAGAAACAGACAAGAACAATGTCAATCATAGCACGATACTTGCGAAATTCAAACAACCAATCATTGCCATGGAAAGAGCAATTTTTTTAATTTGGAAAATTTGTGTTTTACATCATGGAATGTTGTGCATAACAAATTTGGTTGATATATTTTCTAATTGCTGTCAAACAGGTAAGTATTTTACATGTTTTGGACGGCATCAACCATAACCTTTCACCAATTTGCTGGCCAGATTTTATTAGCATATACTACAATCACATGCAAATAAGCTGTAGAAGTTTCCATTTATATGTTGAAAAATTCCTAAAGTTTGGCAATAATAAAATGACAAAAATACCCATTCGATTATAATGTGTGAAACTGTCGTCATGGACACCGTTTTTTTCATTGCAACGTGAGACTTTCTGTACCACTAACCAAGATCAGCAGAAACTGTAAAAAAAAAAAAAAGAGGATAAATTTAATCATTTGAATTTTGCAGCCTTTATCTTGGAACTGAGGTGGTTTACCAATGGGGGGCCTTTTGATTAGAAATGGTAAACCTCAAGTGTTATTGCAGAAGGCCCTCAGACAGAAGGTTCTAATTGTGTCGTCACAGAGGGTTCCATTAAGTGGTTCCAGAGAAAACATTTACCATATAAAACACAATGTGTGATGTCTGTCCCCCTTCAAAAGGACAATTTAAGAAGGGTTTTTAAAGGCCAACCTTTTAACACAACTTCAGTCTTTTCAAGATTAAATTTTTTTTTTTTTTAACCTCAAAAACATTTTCCATTAAAGAGCAATTACATCTCTTCTTTTAGAAATGTAGACGGTGAATTGCAACCGGACCTCAATGGCGTGTACAGAAGCGTTCAAAAAAAACACAACAATACAAGGCGCAGGGAGGTGAAATTTGCTGCACATGATGTGCAACGTGTGCAGAGTAAAAGGAGTGTTCGTTTACATACGTGCGATGTCTAATAAATCAGGAAGATAAAAGCACACTTGACCCTCGGCTGAGGCTTCAGGCTTTGGCATGCTCACGAGGCTGGCTGTACTCTCGAAATGAAAGGTCCTATAAGTTAAAGAAAATAGGGCAACATTTGTACATGTAGCGTTTTAAAATAATGCTTTTTCTTGCTACAAAACATATGTTCCAGTCTCTGAATCCATCCATTGGGTCCATACTCTGTGCAGAGCATTGGTGCTGCGTAAGCACTCTCCTGGGCAATTGGGCACAATCGTGGACAGGTCGCCACTCTGCCACAGGATACCAGCAAGCTGGTACTCATTTTGCCGACCTCGGAATGATGACAGACAGAGTCAATCCCATCTGGTATTAATTCAACAGTTGAGCAGGATTTCAACTCATGATGCTCAGATCCCAAGCCCACCACCCTAACCATGACGCCAACACCAAGCATAGTCGCTGAATGTTTCGAATAAAATAATTCTAACCCGTCATTTTTGACGGACTTTCATACGGGTCATTTAATATTTTTCTAAAATCCAATATGGCTGCCAAACCATGTGACCTATCAATTTTTCCTGAACAAGCTTGTACACGCACGTCTTGGGAAACATTTGTGTGAAATTACCCACTCGATCTGTCCAGCTGTTCTGGAAAAGAAGAGTTTTATAGGTTGAAGGATAAATCCAATATGGCTGCCAAACAATGTGACCTCCGACATCATGTTTGAACCTTTTGTTCTTCTTTGATAAGTGGTCATACGGGTAAAGTTTCACTTCAATCTGGTGAGTCATTTCAGAGAAGAAGATTTTTTAAAGGTTTTATTGGTTATCTTTTTTTTAAACAATATGGTTGCTAAATCACGTGGCCGATGACTTCATCTTATTTTTGTGGACCATTTTATCCATAGATGACTCAAATATTTTCATAATGATCGGATGTAGTGTTCTACATCATGATATTTATGATGTCATAATGAAGGCACCTGTGACATCATTTAGAAGAAAAAAAAATCACTTTTCCCACAGGTACTTGCCATGTGCCAAGTTTCAATTTTTTTTTCCTTGGTGCGGTTTCAGAGATAGAGGTCCAAAGTTTTTCAGTTTTTCCAACGTGGCTGCCACACCACACGACATATCTATCCATCCATCCAACCATCCATCAGGACCATACTCTGTGCAGAGCGTTGGTGCTGCTTAAGCAGTCTCCTTGGCTATTGGGCAAAATCCTGGACGGGTCGCCAGTCCGACAGTATACCAGCAAGCTTGTACTCATTTTGCCAACCTCAGTAGGATGACAGGCAGAGTCAACCCCAACTGGTATTAATTCAACATCTGAGTGGGATTTGAACTCAGGATCCTAGGATCACAAGCCCACCACCCTAATCATTAAGCCAACACCAGGCATACACGACCTATGACATCATTATCATTAAAACATTTAACACGAGTCGTTGCTCCCATGGTGAAAATTTTGTCTTAATCCAACAAGCAGTTGCAGAGAAAAAAATAAAAAACTATAGTTGTGTGGACACAGACAGAGACAAAGAAACGGACACAAATGCAATACTTCGGCGAGGGTAACAAAATCAGTAAATGCATGTCCGAGAAGTGGTTGAGGACGTGTTCGACACCAGGCTTTTTAAATAATAAAAAAAAAATAAAATGGCCGCCATCGGACATTTTTGATCGCATTGCGAAACAAAATGACGTGCATATGTATACCGTCATGTGTTGTCTTTGTGCCAAGTACGAATAAAATCGGTCCATACATGTCCGAGATATGGTTGCCGATGCACACACGACATGAAAATAGAGACCCCTAAGCCCCCGTTTTGGACCAAGTCCAATGTGGGCTAATAAATACATATACAACAAGAGCTCAAGTGAGCACAATATACGCCCCGAACAAGAAGGTATATACAGAATTGTGCTACTACATGGAAAACAGCATCTGCTTGCCATGGAACCACTTTAGATGACGAACGTATGTCGCGACACACCGTCTCCACAGTCTGTACCTATGTACCAAATATGAAACGTTGAAGTTGAAAACTTTGGAGTTAGAGGACGGACGGACGGCTGGTATCACATAATACGCCCCGTATATATATATAGGGCATATAAAAACAGCATGTTGTCGATCTGCATTTTAATAGCTTTTGATGCAATGTTTTTTCAAAAGTATTTAATATTTAAAATGACACACACACACAGATATTGATGGGCCTTGGATGCCATTGGCTGACGAATTGGTACGCGAGTCTGGAAGTTTGTAGTTGGGTGAATCCATATAAACGTAATTTTTGGGAGCATTAAAACATTATTTACACACTGCACTCGAAAAGAATTTCCTCCTCTGCCTTGTTCATGCATATTAATATTCACGTCCCGCACTTCAAAATTCCATCTTCTTCCCAGATGCAATCCACGAACCATTTTTATTCAGCATACATTTACCAATGCATTATAAGCTAATGACCACGACCACAAATCTCCCAAAATAAGCAAGCATTTACTGCAATCACAGAAGACAAGTTTACCTGCAGCTTAAAACTCAAGACAATCGGAGACAAATATATTGTACATGCACATGTAATTACAATGAAATGCCAAAATGCCCCAGCTTGCAGAGAAATCAATTAATGTGTAAAAGTGACTCACAGCATAGACTGTGCATTCCACAGTAAGAGCAGCTACAGCAACAGTGATCTAGCCAAGTGGCCAGGCCATAATCCTTTTGTTGCATCTCACAAAGATTTGAACAAGTGTTTTCCTTACATACAAGCTGTTTAGCCAAGAATAATATGACTGCAAAACATACATATTCACTGACTTCCATTATAGAGTGATGAGAGCAAGAGAGCATATAAGCGCAGAGCAATAGAGGGCAAAGAATTATGGTTTCTTTGCAAATGATCCCAACATATTGCATCAATGGAAAAGATCGAGAAAAAGTGGGAAAGGTAAGAGCAGTGAAACATATTATGCGTCACCAGGTAATAAATTATTGGAGGGGAGGTCGAAGAAAGGTGCTTCGGGTATAAAATTATTCCAACATTTTTACCCAAATCAGCAAATGGGTCTTTCAAAATTTCAGCACTCATGGCCAACAGCAATCGTTGGCATCATGTTGAATGCTTCTCAAACTGTTCAAAGCAGATCCAGCAGACTATCATTTGTGTAGTAACTGGTTACAAAGTGTTTCACCACTGGGTTCCTGAAACCAAATGAGAATTCATGCATTGGAAGCACAGGGGATCAACGCAAGCCTCGGCTGGCAAGATAATGCCTTCGATTTTCGAGGTTGCCAAGAGCATTCTGGCGATTGACTATGCTTCACAACTACAACTACAGGGGACTACTGCACTGGCCTCATTTAAAAATTAAAGCAGACCATCAAGGACAAATTGAATTGACAAAAGGTGTGCTCCTCCTTCAGGACAACACAACTGTGCACAACAGCTGCCTTGCGCAGAACACCATTCATGACTGTGGCTTCAAACAGCCAAATCACAACCCAATAGAGCCGAGGCATGGCCTCCAATCAACATTAAAAAAAAAAAAAATAGTCGAGGCTTGTGGAAGAGGTAGTACATGGAATGAATCAGGACGTGGCAGACAAAAAGACGATGCAAAACACACAAAAGGAAAGTAGAGACAGACACATACAAAAGGAGCAGTAGAGAGAGGGAGGAAACACCAACAGCAGAGTTGAAGGCCAAGATAAAAGGAGACATGGCCAAAACAATGGGTGTGGGGAGGAATGGAGTGGACAAGATTGATATCGAAGGAAATGCCAAGGAGGAAAAACTGAAAATTTGTAAGGAGAGATTTGTATAGGGTTAATGAAGGTAAAAAAAAAAGTCATGGTTTTGGATTGGGGACAATCTGAGATGGTGGAGAACAGATGTCTTGAAGACCTGGAGGGAAGAATGAGATTGAACAGGATGTGGAAGTTGGTCCACAGGTGGGGAAAGAGAGAGGAACAAATGAGTGGAGGTGAGCAGTGACCCTGGATATACAGTGGGTAGTTTCAACAGAAGGGAGTTGATGGTGGACCATGTGAGCTCGGCATAAACCGGGCTGGGGAGGTTGGGGGAGGGGCAAAGAACAGAAAAAGCAGAGTGCAAGACCAGAATGCAGGTGGTGTCAGACAGAGAACATTGACCTGTGTGATGACAAACTGATAGGGCAATAGACTCAGCTTCATTGCGGGAGATTCCAACAATCTTAAAGGCCTGGGTTTCCATGGCATCAAGCTAAGCAAGATGTGAGTCAGGGTAATCAGCCCAGAGGGGAGAGCAGGACTCCATCAAGCTGTGGATGATGGCCTTGTAGGAGGATAGGAGTTCAGGTGTGCCAAGGAAGGACTTAGCACGAAAGAGGATGCCTCGTCAGTGGCTGGCTTTGGAGGCCAACTTTGAAATGTGGTTTGCCCAAGAAAGATCATGCCAGATAGTGAGACCCAGGAGTTTGAATGACTGAACATCCTCAAGAGGATGAAGAAGGTAGCATGGGAGGGGTTTCCAGACAGTCCTTTCGGAGAGAGATTTGTCAGGATTGCAAGACATTTTCCAAGCATTTGACCAGCTTGTGATTTTATCAAGGTCTCAAGAGAGGTAAGAGGCTGCAGCCTGTCTGAAGGATGAACAATATCACAGCAGAGGATGGAGTCATCAGCAAATAGATTAAGAGGATTTCCAGGAGTCAGTCAGAGATCATTGATGAAGATCAAGAATAAGACTGGGCCAAAAACACTGCATTGGGGCACTCCAGCCTCAACAGGGACAAGAGACGAAAGGATTCCTTTGTGTGCCACACGTTAGCTATGAGAGTAGAGGAAGTCAGTAAGCCATGTATGGAGTGGACCTTGGATGCCATAGGCAGACAGTTTGGAGAGCAAGGCAGGATGCCAGACTGTATCAAAAGCACGAGGTATGTCCAGAGAAACAGCCCTAATCTCATTTTTTACATTGAGGGCCTCCACCCATTGTTGGGCGAGATGAAGCAACATGTCCAAGGTGGAGTGACCTGGTGTGACACCATATTGGTGATCTGAGATGAAGTTGGAGAAAAGGAAAGATTTCATATGAACTGTGATGATGGATTCCATGACCTTTCTGATGATTGGAAGCAAGCTGATAGGTCTGTAGTTAAGGGGATCTGCTTTTGCACCTATTTATGTAATGCAGTGATGTCCGCTGATTTCCGAGCAGATGGAAGATGACCAAGCAGTGAAAAAGGCAGAGTGACAGGATGTGCAAGAACAGCAGAGCAGGTTTTTAGGACATGTGAGCTGAATGACTCTGCAACTGAACCAGATGATGAGTTGAGGGTTGCAAGAACTTTTCCACATTCTCAAGTGCAAAAAAAAAAAAAAGAGTTCAGGAGTAGTTTGGTACGACAGGGGATGATCGATACCAAGAGTTAAAGGTTGGGAACAAGATTTGGAAGCAACACAGAATTGAGGCATTCGGCCTTCTCATGAGCAGATTTGACTGTGGTGTCATTTGAAGAGAGGGAAGGAATGGAAGAGGAACATACACCAGAGACAGACTTAACTTGGCACCATGTTTTAGAGGAGAGAGACAAGTTTGAAAGTTCATTCTTGATGTTGGACAGATGTTTTCTGGCTCCTCTGAGAGTGGACACAAACTTGTTGCGAACTTTTTGGAATGCACTGAAATTGCCTTCAGTTGGATTTGCCTTTGAGGAAGTGAAGGCAATTGTTTCAGAACAACTGCCTCACCACAGCATTCAGTGTACCATGTGCGGGAAGAAGGGTAGGATAATTGAAGCCAAGATGGGATGAATCTGTGCAGGAAAGAGATGGAGCAGGTTTCTGTAGAAAAATTCCCAGGCCGAGTTATCAGCAGCAGTACATATCGGAGACCAGTCCTGAAGAGAGATGGCTGCTCGCAATCCCTGCCAATCTGCTTCAGTGAAAATGCCAGACTCACCAACGTTGAGGCAGCTCCGAGAACAGCCACAGATATGGTGACTTGCACAAGCATATGATCAGATGAACCAATTTGAGCAAATGGACAGCAGGAAACATTTGTGGGAAAGTTTGTCATCATCAAATCCGCAAGGGATGATTTGTCATTGGCACAAATCCAGTTTAGAAGTTCACAGATCGAGTCAGTCCCATGGAGTCACAGAAGTCCTTTGCTGAAATGCCATGGCTGGTGAGAGGGGTACCAACACCCAGCCAAGTTTCATCATGACAATTAAAATTGCCACATATGAGGAGAGAGTTGTATTGATGGTTAAAAGTTTGTCCATGTTGGCTGAGAGATATGGAAATGAAGTCATTACTGTTTGGACAGTACAACACACAGATGAACAAGAAGTGGGAGCAGAGAGGAAGTCACAGCCAGAGGTACTCATGGTGGTTGGGAGGTATGAAATCAGCACAAGGGCAGTTAGACTGATTTTCGATCAGTTATAACACACCATTATATTTTTCAACAAATTAGGTCCCACCTGTGTGGTCACAGATGAACTGAAGGAGCAATTTGAAAGTTTTATTCGACTGACATAGCCAATTTGAAGGACAAATGGAGCAAGTGTACTGACATCAAGGGACAGTTAATTGAAGAAAATAAAAAGATAACATGGCTTGGGGCATTGCAAATACATCATTCTTACAACTTATTGAATGTTGTCCACCTGATCATGATACTGGCTCTCTTTTCCTTTTCAATAGATAATACTTGGGTTTCTGCTCCAAGAACTTGCTGCTTGTATAACTCTACCATGAGAAAGACCACAAAATATTCGGCTAGCCACATCACATGATTATCGTCAGGTCAGGTACGGGAGAATTAGCTGGAGAAGCGTGTCGCAGCGCCCACTTTCCGCCGGTACTCCAGGGGCCTCCATCTGGAAATCCCCATCTCCTTGAGATGCTGATCAACCTGCTGCAACCACGAGGCACATGGTCGGCCCGTTTGCGTTCTCCACTCATGAGGCTCCCTCGCTGAGAGAATATGGTGAGCAGGATCAGCTTCAGGAAAACGACCCAGATTGTCCATACACCCACAGCTGACACTCACAGACTATGCAGGAACAAATCTCATTTGAGTTTCTCTCAGCAACTGCTCGTTGGACACAAAGACCAACCAGCGATAGCCAAGGATTCTCCTAAGAGACCTGGTACCAA
>CM068958.1:110540053-110557803 GCA_035128595.1 Eptatretus atami | reverse complement strand
CAGAACAAAAGCAGAGATCTACGGAGACATACCACCCATTTCTACCATTGTAGCTCGTTGCAGAACATGTTTTGCTGGTCACTGTTTCCACGCCAAAGACCAAATTATAACTGACGTGATATGCTTGAGATTGCCTTGCCCAACCAGAGGAAGAAAGCCACTGAACTACATCGACTGCGGAGCAAAGGATATCCAGCATGACATAGCGGACTTTGACACTGATGGACAAAGACTCATGGCACGACATTGTGAATTCTATCTCAGATGCATCTGCTTAGTAGTAGCAGTAGTAGTAGTAGTAGTAGTGGTAGTAGTCTCTCTCTCTCCATCGAGTGCAGCCAGTGCTGCTGGTTGCATCATTGGTTTGGACGCAGCTATGCCGCTGATGCAGTGTCCCCCTTACCAGTACACTGGTGCTCATTTTGCCAACCTCGGAAGGATGACAGGCTGAGTCAACCTCCTGGTGTATTTTAATTCAGTGGCCAACGGGACTTGAACTCAGGACCGCTAGGATCACAAGCCGCCACCCTAACTACTAAGCCAACACCAGGCTGAGTAGTAGTCGTAGTCGTATAACTGACACTTTATAAATGCTGGCAGTGATGACTGGGTACCAAGATGTCCCACTTTGTTGCAACCCTGCTTTGATTGGACACCTGACCCATGACGTTTTTTTATATTATTATTCAACTGAATTTAGAATGGGATTAAAATAAATTCAATTCAAATCAAATGGAAGACCAAATAGGTCAGTCCTGCATTGGAGACATCAGAAGGAACCCAAACAAGCAAAAGCAAATATGAAGTCATCAGGAGGAACCTGGATATAATTCACATTTCAGCTATGACTCCTCCACCTCAAACAAACCCAGACACAGCCAAGTGAGCCTTTTTCAAAAAAAACCCTCCCCCCCACCAAAATAACCCATATCAAAAACAATTAAATAATTTCAGCTGCCAGACCATATGTCCGATCAAGTTGCAATTTAAAACATACATTTCCCCATCACTACTAGATCAAAATTGTGAAGTTTCATGTCGATCAATTTTGCGGTTCCAGAGAAAAAAACATTATTTAATATTTTTTCTCAATCCAATGTGGCTGCCAAACCATGTCACCAATCAATTATTCCTTAAAAAAAAAAATTGTAATAATAATAAAATAATTTGTACACTCAAGGCTGGTGAACATTTCTGTGAAGTTTCCCCTCGATCTGTTCAGCCATTTCGGAGAAGAGGATTTTTGAAGGTTTTCTTTATTAAAACAATATGGCTACCGAATCACGTGACCAATGGCATCAAATTTTTTTCTGTGTTCAATTTTATCCCGAGATGACTCAAATTTTCATACTGATCAGATGTAGTGTTCTACATATGCAATTATGATGTTATAACGAAGGCACCTATCATGTCATTAAAAAAAAACACTTGTTCTCCACGAGGAGTACTTGCTGTGCCCCAAGTTTTAATATTTTCCTTGGTGCAGTTTCAGAGATAGAGTTCCAAAGTTTTTCCATTTTTCCAACATGGCTGCAACAACACATGACATATGATGTCATAATTATCATTAAAACATTCTACATGCGTCATCGCACAGATGGTAATATTTCATCTCAGTTAGACAAGCAGTTGCCGAGAAACACAAAAGTTGTGTGTGGACAAACAAACAGATGCAAATGCAATACCTTCCCCTCCGGCGAGGGTATTAAAAAAAAAAAAATATATATATTATAATATATATATAATATAAAATCTAAAAAATCAAAAGTAAATAAATCAAAAAGCAACCAGATTCAAAAAGTTAAATAACCATGTGCCTGATCAGGTTGAAATTTAAAACACATGTTCCCCATTACTACTTCATTATAACTGTGAAGTTTTCACATCATTTGATGAAGTAGTTCAAGATAATTTAAAAATATATTTTTTTTGTTCAATCCCATATAGCTGCCAGACGATGTGACCTATTAATTATTCGTGAACACACTGGTATCTCCAAGGATTGGAGAACATGTTTGTGAAGTTTTCCCTCAATCTGTCCAGCCATTCTGGAGAAGAAGTTTTTAAGGGTTTTAGGGTAAATTCAATAAGGCTATCAAACCATGTCACCTATGACGTCACAGGGTGGTAAGGTTTTGTTACTCGTGGATAGGCGGTCATACCTATACATTTTTGCCTCAATCTGTTCAGCCATTTTGGAGATTATGATTTTAGGTTTAAAAACAATAAGAATAAGAATAATAAAAATTATCCAATATATGTATTATTTATAGGTGCCGAACCACACGAAGGATATCAACTTTTTTCTGTCGACCAATTTATCCCGAGAGGACCCTCACAAATTTTCATAGTGATCGGATGTTCTATGTATGCAATTATGATGTGATAACGAAGGCACTTATGACATAAAAACAAAACAAAAAACAAATCACAATTATTCCCCATGCAGAGTATTTGACAGATGCCAAGTTTAAATATTTTCCTTGGTGTGGTTTTGGAGATGCAGAGGTCCAAAGGTTTTCCTTTTTTCCAACATGGATGCCACACCACTTGACCTACGACGTCATAATCATGAAAAAAATTATACATGAGTAGTCGCTCCTAAGGTGCAAATTGTGTCAATACGACAAGCGGTCGCAGAGAAAAACACTTTTATTCCGTGTGGACAAACATACAAAGAGAGACAGACAGACACAAAAGCAATACCCTCTCCTCTGGTGAGGGTAATAAAAATAACCTCAACAACACCATCACAATCAATCCGTATGATTTTTACAGCAGCAGTGCTTGGTTCTCAATCTTGTATTTAATTGCAGCGCTTAGGCAAAGGACACCATGTGAAATGTTTCCTGAAACAAGATTGCACGTACAAAATGCACTTGCATTGAGGAACAAGAAGAAGGGGATCGATCGTAACAATTAGAGAAAAATGCTCTGCCATTACATGTATGGTAGTCTAAATACAATAATCAATTAATGCGAATGAAAGACTGAATGAATACCATATCTCGGAGCCAAATGAGGGATTACTGGAAAGCCTATGGACTGACATAATAAGCCAATGGAAGAACATTTTCTCTTTTGTTTTTCTCATTTGGCCAATTGAAACCTTCAAGTGAACAATCACTCTTATTCAAGTTTTTATCTTTCTCCTCTGTTCGACCAAATTGCAAGCATTCATCGAGGAGCGCACTGCATGTTTTCCTCTTAAAGTCCAAGCTTTATGCATGCCTCTATTCCTGTGTCACTTTTCCAATCTACTGAATTGCTTTCCTGAATCTGGTTAGCTTTTCCAATCTACTGAATTGCTTTCCTGAATCTGTTTCACACTCTTCCCTTCAAAACTACAGCCTATCATCTCAGGTTATCTTGCATAGTCTACCCATCTTTTTTTCAGCATCACTGACCCTGCTTCCACTCTCTACCTGCCAGTTTACAAAAACTCACTCTGTTGTTCATCAGTTTCTTAGCCACCTGATAACTACCCATCACCGCGTTATCAGTCATAGGTTTTGCACTTCAATGAGTTTCTTCCATAAAGGTTTTGCACTTTTATGTGTATGTACATGTCATGGATCTATTACAATCATTGAAAGGAAAAATAAAAAACAATTAAAGGAAAATAATGACAACAACATAACACAAGGTTGGTGTATAATATGCTGTGAGGACACAAAATTTGCATTAATAAAGCAAATAAGTTTCCATCAAGAAGCAACCCATAAAACTAGAGTTCAGAGAACACCTTACTCCACAATCTTGAGAAACAAGGACATGGCAGGGTCTGCGAGTGGAAAATTTGATTGGTTGTGATGACGTAAAATCCAAAATAATTTATAATTTGTGCAAGTACTGTGAAATGGAAGAGTTTTGAAAGTGCTAAAAAGGCGATTTGGGTTCTCGTGTTCAAAGATTTTAAAGTTTGTCGAAAATAAAAAAATAAAAAGTTTCAGAAGTTTACTGCTGCCGATGCAGTGTCTTTTACACAACCATATTTTAAAACGTTACATTAGTTATTCGTGCTTGTTGTTTGTGTCCTTTATGACATCCTTAAAAACAGTAAGTTTCCTGTTTGAAAAGATTTTCAATTTTGTTTGACTGCCGGATAGGCAGACAGAGTGAAAGAATTATTACTCCTCTCTGCACACGTGCGATCTGGACCAATTCAGAGCCAAATACTGCTAAACTGCAGGTTCGTTTTCCGATTAGTGCTCAAAAACAACATTGAATTTAAATCAGGTTGTTGCTCGAACATAAACCAACATTTGTAGACAGACAGACAAAGTGAAACAATTGCTTAATCCAGCTATTCACTTCACGTGCGTGGGGGAATAACCCTCGCAAGCCCCCCACTACAATCACTTTACCTGAAAGCAGCTTTCATGTAAAGCGCACTCACCACCACCATACCACGACTTAGCGGTGAAGATAGAAAAGTGGAAAATGTAATGCAATGCAAAAAAACAAAACAAAACTTGCATTGTAAGCAAGTGCAAGGGTGATTGCGGCAGCACCAGGCTCAGCAAGATTCCATTAGGAGATTGAAATGAGCACACAACGGTGCCGCATTCACAAATTCAAAGCCTGTTATTTAGACTCACTCTGACATATCTATCAACCACAGACCTCGATGACACACTGGCATTGATCAAGTCAACTACCTAAATTTTCCAACCCTTTTAGAATAAAAAAGCAAACAGCACAATGTTACAAAAAAAGTTTCAAAGAACCGAGACTCAAAGTGGGTTGAAGAAGGGTTGTTCTTCAGACACCTTAACAAGCCAGAGGAAAAACAAGTGGCCGTATGCCATATGCTCAAATCAACATTTCAGCAGCAAACAACCTTTGGAAAAGGGCACACAAAGGACGACTTTACCCCACCGGCTTCTCTGTAGAGCACTTTTCCAAGCATTTATGGAACATTAAACACAATGCAAATGTCACCGTTTCAATAACCGAGCAATTCATCCTGTCAATTCCTTTCCAACATGGTTATTTTGGATCATTTGTTACTGTACAAAAAGCCATTAATCAGAATGCAAATATATATTCAGGCCATTATTTACAGCAGATATCTGTTGTGCCCAAAAGCGATATCGCACCCTCCTCCGATTCGAAGATAGATTGAACTTTAAATTAGACTTATTTAGGCCATAATGACTTGGCCGGGCAATTACCTATTCAGGGCATGCATCAATGGCAATGAGTGCTTTTTGCATTGCAAGGTTCACTCACTGAGCAGGCAGTATTGGGATTATTCCAAAGCATTGAAAGGTCTAACCTCAGCATGGTCAACGAGCAAAAACGAAGAACTGTACACCCAAAAAGTATGTTTCACCTTTGAAACTAATCAGGAAAGTCAAAGTCAAATATTTACTTACACCACTAAGACTAATGTATCTAAGCAGTAAGCATGTTGAAAATTGCCATCAAATCACTCACCAGGATGGATCGAGACCTTTTCTTAACTCTTCATCAGAAGAAATCACAAAATGTGTCCGATCATTCCAGCCAGCATACGACTTGGAAATGGACCAAGCGTCTGTGATGTCACTCTACTGTACATCACATGGTACGCAAAACAAACTTTCCCCTCTCCCAACCTGCTGTTTTTCTCAATCATCCATTCTTTTTTTTAAACTATGCGACACTTCCTTGAATATACCTAATGAGGCAAGGGAATTTCTGGACAAAGATGTACAAGAAAAGCTACTCAATCTATCAGACCTGGAGTGTGTTCTGGTAACTTTCATCTATCTATAATTCCAGCAATCTCTGTCTGTCTGTCTGTCTGTCTGTCTGTCTGTCTGTCTGCCACCGCCGTTTCTCGACGACCACCGGTCCGATCTGATTGAAACTTGCCAGGAATATTGCCGGGGCCCCGCGGATGTGCCTTTTCAAGGTCTGATATCAATCGGACGAGCGGTTCCTAAGTTACGGCCATTTTATTGCTTTTTTCAGTGTTGGAAAGGTGTATATATCGCAGCTGAAGTGTCGTTCCACCTTATCATGCCATCTTTTCCCAAATTAATAATAATAATAGCACAATAATTGGCAGTAATAAAAAATAACGTGATACAATGACCAATGTCTGTCAACCAATAACGACCTATATATTGTCTGTCAACCAATAACGTCTGTCAACCAATGACAGGACACTGTGCTATGACATCACGAATGACGTCACAATTAATGTTTATTTATTTATGCTTTGTTTCCCAAGTGTTTCCCAAGGTTTGAAAGCTGTTCTTCCCCAAGGTTTGAATTAATTGTTCAAATATTAATTAATCAAGTTTGAATTTTCTTGACTATTATTTTTTGTATGTTACTATTATTTTGTAACGAGAGGGGGGCGGATGTGCCTTTTCAAGGTTTGATATTAATCGGACAAGCGGTTCCCAAGTTACGGCCATTTTTATACTTTTTTCAGTGTTGGAAAGATAAGACATTTGTGAATACATTTACAGAGGGGCGAGAGAGGGGAGAGAGGAGAGAGGGGGAGAGGGAGAGAGGGGGAGAGAGAGGGGCGAGAGAGAGGGGCGAGAGAAGGGGGCGAGAGAAGGGGGCGAGAGAAGGGGGCGAGGGAGAAGGGGGGAGAGAAGGGGGCGAGAGAAGGGGGCGAGAGAAGGGGCGAGAGAAGGGGGCGAGAGAAGGGGGCAGAGAGAAGGCGGGAGAGCAGGAGGGGCGAGAGAAGGGGCGAGAGAGAGGGGGCAGAGAGGGGCGAGAGAGAGGGAAGGGAGAGAGGGAGGGAGAGAGGGTGAGAGAGAGGTGAAGAGAGGGTGAGAGGAAGAGGGGGCGCACAATGCGAGAGGGGGCGAGAGTGGGGGGCGAGATGGGGGGCGAGAGTGGGGGGCGAGAGTGGGGGGCGAGAGTGGGGGCGAGAGTGGGGGCGAGAGTGGGGGCGAGAGAAAGGGGGCGAGAGAGATATCGTTCTTCTTCATCCGTTTCAGCTTTAAGGCTGTTCAGGTTTCCCAAGTTCTGGCCATTTATGATACAGTTGGTCCGATCTAATTGAAACAATGCCCCAATCCAGTCGTTGTTTACGAGAACGAAGGAACGAAGCTGCCCGTACGGGCACGCACCTACGGGCCCGCACCTACTGGCCCGCACTCGTCCATCAAATGCTCAGAGCATTCTTCACTTGTAGTGTTACTGGGTCAATAAGACGAGGAAAGGTCCTAATAAAGGTAGGCTGATCAATCGCTTTTTGAAGAAATTGACAATTAACTCAAACGAAGACGAGTCTCGGATGCCATGGGATGCTTCGCATAAGCAAAGCTCAAATCAGGTTTACTCTTCTGAACTATGATGCAAGACTCACAGACACAACAGCAACAGTTCATTTAATCAGTTTCTCCTGAGCATCAAATAGCTGAGAAATGTTTTTGTTCGTCATTACCAATGATCTCACACTGTACCACTCGCTCATTACACCGAAGGAGGAGGTCAAAGACAATACGAGGGGGAGGCGAGGGTTGGGGAGAAAGGGACACGAGATTGAAAGAAATGTATGGAGTGCATGTACAATGGGAAGATCAAGTAAATCAAGGATGGCAAAAAGAGATGGAAAAGGGGAGGGGGGGGTGGATAATGAGGGCTGCAACTATGCATGGGGATAGGAGTTGCTGTTGAATATTTAACATGTAGATATCCCCCAAAGTAAAGATCCTTTGCAAACTGCAACATGCATACAAATAACAATTACAAAACTAGTTGCTGCCTACGAGTCAAAGAAGACAGCACATGACTGCAACAATGAGCCCAAAGCGGCAACGAGTATGGGGTTTGTAGGTATTTGGTGTAACCGCACACTTGCCTTGTGGCACAGTGATCGGAATTCAAATTCCACAGGCAGCGCATTAGTTTACCAACTGCAATGATTATTCTGCAGAAAATAAAATGCATCGTGTATAACATCCACCAAGAGTTATCCAGCATGGTCGCAAGGATCGAGGGGAAAAATAAAAAAAAAACACCGCTCGGATATGCACAAGGTCATTCTGTGTAGTTGTCCCTTGACCCATGGTCTTTTCATCACGTTTCCAGTAGCAACATTCTGCAGCTGCAAGAAATTCAGCTGTACAGGTAATAATACAAATACTAGGAAAAACAGAAGACCATTTGGCCCATCATGCCCGTGCTATCCTCACTTCTATTTTAAATGGAATAATTAGTCTTCTATGTACCGATCACTACTCAGCAATACCACACGATTAAACCCTCTCCTAACCCTTCTCGAGCAATTCCTCTGCTCGTGCTGTGGTGCACACATTTGCTGTTGTCACACTGCTTTCCCTTTGCACTTATTTGTCTGTTGATCCCATATCACCATGAGCCTAAATACCTGTATCAAAATATATAAAAAAAAACACGGTTAGTAATCATATCATGCATGTGGGGTGGTGACTGGGGTGTTGCAGCTGATGCGTGTTCAATAATTTTGTGAATGAAGACAATGATACCATCCTCTGAAACTGCACTGTCCTGTACATGGAAGGAGAATACGTCAGTCTTAGAACAAGACAGGAGCAAATGAAGCAAAGCCACTATCCAGAATACCTTCAGTATGCAGAGTACATGAGTCTTAGATCACCTGGAGAGAAAGTGCTCTTCTTGCCAACATTTGGCAGCTCTGTGATTTGGACAGCACATAGATTGCTCCAGGTTGTTCAACAGAATAGGTGCGGTGCATACACTGCATCGCTGAAAGTTTGTCCATCCTTTCGTGCCCTGGAAGTGCCTTGGGGGCCAGCGCGAGTTCAAAGCAACCACATGAGCCCAGAGATGGAGAAATATCAAACCAGTCAATGGAAGGAATGACAGACTGCAGGGCAAACCAATCTGCCCAATTAACCTGCTGGACCAATTGGTAGTTCCCTAAAGATTGTGATCCATCCATCCATTGGGAACACACTCTTTGCAGAGCGTTGGTGCTGCCTAAGCAGTCTCCTTGGCTATTGGGAACAATCCTGGACGGGTTGCCACTCCGACACAGGATACCAGCAAGCTGGCACTCATTTTGCCGACCTCGGAAGGATGACAGGCAGTCAACCCCACCTGGTATTAATTAAACAGCGAAGGAGGATTTGAACTCAGGATCCTAGGATTCCAAGCCCACCACCCTAACCATTAAGCCAACACCAGGCACACAAACAGGTTCAGTTTAAGTGACTGAACCTGTTTGAGAGGGTTGTTGAGAAAGTAGATAGGAGTGTTTGCAGTGCAGTCCTTTCAAAGAGAGAGAGAGATTGAGTGTGTGGGATTTCTCAGGGTTAAAAGACACATTCCAAGTGTTTGACCAGTTTGTGATTTTGTCAAAGTCTGAGGAGAGGGAAGAGGCTGCTGTCTGTCTGTCTGTCTGTCCATCTAAAGGTTGAGGGATGTCACCACAGAGAGTGGAGTCACCAGCAAAGAGAAAAACATGATTTTTCCAGAGAGTTGGAGAGATCATTGATGAAAACCAGAAAAAGAACAGGGCCCAGTAAACTGCCTTGGGGAAATCCAGCCTTGGCAGGGAGAGGAGAAGAAAGGGTTCCCTTGAGAACCACACATCGACGATGAGAGTTGAGGAAATCATGAATCCCACAGTGGAGTTGTCCTTGCATTCCATAGGCAGACAGTTTGGAGAGCAGTTGGACAGTTTTTCCATATCATGGTTTTGTTATTGATTTCATGCAATAATTACTGTTACAGTTCATTGATCCGGCCCTCCACCTGCCTGTGTCTTCGCTGCATTACAAAACGGGTGGAAATCATGGCTATTCCTTGAAAGCAACAGTTGGAGTGAACATCACCAAGTCTAATAGTGGAGAAGGACAGAGCTTGTCTGAAGCAAATTTTCAGTATCGTCTCCAATACAGTTATATGCCTACGCAGCGAAAGGGCAAGGAATTTTTTTGAGTTGTCCATCCGGTTCTCTGTCCAGCCGTTTTTTCATTTTTTTTCCTTTGTTTCCATGATAACTTGTGAACCATTTAAGGGATTTCAACCAAACTTGGAACATGTAGGAACTGCAATACAAAGATGAATCGACTCAATTTTTGGGTTCACCAGGTCGAAGGTCACATGCCCTTTTGAAAATCATTTTGCACACCACACCCCAAGTTTGAAGCATCTGATGAAGTCTCCTTTTCACCCTCACGCTCCCTCATGTGACCTCTAAATTAATTTATTTATATGCCTTTAAACCTTTATTTACCTCCGCCACCAAAGGTGAAAGAGGATAAGTTTTCACCGCTTTCTGTCTGTGCCTGTCTACAGGATATCTCAAAAAGTTGTGGACAGGTTCGGTGTGTGACAAGGAGGAACTGACTAGATTTTGGTGACGATCCGGATCCAGATCCGACAACTTCTCAAATTTTTTAAGCGATTCTTCACCATTGAGAGATGGGGTCAAAAACTATATATAGCACGATATCTCAAAAAGTTGTGGATGGATTCGGATGAAACTTGGTGGATACGTTGGGTGTGTGACAAGGAAAAAATGATTCAAGTTTGTTGAAGATCCGAATCCAACAAATTTTTGTAATCGATTCTTCACGATTGAGAGATAGGGCTCAACCGATATACAGCACGATATCTCAAAAAAGTTGCAGACGGATTCAGACGAAACTTGGTGGACAAGTTCGGTGTGTGGTAAGGACGAATTGATTTGATTTTGCTGAAGATTCAAATCCGGATAAGACTATAATTTTTTAATGATTCTTGAGATCTTGAGATCACCATTGAGAGATCCGGCTAAAAACGATATATAGCACGATATCTCAAAAATGTATTGGGCCAGATATGTTCTCGTGGATCAGGCATTACGGGGCGGAGTTATGTGCTCTACCGAGTGCCCTTCTAGTTTTAATTGAATTCCACACATGAACATGATAAAACACAAATTGTCTTCATAATACTTCCAAGAACCATGCTATATAATTATCGATACATAGCACGAGAAGGCACGCCATGTGAGAGGGTACAGTATCGTGGTGAAGAGGTGGCCGCTGGTATGGCTACATATGATGCTGATCGACACTGCATCCAATGGTGATCAATAAAGCCTCCATCTCCTAAATTGCGACTTGTCTTCGTCTTATTACAGTAAGATTTGCTGGAATGCCAATAAAATAAACAGCGCAAATGCATAAGGGTAACACAAGACTGCTTCAGTAGCACTTATCTTCTGGATTTTTTTTTGAAACAATCTTTACAATCATTATTTTATTAAAAATAAGGAAATATTTGAACACTGCATGGGGTATCGTGTTCTACGAACTCTCTGGTTATTGAGTGTAGCAAGATTGCATTGTCATGCTTAACTCGGTGAGATATGGTTTAAGGCTCCAACAAGGGATAAGCTGTTGATCCGAGGAATAACTATCTGCCGACAAGCTCATTCATGTCGTTTGAAAACTTTGACTTGGAGGTATCGTCAAAGATAAATCTAGTGAGAAGGTGGTGAGGGTAAACGAGGAACAAATTATCGGGACTGAGCATGAGAGATAGCAAGATCGCGAGGAGCACTTGAAACGGAAGAAAGGGGAAGCAGCAGAATTGGGAATGCAATTTGCAATTCCACCATTTATACAATAAATATTATTCCTAAAAATAGAAACTCTTGGAGTTTGCAGTTGTTTTCCTACACAGAAATGACTCATCATTTGTAATCACCCAGCTCAGAAGCAGACTGTTGGTATTGACAGCGTGTATGTCAGGGGTTTCCTTTCTGTTGTCAGTTTGACAGAACCCGTTTTTGAATGCCACAAGGCAGGTCTGACCCACAAACAGTACGCCAGATGACAATGCCAAAGACTACAAACGAACGCACCTGCACTTGACACATCTGCTTATCTTTTGATGTACAACTGCCATGATGAATCTCCGACGCCAAATAAAGTTCACCCAAAATCAAAGGAGGTCCAATAAATGCAGAAAAACAGCAAATTTTCTGAGAAAGAGAGGGCAGCAGGATATCTCAATTGGTACAATATGTGTCGTCGGTCTGTTTTGTCGAAGCTCAATGCCTGACGAGGTAAGACTTTTCATTTTGGTGCAGTGCATGTATGAGGTGCTGCATCCCAGAGCACACAGTTATTCAGATGGCGATTCACTGGTAGTTGTGCAGTCTACATTTCGGTTGTGAATGCAGGAATTTTAGGCTCTGCAGAGAAAAATTAGTCTTTACTAGCTCCAGAAGAGATGATGTTACAGTTGGATATTGGGATTGCAAAATTTGCATATTGGATCAGAGGCATAGTCGCAAAAGGCATTAGTTGGCATCCCATAGCCGATTGTTGCAGCGCTAACCCAGCCATCTGACATGGTAAGGGTCACTGGCATAGCTGACATGCAATTACCCCACCACATGGAACATATCCCCCACCACCCCTACACATTATCCATAACATCCCCCCACAACATTTCCCATCCCTACCACCACGTAACATTCCCAAACACATACAATACTACCCATTCCTCCCACCCCCACCCCATGTATAATCGCACCCCCCACCCCACAACCACAACATCTACACCACCTCCCACAACCACACAACATCCCTAAACCCCCGACTACCATTACTTGATTACTTGTGAAGTCATTTTCCCAAGTTAGCAGGGCAAATCGGGAGAAAACTCTCCACCCTCCACCCATCCGTGCTCTATCCTCTGAGTGCTGAGTGTTAAGCGAAGCAGAATGTACAATCTATTTTTTTTTTTAAATAGTTTTGATTAGACTAGGCCAGGATTAGAATGAATTGCAGATCTCCCAGTCTCAGAGCGGACATTCCAAGCACAAAGTCACAGAGTATATTTTGCTATCATTTTGAGAATATATCACGAAGCTACACAAATGATTGTGCCACCATTCTGGCAGTGACATGGCCAATGGAACCCAGTCGCAAAAACCTAAATGGAAAGATAATTTAGAATAGAATGCCACATTTAATTGTAAACACAAACACAATGATTCGACCAAATTGGCCAAGAGATAACACATGGTGTTCATCCAGCTGGCCGTGAAGGATGATGTTGCAGTCAGACGTGCAGCAAGATGTAAGCAGCACATGGGATGTGGATAATTTTCATTGTAGCCACGCAAAATGCCACATGACGACTCAACCCATTGTCACATTCACAGTAGCAAGTCAACTAAACACACACAAGCAGCCTTTGTTTACAGATAAAAATCATAGCCCAGAGGGGGAGCATATGGTACAATAACGACGATATGGCATGTCATAAAGATACACACTTTGTCATATAGCTGGAGCTCTGCTTGTGAGCACACACACACACACGAATTAAATTATGGTTAAACCCTGCAATTTCACAGGAAATGGGCACAGCTGTATAGCAGGTGACATGATAGAGGTTACGTTGTGCTCAGTAAACTTTTGCTGCAAAGATGCATGGGGAGCGAGTAGGATAGGGGGCTCAGTTAGTGTTGAAAGTATAGAGTGGAGGCCTGAAATTCGCTCGGAAAAGGACTCTGGCTCCTATCAATGTACATTCATTTAATTGTCCATCAAACAGATGTGTTACTCAGCCATGAATAGCTTCAATATACGCCCAGCTTGGCACGAGCCCTGGGCTAGAGGGATGGCCTTAGAGGTACGCACACTTGCCTCTAAAGTTGTCCAACTTGAGATCAAATCTAAGCCCAACTGCAAACTCTCATCCTGGCATCTCACAGGCAGAATGGGACATCAGTGTGTGTGCAGTCCTTTGGATGGGTGGCAAACTGGGCATTGCATCTGGCAGAATTATTCGGTGGATATATTAAAGATCCCATGGTGTCAATCGTCAAGAAGAGACAAGTCATCGCCGGCTGACTGTTGGTTTTTCTGTTGCCTTACATTTATATTTTAAAGCACAGACCACTTGGCCTTCATTTCAAAGCTCAGACAAGAAAATGATAGAGGTAGCAGTTTCTCACTTTATACTTGAGAGGTTAATAAAAAAAATTAATTCACCTTCACAAATCAAAACACAAGAGGTACACTAAAAAGACAAGCGAGTACGTCTGTGTATGTCACAACTAAATACACATTTTGGTTCAGATCCAGTCTGCAAAAACACGGAACCTACATTATGCAATGTCAGCTGTCACATGACGTCAGCCTCCAAATCGGCTTCAGAAAGCATTTATTGTCAAATTTCTGGCCTGCCCTTTTGGGGAAGGAATCAATCCATGGAAGCATTTCTGGCTCCCTGGCTATCATCAGCATGGAGTAAATTCCCCCATCCCCAAGGAGATGAGCTGGCAGGCCATCCCATGAGGGTGTACACAACTAGCACCCATTTTGTCAAGAAAAGGCTTTTAAAGCCTGTGTTGGCTCTATTGACGACGCAGTCAGCAGTGTAGAAGTTAACACCGCTTTATGCAGGAGGCAGTTATGTTTTTCCACAAATGGCTACTGGGCCACAATGCAGATTCCAATGTGACATTTTTCTTCCCAAGTTCAATTTGGAGATCTCATTGACTGGTAATGATTAGTGAAACAGGGTGGATGTGTGGCAGGCACTCCCTGTCGATCAGGATCCTTGCAACAAGTGCTGGTGTGGGACAGAGGAGCATATTCACCATTCCAGTTGGAGTGCTAGTTTAATTCTCTCTCTTTCTCTCTCATGGGATGGCCTACCAGTTCATCACCTGGGGTGACTCCAGTCTGCAGTGGGTAACTGATAAAGTTATATGACCATTCATCTTGGACCTGTAGGCTCAGGCCTGTGCATTTAACAATATACGCTTTGGTCTCTGGGCCAGTGCATGCGTATACTAGTTTAACAAGCTTTGTTTGACTGTGTACTTTGGTCGTGGGGCTGACGTTGCAGTCCTTAGCTTTGTTAATGTTTGATTTTTTTTGATTTTTTTTTTAAAGGCAGCAGTCTATTTTATGGCCAACTGATAGTTATTGGAATGACTATGTATCCTGGTCCTACAGGTTAGGATGTACGGATTTTTGTTTGACAATGAAGTTTGGCATTTGAGTCAAGGTGCATGTGCATTTGATGAGCTTTGTTTGACCATGAGCCAAGCCTGGTGTTGGCTTAATGGTTAAGCCCCTGTCGTGAAGTTAAATAACACCAGGTGGGTTGACTCAGCCAGTCATCCTTCCAAGGTCGACAAAATGAGTAGCAAGTTACTGGAAACGACGGGCACTGCATCAGTGGCACAGCTGCACTCCCCAGCATGATGCAACCAGCAGCCAGTGTGCATACGAAATGATAAATAAACCATGTACTTTGGTTTTAGGGCTGAAGTACACACGCTTAGCTTCGCTGCATTTCATTTTTAAACTTTTTTTTTTTTTTTAATCAACAGATGATGGCCAGGGAGCCACAAACGTGTCCATGGATCGAAATACGTTCCCTCAAGGGGTGGGCTGGCAATTTACCAATAGAAGGTTTCCAAATCCTATGACTTTTATTTATTCGTATGCAGTCTGTGGCTGTTGGCTGGATCATTTTTCTGGGGGTGTGGCTGTGCCGCTGATGCAACCCCCCCTCTCCTCCCCATTAACAGCAAGCTGGTACTAATTTTGCCAACTTCAGAAGGATGACAGACTGAGTTAACCCA
Source organism: Eptatretus atami (assembly GCA_035128595.1). NCBI lineage: Eukaryota > Metazoa > Chordata > Myxini > Myxiniformes > Myxinidae > Eptatretus > Eptatretus atami. The sequence continues at coordinate 110,542,235 of CM068958.1, read as the reverse complement.
CCTGGTGTTAATTCAATAGTAAGACAGGAGCTTGAAATAAAGATCCTACCATCTTAATCCAGCCACCATAACCGTTAATCCAACACCAGGGCTTTTATTGAACGACTGCTGGTGCAGTTGGGAATGTAGTGGCTGACTGTTTTATGCAGTGGGTGGTTCTCTGTGAGTTTTGCAGACTGCAACCGAGACAGAATGCATATTTAATTGTGACATCTTTCTTCCTGGAGACAAGTTAGAGATCTTATCAACCTGCAATGGATACCTAAACAGGGTGAATGTGCGGCATAGGGGTTCTTGGTCATCATGCGAGTTAAGAGATGCTTGCTGTACAATACAAACAAATGTCCAAAAAAAAAATAAAAACACAGCCAATAAAAAAATCTGCACAACAAGATGGAGCATAACCAGTCTCGGGCGATGTTCCATCCATGAGCCACCATCCTCCTGAGCTCCCAGAGTCCCAGCTCTACTACGCGTCTTGCTTTCGCCAAGCTATTAGCAAAATAAACCAATCTGAGCAAGCTAAACACAGCTCCAAGTTTGGGGTGAAATTTGTACAAAACGAATCTTTCATGGGTGAACCTGATCCGCAGTACTCTTGGATGTAAGGTGAGCCCAAGATGAGACTTGGGGCAGCTCCATCAACTGAGAGGCAATTCCCACCATAGCATTGCATCAATGATCATCATCCCACATTACAACCAACACTGGAATTTGCAAATCAAAATGAATGTTTGGGATCAACACTCAGGCCACTTTGTCAATTCATCCTGCCTCCCTCAAAATGGTCAATTCTGATAAGGAATTCCATCAATCAAATAACAAGAGTGAAACTATTGTCCCATTCAAGGGCATAACAAAGTAGTTTGATCATTTTAACTCAGTTGGTAGAAAATCAAATTGTAGGGAAAAGTCTGCATTACCGGTTTGGTAGTGCAAGTGGAATTCTACATAATACATCTGCAAAAATTGGACAATTTGCACACTACCTCATCCCCAACCCATTTCCTTTGTTACCTTTACACTTGAATAGATGTCCTCAAAACATCATTCTACTTTTCTCTGCTATACTGTGCAATTTCTTAACTTCCTAATCAATAAATCCACTTCACCCTTTACATGTACGTACACCATCTGGAGACCGACCCCAAAGCTTGGACGAGTGCACAAGCACGCACGCACCTTGCCTTCACTTCATCTGTGAGCAAAATCTATTGATAAACCAGTCTGTACCAAAACAAACACTCCACCATCATTGATGTTTCATCCCACTTGGTTCAAACAGCTCTATAAAAGTAGTGGACCCACAAAATGGATTTTGCAAACCGCAAACGATTTATGAAAAGCACCACTCACCCACCCCCTCCCCCAACCAATCTGGTTATTGTACAGCTCGACAGTTTCCACTTTTTAACAATATTTTTTATGTACCTCCTTATGCTTACGGAATTGGTGATGTATGCCCATTTGTATGAATCCTGCTTTTCTCTGAATACAGAATTTAACGACCCATTCATCCTTGCTCCAAGCAGGACATCTTTGAATATGAAAGCAAAAAGAGCACATCTCTGGACTAAAGAAACACCACACTTACAAACAGCCTCCTAATTCATAAATCTCAGTCAAGACAAATATTTGTTCAATCCATGAAACGTATCCTTTTGTCTCAAGTTTAGCATGGACTTTTGAAGAGCTCCGAGACAGCACATGTCAAACATTACCTGCTGAGATATGGGGGGGGGAGTTATAAAATGGATCAAAAGTACAGTACATCTTCAGTGGGCAGGTGGTGAAACGTGCAATTTTCCAAGACACCGATTGAGACTCAGCGTGCGATTTCAGATGTACAACTCAAAGTTGACAGGCAGCAAAACCTGAGCCTCAAAGTGTAGTGGCTTTTAAAATTGGACCCGCTCCATCGTGCAACAGTAGAATGTCAAAATGACGTCTTTTCTCGATCACAACCGATGCACATACTAATGGTACCATCGACTGTGGCACGCAACATGCCCGACTGCTTACTGACTTCCAATTCACACATCCCTAAACTGTCGATGGAGCTACGTGAGCAAAATGGTCATTATGCCTCAAGCCCACTTACCTTGCTGTTTGAAATGGATGCACGATATAATAAATTGAATAAATAATAAAAACGTTCATGTTCATTCATTCATGTCTCCAA
>CM068958.1:110515312-110539188 GCA_035128595.1 Eptatretus atami | reverse complement strand
CGAAAGAAGAAGAAGAATATATATATATATTCTTTTGTCTACAAAGTTGAGGCTTGTGGAGGAGCATTTGCTTTAAAAAGGTAATTTATTTTGGAATATATATATATATATAAAAAAATGCATGTATTTTATAGGTCATGCAAAAGACATAGATGCAGAATATCGTCAAACAGGAATTTTTTTTCAATTCTTATATTTTTATTTTCATTCCTCCCCCCTATACCACATTGAACTTGGTGGAGGAGTATTTGCTCAAAAAAGACGATTCACTAATCCTTTTATCTACAAGATATACCCAAGGATTTTCGACTTTTCCAGGTGTCGGGTTTGGGTCATGCAAACGAGGTACTTAATTCAGCAAAACAATGCCGATTACAACTCAGGACGCGTGGACCCGACGATTGGAAAAAGAGGGGGCAGCGTTATGAATTACTTTTCCCATGAACCTGAACAACAAAATAAATAAATAAATAAAAATAAATAAATAAAATAAACAAACAAACCCAGGAATATTTGTCACCACTTGTTTGTGAGCATACCTGGAAGGTCACACAAATAAATGTTTGTAGAACAAAATTATAGCACAACAAACATCATGCCAGATCCGAGGACTCGTGGAGTGAATTTAAGGGTTAATTGTTATCGACATTCAAGGTTAACGATTTGAAAGGCTGTGGACCGAGGGCGAGGATTCCCGATCAAAATAAACATTTATCATCATTATATGAAACGGATCGATTGGAACGTCCACACTGACCGGCGGAGGCCGTGGAGGGATGTCGGCCACGACATGCGAGTCCGTCCCAGACCTCTTCTGTCCGAGCGCTCCACAGAGGCAGACAGCGGCGTGTCCGTGTCGGACAAGACTCGCCGTTCGATCCGGATGTGAGTTCTGGGCTGGCGCCACAGGTGCTTCGGTGCCCGGCGCGGTTGTGCTTCCTTGTCCATGTTGCGCGTCGCAGATATCCTGAACTTGGTGAAGATATCAAAGTTGCGCAGAGATCTGAAAAATAAAGACAAATATAAAACAACTCCCGTAGTTGGACTTCACCATAACGAGCTCGTCGGGCGACGGGAAAGGTTCCTCGTGATGCTCGTAGCGATCGGGTCTCAGATGTGCAGCCAGTTTAAACGGAACCACGCACTCGCGGCTTCCTCCTTCCCACTCGCGACCCTACCCTCTCGGGATTCGTCTCAGAACTCGCGACCCGACCCTCTCGCCACTCGCGACCCCACCCCCTCGCACTCGCGACCCCACCCCCTCGCCACTCGCGACCCCACCCTCGCCACTCGCGACCCCACCCCCCTCGCCACTCGCGACCCCACCCCCTCGCCACTCGCGACCCCACCCCCTCGCCACTCGCGACCCTACTCTCTCGGGATTCTCCTCAGAACTCGCGACCCGACCCCCTCGGCACTCGCGACCCCACCCCTCGCCACTCGCGACCCCACCCCCTCGCCACTCGCGACCCCACCCCCTCGGGATTCTCCTCAGAACTCGCGACCCGACCCCCTCGCCACTCGCGACCCCACCCCTCGCCACTCGTGACCCACCCACTCGCGACCCCACCCCCTCGCCACCCCACCAACTCGCGACCCCACCCCCTCGCCACTCGCGACCCCACCCTCTCGCGACCCCACCCCTCACCACTCGCGACCCCACCCCCTCGCCACCCCACCCCTCGCCACTCGCGACCCACCCCCTCGCCACCCACCCCCTCGCACTCGCGACCCCACCCCCTCGCCACTCGCCACCCCACCGCCACTCGCGACCCACCCCCTCGCCACCCCACCCCTCGCCACTCGCGACCCACCCCCTCGCCACCCCACCCCCTCGCCACTCGCGACCCTACCCTCTCACTCACACTCGCGACCCTACCCTCTCACACACACTCGCGACCCTACCCTCTCACACTCACACTCGCGACCCTACCCTCTCACACTCACACTCGCGACCCTACCCCCTCTCACACTCACACTCGCGACCCTACCCTTCTCACACTCACACTCGCGACCCTACCCTCTCACACTCACACTCGCGACCCTCCCTCTCACACTCACACTCACACTCGCGACCCTACCCTCTCACATCACACTCGCGACCCACCCTCTCACACTCACCACTCGCGACCCTACCCTCTCACACTCACACTCGCGACCCTACCCTCTCACACTCGCGACCCTACCCTCTCACACTCACAATCGCGATCCTCTTTTCTCGGGATCCTCCTCCTCTCTTACACTCGCATTCGAGACCCTCCCTTCTCGTCTCGCAGCCCTCAGCACGTGCAAAGAAACAGCGCGCGGTGTTCCCCGCACCGTCGCTTTTAAAGGGGGGCGGCGGTGAAGAGCAGGCGGAGTAACAGAGGGCTGGGCATCATGGCGATGGGGTTCGGTCTGGGAAAGGGGGGAGGGGAGAGAGAGAGTTGTACAACTCCCATTAGCAATAACAAACCGAGGGGAAACGGAGGGCCAAGGCAGATGAGACGCAATTTAATCGGCGTGCACCTCGTGCTGATCCAATCCGTGCAGCACGAGGGGCTTCACGTGGCCAGCTCGTGCAGGTGTGCATGGACATGGTCGTGAAAGGCGTTTGATTATATTATTAGTCTCCGGTCGTTATAATCACGACAGCACGAAAACTTTAGTAGAGGCGAGGGGGCCTCGAAACGGACCCCAAACGGAGATCACGTGAAACGGATCATACGATCGACATTCGCACATCTATTGGGGTCACAGGTGACCGCGTAATAAAAACGGCCCTTTTGCAATGCAGGTGTGTGATAGGTCTTTCATGACATACACCTGCGCAGGAGGAAAGTGACATATTGTCACCAACAATCGCATGACCTCATTAACGTTACCAGTTAACTTGTGTGGTGTGGTTGTGGACATTTAAACATTTGTTTTGTTTCTTTTTACAGATTAATCACCACATTTTACTCATTTATATACACCAGTGTGTGCCCGTAGGTGCAAAAAAAAAACAAAAAACTTTCAAACCACGAGCCAGAAACGACAACCACACAGGCCGTTTCTTCGCTCTCGCGACAACCACATTTCCACACACAGAGCTAATTAAAATCCAAATTAAAACCAAGTTTACCTCCCTGTCTTTGCTTGCCATGACATTCGCTCCATGCCAAATCCGGGCACGGCCCGTGACGTCATCGTCGGCCGGCCGCGCACCGGCCTACGCAGCAACGTGTCATGTCATTGGTTGGTAAATAAATGGCCGCAGCAACGTGTCATGTCATTGGTTGGTAAATAAATGGCCATAACTTGGGAAGCACTTGTCCGATTAATATCAAACCTTGAAAAGGCACATCCTCAGGTCCCCAGCAATATATCTGGCAAGTTTCAATTAGATCGGACCAGTGGTTGTCGAGAAACAGTGGTCACAGACACACACACACAGACACACAGACACACAGACACACAGACACACAGACACAGACACACAGACACACACACACACACCACACACACACACCAACACACACACATTGCTGGAATTATAGATAGACTAGTACGTGCCCGTAAAAAAAAGAAAATAATAATAATAATAATAAATAAATAAACACACAGGCCGTTTCTTCGCTCTCACGTGCCCGTACGTGCGTGACCCGGAAGTTCGATATTATTCGCAGTTACGATTATTCGCAATTTCTTTTTAATACCCAATTATTCAATTAGCGCCAAGGTATTTTACCTTTCGCAATGTCGTGGCAAGGAAAACAAAAAGAGAAGAGAAGAGAGAGAAAAAATTTACTTCCTGGTTCGGAGCATACCAGCACTCTGATGTTCCCGAAATTTATACACCGTCTAATATGAAAACGATCATAACTTGGGCCATTGTGTTTATCTATAAATGCGCATAAGAAATCGAGAAATTATTAGAATACACGAAGTCATCACTCTCCGAAAGCCCGTACGTTGTAACCCGTAAAGGGGAACGCGGCTGAGCTTCCCTTTCCCATCGGCCACGCCCACGCAACAACGTGTCTTGTCATTGGTTTGGTAAATAATGGCCATAACTTGGGAACCACTTGTCCGATTAATATCAAACCTTGAAAAGGCACATCCTCAGGTCCCCAGCAATATACCTGGCAAGTTTCATTAGATCGGACCAGTGGTTGTCGAGAAACAGCGGTCACAGACACACAGACACACACAGAGATTGCTGGAATTATAGATAGATGATGTCCTTAAATGTATATACACTGAACAAGCACTCCTATTCATTCCTGTACTTCTGGATGAGATGATAGATTTGCTGTTTAACTGATAAAACAAACCCTACACTGTTTTTCTAATACGTCTCACTGTTCCAATGACCAGTACGTGCTTGTCGACCTGGATAAGGTTGTTGGAGGAGCTAGGACACACATCGCATGCAGGACAAAGACATGAGAAGACATCCATGTACTTTTACATGAATACATGTCAACACAAGGACAAACACGTATGGTACGTGAGATTTGAACCTGCTTTACCTTGATAAACCATGGCAACAGGAATACTTCGATTCCTTTTTACACTTGATGTCCTTGTGGTGGGTCGTACACGAAATACGTGGCACTTTTTCGGCACTGTGATGCCAGACACTGCTCCCCCCCCCCCCCCCGACCCCTGTGACGACCGGTAACATTTCACACAACCATGAATTTCCCCCAAAAATGTCACTCAGTAAGATACCCTCCTCTGACAACATTCCCCTCCCACCCTCCTCCAAAATACCACCTCCCACCCTCCTTCAAGAAACCCCCCTTCCTTCAAAATACCCTCCCCCCCACCATCCTCAAAATACCCCCTCCCACCCTCATTCAAAATCCCCCTCCCACCCTCCTCCAAAATACCACCTCCCACCCTCCTTCAAAGAAACCCCCATTCCTTCAAAATACCCTCCCCCCCCACCATCCTCAAAATACCCCTCCCACCCTCATTCAAAATACTCCCTCCCACCATCCTCCAAAACACCCTCCCACCATCCTCAAAAATATCCCCTCCTCCCCTCCTTCAAAATAAATACCCCCTCCCACACTCCTCCAAAACACCACCTCCCACACTCTCCAAAAACACCCTCCCACCATCCTCCAAAAACACCCCTCCCACCATCCTCCAAACACCCCTCCACATCCTCCAACACCCTCCACCCTCCTCCAAAACACACCCTCCCACCTCCTCCAAACACTCTCCCACCCTCCTCCAAAATGCCCCCTCCCACCATCCGCCAAAACACCCCCCACCCTCCTCCAAAACACCCCCCACCCTCCTCCAAAAACCCCCACCCCTCCTCCAAAACACCCTCCCATCCCCTCCAAAATACCCCCTCCACCTCCTCCAAAACACCCTCCCACCCTCCTCCAAAACACCCCTCCCACCCTCCTCCAACACCCTCCACCTCCTCCAAAACACCCCCCACCATCCCCAAACCTCCCAACCTCCTCCAAAATACCTCCTCCCACCATCCTCCAAACACCCCTCCCACCATCCTCCAAAACACACCCTCCACCTCCTCCAATACCCCCTCCCACCATCCTCCAAAATACCCTCCCACTATCCTCCAAAACACCCCTCCCACCATCTCCAAAATACCCCCTCCCACTATCCTCCAAAATACCCCTCCCACCCTCCTCCAAAATATCCTCCCACCATCCTCCAAACACCCTCCCACCTCCTCCAAAATACCTCCTCCACCCTCCTCCAAAATACCTCCTCCCATCATCCTCCAAAACACCCCTCCACCATCCTCCAAAACACCCCTCCCACCATCCTCCAAAATACCTCCTCCACCCTCTCCAAAATACCTCCTCCCACCATCCTCCAAAACACCCCCTCCCATCCTCCAAAACACTCCTCCCATCATCCTCCAAAATACCTCCTCCACCCTCCTCCAAATACCTCCTCCCACCATCCTCCAAAAACACCCTCCCACCATCCTCCAAAACACTCCTCCCACCCACCTCCAAACACCCCTCCCACCCTCCTCCAAAACACTCCTCCCACCATCTTCTAAACACCCCTCCCACCGCCTCCAAAACACCCCCTCCCACCCTCCTCCAAAACACCCCTCCCACCCGCCTCCAAAATACCCCTCCCACCCGCCTCCAAAACACCCCTCCCACCCGCCTCCAAAACCCCCTCCACCCTCCTCCAAAACACCCCTCCCACCATCCTCCAAAACACCCCCCCCCACTCTCCTCCAAACACTCCTCCCACCTCTTCCAAAAATTCTCCCTTCCAGAATAGTCTTCCCTTGCAGCACAATGACAGAAAACATCTCCAAAATTATTTATTCCGTGCATGATATGTAGTGAGGTTCAAGGCAATTATTAAATGTTCACTATATATATCTTCAATCTATATATTACTAAAACTCTCATCTTGTATGTATGTATGTAGGTATGTATGTATGTTCCCGAAATACAGCCAAAACGTTACACGATAGCACAAAAATTTTAGGGCCACCTTACTTACCATTCTCCTGCGGTGTGCAGTATCAAGTTTCGTTCAAATTGGGCAACGAAGAAAATTATGAAAAAATCAATTCCCGATTCAGTCAAGTACTCTTCGGGAGAATTTGATCAATGCAAACAACCATCAAGCGGTATTGTTCGCTGGAGCTATATTTTTTTTTTCTTGAAATGATTTTTTTTTATCAACCGCTGTCACAACGGGAACCCAACGGGTCAAAGGTCGTCTAGCATATACTATATTATATATTATTATATATATATATATATATATATATATAATGTTTATTACGAATAAAAGCCGTTTTCGACTGCAAATATGGCTGATAAAATAGGGATAAAGCACACTAGAGTTCGTACTTCGATATTCTCCCAGAATGCTCCTGATCGTTCAAAGTGTAATTGGGAGTTCATATTGGACACTAATGCTTGTTGGTGTCATGTGACTGTGGCACCCTCCACTCTCCCTCACCCATGACGTGCTGTGACGTTCTGTGACGCTCCTGGAAACACCCACCCATCCCCCAAAACGTCACAGTCCACACGACCCCTTAAGTATTAACTTAGAAACAATCTTATCCCATAAAAGTGAATTTGTATAATTGTTTGTTACATGCGCTATCAAAGGTGGTGTAGGTTATGTTTTCAACCCTGTCTGTCTGTCTGTCTGTCTGTCTGTCTGTTTCTTACTTACGAAATCTAAAGGTTTCGTAAGTATATTGATGACTTCCGTCCTCTGTTTGTGTGTTTGTTTGTGTGTGTGTTTGTGTGTTTGTTTGTACGCACGATAACTCGAGAACGGAAGAAGCTACCAATGTCAAATTACACCACGTGATTCAGGAGGGTGATGGCTAGTGCTGATTAGATTTTGGTCAAAATCGGTCAAAGGTCAAGGTCACAGTGAGGTCAAACATAATTCCGTAAATTAATGTGGAGAAATGGAGTATTTTTGCTTCGGTCGACGTTACGAGTTCGTTTTAACTTCGATTTTAATTTTGTCTTCGGTTTTTGTGATCGCTTAGGACACTTAAAACTCGGTTGTCGAAATTGTGGTAAAAATCGGATGTTTTGGAGACGTTTTAAGATTGCATAAAAAATATTTCACTTGCCGCGTCACAGCTCATCACGTGGTGCAGCGCGCTCGAGCAGAGGCGTCGTTGATCACGTAAAGGTTTTGCGTGTGCGCGCTGATGGTTGTTTTCGATAAAGATGGTGTTTAAAGTCATTTTTTATCGAATAAAGGTTATCGTCGCATGCCTGACTCACTAAGCTGTCGGATTATGTAAAGATTGTTGGTGGATGGCCGAATATTACGGTTTTGTGACTGATAAAATAATATAAATAATTGCGTGGAGAAAGGAGATTTTTGCTTCGGTCGACGTTACGATTTTGATGGTTTGGTACAGAATCATCGTAGAAACTTCTGGTTTGCGTCTACCTTCTCTAGAGACAGCTTTTATAGACAAGGTCAGAGGTCAAGTTGACGATTTCGTAAGTACCAGTCTATGACTGCTTGTTATCTTGCCAAAACGAAGTTTTTGCAAGATATGTTAGTCAGCTTGTATGTTTTTTATTTTTTATTTTTTTTTAATTTTTTTTTTTTTGTCTGTAATCACGTATAAAAAATTCTGCGAGCACAGTTATCTTTGGAAATTTTTGTAACTTCGCATATCAGAGGCCTATAGAGGTCCCTTTCAGCGCACAAATTTGAAGGTCAAGGTCAAAGGTCAAGGTCACTTTTCGCAAATCAGGGGAGTCGACGAAACCCTTATTTTTTGAGTAATTTTGATCGGATCGTCCTCAAACTTCATGGGAATATAGTTCATAGTCTGGCGCTCAGCTGATTAATTTTTGGTGGCGATTGGCCTTGACCTTCAATGTTTTTTTATTTTTTGTCTGTAATCACGTATAAATCACTCTGCAGAGCACAGTTATCATTGGAAATTTTTGTAACTTCGCATATCAGAGGCCTATAGAGGTCCCTTTCAGCGCATAAAATTTTGAAGGTCAAGGTCAAAGGTCAAGGTCACTGTCGCAAATCAGGGGAGTCGACGAAACCCTTATTTTTGAGTAATTTTAATCGAATCGTCTCAAACTTTATGGGAATGTAGTATATGGTCTGTCGCTCAGCTGATTAGTTTTTGGTGGCGATTGGCCTTGACCTTCATGGTTAGTGCCTGAGGTCAAACATATTTGACCCAAGGTCAATTTTCAAGTTTAGGAACCATATCGTGTCGTACCTCAAATTGAACACCTCGATGAGTGCTTTCTAGATATGTCAAGCTTGAGACATTATGACGTCATTTGGTGACGTTATGAGGCAAACATATTTTTCATGGTTACTCTGTAGAACGATTCTCATCGGAATCTCTCGTAGGCAGATATTCCTCAAGGAGTCGCTCCTGGTGGATAGCAGCTCTGTTCACCTCAGTGTGACCTTAAATAAGTCACACGTGGTCACCTTTTGGCAAGATACGGGTCACCCTGCAGGTGACATTGGTTTATTTTATTTGTCTGTTAGTCTGTTTGTCGGTCTGTCTGTTTCTTTGTCTGTGAACAGGATATCTCAAAAAGTTGTGGACGGATTTTGACGAAATTTGGTGGATACGTTGGGTGTGTGACAAGGACGAATTGATTTGATTTGGGGGAAGATCCGGATGTGGATCTGGACACTGGAAATTTTTTAATGATTCTTTACCATTGAGGGATAGGGCCAAAAACGATATATAGCACGATATCTCAAAAACTTGTGGACGGATTGAGATTTAATTTTGTGGACATGCTGGGTGTGTAACAAGGAAGATTTGATTAAATTTTGCTGAAGATGCGAATCCGGATCCAGATCTGATAATTTTGTGATTTCCTTTCTTAAGTGATTCTTGACCATTTAGAGATAGGGATAAAACGACATGCAGCATGACATTTAAAAAAGTTGTGGACGAGTTATAACAAAACTACCTGGACGAGTTGGTTATGTGTCAAGAATAAGCTGATTCAATTTTAGATCAGGTCCGAATCCAGATCCCACGTATCAGTGGGTACAAAACGTAAACTGTTCACCTTGGCGGAGGTATGCACTCTACCAAGTGCCCTTCCAGTTTATTTTTATATTTACCCCACGTACGCGAAGCACAAAGCGGGGCTACCCAATTGGTTCACTTCTGTCTGTCTTCTGTCTGTCTGTTTGTTTGTTTCACTTATTCTGTCTGTCTGTTTTGTCTACAAACATCAGTTTATGATCGAGGAATATCTTGGTTTCAATTGAATGTTATATTTTTTAGTCTGTCTGCCTGTCTGACAGTGAAACAAAATTGAAAAATCAATCAAAACAGGAAACTTACTGTTTTTAACGGCGTCATAAAGGACACAAACAACATGTACGAATAACTAATATGACGTGATAAATAAGGTGGTGTAAAAGATGCTGCATCAATGGTGGTAAACTTCCAAAAAAAAATTTCTACAACCCTTAAAATCTTTATTTTATTTCAATTGAATTATATATTAAATACTGCAAAACACAAATTAACTTTTTGGCACTTTCAAAACTTCAGTTTGGCATTACGTGGACAAAATGTTATGGCATTTTCCATCATCTCGACCAATCAAATTTGCCGCTTGTAGACCCTGTCCGTGTCCTTGTTTCTCAAGACTGTGTTGAGTAAGGTGTTCTATGATCTCTCTAGTTATTTACTTGATGCTTCAAAAATGAAAAAGCTACTATTGTAAACCAAATCCAACCAAATTTTGCATGTTGCTGAAGGGTACCCCAAGTATGGTTTCTGTCGGGGTAGCATATCTGGAGGGGGGGGGGGGTTCAGGTTGGGGGGTAGACCCCAATTCTCTCTATGTAAATATGCATCATATATATAATGCCACCCAGTAGTCCTCAGTATTAAAAAATATTCTTCTTATCTAACTTCCATGTTAGTTGATGTTAGGTGATGTTAGTTGACTTCCAAGCGGATGGAAAATGACCTCGGGCAAATTATAGAATGAATAGAACAGAATGGTTGTGACGCCTTCTTTTGATTAAATCTGTCAGCAAAATGACGGATAAAAATGCTCAGCAAATAATAATAATAATAATAATAATTCATGACAGGGCAATGTATCTATTGGACGAAAACATTTTCCGGTTCGAACATTGTGTAATATTTTTCTAACTTGTTTACATCTCGTTTACATGGGACCTTACAGGTTTACGAAAGCATAGACATGCTAGCTGGCCTATTGCCCACATTCTTCAAAAGAATGCATACTTTATGATGCAACACTCCCTTCGCTGCTACCATAAATGAGGCAGTTACTCCTATATTTTTTCGACTTCCTACCTCAGTGGATTGGACCAAGGATAAGAAAATTTATTGAGGTGGACGTGCTCTAGCAACTGAGCTGTGGTGCTTATTTTAGGCCAGTTCAACGTTTTTAGATCCTCGTGGAGGATCTCGAAGTCTTACTCACGTTGTTGTTCTTGTGGACTTTTTTGTTTCAGCAGCCTACAGTTTTCATGCGAAACTTCCTGAAACTTGGCATATATATGTAAAATACTCTGCGCAGACGTAACCATCTCCGATTTTGAAAATTCCTCCTAGAAAAAAAAGTTATGACGTCAAAATATCTCCGCTAATGGAAATCGCCTAAAAATATTATCTCCGAAACTAGGCAAGGCTTTTTGAATTCTGTTTGCGGGAATCGAACAGGGCATTACAGAGATAAATTACCGCACAAATGATACATCAACTATGACGTCATATCAATTTTTATGACGTCATTCCTATTTTTTGACATTTTTTTGTTTCACAACCCAGAGTTTTCATCGGATCTTCGTGAAACTTGCCATGTATATGCAGAAAGCCCACGCGCAGGCAGTAACCATCTCCGATTTTGGAAATTCTTCCTAGACAAAAAGTTGACGTCATAATATCGCTGCTAATGGAAATCGCCTATACCATTATCTCCGAAACTTGGCAAGCTGTTGAATTTTGTTTGCGGGAATCAAGCCGGGCATTAGCACAGATAATTTATCGCAAACCTGATACATCACAATGACGTCATATTCGTTTTTATGACGTCATCATTAAGAGGACGAGGATCGTAGCTCATTCGAGCTTGTTATATTACTTTGTTCACAGCTATCACCTTTGCCACCAGGAAATCAAGCATTTTGCCTCTTTTTCCAGCTCATTATAAGGTCCTGTCCCTACCGGCCTTGTCAGTTCATCATCCTGTTCAGCAATCTACCACTTCCAATCACTAAAATTGTTATTTCATCAGTTACTCTTTCACCCTCTGAAAATCATTCTCAGTCGTCAATCAAAACATTCTTACTCACACGATTTGAAATACTTTTCTTTTCTTTCGTTTTTTTAACCCAATACCATTCCTAACCCTGTGCACCCTCAATCGCTGTCGACTCGCTTCATGTGTTAACGTCAAATACATCAATATTATTTGTTTATAATAACTCACACTCGCTCTCCACTTCGTCGCATGCAATTTTCACTCGTCGTCTCTTTCAAATGACATTCACTGGTCAATTTTTCAGGTTCAGATGCTTCGATCACTCAAAAACCATGCTGGTTGAAACTTACAAAAGGTAGCAATATGTGGTCATTGTATGGGAGAGTGAGGTTGGCAAGTTGCTCTTGTCAAGAAAGGTGGGGCAAGATTCCTTCAAGCTGCGACTCCTCTCCTGTGTAACCTCCTCGGTCCTGATTTATATGTTCAGTATCCTGACCATCCACACCAGAGGGCTCTCTAGCTCATTCAGGCAATTTCAAATCAAAAGATTTCAGGATACTGAACAAAAGGACCATGTGTGTATGTACATATTGTACAGTAATAATAGTAATACCATTCCTTTCACAACGTAAAGGTACATGGGGCTGCCGAGGTAGTTTCATTGGCAAGGAGTACAGTCCTGGACAGGTCATCACTCAAACGCAGGTTACCCCAAATGGTTACTACCCCAGTACACTGGTACTCGTTTTGCTGATCTCAGAAGGATGGCAGGTTGAGTCAACCCCACCTGGTGTTAATTCAACGGTGAACAGGGGGCTCAAACTCAGGACCCTAAGGTCCCAAGCCAGCCACCTTCACCACTAAGCCAACACCAGGTATATACTGTACAGTACATACACACAAACAGAAGTGGTCTTGGGGGAGGGGCTTTTTATAGTCTCACCTTTACTTATGTTGGTGGTGCAACAGGATCCTGTAGCTGTAGAACCTTTGTTTGTTGCATCTTCTTTGCCAGATCCTAAATTGATGCTTCTATGCTTCATGTAGTATTATTTACATACAACAATCATTTTACTCGAAAAACAACACGGAAACAATGTTGCTAGTTGACTCCATTACAGTTATAATATATTTTCTTACTCACTCACCTAACTTGTACATGTTGTTGTTGCAAGCTGTGGAAACGTTTATTAACACAAAGAGGTTGAAGGTTGTGGGGTGTAAATGTTGTTGCATCCATTGGGAAGTGTGTTTGAGTTTGTTTGTACGCTTTGCCACGGTGTTGTACGTGTTTTTTTTTTAATACATCAAGAATCAATCAGCCACATAGCACATAAAGCTAATCAAGAGAGGATGACATCAATATGTTACCCTGCCATCAAGAATCAAACAACATAACATCTGTGTAATCCCACTATCTATACTACAAGAGAACCGTTTGTTTGTGTGTATGTCCATGTGTCTGTGTGTTGTCATTTTTCCTCAGAAATGGTGGAACAGATCTTTATCAAACTTTCAGAGGTTCATCAGTGAGTGGGACTCTCTCCAGCACAGTTATAATATCTTTTCTTACTCACTTACAGGGGAATTCGCACATAGTGCCCCAGACGAGACACACTTTTAGTCTTGTGGGATTTCAATGCATCGACTGGAACTGATAGGGATGGTTATGAGACATGTGTTGCCATGGGTCAGGAACTGTGAACCTGAATAGGCAGCTAAGTTTGCTTGACTTTGCAAAGAATCAATGGACTTAGGGTTGGCTGGTTCATGGTTTCACGCCCGCAAGCTCATCGCTGGACTTGGTATTCCAACACTGGCGGTGTGGCAAAGGAGATTGACCACGTCCACGGTGATGGTCGTTGGAGGATGATCCAGAACTGCAGGGTCTACCGGAGAGCTCAGTTCCTCAATACTGACGACAGACTTGTTGTAGCAACTCTGAAGTTGCAGCTTAAATCTGGGAGAATGGTTCCATCCCAGCCAAGGCTGGATGTTGGCAAGCTCAAGGAATGAGAGGGTAGCTGAGGAGTTTGCAACAGGCTGAGTGGAGATGTTTGGGTTCTGGGTGGCTTTGGGAGGTCCTGAAGAGTTGTGGAGTTGCCTTCAAGACCACCGTCCTTAGATGTTGCGGTGGATGTCTTGAACTCACCGTAGGCAAAGAAGAATTTTGTCTCTCAAGGGACACTGGATACCATTGACCAGAGTCACAGGCCAGTGAATGGCAGAGCTGAGCTGTTCAGGGGCTGAGGCGTAAAAACTGCACGTGCGCTAAGGGTGGACAAGGAGCTATGTGCGAGGAATCTGTGAGGGGTAGAGCATCACTGTGGTCAAGTGATTCTCGTCTGCTTACAGGGGAATTTGCAACATTGCGTTTCATCGCAAGTCCATCCTCGGTGTACCTAGAGTTAGAGCAGAGGGTGGGTTGGGCTCTTGACAGAGGAGTCCGAAAGTGAAGGCCCGCTGGGACGCGGTTACTTTGAAGTGGTTGCTACCAGGCTGATCCACCAGCTTGTCGATGTTGGAAGCCCGTCCAGGGGTGTTACAATAATGTTTTGCTGACTCGCAATCACTGTGGTCCACCCTTCCGCTTTGTGGAAACACAGTGCTGCGTTGAACCGGTTGAGAATGGGGGTAAAGCTTCGCAGGATCTGTGGCATCCATGATGAACTTCCTCAAGGCTGTGGATAATGCGTGCACTTGTGTCGTTGCATGCAGTTCTGTGCTCTGCCTTGAACCACTAGGCTATGCATCCGTACAACTGACTGGAGGAGGGGTTTGTTGTCACCTCTCTGGAAAGGGAAGAGTGATCGCCAAGACTGCAACACTACCGAGGGGTGACGCCTGCTCTCAGTGCCGGGCAAGGTCTTTGGGTCCTTGGATTAATTCTTGATGGGTTCGCCACCATCTGCTTGAAGCACCAGCGTCCAGAGCAGTCAGGCTTTACACGCGAAAAGAGGTCATACGATTGACCCGTATGCCTTGCTCTTCGGGTCCTCACCGAACGCAAAAAAGAGTTTTGGCTAGGTGCTGCATGCAGCCTATGTTTGATCTCTGTAAAGCGTTGCGTTCAGTGAATCGGGATGCGCTCTGAAGGATTCTTGGTCTTCGTGGGATGCCACAAAACTGATCGATCTGATGTCTGAACTCTACTCTGGGAACTGAGAGTGCTGTGAGATGTGGTGGTACGCATCTTGACTTATTTCGTCAGTTGTTACTAGGAGTTTGTCAGGGTGTGTACTGGCTCCCATACAATTTATCACTTGTATGGACTGGATTCTAGGGAGCTTGTCGGAAAGATCAAGGCTGCGGTGCAGTCGTTTGGAATGTCGCTAAGATCTCGGACCTTGATTTCGCAGATGATGGCAAGTCATCTTTGCGGAGACTTTAGAATATCCTTTTGGGGGACCTCGGTGTGCTGAAGGAAGGAGTCGGAGGCCGGCTGGATTACGGGTTCCTTGGTCAAAACTAAAGATCAGGCTTTCAATGACATCTTGGATGCTGGCTGTCCTGTCTGTTGTCTGTTTGTGGTGAGGATGTTGAGGTCGTGGAAGAGATTCACTTACGCTTGGCTAGTGATATTCATGTCTCTGCTGGCTGTGAGATCAGAGGTCATAGACATCTGGGTCGGGCTCTGGGAGTCATGGATTCACTGGATTCAATGGGTGTGGCGCTAGCCGTTACGTGTGCAGGAGGACAAAAGTCCGAGTCATCAGGTCCTTGGTGCTTCAGTCTTGCTCTATGGTTTGTGAGACTTGGACTCTGACCTAAGGATTTAGAGGACACTTATTCCTTTGGTACTAGGTCTCCTTTCGAGAATGCCTTGGCTATCGCTGGTTCGGACTTTGTGTACAACGAGCGGTTGCTGAGACAGACTCAAATGAGATTTGCGCTAAACCTGCATAGTCCTGTGAGCGTCAGCTGCGGCTGTATGGAGCATGTGAGCTCATTTTCCTGATTCGATCCTGCTCACCAGATTCTCTCAGCGAGGGAGTCTCGTGAGTGGAGGAGACCATATGGGCCGACCACGTCCCTGCATGGTTGCAGCAGGTTGATTCGGCAATCTCAAGGAGATGGGGATGGGCGCAGGCATGCTGCCTGGCGGATGGCCAGACGGAGGGCCCCTGGAGTAGCCGGCGGGCGGAAAGTGGACGCAGCGACGCGCTGCTCTGGGCGCTGCTCCGCATAACCTGACCTGACCTGGGACTGCTCCGATCACCACGACGCAACAACCAAGTGTTTTAGGAAAAAATGAATTTAAATTTTTTGAAAAAAAAACAAAAGTTTCATTTTTTCGTTTTTAAAATCACTCATAAAAACCTAAAATATTAACATTTAACTTTATTTATATTATATAGCACATGAAAATGTTCCAAGGGTAGTATGATACAAATCAAAATCCATGGGACCTTAGCCACTCTCATACAGAGGATCAGTGCTGCCTAGCAGTCTCGTGGGCTATTGGGCACATCCTGGACAGGTCACACTCCCAACACAGGATACCCAAAAGCTGGCACTCAATTTTGGCCAACCTCAGAAGGATGGACCAAGGCGAAGTCAACCCCACCTGGTATAATTTCAATTTGCAAAGCAAGGATTTGAACTCAGGTACACGAGAATTTGCAAACGCCACCACTTCCTCGCCTCTCTCTCGCTCTCTCTCTTCTCTCTCTCTGCTGCTCTCATCTCTCTCTCTCTCTCTCCTCGTTCTCTCTGCTCTTCTCTCTCTCTCTTCCTGCTCTCTGCTCCCTCTCTCTCTCTCTCCTCTCTCTCTCTATGCGAGTGAGCCCGCCTGTGGCTGGCCTTTGTTTTTGGGCCCAAATAATTTTTGGGGTTGGGACGCGGGTATGCCGCTAATGCAGTGTCCCCCTTACGCAGTACACCTGGTCTCATTTTTGCGCGTCTCGAAAGAATGGCAGGCTTGAGTCAACGCTCCCTGGTGTTTAATTCAAGCGTGAACAGGGGGCTCAACCAGGAACGCCTAAGGTCCAAGCGCGCCACCTCTAGCACACTAAGCCACACACCAGGCCTAACAACCTTCGCCACTAAAGTCAACACGCAGAGAACAGAGTCGATGATGATGGGGGTTATGGACTTTGTAACCACCCTGTAGCAGTACGTTACATTCTCGATGTGGCGAAGTTTATTTTGGCGATCTCTTTGGGTGTCGGGTAGCATGGCCACCTGACAGCTGTCAATTCCACGGGTTTCCAACAAATCTCACCGGGATTGTGAAGTTGGATAGGTGACGCGGTAAGTGGGGGCCATTTCTAAATTTGCTCTCGAGTGCCTAAGCTCTTTTGTAGCTACTGAAAGGGTGAAAGGTCGATATTAAATGGTCCCCGAGACCCGCCGAGCCACATTTCTTTCGTGGGCTGTTTAGGGAAGTGTTTTTTAGTCCCCACAAAAAGCGACTGGACATATGCTCGGGTACCCGAGCTACATCATTAAATAAGGCAATTCCTCTGTATGTGTGTATGGGTGAGTGTTACGCCATCAAGGCATGATCTGAAAATCATTGAAAAAAGGGCTGGGCCGATCTCCTAACCAAATTTTGCATACCGTGTTGGTAAGTACCCAGAGTTTGTAGTATGGGCACAATAAACCCGCCACACCCATGTGAGGGGTGCCTTACATTTAGCCTGTGCAGCGTGCCACAGTGCAGGAGTTTTTACTGACTGCACCCGACTGCAGACAAGGAGATTATTAACTACAGCACAAAATATGTTTTCCCTACCTTCCCCCCCACTCCTGGGCTGCTCCTAAAGGAAGCAGGGTTTGTTTTTTTTTAGTAAACCGAAACCATCATCATCATTCATGCACCATCATCATCAACTGGGATGTGTATTGTACAGCAGAAACCCGGGTGGTGGTGGTAAGAGGACATTACAACTGCCGCTGTGAAGATTACTTGGCAATTTACAACTGTAACATGTGGCTAAGGAAGTGCAAGGTGCTTCACAGGGAGAAGGGTATTACTACTCTGTTATTCGGTGGCCGGGAGTTGCATATGAGTAACCATGCCTGGGATTACCCTGCCATTTTTTTTTTGTGTTGTAAATTTCCTGGATTTCCTGAGATTCCCTGCCTCATTCTTTCCGCATGGTATTTTCTGGGATAGTGTTATTGTTGTTGTTGTTGTTACTTTTTGTTATTGTAAACAGGCCTTGGAAAAAAATGCTTATGTTGGTGGTAAAAGAATGCTAATAATGTTTTTTTTTTGGGGGGGGGGGGTCATTAATTGTTCCTCATTTCATTTACTGGGATTTTCTAGATTCATGCATGTTAAATGTTTTTGAATCAATAAAAAAAGTTTATCGTTTTCATGGTATCCTTACTATAATTCACGCGACCGGTGTTTGTGTGTGTTGTGTGTTTTGTTTTGTCAGGCTATTCGCTGCCTACAGTCTTCTGGCCCAATTACAAAGCAGACTTGCTACAGGGGATCAGCATGACCCCCAATTGAAGTAATAGGGTGTATTTTAATCTTTTCTGGTGGTGTTGGGGGGAAAAGGGGAGGGAGGGTTGGGGGGGGGGGGGGGACGCAAATTCTCAGCATGTAAATGTGTATCGAGTAGCGCCACCTCCAGGTGGGGGAGGGTATTACAAGTCTCCAACCAATTTAAGTAAGCAGTATTCCTGTCCCGCAACGTTTTCCAGTACAGTGAGGTGTTTTGAATTATAAGCAGTAACGCACATTTTGCCTTCATTGCACGTAACCAGGTTATTTATTTTCCGATAAGTGCTCTCAGTTGCATATACACCGCCCAAATAAAGGTGGTGCGTCAGAAGAAACGTGTTGCATGCTTGGGTACAAGATCACGTCATCGGGTGGGTACTCTGCAAGTACAATGCGCAAAAATTACAGCCACACAAACATGCATCATGTTTTATTTACAGGCATATACTTTATTGCAGCAAATAATCACAAACTCCAAGCACTCCAAGAGTTGAAGTAAACTGCTGCGTCTCTTCTTGCTGCCTTATGCTTCCCTTTTAGTGGGGCAACTTAAGCTAAATAATAGCATAAACAATTGTGCATTTTGTGAGGAAGCGCACCAATTTGCAGCACTTAGTAGGCCTATCATATATGAACAGTATTTGGGATATTGGGCCATCTCAAAAATTTTTTGAATGGCTAGTGGAAAATGGCTGCGCACAGCCCATTCAACGGCTGAATAGAGATGTGCCCAATATATAAATCTGTTCATAATATGTTAGGCTACTAGTGTGCAAATTTTGGTTGTGCTTTCGCTCACAAAATGCACAATTGTATGCTAAGTTGCCCCAACTATTACAAGGATGAGTGAAAAAGCTTCCAAGCTTCTGGCCCTGCTTGAACCATGATACTTCCTTCTACGTCCCTCCGTCCTCCAACCAAACTCGCTCCAGCTCTCAACCACCCCCACCTTATTGATGTCGCCATCCTCACAATAATCGTCCGCACTCAATCGCAGTTTATCTCTTTTCCTCCTACGCTTTCTCCCTCATACCGCTATCCGCTCTCTTGCCATTCTCTCGTTCGCCAATCCTTCGACTGTCCAGTCCACTTCAGCCGGCATTTCACGTCATCTCCCCGTCAAGCAGCTCATCTGCACACCAATCTCCTCCCTCAGTTCATCCCTCCTTCTTCAAATCCACCATTTTCACTCTTGCCAATACTCCCTGACCCAGTTGTTCTCACAGACCGCTGGCGACTCTGCTGTTGTTTTCTTCGTCAGTTACCAGCCATTGAGACCGTAAAGGTAGGCATACTGTCCTGATGGCGGATGCATTCGGTCGTTACTTTCAGCTTCAGTCCTTATCCGAATCTGCAACCAAAACTTGCAGTAGGACAGGGTCATCGCAACAAAGGTTGTACGCGACTTCATTTGCTCCCTCCACGCGAGGAATTTTCTGGCTTTGGATTCCTCTTTTTTTTCTAAAATATGATCCCCTCTGGAAAACAGCATCTTCAGCATAGTTTTTACCGTTATCATGACATTTATCCAAGGCACGTTCCAATAACAAGAATAATTAACAAGAACAAGAATGATAAGAGCATAATAATATATTAAATTATTACAAAAGAATAATATGAATAATAAATCTTTACTTACAATTCACGGACATCCGTCGTCTGTCTGTTCCCAGGTACCAGCAAAAACGGCTGAACCGATCGCAACCATTTTTTGGGTGTGTAAATCCTGGGACCCCTTTGGACTAAAATAGGCATAAAATATAAATCACATGACCCCCTTGAACGGCTGCCCGTAGGGAGCGGGTACTTCTAGTAATAATAATAATAATATTATAAGAAGAAGAAGAAGAGGCAGGAGATTGAGTTCGAAGGCACATCGCTCCCATTTGGAAAATGGTAACGTCAGCAGTTTCCTAATCTGACCTTACTTTGCCAGAACTGTGAACAAGTCACAAGGAGAGTCATTCAGAGGGCTGGAGTCATCTTCAATCAAATATTTTTGGACACTGGGTGGTGTTATGCAGCAAAGTCGAGTGGGTGATAAACAGAAATGACAATTCTAGATGACCTTGATGACCATCATAAGAAATTAATTACTTATTCAACGCGATGTGTTCACGAAGAGATTTTTGTAATAAAACAGAGTTTTCCATAGTGTATGTGCATGCGTGCCACCATTCAAACGCACCCGAGTTATATTTGTAATTCAGAGTCTTTTGCCGTACCTGTACATTTTCAGCGGACTACTTTCCAGTCGTTTAGTCTATGATGTTCGACTCGACTGCAAAATATCTAGGGGAATTTCATGTTTTTATTGGCTTTTCTGCCTTGAAAAACACGCGTTTGTTAAAGTGTATAGATCGCAGCTGAGCGTTGTTCCACGTAATCGTGGCATTTGCTGCAAGGCTGCTTGCAATAACAAAATTTATCAGAAGGCACTAGGTAGAGTGCCATAAACTTCTGCGCATGCATACAGTTTTGTGTTTTGTATCCCACTGAGAGTTGGATTTTGGATTCCGGACTTGAAGCCAAAATTCGAATCGACTTGTTCTTGTCCCCAAACCAAATCATATCCACCTAGTTTTTTGTCAAATAACTCATTTCCATAAACTGTTTGAGATATCATGCTGGACATAGGTTTTTGGCTGAGCACTCTTCAACATTGTCTCTTCTTTACATATCAATTTTTCCTTGTCACATCGCACCACCCAAATTTGTCCACGCAAGTTTTCGTCCGAAATTCATCCATAACTTTTTCAGACATCATGCTATATTATCATTTTTAGCCTAATCACTAATGGCGAAGAATCACTTTAAAATTCGCATATCCGGATTCAGATCCGGATCTTCACGCAAAGTCTAACATGTCGTCCTTGTACAGCACCCATCTTCTCCACAAGGTTTCATCCGATCCATCACAACTTGTTGAGATATCTGTCACAAGCCGAAAAACAAACAGACCAAACAGACAGACAGAAGTAGGGTGAAACATAACCTCCGTCCACCTTTGGTGGTGGAAGTAATAATTATACATTGCCATAATAATATTAACACTGTTTTCAAAGTAATGATTAATTATTATAACCAATAATATTGTTGCGGTGGCCGGGGTCGGCCGCAAGCCGACCGCTCTGACGAGCCGCAAGTCGATGTCGGCCGCTACCGATCGCCGGATATAGATCGCCGGCCGGATAACTTCCTGAGGCGACGGGTCCTTGTTGCAAGAACGCAAAATACCCAATGGGCAGACCACGTGGGGTAGGGTCCCGATTGCCATCTTCAATTACCTAAATACCCACGTGATCGCAACTACCGGGGTATTCCACGCCTCGACGGTTAACTCGTAGCGAACAAGCCTCTTAGCGTAGCCTGTCCCGTGGCTCGATTCCGAGGACGCTTAATCGCGCGAGAACCGATCGTCCGAATGTCCCCTTTTACGGCAAACAACGGCTTTTCTAACTCCCAACACACGTAAATGCTCCAGTAATGGAAAAGAATCGTGGCGCGAGCTGACATTTAACAATTGGGGTATTTATCAATACATAATGGGGGAACTTAGGGGAAGCACGTAAGAGCAGAACTATACCGACATACGAAATGCAATGCTCATTTACAAACAGCAGCACAAAGCACTTAAGCAGTTTTCCTACTTATTAGACGGCCGCACGGACCACACTACGCACACACACGACCCAAGAAATGGTGGCTGGATGCCTTTAATAAGCGGACTCCAGCTCGTGAGGGACAGATGAGCTGAAACCAGACCTATCTACGAACCTTCCACTTCGTGTGGCTTTTCAAGCTGTTCGGGACCCGGGCCCCCCCTCCACGCGAAGAGCGAGCTGGATCCAATCGCCGTGATGCCGCGGATCCTTCCAGCGCGCGCTCCAGCGAATCCTCTCGCGCTCGAACACGTGCTGGTTGAGACGAGTGCGCCGATCCTTCGCGTCATCCCCGTCGCTTGCCCCGAGGAACCACCTCCAATGATGGAAGGCTGATGAGTCGCACAAGCCGGAAGCAAGTGGAGAACAAAGAGCTCCGCGAACCAAGAAGAGCCAGCCTGAGAACCAGCTAAACTCTCTTCCGTTGAACAAAGCCTCTCACAACACGAACCAATACTCCGAGCCGAGCAAACCGAGCTGCAAGCTCTCTTCCGATGGAACAAAGCCTCTCACAACACGAAACGCAAGAACTCCGAGCCGAGCACCAGCTCAACTCTCTTACGCGATGAACAAAAGCCTCTCTCTTCGACGAACCAGCCAGAGCCATAAAAGCGAACCGAGCCAAAGCAAGAACCCGAAGGTCTGCTGATAAAAGCCAAGCCGAAGCAAGCTCTTCCAAAAAGCCTCATGCCTTCGCCAAGCAGAACCGAAGCTACTGAACCAAAAGTCTCAACACTCGCGCAAGCAGAACCCAAAGGCCTGCTAAAGCCAAGCCGAAGCAAAAAGCGCTTCAAAAAGCCTCCCTCCTAACCCAAGCCAAGCAGAACCCGAAGGCCAACTCACTGAAGCCAGCCAAGCAGAAAGCCTTCAAAAAGCCTCCTCCTACCCAAGCCGCAAGCCAAAGCAGAAGCCGAAGCTCTACTGAAAGGCCACCCGCACAAAGCAGAGTATCGCCTTTTTTATTCCTACCCGCCCCTCCCCGCTCCCGGCGTGACTCATGCCCTCAGTGATCCATCCCCGCTCAATCATGGGTGGGAGGGAGTTGTTTACTCCCCGCCTGATTCAGGATGGGAGGGCTCTTCCTCCTCTTTGCAGAAGAGGGGGAGGGGCGTCCTCCAATTGTGTTATTGATCGCTCCCTAACTATTAAATTTGAATCGCAGCACACTTAATGATTTCTGCCCATTAAACAATGGAAGGTGAGCTATCTAGGGAAAAGCACTTATCGACATAACTACTAAAGGAACTGAATGTTGTGTGCCATCGAAATTCCCCAAATTCGTACAATATTAACAAGTATAAAGAGCAATCGAGATATTGTATACGCCTCATCGGACTTTGTTTTTGGTGTGGTTTTATAGTAGCATATTTTGGAGACTTTTGGGCCTTCTAATTGAACTGTACATACTTTTTTTAAACATCCTCGCATTCTAATTATACATATTTTATAGATGTCGCTCCATTGACAAAAAAAGGTGTAAAAATTGTTGTCATATGTTGGCACATTATATGCCTGTCGAACAGTTACAGCAAGAAGGGCGTCAAGTGGTAGCCTGAACAAGGTTTGATGAAATCTTGGCAAGAACGATACTGTCACGTTGACCTTTGACATATATAGTCAGCAAAACATTGAACAGCCTCACTTTTGTCCTTCGGAATCCTCTGGTAAAGTTTTGATGAAGATAGGCTGAAAGCGTTCGCGGAGTTATCACACTTACAGACAAACATACATACATATATTGCCTGGTGTTTGGCCTAACGTTAGGGTGGTGGGTTTGGGATCCCCTGCATCCTGAGTTCAAATCCCCCTCTGCTGTTTGAATTAAATACGCAAGGTGGGGTTGACTCTGGCCTGTCATCCCTTCTGAGGTGCGGCGAATGAGATGCCGCATGCTGGTATACTGTGTCGAGTGGCGACCCGTGCCAGGATTGTTGCCCAATAGCCAAGGAGACTGCTTAGCAGCAGGCAACGATTGCTGCACAAGACTATGGTCCTAACCATGGATGGATGGATACATAGGCATATTATACAAAC
>CM068958.1:110461763-110476620 GCA_035128595.1 Eptatretus atami | reverse complement strand
AGAGAGGATCCGAAAGCATGCAAGGAGATCAGTCATTGTGTTGTACGAAGGGTGCCTTTGCCAACGCTGACTGCCGGAAAATTCGCATGAAACATCGAGCTGCAACTGCACGGAATTGGCGACAACTGCACGGAACAGTCAATGAGACCGGAATAAGTTCATGTGTGCATCTCCTGTAACACATGAGGACTGTATATAACGCTCTGACAGCAAATATAGATAAACTCATGCAATTCATGCACGATTAAATCAAAAAAATTCTTGTCATTTGTTCTCGGTGTTCAAATAAAAATTGCTTTGTCAAATGTTGTTTACTGAAGCGCGTCAGTGTTATTTGGGGGTACCTTATTTGGCTAAGCCAAAATGGGATATTGCATCCCTAATACGTTTATGTAAATTTAAATCGTCGTAGTGACTCTGGGCTTTTTAAAAACATGGGGGTCTGTGTTCCTGGTGGGGAGGGAGAGGGATGGGGCTTGTGGTTTAATCTGGTGGAAGGAAGAATTATTTATCTTCAAAAAGACATTTTTGCAAAATATGACTTTCAATCAGTTTCTTCAATTTATATCAAAACTGAATATGGCATTGATTCCCATATATGAAAAACTTCAAAAGGAACATTTTCATCAGTTTCTAACCTTGTTTAGTCAAAGAACATGAACATAAATACTTTCAGCCCGTCGTATTGGAGGCCATCATTTGGATTTCTCCATTTTAAGGCATTATCGGAGCATTTTGAGCTTGTAATACATACAGATTTGAGTTCAGCACCCTAATTACCTTAATAGTTGTTATAACCATAAATTAACACATTTGCTTCGGGATTAAGATTTTTGGAAATTTGACCCTTCATTGGTTTCCGGTGCGTGTTGGTAGGATTAAAAAGGCGTTGCTGCGTAAGTTGTTGTATTTGGACAGACGGGACTCGGTACCATCCGCTCGGGTTACGCAAGGGTCAAGCATGGTAACGGCTGTCCTTTGAGCCCGTCGAGGGTGTGATTTCTCGGTAGCCTCGCACGTGGACCTCTAGGTATTTTAAGTTTGGCAATACCGTCCAACGTCGTTGAATTATTGACCGATTCACGGTCCTAAGGGACCTGTTAACCTTCGGAGTTATCGGAAAGCGTACGATACTAGATTTCCGGGTGTTCGGTGAGCCGACCTAATGCTCCATCTCGCAGTTTTCGTGCTCATACGCGATACCCGGCAAACAAATTGGTGTCAGGAGCGGGTTATGAACCCGTCACGCTCACGAATTCAAAGGATTAGGATGCGGGGTGTAGGGAGCACCTCCCCCCCCCTGAAACAGGTGGGTAGTAGTAGTAGTGTAGAGGATTATGTCGACACACCCTGCAAGGAGACGTGCTCTCCGCAACAAATCAGAGTCGTGATGGGCAGAGGCGGCGTTAATCCACCCCCCCCGTTAAATTTCCTCCCGATTTTGCGGTTCGCACAACCATCATGGCGGATCGGCTTCCGCGAGTCCATTAGAAACTTGAGGCCAGTTAGCGGAAATCTCGAAAGCGGAATGAGGGGGAAATAGGCAAATGCGCGAAATGGATGACATAAAGCAGGATTTGGAGCGCAAATGGATGCAAGTGCGCAAAATATGAAAGGAATGAATGTGAATGCGCAACGCGTAGAAAACAATGATGAGATGAGGGGCGATATGCGAACAGACAGCGGGGGGTGAGATGCAGTGCATGGGGTTTAAGTTCCAGGGGGCAGAGGCAATTGAGGGCAACTTGAAAGGGAGGTGAGATGGCGAATGCGACACGTGGGCACGAGAAAATGTGCACACGTGGCGGAGGACGAACGACCAGAGGGAGTGAAAATTGTGTCGGGCCCGGCAATGGAGATGGGTAAGAGTCGGGATGACGGAGATGCACCACAAATAATGGGGGGAAACGTGTAGGGTGAGACACGAGGGGACGAGGCACGCACCACAATTGGAATAATTAAAAATGACATAATGCTCAGGCGGCATAGCTCATAAATCACCCGGGAATGAATGCTCAGCGGCGGGCTGCACGCAAGCGCGTGCAGGTTCCGTGGTCGAGTGAAGTCACCGGGATTTCCCGCGAGTTGCGGGTGAGCTGCACACGTTGGCTCGCGTGGGGAATCCCTCGAAAGCGAGCGGTTTGTGATTGCAGCAGGGCGACGACAAGGTGCAACGTATCAGCGGGAAGGGACGAAGGGCAAGCTGTTGACCGCCGCTTGGTGGCTGCAAGATAAAAAAAAAAGCCATCGTCAAGTGACAGCCCGCTGTTTGAGCAAAGGAAGCACCTAGTTAGTGGAAGGGTTAAGCTTAAGTTAGACGGCTCATGGGGGCATGAGTTGTCCTCATGGGGCGTGGACTAGGTTAGTGGGATTTAGTTATAGATTTAGAATGGAAATAAGATTTTGGGAGACATGGATGGACATGGAATGTTGTTTGTGGGGACGTAGCTTAGCTACGTAGATTAATGGAAGTTGCATTAGTTTAAGGGCCTGAAAGGAGCACGAGATCAGTTAGGGGCAGATAGAGTGTGGTGTGAAAGGTGAAATGAAAAATGTGTGCATGAGTGAGTGTGGGTCAGGGGCCGAGATGCGTGAGTGGAGTGTAATGGGGAATGCATGGTGCGAATGAATGAGTGGGGGGAGGAGGAATCCCACCCAGTGACGCGCGGGTCAGTGTTAATGTATTAAGTGGTGTAGTCAATTTACCAAAGGAGGTGTTTTGTTGTTGGTGTTGAGAGAAGCATGAAACCCATATTGGAGGGGGCAGGAGTCCATGGACGCGGCTGGGAGTGTGGCTCTTGAATGGTGACGTATCGAGTAGAGGGCACCCAAGTCACCCGGACGTCGGGCCAGAGAGTACGGCAAGGCAAGGGACGGGATAGTTAGTGGCCACAGACGACCTGGAGAAAGCGGAGCCGGTAGTGTCAATTCCAACTGTGGGCATCGGAGGGGCAATGACGGGAAGAGCAACCCCCGTTGATTCAAGGGAGCAGGTAGGCTTCGGAGACAGCCTCAGGGCCGGAGGTGTCGTAGTTCGAGTTCGGCAGGGAGGGAAATCCTTGCCAAGTTGGGCCACGCTCCAGCATGAATTGTGCCCAATGGCACAGTGAAAATTTGAGGCTAGGCCCAAATTTTAATGGACACGAACAAGGCGCGGCGGATCATGGTTTTCTAGAACCAATAGTTTAAAGTGACAGGCGTATGAAAAGCCCAGGTGTAGCTTTAACAGTATAATATGCTAGGATAGTTGAAATGTACCCTTCGCACAAATCCATCTTTGCTTCCGTAGGGCCGCTGGAAACCACACCTTGCAAGATTGGCTGAATTATGTGGGAGGCCATTCTGAGGCCTTTGTGTGGCCTCGAGACGGAAGCTGGCTCAATTCCTTATTCCCCTCACAAAAAGGATTTTTGGGGCTGGAGTAGGCTGAGGTTCACAGGATAGGTTAGCCGGACAAGGACAATAGGGGAGAGAAATTATAAGAAAAAAATAATAATAAATAAAAGGGGCTAATTTTGTTCTCATGTTCATTTATGACCGGAAGACTACTCGGCGTTTCTACTGCGCAGCTCGAACTGCGCAGTTTGTTAAAAGATGACTCGGCATTTGGCGCGTGCGCATGAAATTATATTTTGAAAATCAACTGCGACGTTTTACATTTCAGGTTTTGAAACTTTTTGCACCTTCGGCGGAAAATTGTATAAATATAAAAGCTAAAATGTTGTTTTTATATTATATTTTTCTCCTTCCTTCCTTCTTTTGCGAATTCGCGAATTGGCGTTTATTGGCATCTTCCAGATCACGTGATGATAAACGGGAAGGAAATTCAAAAAATCTGGTCCGCGTTAGATAACAATATAATATTTTTTACTATCATATCAAAAACAGTTGCCGTAGATCTTGTAGATGGGCAGACTAGAATAGGTTTTGAAATGGCGTTTTTATAACTCTTGGACTCGTTTTTTGACCCTTTGGGGGGGAACCCCCTTTTGAATTGAACCCGGACAAAGTTATATCGTTGTGCAACACTCATCAGACCTCTACCCACCATACTTTAAGTTCATCAAGACCGGAAAGGAAAAATTGTTTGATACGGACGTAGGATGGACGGAACGGACATTTGGTCCGGCTTTATTAGGTAATCTCGGTAGAGATGACCTAAAAAGGGGCTAAATTTTTGTTGTTTTTTGTTGCAAACTAAGGGAGTGGTAATGGACAGAGACAGGCAAAGGGATAGGTTTGGGGGGACAGTAGGGTAGTCCGAGCCTGTTTTCGGAGGGCCGGCGCCACCGCACTCCCTCCAAACCCACACGGACCATACCGGAGGCCGCAGCTTAATATGCTGGTCTGTGTGCTGCAGTTGCTGGTCCGCATTGCCTTGCCTGCCTGATATATTGCCTTGTCATGACCCCATGCCTGCTGCCCTTATTTGCATTGCCATGTCACCAACTATCCATGTGCGCCAGGACCATCGAGTGTGTTTTGCAAGGACTGCCCTGCAGCAGCCACATCAATGGGACTGCATTGAGCAGCCCGTACATTCATTTGTGTTTGCATCTGGACCATCTCCATCCTTCCTTGCACAATGACTTTGTTGTGCCTTTCTTCACAGAATCAGGTCCTGGCCATGGTTAGCGTAAATAGTTAAGGTAAAATTTGTAATAAGTTTAAACCACTGTGTTTTTTGTCTTAGAACCGGCAATTGTAGTTAAGTTGTCTTGTGAGTCTGTTAGTTAGTGACACAGCGCACTAGGTTATTTTTTTTGGGACATGTATGAAGAAATGTCGCACTCAGGATCTGTAGTTAAAACGTACTAGTATTTACACATGCTGCGGAAAACTTACACATGCTGGTCACAGAAAATTTGATGACTGCGGGACGAGTGTGTAAAAAGGGGAGGGGTAGTGTTGCGAATCTGGAAGCACATGAGCACTCAACATTCAGGTCCTTATCGAACAGTTATATCGGTAATGTGTGTTTATAGTTAGGGTACCGTGCCTAGTCTAATGGCAATTAAATGTTCATGCGCTGCGGAGCTATTTTGATAGTCAGGGTTTTTCCTTTACATTTTCTCTATAACAACAACAACTTTTTAACGACACACCTGCCTTCGCTTCCTTCCACCATCCTCCACGGACCATTCGACGCGTGCGTGTCAGCACGTACGTGGGCGGAGTCCAATGTGCCAGGCGGGGTTTCTTTGGGCATTGGCGTGTTGGACTTCACTCCAAATATGGGCATGGGCCCCACTCAGCCAATCGGAGGGGTGCGAGCACATCCCGCCACCTCTCGGCCATGGGGAGCCAGCACAACATATGCTGCTCGACTTCCTGGTCGGGGGCGGAGACATGAGACCTCCCCGACTAATCTCGGACGGCCGAGAGATCGCCGACACGCCTGTCAATGAGGTCAGAGTGACGCGGACGGATCCTCCACCTGTGAAGAGGGAGGGATAATGTGTGGGGGCGATCGGTGAGTCGTCGGTCTTCCTGCCCTGCAAGCCAGTGGTACATACTTGCATTCTTTAATCCCCTGTTTATGTTTCAGCTGTTTCGTGTTTCTTCATTGGTTTAGCACGGTGCGTGTTGGTGGATTAAAAGGGCCGTTGCTGCCGTAGTTGTGCGTTTGGACCGACGGGACTCGGAAACCATCCGCTCGGGTTACAACCGGATCGAAGCACCGAGTGAGCTCGTCCCGTTCGAGTCCGTCGAGGGGTGGTGAATTCCTCGGTAGCTCGCCACGTGGGCCTCTAGTATTTTGAAGTTTGGCAAATAACCTGTCCCACGCGGTTGATATATTGACGCTTCACGGTCCTGTAAGAGACCCGTACCTTTGGAGTTATCGGAAAGGTACGATCTCAATTCCAGGTGTCTCGGTGGAAGCCGACTCTACTGCTCCATCTAACGTGTGCTCGTCGCCGATACACGCCCACAACAACATCACTCGCCAGAGCACATCAATCCACTATAATGCATCTCCTGCTGCTCACTTCTTCTCCCTATTCACATCCTCATCATTCTCTTCCACATCAATTCTTCATACAATCTCCTTACAACAGAACACCACAGAATGCAACTTTGTTCTAAATTGATTGAAGCATGGTCATCCTCGAAGCAATCTGTTTCAGTGTGTATGGTTTCTGTGTCAGATGTGGTTGCGAGTGGTGGTTATAAGTTGGGTGGGGCCCTACACGCGACTGATAAAAAGTAGATGTTTTTTAATAAAACGTGTGAGTTGGAGCGAAAGAGGAGAAAATGGAATATACAAGGTATGTGGAAAGACATAATAGCAAGTAGATGAAGTAGAGATAAGAGTGAGGAGGCAGCATTGTGGGAGAAAGCAAACTCTGGGTTTGGGAGAGAGACAATATAAGAATGGTGATGTGTTGCTGTCCTGAAAACGAGAAAGGCAGGGAAGGACAGACTCAAGGAAGCAATTATACAGATGGGTGAGAAGGAGAACAAAAAGTGGCGATGTGCGTGATCAGGTAGCTTAGATTGAGAAAGGACAAATTTTGGAATAGGTTGCTGAATGAACGAGTCTGACATGGTGTCTGTGGAGATCAGAGACAGAAAGGCAGAAGAGTGGAAATAAAGAATGGTGATTAGAAATTTTGAGGCTACCAATAATTATTTCGGTGAAAAAAGAATATTGGGGAGTTCAGGACCATAGACTACACAGCATCCAAGGAAACGAGATGATGGGATGCAGAAGCAGAGCCAGTAATAAGAGATCTACGCAGGATGAGCAGTGGAACATGCTTTTTGTGATGTTAGAGATGAAAAATGGCCAATAAATCATTGGCTTTGCAGTGTCCAAGCAGCAAATGCACACAGGAATACTCAAGATAAGTAAAACCGAAGAGTTGTGATACACGCAACTGATAAAAAGTAGACGTTCCATAAGACGTGTGGAGTTGGAGCGAAACAGAGAGACAAGGTACAACGTGGAAAGACCATAATGGTGAGTAGACGAAGGTTGTGGCAGTATAAACACTTTCATGCATTTATTCGCATGATGATACAACAGACATAAAGCAGCAAGGAACAAGCTGAGTTCAAGAGAAATTCCAATTCAAAATAAGGATAGCGGTCGATTCAGATTTAGCTCGAAAAGTACAACATTGGCCTGAGTTGGCTTTGCCGTGTTATCAGAAGAGTTCCCAAGAAAAAAAAATTCCATTTCACTACAGCAGCTGTTTGTTTCTTAGAGGTCAAGGAAGCGCTCAGTGAAGACTGTAGATGCTACCAAAAATGCACCAAGAACCTCAATGATTCACTGTTAGTGCCCCATTTAAAATCGATTGCTTCGGCCTCATTGAGAATGCATGACTTCACAGACTACAAGCAAGCCACCCAATGGCACCATGATCCCAGGACCTTGAACAAGTTAATTTTCAAAATGGGATCGTGTAAATGAAACTCTCAAAATGTGCCATTTATGTGTGGCTTTCATGTTATCATTCCTGTTCTTCTCTTCAGTGGTTAAGGTCATTTAAGGCTTGTTAGAGCTGTATTAAACAAAAGCTAGTACAGGATGTTATACGGCTTCTGGTGTCCGCTCGAAGCAGGTTCATTGCTGAAAACATTGCACTGAATCGTTTGCGTTTACCTTCCAAGCGGTAATAGAGACAGGAATTTGTAATTTGTTTCGTGTGCCGGTAAATTGTTACGAATTTGGAAGCTTTTGCACACAGACAGTCAGCAGTCCCATAGTTCAGTTATCTCGTTAAGTATATGTGGATAGTTAGATCCCTCCTATGTTAATGGGTTAATTTCATGTGTGCGCTGCGGGTTTCTTTTATAGTCAGGTTTTTTACATCTTAAATCTACAACGCCAACAAAACCCTTACGTCACTCTCTCCCACTCTGCGGGCGAAACAGCGCTTCACCCGCCCAACTTCATCCACATGACGGGCAATAACGCATGTGTTTCTGACTACGGACGTGGGCAGAGCCCTTCGCCTCGGAGCTCTTACTCTGCCCATCAAAAAATAATGTCCCTGTCGACACTAGGGCAGGCACAAAGAGCCTCTCTCGGGGAGGAGCACGAGCACCGACAGCCCCTCCTCCAATCGCGGAGGCACCACGACACCAAAAACGCCAGCGTCCAATCCGGAGGCAAAGTTACCAGAGAGCGGATCCCTCCAACCCGCACAGGGGTGGGATAAGAGGATGCGCGAGCTGTATCGGGGGGTTCCTTGGTTCTTGGAGGTCGTTCTGTTTCTGGTCTGCTGGGCTCTCCTGGTCGTCGGTCATCATTCGTGGCTGGCCAGGTCGTTCGTAGGATCCTGGCGCTCCGTTGGATTTTGGTTCGTGGGTTCGAGTCCCACCGTGGTAGGTTGTGTTGAGCGCTCGAGCTGGGAGATCCCCGTTCCCTTCCACAGACTCCGAGCTCCACAAGTGCGAGTCGTAGAACGCACGAGGTGGCCAGGTAAGACCAAACTCTAACCCCAGCTTGCCTATCCTCGTGGCTGGAGGTCAGATAAAGGCCAGTTGGGGCCATTTCTTTTTGGGTGTGTGTGTCCGTCTGTGGCAGTCTTGTAAGTAAAACTGTAAGTGATTGCCATTGTACATTTGTCTGCATTTATGTTCCGTGATTAAGTCTGCTCTGTGTTTCCCTCCTATTGCCCTATTGTAAATAATAACTGTTAAATGTTCGTTTTTGTTGTCTGTGTTTTCTTTCATTGACCCAGTATGGTTCGGGCTTGAGAATTAGGGAGGCCGATTGTGCCGTAAATTGTTATTTGGCGGCGGGCTTTGGTATTCCGCTCGGTTTATGCGGATCCGAGTCGGTAACAGCAACTCGGTTCGGACAAAGCCGGCGAGGGTGTGGGCTTCCCGTTAGTAGACCACGCGGCTAATTAGGTAAATTGAAATCAGAAAAAGACCTAACGGTGCGGTCGAATATTGCGTCACGGTCCTTAAGCGACCCCGATCGACTTCGGAGTTATCCAGAGTAACAACCCTTCAATTCTGGGTGTTCGGTGGGAGACGGCCACTGCTCCATCTAAGCGGTCGTCCTCGCCACCGAACCCGGCAATTATAACAATATAATCATTTACTCTTCATTAAAAGATGAAGGGGGAACTTTAATGTCCAATAACAAATGCAAGTAATGAGACACTAGTTTAACGTCGATCAGAGGGACGATGGCCTTTGTGAGTAATGCCCTGCTGCAAAGCACCAATCCGACAGTTTATAATCAGGTAGCGAAAAACTCAGGCTGGACGAGACAATCAGAATCAAGTAAAATACTTGTCCATTCCTGTCAGCACAATACTTTTATGCCATAATTAAGCTCTATAATTTGATTCGTTAATAAGTGTTCAGATAATTAGTTCTGCAAGTCACTCTTTTGGATCTTCATCGGCACATCCTCTTGTCAATGGCTTTCATTTTTAGTTTTAAATCCCTTTCAATATCATCGGAGGATACTACAGGTTGCTCTCTGTCTGTCTATCCATCCATCATCACCTGTGGTTTTTCAGACTTTTTACAATACTCTTAACATATTCAACTGAAACTTGTAGATGGCTTCCTTATGATAAGTCACAGGGCAATTTCGGTTCAGGGCGTTTCATCAATTTTTCACAGAGTTATGCCTTTTTGGACTGAGAAAATAGCACATCGTAGGGGACATGTATTGCAAATCAATTCTCACTCTTATGGTATTCGCCTTCATCTTTCATCCAATCGAGCAACATCATTCTCTGTCTTCCTGTCTGCTTCTTCCTTCATTCATAACTTTGTTCAGCTTTTTTAAGAATCCATCTCTCTTCTCAAAATATGACCAACGCAGACAAAGATGGGAAATTATTTGGACCAGTCTGAGTTTTTATGGACTAATAAGCTGTCTTTGTACCTTATTACAATGTTATTTAAAAATACTTGAAACCTTTCTTTACTCCATGAACAGGCCTGCTAACCCAAGTAGCATGGTGTGATTGAATCCACGTTGAATCTAAGATTTCTCATTATCGGAAAGTGATGTTGGTTCATTTTTATCAGCAGCTATGCTTCCCTCATTGAAAAGATGAAGACCATTCAAAGTGTATAATATATTAGCGGTTCTGATCGTCATCAATGTCATTGACCTATGTTAATGTTGAATCAATGACAGCTTGCAATCTGGGAGGTACCTACAGATAAAACACAATGATTATGCCCTAATGGGAAGGAAATTGAAAGCAGGATATATTTATGGTCAACCACCCAGAGCTATAATTGGACAAAATATGGCTGTAACAGCCTCGTGTATGGTAGGAATAGGAGGAACACCATCGTATACGAGTATAGTTCCAGAAAATCCAGACCACCCTTTTAAGTTGAGATGGAAAGTTGAAGATATCCATCATCGGATGGTTAACATTTTCAGAGAATGCTCACGGTGTGATGTGTGCGCGTGTGTGTATGTATGTATATAATATATATATATATATATAATATATATATATATATATGTATATATATATATATATATTATATTTATATATATATATATATATATATATATTAATAATATATATACGTATAAGGGGTGAGGAACCAGAGCTAGACTGTGGTACGTGTAGTATGGTTCCGTGTGTTTTGAATAGGTTAGATTGCATGTAACAGGGATCTGTCAGAGTAAGTAGTTTGTTTCACGTGATGCTGGGAGTAGCAATATGTCATTTAAGACAGGGTAGACATTATTAATTATGTATATGCAGCACCTTTGTTTGTGGGTGGGCTAGGTGAGGACTTCCAATGCGAACGCACATTCACCTGTGAAAAAAGGCCACTTATGATCTTTTCTGGCTAGTGTGTGCCAGCCATAGTGGACCTGGAGGAAAAGTATGTACATTTATTTTATAGGGGTCGCCCATGGGCAGCACCCAAGAGGGAGACTCCGCCCATGAGGAAGAGCGATTCAGAAAGAGAGCCATGAGTCTATGGGAGAGTCACTGAAGATTCCACTAGGAGAGAAGGGTATGCACGAGCGTCCACCAGGACAGCAAAGTAGAGGCTCGTGTGGAAAGGAGGATGGAGACTCGCTTGGAGGAGAAGCTTCATGTGGAATTGACCCAACTGGGATCTCACCTGTGTTTTTAGAGGGCCAGGAGGCCTCTGTCTAAAAAAGAACAAGGGGAACATGGCCAAGTTGAAGGCTTACACATCAGTGGGCCTGCTCACGGTCATTTGACTTTGTCTTGGAACCATTGTTACTGGCTTCTTGAGTGACACTGGTTTCTAAATCAGACTGTGTTGTGTTGACCCTGTGCATCAAAGAAAGGGAAGTCCCATCTGCATCATTTGTGTGTTGTAAAAGTGTGATCTGTGGCACCCATGGGTTAGGATTTGAGCTTTATTTCTCATTTGTATATAATTTGCATATCCCCATTTTCTATTTGTGTCTTTTGACTCGCTTGGTTTGTTCTGTCTATGATGGCATCTTGTGCACCTCTTCCTGTGCTTTTTCAATATAAATAAATCTTTAAAAGATAAGAGCTGTTCAGCCATTTGCTTTCTCATGTGTGATGGCCATCATTTGGCTAACAGCTCATTTGGGTGACCTTGGGGAAAGGTAAGTAAAGTATACTGAAAGCAGTGCATTCAAAAGACCGCTTTGAACATCCTCGGGCCAAAGGTCCTGGCTCTGATGAATTCCGTATCAATGGATACTCAGAGGCAACAATATTGTTTACGGTTGTGGAATTTCGCATTACACCATAAGAGTCTCAGGTGAGATATATCGATAAGTCATGTGTAGTAGCCCAACGTTGTTAGAGGGATTTATGTGATCATCCGGGCTGCGACGCTTTGAGTTAGGCCATTTTTTCTGTTTTTTTTATTTCAAACAAACAGCATCTCAACAACCACGCCATCCCACACGAGCGCAACCACACTACAACCACGCCACTCACACCTACTACCACTCTTCGCCACTCGCCATTCAATAAGCACCGTGCGGTCACGATCTCCGCGGAAGAACAAAAACCACCAACGATGCAGTGGGCTTTTCCCGCCATTTTCCCGCGCTTGGTGTGAAGGAAGGGGGAAGGGCAGCTCGCGCCGATTGGTGGATGAACAGCGTGAGGGTCGGGTGAGGAACGGCCTTTTCGAGAACCTTCTCGAAGGAGGGTGGAGCCAAACGGGGCGGGCGCGAATGGGAGGAAGCCGGCCCTACAAAAGGGACGAACGAGTTGGTCATCAGTTTTTGATTGGTTCCGGGGTTTTTTTGTTGGTTGCTCGGTTGGTTCGGTAGTTGTGTGGAGTTCGAAGTGAGCCTTCTGGTTTTGGGTCGCGAGCTCGTGGTTCCTGCCCTGTTCGGCGATCTCGGCGGGCCCTGGGACCCCGTGCACGAGCGCGGGAAGTAGCGCCGAACGAGCCCCGTCCGTTCCCAGAGACCCGTCCGAGCTGTCGGCGGACGACGCGAGCTACGCGCGGGAGAAGGACTCACGCCGAGGGAAGTCGCGACTTCCTTTTCTTTTGGGGTTTGTGTAAATGTCTGTGGGTGGCGCCAGTCGTAAAGTAGAAACTGTGTAAGTGTTGCCGTGTGTAAGTCTTATTCGTATTAACTCTGCGTCGTTCTTGCCTTTGTTTCTTTTGCACGAAAATGTATGGCTGTATATTCGTGCTTGCTTTGTTTCTGTGTGTGTGAATAAAGTGCTGCTTGTTGAACTGTTTTCCGTTTCGCTTAATCTTTTCCTTTAATTGAATCTCATCTTGCATCACGTAAGGGATTGATAGTGGGTTAAAACGACTGGTAATTAATCGGAACGTCAAAGCCGACGATAACTCCGCTCGGTTATCCTGTAATACGGAACGAACCGCTTAAGCGGTTCGTGTCGGAGTTGGCTGTGGCGTATACGATCGCCCGGTCGACCACTCGCGCAGGTACTTAGGTAGGTCGAATTTGGCGAGCAACCTAATCCTGCGCGGGTGGGCAATTGCACGATCGTGGTGAGGTTAAACCCCCACCGTGACTAGCTCCCGGCGTTGTTCCGAGAGGGTCACGACTGGAATTGTTCGCTCTCGTTGTGGCGAGGCGGCCCATTCGAGTCAAGCGGCCGATCGCACGCCGGCGGGCGCGAATTCGCAAAACTGGTGTCCGGGAGTGGGATTCGAATCCACCCGCTCCAAGCTAAATTCATGGGAACGGACCAGGGGTGTGCGAGGCGACCCCCGTTCCCTCAAATTACGAGTGAGCTAAATTTAATCCGTTAACGAGAAACAAGATGGAGTCTCAAGGCGAGCGGGTGCCGGGGGTATGAAATGTATATGTGTAGTAATGTAGGATCCATGGCCCAGGATGGAGACCGAGCAGGACATTGGTGTGCAGGAACAGAACTCCCCAACCAAACTCAGAGCCCAAATGGGTGCGGCAACGGCCGCGTATATGACACTCCCCTTCCCTCTCCGAACCTCCCCGATCCCTGCCGAACGGCTCACCCACGAGTGCATCCGACAGGCCGCTATTGCATGTTGGCAGAAATACAAACACTGCAAAGTTGGGAAACGAAATAAGAGGCATGAACGAAAAATGGATACGAGCCAAAGATGGAAAACAAAATGGATGGAACACAAACAGAATGAAAGAGTGTGGGGTGAACCGCAGAGCGTGGGGCAATGTCTGCAGGCAGGCATAATGGCGACCCACGTGCTTGGACGAACGAGCTGGGGGGGTGCAACGGCTTGTCAGGCCCGCGGTGGGGGGGTGAGAAAATAATTCGGGAGACGGTAAGACGAGACACGAGGTAAGAAGGCAATAGAAAACTTAAAAGAAAGCCAGGAGGAGACAAAGGAGGGATTGAAGGTGTAACGGTGGAATTGGGAAAGACTTCAAGACATGACGAAGAGAGTTGATAAGCTGGGACGGGGGTAAAACGGAGACAGAGGAACTGGGAAGACGGGTAGAAAACCACAAGGGCAAGACGGAAGAACAGTTAGAAGCCAAAGCAAGGTCGGAGTGTGCGGGATGAGAAAAGAATTAGAAAAGAAAACTTCTGAGTTCAGAAACACAAAAGAAACGGGATTACAAAACGAACTGAAGATGTTGAGTGAGGAAAGAAGGAACGGAGAATGAAACGTTAAGGAATACACTGTACAGATCGAACAGCTGGAAGCGAAGGCCAGATTGCAGAATGAGGAACAAGAAAGACAGTGGAATAGGAAATACAAAGAACAAGGAATGAGACAGGAGAAAGAAATCAGGAGATTGAAGGACAAACGAGATTGGAGAGGGAAGAGCGAGAGAGAACATGGGATAGAAAACAAAGGAACATGAAGCCGAGGTTGACCAATTGAAAGAAAAGGCAGAGCTGGAGTGCGAGGAGATAGACAAAGAAACAGCGAATGAAACACAAAAGGGAATTACAATGAAGAAAAACCATGAAATGGGAGAAGGACCAGGAGAGGAAACGGAAGAGTAATGAGAGAGCAGCAAGTGAAACGCAAAGGAGATTACCAATGAAGCAAACCATGAAACTGGAGAAGAGACAGGCAGGGAGGAAACAAGGAGAGTAGTGAGAGAAAGCGAAATGAAACACAAGGAGGAATGAGCCAATTGAAAGAAACGATGAGATTGGAAAATGAGAGCAGGAGAAACAGTGGGAGAGAAACAAAAACTATACGAGTTTGAAATTGACAATAAAACGGAGAGCAAGATTGGAGTCAACGGAGATTGAGGAGCTCCGGAGGGAGAACGAACAGATGATGGGCTCAGAAGAGGAAGAACGACTCGATGGGAAGAAGGAGCCAGAAAGAACATACTCAGATGGGAAGGAAAAAGGAGCCAGAAAGAAACAGAAAAAATTGAGAAGAGACTGCACGATAAGGACAGGATTGGGGACGAGCACACACACATTGAGGTAGT